>CM057344.1:308534393-309744221 GCA_030015575.1 Agapanthus africanus | reverse complement strand
CGAGCAAGAAAGTCCTCCCTATATATGTCCCAGCATCCACTACAATATACATCCTATGTACAGTAATGGCCTCTAGGGCATACATATAACTAACATAGAGTGTGTTTCCTTCACAAGTTTTCAAGGCTCGGTGAAGGTGGAGCTTGATTTAGCGATGCCTCGACGTAGATCATCTTCGGCATGGACATCGACGACCTAGCTCGCTTATTCTCCGATGAAGTCGACGCTAGAGACCGATTTGATTTGGACAGCGGAGAGGACCTCATCTCGGAGCCGTGGAGGTGGAGGACCGGATCTACAAAGGTTGTATTTCCGTTTCCCACTAGTTAATTGTTAACTAGTTTACTTTTCGCCTAGAAATCTAGCCAACGATCCGTTCTAGGGTTTCTCGGCACCGTTTAAATTTGAAATTGGCATGGTTGATGCCTTGTGAGACCTCATTAGGATGCCTAGGAACCCTACAGTGGTATCAGAGCCTAGCTAGAGCCTTAGGAGAAGTCCAGACGGAGTTTGAAGTCCGAACGAACCCGAAAACCCATTTCTAACATGCTCTCTGTCCTTTTTTGAAAACAGTGAGTTTTTCTATATTAAAAATATGCAGAAAAACATGCAGGAAAATCTAAGAGTTACTGTGAAATCGTGTGCCCTAATTCCATTAAAGCGCCGCGTTTCCGCGGCATGAGCATGGCTCGTGCGGCGGAAACGCGGCCTGTTTGTCGTATTATGGGGTGATGTTTGCACAGTAACTCCTATTTGACTGTGCTGGTTTTCCTGGGTATTTTTAATATTTTTTGAAGAGTTGAATTTTTCTGGGTTGTTTTGGGGATTCGTATGGTCGGTCGGATTATCAAATTTTGTCTGTGTGGCTTTCCGGATAAATTTTAGAATATGTTAAAAAGTTCGACCGGATATAAATACCCAACTTTTCCCCTGTCGGGAAATTTCCAAGTATTGGATCTTTCCGTAGTTTAACGACGTTCTAAGTAGTGCAAGTAACGCGATGGACCCTCTAGAAGATAACAAACCTTAACTCGATTATGTGACCGTCTTGAACTGCCCTTTGAACCTTCGGGTTTGGTGCAGTACGGCGTGCCACATGTGAGGCGTTGGCTTGACCCCTCTACGGCTGGACCGTTGGTACTGAGGCACGAACGGAATGTTGTTAGACTTATTTCATGTGTTGAGCTGTATCGGGAAAACTTGGGTGTTCGATTGTTCGATCGGAAAGTTTAACATTTTCTATTTATCCGGAATGGGATACAATAATTGGAATTCACAACAAGTTATGAGATAACTAAATGAATGTTATAAACATAGCAGTTTAGTCTCACTTGATCGGTTGCCACGGAATTTTGATGTGATCAAAAGTCCGTCGCAATCACGTAGCGTACGCGGATACTCGCCGGATAAACTTAATGGACAGCCTCACTCCATAGCCCCGACCAAGTGACTGTAGGAGAACCCCGTCGCCGAAAGCATCCGTTCGGGTGCTCGCGGTAGCGGTGTTCCGCCTTGGTGCACTTCGTCGACGGTATCGGGGGTGAAGCTGCCTACTAAGCATTCGATCAGAATGTCGGGAATCCTGTTGAATTGCCCGACTTGATATTGAAAAGTGTTTTCGATTTTGAGACTAAAATGCGGGGTTTATAATTGTTAGGCATGCGATGTCTAAGAAATTCATTGGTTTAGGCATGCGATGTCTAAGATGGTTGCGGATTCCAACTGTTGTAGTTTTACATTTTCTTTTCTGTGACCGTAAGTGTAATATGTGATATCGCCGGTTTCGTTGCTATATGTCAACGACAATTGGGATACGCATGTTTACTTACGTTGATGACATGTGATGTTATGTATTGCTGGATATGTTATATTGGATCGTCGTGTTTGAATAGCCGGGGTTTTTTATGTGAGATGAGTGTTTTTCATTTTCATTCATGTAAAAACTTGTATGTAATATTCTTTTATTGGGGCACTTCCAGGTTGCGGAAGTTGTCACCGTTTGTATATTATTTTCTTTTCCGCACTAGAATAGACCCAAGGAAGAGGGCACAAGTAACCGGGTTCTGGTGTCCAGTGGGAGACCAACTCGAGGAGTCGAGTCCGGGTCTCCTAACTCTAGAATTGGTAGGGTTGCTTGCCGCTCTCGTAGGGGTCTAGGGGTGTGGGTTTGGCTATTCATCGCGACCGTGGAATCCGTGTTTTATACTGGCTCGTATTGAAAACACGGACGTCCTAGTATATCCAATATTTCATATGATTCTTCTGCTGCCATTATCTGTGATGTGATCATGTGATGTTCTGTGATAGATACAGTATATAGTATATATGATATATTATATAGACGTTACTTATGTTTTACACCCGCACTAGCCCTGCCCCGCTCTGCCGTTAGTTACCTAACCTAACGGTGCACGAGGGGACATCGAGGCGAATGCGGATGGCATAAGTGTATGTCGTATTTATCTGTGATGTTTAGGTACTTAAATGATGGGACTTCATTAATGTGATTAATGAAATAAAAGAAACCTAAGATGTTGTAGAATCGAATTTCAAAATAAAACAGGTAGCTACAGTTCTTGCTTTGCACAGCGGTATATATGATATATCCTGCACCTTATTCGATGAGGAAAGGACCGAGATCCCTTCACCGGGAGTGACTCCTTTAGCAATAACTGGCAGATGCTACACACTCGGTTTGTCTTTTGATTGCTTTTAAGTGTTTTTGCTTTGCACAGTGATATATATGATATATCCCGCACCTCATTCGACGAGGAAAGGACCGACGATCCCTTCACCGGGAGTGACTCCTTTAGCAAAACTAGAAAAGCCTCAAAAGCACTCCATTTTTAAAATCATTTGATTCTACAACGATATCAAGTTCATTACGCAATAGGTTTTCAGAAAAACCTGTCGTAGCCCTCAGTCATTTCAGATATGTACTAGTTAGTATTCGTGCTACGGTAGTTTGGCATTCGTCAAGGCGTAGTGTACGGTAGCTAACTGGTATTTATCTGCTTGAGCATATGATGCGATTGGATTAGGGTATTCGTACGGCGTTGTTTGGCATTCGTCAAGGGTCGTGCGGGTGGGTTTAATTCGATCAAGAAATGTACGGGTTGAACTTGACTAGTGGACTATGGGTTGTTTGGCATTCGTCAAGGTCATAGCGAGCTAGGGGCAAAATATTATCGGGAATTTCAAGTGTTGAAATTTGCAATGAGATTGCATACCTTCTATGAGATAGTTGGATCCCGATACCCGCTGTGAGTAAGAGTTACTCCTGGGAGAGTTTTATACATTACAATTAGCTGATCAAGTAGGTGTCTAGAAAGGTGTCAACGGGGTTACGCCTCTGGGAAAACGAGGTTTACATTAATTAGGTTCGTGCGAAAGCACGGGGGACCTCCCTCAAAGTACCGACACTGGCCTGGCTGAAAGATTGGCGAACTTGTAGTGTGTAATTAATCCCGGCTAGTCTTTCCTTTTACGGTTTGAAGGAAGATTTGATAAAAAGCAGTGGGAGCCATCCTGATTAGATAAAATAAAAACCAATCTATTCTTGCAAGAGCGCACGCTGAGTGTTTTCTTCTCTCTCTCTCCAATTAGCGACCATATCACGCTTTAATCAAGATAATAATACGGAATATTGACCGAACCCGCTTGTTATACTGAGCTGGGGAACGTTGGTCCCGCTCCAACTTATAATTGTTATAAGACAGAGCAGGAAATTGGGGAATACCAGAATTCCCGTGCCGCCCAAACGAAGAGAGTGCATGCTGATGCATCATCTTCGGGTGTGTTCATTATACAGAACTGTTTCTCAGTATTCTTTACGTCCTGGGTATGTGATACCAGATCAGGATCCCAGATATGTAATATGTTACATAGGGCTACAGAAAGGTAGAGAACTGAGAACGGGTGATAAGTTTCATGAGGCAGAAAACGGGGCAAGTGTTGCAGCCAAGTCTGTTGGTCACTGTCACCCTGTATTACCAATACATTGATTCTGAACGAATGTTATTAGATACCGAACCTGATATACAAAATCATATCAGTCTCTTTATTAGTAAAGAAAGGATATAATTTTGTATTGTTGGATAATGTTTTGAACATTTCCTATATCAAAAGTTGATCGGTTCAGGCACGTTATCTAAAAGCGTTGATGTTCTAAATCAAACTACAGTTCTTTAGTATATGGAACACACACAAGAGGAAGAGTTCAGAAATGAACGGATCCTTCTTGAGGCATTGTAGACTAGGTCATATCAATGCGACCCGACTGGCTGAAGTTACATTTAGATGCATATTTAAATTAGTTTGAGTTTACATCTTATGAAACTTGCCAGTCATGTCACAAAGATAAGATGACCATAGCTCCGTTTAATGGAAACAGAGAAAGAGTTAGTGAACTCTTGGGATGATACATGTTGATGTATGTAGGTCCCCAGTCTACACATGCCAAGACCAGTTCTTTGTACTTCATTATATTCTCTGATAATCTCTCAAGATTCAGACATATGTTCCTGTTGAAACACAAGTCCGAACCTTTTGAGATATTCACAGAATATGATTTAGAAGTAGAGAACCAATAAGGGTATAAGTATTATGTCCTTTGATGAGATCAAGGAGGAGAATACTTGAGCACGAAAATCCTGGATTATTCTAAAGGAGAATGAGATTCTCTCTCAGCATTACTCCTCCGTATACACCATAGCACGATGGTATATCGGGGTGGAGCAATAGCACCCTATATGATAAGGTGTCCTCTATGATGAGTACTACTGAGTTACCTATTTCCTTTTTGAGAGTTATGCACTTGAGAAGATGCATACCTATTGAATAGGGTTCGAATCAAATCTGTTGCCTACCACTTCATATGTGATATGGAAAAGGAAGAGCCCATATCTTAAGTTAGTTAAGATTTGGGGGTTGTCCAGCCTATGTCTAAAAGCAAAATCCGGACAAGCTCGAGGCAAGGTCAGTAATGTAGAACTGGAAATGTTCCAGCCATACAAAACTGCAGCTAGTGATTTGATAGAACCAAAGGATTCAGTAGATTCCAGCGAACCTCAGCCTCTCCGCCGATCTAGTAGGGTTCCTCACCCACCTGAGAGATACTTCTGTTTCTCTATGACAGTGGGAGCGAGGATTGCATCATGAGATGATAACCCAACTAGTTTCGAGCTGGCCATCAGGAGTGAGACTCTATAAGAATGGCTGGATGCTTTGTGATCTGATATGGAATCCATATACACCAACAAAGTATGGACTTTGGTTGCTATATCTGGAGGGTTAAATCCCTTTCAGGAGCAAGTATATCTTGAGAAGATTACTTGGTGTACATGGAAAAGTTGAGACTTTCAAAGCTAGGCTTGTTAAAAGTTTGCATCATTGACCAGGTGTTGATAATGATGAAACCTTTTCAAGTACCTATGCTTAAGTCCATCCAGATCCTACTTGTCACGGCTACATACCATGACTACGATATCTGGTGGTTAGGTGTCATGACTGCTTTTCTAAATGATGTTTTGGAAGAGTGCGTCTATAAGTACACAGCCAGAGGGCCTCGTAGACAGTGGGAGCAGCGGAAACGTGTGCAAGATGCTTTATAGGATAAAGCAGGCATCGCGGAGTTGGAACATCTGTTTTGATGGATTAGTCAAAGAAGTTGACATCATCAAAATGGTAGATGAACCTTGTATAAACAAGAAGGTAGTAGGGAGTATGGTGACGATCCTCGTAGAGTACGTGGATGACATACTCTTGATAGGGAAGGAGTTTCCTATGCTACGCTCGATCAATCTCCGCTTATCACAATGATTCTCCATAAAGGATCATGATGATATCTGCTAAATCCTGAGTTTTGGATCTATGAGATAGATCTAAATGGATGTTAGGATACTCACTAGCTGTAGTGAGATGGTATCAGTTGATCCTGGGGAGAATCACTGGAAGTGTTCCAGGGTGATAAAGACGACTGAATGTCAGTCGCAGGCATTGTCTTTACCCACAGTAAAGGGACGGTATGTTGGAAGAGTTCCAAGCTAGATACCGTGACATACTAGACGATAAAGGCAGGATACATCGCTACTTAAGATGCTACCAAAGAGGATGTTTGGGTGTATATTAGTTCATGAGATGAACTACGTTCCTACCATTGTGAGACAATGGAGTTGTGGCTCTTGCCGAGGAACGTCGGTCCCATCAGTGATCCAGACTTATTCTAAGGCAGTATCACTTGATCATGGAGATGGTTGATCTCCAGGGTGATCGAGGTTAGGAGAGTAGACTCAGAGGACAACACAGCGGATCCACTCACAAAGGCCTGTTCCCAGAGAGAGACTTTTATGGGATGGTTGAGTATGAGATACTGCAACCACTGCTACAGATGGCCCTAGTGCAAGTGGGAGATTGTTAGTTATATGTATGCCCTAGAGGCCATTACTGTACATAGGATGTATATTGTAGTGGATGCTGGGACGTATATAGGGAGGACTTTCTTGCTCGACATGATAGTATGCTATCTGGTTGAACTTTACCTTAACGTGTATACTGATTGTCTCTCTGTTACATGTTGGTAAAGCCCTTAGGATCTGTACTTGACTACCTGGACTATGATGCGGATCATACTAGTGGGGACATGGTAGTCCATAAGTACATTCTTCAAAGTCCCTAGTCGAGGGTGTATCGAGACGGGGCATCGATATACCAGAGTAGACTAGCGTATACCTTCTCGACCCATACAGATGGGCGATGGATGATCCCATATCCATTGGTGTTTGACATCAGAGATGATATACGGGTGCTCAGTAGAGACTGGGTACACTGGACGGACTCGCCGAGAACTCCCAGATGGTATTATACCTCACGTCAGATGGCAGTTCTCTGGTGACACTGGTACAGGTTAGTCTGTTGACCCGAGATCGTCATAGAGTCTTGTGTGGTTCCCACTGTGCTTTGATTTCCATCTTTCCACGTCCAACAGGGCGTGAAAAACGGTGGTTTTTGGGTACAGTCCCGAGTCACATGGAGGCAATGAGCGATAGGAGGGGATTCGTCTCTCCCGGTATAGGGGGTTGATGTTGCGCTGTGTTCGATTGGCTATAACAGGAAATCCCTGGCCAGGGTTGTTGAGATTTACTGGTAAGTGTTACCTGTAGTTTCTTGAAGTGTTATAGACCTCATATCGACACGACTTATCGAGCTATTGGGGTCTGACGTTTACCACCCCTAGGCAAGATATGCGACATATCAGACGATCAGATCGGACTGTACGGTAGTGTTACTGGTCGGATTCACTGGAGTGTGAGCGGGCTTGCTCGTCGATCTTCAGATCGCTCAATACCCGGGTGGCCGTTACGTTTAGCAGACCGCTTGCGGCTTATGGATGCTTGATATGATCATCATCTGCTGCCGGCGTATTGACGAGTCTTTAGAGTCCTACACAGAGGTTTCCTGGCTCAAGCGAAACGAAATAGGAGCGCATATGAGATATGTGCGGGACCGAGAATAATACGAGTATGTGATACTGTATTCGATTCTCGCGATGTGACATTGATCGGTTATATGCGATATAGCCGGGTTATCGGATTAAGTGTTGATTCGATAAGATGTTACTAATGATACCAGTCGGTTATGTGCGTCATGACCGGATCGTTAAATCAAGCGTTGATTTAATGATTTAATGCATAATTATATACTTGATATATTACTTTGCATTAACTAGTATCGGTTCACTTTAAATGGATTTTCTCGCTCGGTTGTGCGCATTGCATATGCGATATGATTTTGTGAACTTGTTTGTATCATATTTGATGATACATGCAAATTAGGGTTTGTGTAAAGAATTAAACCTTGGTTAAAGAAATGGTTAGGGTTTTTTATTTGATTATTCATTTATTCTTTTGTTTTCTTTCATGAAGCTTCATGAACTTTTGACTTAGTCACCATTTTGTCTCATGCTTAACCCTAACCAATTCAATTAACTCAAGTTAATTCTCTACACCTAACCAAGGTGAGAATTATGATAAGAATGGATTTTTATTTATTCTTTTATTCTTATCATAATACTTATCTTCTTCTTGCTCTTCTTCTTCTTCATTCTTCTTTAAAAGAAAACCAAGCTCCATCAATGGTGATTGTTGGATAAGAGTGAGAAATCCAATTCTAAAGTCTACCCACTTCCTATTTCTTCATCCTCTACCTCTTGCCAAGTAGTAGAGTGTGTTTCCTTCACAAGTTTTCAAGGCTCGGTGAAGGTGGAGCTTGATTTAGCGATGCCTCGACGTAGATCATCTTCGGCATGGACATCGACGACCTAGCTCGCTTATTCTCCGATGAAGTCGACGCTAGAGCCCCGATTTGATTTGGACAGCGGAGAGGACCTCATCTCGGAGCCGTGGAGGTGGAGGACCGGATCTACAAAGGTTGTATTTCCGTTTCCCACTAGTTAATTGTTAACTAGTTTACTTTTCGCCTAGAAATCTAGCCAACGATCCGTTCTAGGGTTTCTCGGCACCGTTTAAATTTGAAATTGGCATGGTTGATGCCTTGTGAGACCTCATTAGGATGCCTAGGAACCCTACAATATTTACTTACGTTGATGACATGTGATGTTATGTGTTGCTGGATATGTTATATTGGATCGTCGTGTTTGAATAGCCGGGGTTTTTTATGTGAGATGGGTGTTTTTCTTTTTCATTCATGTAAAAACTTGTATGTAATATTCTTTTATTGGGGCACTTCCGGGCTGAGGATGATGTCACCATTGTATATTATTTACTTTTCCGCATTAGGATAGACCCAAGGAGGGGAGCACAAGTAACCGGGTTCTAGGGTTCAGTGGGAGACCATCTCGAGGAGTCGAGTCCGGGTCTCCTAACTCTAGAATTGGCAGGGTTGCTTGCCGCTCTCGTAGGGGTCTATGGGTGTGGGATTGGCTATTCATCACGACCGTGGAATCCGTGTTTTATATAGGCTCAAAATAAAACACGGACGTCCTAGTATATCCAATATTTCATATAATATTTTCTGCTGCGTTATCTGTGATGTGATCATGTGATATGTTCGGATAGATATTGTATATAGTATATATGATATATTATATAGACGATGCTTATGTTTTACACCCGCGCTAGCCCTGCCCCGCTCTATCGTTAGTTACCTAACCTAACGGTGTAGACGGGACATCGAGGCGAATGCGGATGGCATAAGTATACGTTATATTTATCTGTGATGTTTAGGTGGATTTAAATGATGGGACATTCATTAATGAGATTAATGAAAGAAAATAAACCTAAATGATGTTGTGGAATCGAATTTCAAAAAATCAGGTAGCTCTAGTTGTTGCTTTGCATAGCGGTGTTCCTTGTAGAACATCCAGCACCTTATTCGATAAGGAAAGAGCCGAGATCCCTTCACCGGGAGTGACCTCTTTAGCAATAACTAGCAGATGCTGCAACCTTCGGTTTGTCTATTGATTGCTTTTCTAGTTCTTGCTTTGCATAGTGATATTGTGAATATCCTGCATCTCGTTCGACGAGGAAAGAGCCGAGATCCCTTCACCGGGAGTGACCTCTTTAGCGAAACTAGCAAAAGCCTCAAGAACACTATTTAAAAACCATTTGATTCCGCAACGAGATCAAGTTCAAAGCGTTAAAGGTTTTCTTAAAAACCATTCGCAACCCTCCGTCATTTTAGGAAGTAGAGTACTTAGTATTCGTGCTGCGTTTGTCGACTATAGCCGAGGCATAGCGTACGGTAGCTAAGTGATGTCTTCCTACACAGCATATGATGCGATTAGTTAGGACAGTCATGTGACTTTGTTGACCTTAGCCAAGGGTCATGTGGGTGGGTCTAATTAATCATGAAATGATGGGTAGAACTTGACTAGTGCTTATGATTTGTTGACCATAGCCAAGGTCATAGGTACTAGGGGTAAAAACCATTATCGAGAGTTTCAAGTGTTGAAATTTGCAATGAGATTGCATACCTTTTATATGATAGTTGGATCCCGATACCCACTACGAGTAATTGTTACTCCTGGGAGAGTTTTGCAATTTACAATTAGCCGATCAAGTAGGTGTTTAGAAAGGTGTCAACGGGGTTACGCCGTTGGGAAAACGAGGTTTATTTTAATTAGGTCCGTGCAAAAGCACGGGGAACCTCCCTCAAAGTACCGGCACTGGCCTGGCTGAAAGATTGGCGAACTTGTAGAGTGTAATTAATCTCGGCTAGTCTTTCTTTTTAGGGTTTGAAGGAGGAATTGATAAAAAACAGTGGGAGCCATCCTGATTAGATAAAATATATAACCAATCTAATCTTGCAAGAGCGCGCGCAGAGTGTTTTCTTCTCTCTCTCTCCAGGTAGCGACCATGTCACGCCTTAATCAAGATAATAATATTGATGTATTGACCGAACCCGCTTGTTATACTGAGCTGGGGAACGTTGGTCCCGCTCCAACTTATAATTGTTATAAGACAGAGCAGGAAATAGGGGAATACCAAGATTCCCATGCCGCCCAAACGAAGAAAATGTATGATGATGCATCTTCTTCGGGTGTGTTCATTACAAAGAACTGTTTCTCTGTATCTTCTACGTCCTGGGTATTAGATACCAGATCAGGATCCCGCATATGTAATCTGTTACATGGTCTACAGAAAGGTAGAGAACTGAGAATGGGTGATAAGTTTCATGAGACAGAAAACGGAGCAAGTGTTGCAGCCAAGTCTGTTGGTCACTATCACCCTGTATTTCCAAATACATTGATTCTGAACGAATGTTATTAGATACCGAACCTAATGTACTGTTAGTGTATATGCCCTAGGGGCCATTATTGTATCATACTAGTTTGTATATTACTTAATGGAAGCTTGGGATATTCACATGTATATAACAGTCTTGCTAAACATGGTAGTATGCTACTTGGTTTTTCTATCTTAATATGTGAGTATACGTATTGATAGAGCTCTTAGGATCTTGCTTGACTACCAGCGTTGTGATGGCAGTCACACTAGTGGGGGCTGGGTAGTCTACAAGCACATCCTTATTCAGGTCCCTAGTCGTAGGATTATCGAGACAGGGCATCGATACTCCAGAGTAGACTAGTGTGTACGTTTCTCATCCCAGTTGGGGAGATGGTCTGTCCCACAGCCGTCAGTACGTCGTACTGGAGATAGTATGCAGGTGCTCGTTGGGTTACGGGTACACCGGACAGGACTCACAGGGAACTGTTGGATAGTTTTATACCAGTCGTCAGTGAACAGTTCCCAGGTGACATGAGTACAGCATAGTCCGCAGACTTGACACTGCTACTTCGCCTCGAGTGTGTCCCACTGTTCTTAGATTGCTACCCTACCACGGCTCAAAGGAGTCGTGCAAACAGGTAGCAGTTGGGTGCAGTCCCGAGCACTTGGAGGCAGTGGCGGTTAGACAGGATTCGTCTCTCCCGGTATTGGGGGTTGATTTCGCGCTGTGTCAGAGAGCCATTACGCAAAGTCCCTGGCCAGGGCAAGCGAGATTTGCTCGTAGGTTCCAGTAGTTTCTCAGGGTGTAATGGGCTTCGCTCCGTCACGACTTATACCGCTATTAGGGGACTGACGCTTGCCGCCCCCTAGGCCCGATATGCGATAGTCTTAGACGAACGGACCGGACTGTACGGAGATTGTCACATCAGACTAAGTAGGAGTTCGGATGAGTTTCCACATCGGCCTTCTTATCGACATCTACCTGGGGACCGTTACGTACAGCTAGTGCCGCTTGCGGTCTGTGGTTAAACCCACTGCCAGCGTAGTAGTCGAGTCTCTAGAGTCCCACACAGTGAGTTTCCCTACTCCAGGCGAAACGATATAGAGGTCGTATGGTTTTACGACAAGGGTTCGGACGCATACGTGTGTTTACGCACGTACGAATTTCGGACAGTTTTTACCAGTCGGCTTTGGTTTAAGCCAGTTACTGGTATCCGGTTATTGGATTTATACAGTTTAAAGTTTTTCCGTATTTTTGCGGAAAGGAGGGGTGTTCTCGTAATTGCGCGAGAAGCTTCTAGAAGGTGGTGACTAAGGAGGTTTAGGTGGCATATACATTGAATGAGATTAGTGAGTCATATGGATGATTCATCCATGTCATTAATGCTTCATAATTGCTTAATGACTCATGGAGATGAATCACCAAAAGATATTTATCAAGCATGGTTGTAAATCATTTTCTTTTTTTTTCTTGATAAAATAAAATTCTTGATATATATTATGATAACTCATTATTCTCACTTCATTATTATCTTCACCTTCTCTCTCCTCAAGCTCTCCCTCTTCAAACCCTAATCCTCCCCTCTCATGTGTTGAGTACAAGGATTAGTTAGACTTATTAAACCATAACCCTCACTCTATTTCACCTAGCTTCTTTGATTAGCACTTAAAGAAGTTTAGTTGCCTCAAGTTTAGAGGCTAAGCTTGGAGTAAAGCTCTCGGGTAGATCGTCTACTACTTGGAGAAGGCCGAGGAGGAGGTGGAGTTCGTAAAGATGAAGGACACGGTTCTTTAGGTATAATCCCTTTACATAGTAGTTGTTAACAACTATGCTTTGATGTTAGTTATCGTTTAGCTTCGATTCATGCGGTTAGTCGATGTTTAGCATAAGAACAAGATCGTTTTTCATATTTCCGCCTCCCCGCAAGTCATGGGGTGTTGTACATCGACTTACAGTGGTATCAGAGCCTCGCTAAACAATAAATAACTTACTTGCAAATTTGTATGAATTTCGAACGAAAAAAACAAAACCGGAAAAGCCCGAAATCACAAGTTTCTGTCGTTTTTTAAATGAAATCCAAATTTTTTTCAGGGATGTTCAGAAAGCTTGTAAAGACAGTAGAAGAACACCCAAGAAAATTGGGCCCCTGAATCGCCTAAAGCGCCGCAGAACCGCGGCGGATCCCACCGATCCGCCGCGATTCCGCCGCCGAGTTGGCGATTCAGGAACCCAATTTTCCTGTGTTGCTTCTCTGTGATATTTGGTATTTTCTGGAATATTTTATTTTTGCTCAGGTTTCAGATTTACAGAGAAGTATTGGAGCAAAATTAAAAGTGTTTAATCGATCGAAATTATACAGTATTTGCTTGTTGGATTATATCTGTGTTTGTATAATGTGTTCGTAAACCTCCCCTAACTGCTAGTATGTCGGTTGGCAGGGGGTTGCACATTTCTGTAATGGTTTTTTCTGTTTGTGTATATGAACTGTGTTGGACTGTTGTGATGTATAGCCGGGGTTATGTGATGGGTTATTATTTAATTCATTTGATGTAAATGTAATTTGTTGTAATATTATTTTGCGGGACACATCCAGGTTGCGGTTGTAGCCACCGTTGTATTATTTCATTTTACTATTTTTGCTCCTAGGACAGACCCAAGGTGGGGTGCACAAACTGCCGGACGGGTAGTTTGCCGTACCCGTTGGGGTCTTGGGTGGGGTAATGGCTATTCATCACAACTGTGTAATCCGTCTTTTGTTGCAGGCTCAAAACAAACACGGAGTGCTTGCAAATCCAATAAAGTTCATCTGTGATCTGGAATGCCTATTATTGCGTCTGACGAATGTACAATATCTATATATGATAGCTATTTAGACGTCACTTATGTTTTACACCCGCGCTAGCCCTCTGTCGTTAGTTAAGTAACCTAACGGGTGATGACGGGACCCCGTGGCGAATGCGGATGGCATGAGAGGATGTTGTATTTTCGTTGTTTTCTGCAATGATAGGTTAATGATGGGACGCATTATTTATAATGCAAAGAAAATAAACCCAAAAGTTAATCGTTGGAACAATTTAAAAGAAACCACTCGGTTAATTTTAAAAACAGATATTTTTTAAATGCGGAGCTTTAACCACTCCTTTTAAAAGCTATCAGGTTCCTTCGGTTATATCAAGTTCACTACGTTCACGGTTTCGCCAAAACCATTTGTTGCCCTCCGTCATTTCATTTGGGTATTCAGTAGTATTCAAGCTATGCATTTTGGCCAAAGTCAAGGCATAGTGTTTGGTAGCTGCTGGGTTTTCATTTGTTGCTTAAGATAGATGAGTTAGTTTGGGACAGTCGTATTATCATTTGACAAAAGTCAAGGGTATATACGGATGGGTTCAAATTGACAAGATAATGACGGGTAGAACTTGACATGTGACTTATGACATTTTGACCAAAGCCAAGGTCATAAGAGCATGGGGCAAAAACTTATATCAGGAATTTCTAAAGAAACTGAAATTTGCAAAGTGATGCATACCATTTGGAGTTTGATGAATGTTGGTAGCATTCCTTCAACATTATCATACGATGATATTTGGATCCCGATCCTACTGTGAGTATATGCTACTTATCAGGAGATTCGTCACTTAACGATCAATGCTATAAACCAAGTAGGTGTCCAGAAAGGTGTCAGCGGGGTTACGCCCCCAGAGAAAAGAGGTTATTTAATTAAGGAACTTCGCGAAAGCGTTGGAAAACCTCCCTCGAAGTATCGACACTAGCCTGGCTAAACGGTTAAGCAAGAATTGTACAGTGAGAATAGTCCTGGCTAATTCTTCTTTTATGGTTTGAGGAAGGATTCGAGAAACAGTGGGAGCCATCCAGTTTAGATAAACTAAAAACCACTATAAACTTGCAAGAGCATCATGCTAAAGAGTTTTCTTCTCTCTCTCCTAATTGCAGCGACCCTGAAAATGACTGGACTTAAGTTACTTTTAGAGAAAAATATACTGACAGGGCCAAACTATAAAGATTGGCTGCGGAATGTCAAAATGGCTTTGACCTATGACAAACTGGGGTACGTCCTCACCGCTACGGCACCTGCTGTCCCTGGTCCCAAATCCAGTAATGCGGATAAGGAAATCCGCAAAACCTGGGATTTAGATTGCGCGAAAGCCAAGTGCATCGTGCTTGCCTCGATGAACAATGAACATCAGAGGAGGCACGAGGATATGAACCTAGATGGCATATTTCTCCATACAAAGGAACTTTATGGAGAGCAATCTCGTATAACAAGATACGAGACCTCTAAGAACTTGTTTCGAGCGAGGTTGGCTGTCGGGTCATCGGTAGGAGAACATGTCCTAAAGATGATCGGCTATATTGAAGAGCTCGCAGACCTTGGGACGACTTTGGATAATGAGCTCTATACAGACCTTATTCTCCAGTCTCTTCCTCACACCTATGCCCAGTTTATCCTGAACTTCAACATTCAAAGAAAAGAAGTTGAACTTCCGGAACTCCTGAACATGTTAAGGAGTGCAGAGGGCACCTTGCAGAAGACAAGGGAAACACCCGCTATGTTTGTTAGCGGTGCATCTTCTTCCGGGTCCAAGGCTAGGGCCAAAGGAAGGAAGAAGAAGGCCGCCACCAAACCTAGAGGAGGTGTTAGTAAGGTGGGAGGGAAGGGAAAGAAAAAGTTTGCAGTACCGGTAGTTGGCCAGGATGAGTGCTTCCATTGTCACAGGAAAGGGCACTGGAAGAAGGATTGCAAGGCGTGGAACGCCAAGAACCAGGAACCGAAGCAAGCTGTGGCTTCGACTTCAGGTGTGTTTGTAATTGAGAATTGTCTGTCGATCAACTCTACTTCCTGGGTATTGGATACCGGATCAGGATCTCATATTTGCAATTCATTGCAGGCACTGAGAAACCGTAGAGTGCTGAAGGAAGGTGATATGACCCTAAAGGTTGCTAACGGAGCTAGCGTGGGAGCTGCGTCCGTCGGGGATTATCACCTAGGATTGACGAGTGGACACATTTTGGTTTTACATAACTGTTTTTTTGTACCAAGCTTAACGTGTAATATCATATCAGTTTCCTTGTTATCAAATAAAGGTTATGATTTCACGTTTGTAAGAGATGTCGTTAACATCCACCTTAATCATGGTTTGATTGGGTCCGGTACACTAAATAACGGTATATATGTGTTAAACCAACTCCAAATTTTCAATGTCCAGAACACACTAAAAAGAAAGTCTCCAGATTTAAATAAAGTTTTCTTATGGCATTGTAGACTGGGTCACATCAATGAGAGAAGGTTGACTAAGTTGCATAGAGAAGGATATTTAGACTCGTTCGAATATCAAACTTATGACACTTGTCAATCTTGTCTCAAAGGAAAGATGACAAAGACTCCATTCACTGGACAAGGAGTAAGAGCGAGCGAGCTCTTAGGACTCATACACAGCGATGTATGTGGTCCATTGTCTACACATGCAAGAGGTGGTTTTTCCTATTTCATTACTTTCACGGATGATTACTCAAGATACGGATTCATTTATCTGATGAAACATAAATCCGAGGCTTTTGAGAAATTCCAAGAGTATAAGAATGAAGTAGAAAACCAAACCGGTAAAAGTATCAAGACACTTAGATCTGATCGAGGTGGTGAATACTTGAGTGCCGAGTTCCTAGGTTACCTAAAAGAGAAAGGAATTCTCTCTCAGCTTACTCCTCCATACACTCCACAGCATAACGGTGTATCGGAGAGACGGAATCGAACCCTATTGGATATGGTACGATCCATGATGAGTAATGCTGAGTTACCGCGATATTTTTGGGGTTATGCGCTAGAATCAGCAGCATATCTTCTGAACAGGGCTCCTAACAAGACTGTGCCTACCACTCCATATCAGATGTGGACTGGGAAGAAACCCCATCTTCAGCATATGAAGATTTGGGGATGTCCAGCTTTTGTTAAAAAGCAGCATGTGGACAAGCTCGAGGCACGATCAGTAAAATGTATGTTTGTAGGATATCCAAAGAACTCCAAGGGATATTATTTCAATTACGCAGAGGAACAAAAGGTTTTTGTTTCTCGTAATGCCCATTTTCTAGAACATCAGTTTTTAGAAAAGGAAATAAGTGGGAGCGAAATAGAACTGGAAGAAATTCCAGAACCACAAGCTGCTACTGAAAGTTTGGTAGAACCGGAAGTTCAAGAAGAACAGGACATTCCCGCACCCCTCCGCAGGAGTAGTAGGCCGTCTCATCCGCCTGAGAGATACTACGGTTTTCTCATAGATGGGGATAGAGAGGATTGCATCATAGGTGATGATGAACCTACTGACTTCCAGCAGGCCATCCAGAGCGGCGACTCGGTATGATGGCTAGATGCAATGCGGACCGAAATGGAGTCCATGTACACCAACAAAGTATGGACTTTGGACTTTGCTCCAGATGGGGTAAAACCCATAGGATGCAAATGGATCTTCAAGAAAAAGATTGGTGTAGATGGACAGGTGGAAACCTATAAGGCTAGACTTATTGCAAAGGGTTTTCGTCAAAGACCTGGTTTGGACTATGACGAAACTTTTTCTCCAGTGGTTATGCTCAAATCCATTCGGGTCCTTCTTGCTATTGCTGCCTTCCATGATTATGAAATCTGGCAGATGGATGTAAAGACGGCTTTTCTGAATGGAAATTTAGAAGACTGCGTCTATATGGATCAGCCAGAGGGTTTCAATCAGAGTGGGAGCAGCGGGAAAGTATGCAAGCTGCTTAAGTCCATTTATGGACTAAAGCAGGCATCGCGGAGTTGGAACATCTGTTTTGATGAAACAGTCAAAGAATATGACTTTATCAAAAATCCAGATGAACCATGCATATATAGTAAAGTTGTAGCCAGAAGTGTCGTATTCCTCGTCTTGTACGTGGATGACATTCTATTGATAGGAAATGACATTCCTATGCTACAATCTGTCAAAGGATTCTTGTCACACAGGTTCTCCATGAAAGACCTGGGTGATGCCTCTTACATTCTGGGGATCCGGATCTATCGTGATAGATCAAAGAGGATGTTGGAACTTTCGCAGTCCAGGTATATCGACACTGTACTGAAAAGATTCAGTATGGAAGATTCTAAGCGCGGTAATCTACCGGCTTGTCACGGAATCACCCTCTCCAAAGAGATGTCTCCCAAGACTGATTTGGAAAGGGAACGCATGTCTATTATACCTTACGCTTCTGCGGTAGGCTCTATAATGTATGCGATGTTGTGCACCGGACCAGATGTAGCTTACGCACTGAGCGTGGTAAGCCGGTATCAGTCAGACCCAGGGGAGAAGCACTGGATAGCAGTAAAGAACATTCTCAAGTACCTGAGAAGGACTAAGGAGATGTTCTTGGTTTACGGCGGAAAAGACCTCAGATTGGAGGCCTTTGCTGATTCCGGCTTTCAGAGTGATAAGGACGATTCCAAGTCCATGTCGGGTTATGTCTTTACCCTCAATGGAGGGGCGGTGTGCTGGAAGAGCTCCAAGCAGGACACTGTTGCTGACTCGACGATGGAAGCGGAGTATATAGCTGCTTGCGATGCCGCAAAAGAAGCAGTCTGGATGAAGAAGTTCCTAACAGAACTTCAGGTGGTTCCTACCATAGTTGATCCAATACCTCTGTATTGCGACAACAATGGAGCTATAGCTTTAGCAAAGGAACCAAGGTCCCATCAGAAGTCCAGACACATCTTAAGGAGGTATCACCTGATCAGGGAGATCATTGATCGTCTGGAGATCGAGGTACGGAGAGTAGCTTCTGAAGAGAACATTGCTGATCCATTCACGAAGGCCCTACCTCAGATTCAGTTCGAGAGGCTACTCGAGATCATCGGTCTTCGATATGCCAGTACATGGCCCTAGTGCAAGTGGGAGATTGTTAGTGTATATGCCCTAGGGGCCATTATTGTATCATACTAGTTTGTATATTACTTAATGGAAGCTTGGGATATTCACATGTATATAACAGTCTTGCTAAACATGGTAGTATGCTACTTGGTTTTTCTATCTTAATATGTGAGTTTACGTATTGATAGAGCTCTTAGGATCTTGCTTGACTACCAGCGTTGTGATGGCAGTCACACTAGTGGGGGCTGGGTAGTCTACAAGCACATCCTTATTCAGGTCCCTTGTCGTAGGATTATCGAGACAGGGCATCGATACTCCAGAGTAGACTAGTGTGTACGTTTCTCATCCCAGTTGGGGAGATAGTCTGTCCCACAGCCGTCAGTACGTCGTACAGGAGATAGTATGCAGGTGCTCGTTGGGTTACGGGTACACCGGACAGGACTCACAGGGAACTGTTGGATGGTTTTATACCAGTCGTCAGTGAACAGTTCCCAGGTGACATGAGTACAGCATAGTCCGCAGACTTGACACTGCTACTTCGCCTCGAGTGTGTCCCACTGTTCTTAGATTGCTACCCTACCACGGCTCAAAGGAGTCGTGCAAACAGGTAGCAGTTGGGTGCAGTCCCGAGCACTTGGAGGCAGTGGCGGTTAGACAGGATTTGTCTCTCCCGGTATTGGGGGTTGATATCGCGCTGTGTCAGAGAGCCATTACGCAAAGTCCCTGGCCAGGGCAAGCGAGATTTGCTCGTAGGTTCCAGTAGTTTCTCAGGGTGTAATGGGCTTCGCTCCGACACGACTTATACCGCTATTAGGGGACTGACGCTTGCCGCCCCCTAGGCCCGATATGCGATAGTCTTAGACGAACGGACCGGACTGTACGGAGATTGTCACATCAGACTCAGTAGGAGTTCGGATGGGTTTCCTCATCGGCCTTCTTATCGACATCTACCTGGGGACCGTTACGTACAGCTAGTGCCGCTTGCGGTCTGTGGTTAAACCTACTGCCAGCGTAGTAGTCGAGTCTCTAGAGTCCCACACAGAGAGTTTCCCTACTCCAGGCGAAACGATATAGAGGTCGTATGGTTTTACGACAAGGGTTCGGACGCATACGTGTATTTACGCACGTACGACTTTCGGACAGTTTTTACCAGTCGGCTTTGGTTTAAGCCAGTTACTGGTATCCGGTTATTGGATTTATACAGTCTAAAGTTTTTCCGTATTTTTGCGGAAAGGAGGGGCGTTCTCGTAATTGCGCGAGAAGCTTCTAGAAGGTGGTGACTAAGGAGGTTTAGGTGGCATATACATTGAATGAGATTAGTGAGTCATATGGATGATTCATCCATGTCATTAATGCTTCATAATTGCTTAATGACTCATGGAGATGAATCACCACAAGATATTTATCAAGCATGGTTGTAAATCATTTTCTTTTCTTTTCTTGATAAAATAAAATGCTTGATATATATTATGATAACTCATTATTCTCACTTCATTATTATCTTCACCTTCTCTCTCCTCAAGCTCTCCCTCTTCAAACCCTAATCCTCCCCTCTCATGTGTTGAGTACAAGGATTAGTTAGACTTATTAAACCATAACCCTCACTCTATTTCACCTAGCTTCTTTGATTAGCACTTAAAGAAGTTTAGTTGCCTCAAGTTTAAAGGCTAAGCTTGGAGTAAAGCTCTCGGGTGGATCGTCTACTACTTGGAGAAGGCCGAGGAGGAGGTGGAGTTCGTAAAGACGAAGGACACGGTTCTTTAGGTATAATCCCTTTACATAGTAGTTGTTAACAACTATGCTTTGATGTTAGTTATCATTTAGCTTCGATTCATGCGGTTAGTCGATGTTTAGCATAAGAACAAGATGTACAACATCATATCAGTCTCTTTATTAGTAAAGAAAGGATATAATTTTGTATTGTTGGATAATGTTTTGAACATTTCCTATATCAAGAGTTGATCGGTTCAGGCACGTTATCTAAAAGCATTGACATTCTAAATCAAACTATAGTTCTTAGTATACAGAACACACACAAGAGGAAGAATTCAGAAATGAACGAATTTTTCTTAAGGCATTATAGACTAGGTCATATCAATGCGACCCGACTAGCTAAGTTACATTTAGATGCATATTTAAATCAGTTTAAATTTACATCTTATGAAACTTGCCAGTCATGTCACAAAGATAAGATGACCATAGCTCCGTTTACTGGAAACAGAGAAAGAGTTAGTGAACTCTTGGGACTGATACATAGTGATGTATGAAGGTCCCCAGTCTACATTGTAAGTGCACGGCGGCGCCCCGGCCGTCAATCCGACGGCCAAATGCGGAAGCGGTGATAAACTTAAATTTTTCTTGAACTGGCAAACCGCCGCGCACTAATACCCGGATCGAACCACTAACTAGTCCTAGCTAACAACAAGAAAGGGAAGAGAGATATACCGACGATCCAAGTCCTCCGGTCTTCTCATCATCGTCCCGATCTCCTGCGGAATGTCCCGTCTCCTCCTCGTCGCCGGAAGTGCACCACATCGCCTACTTCTTTTACGGGCTCCCACCTCAATGCCGAGGCAACTCGGGCACGAAGCCGGCTACTCGACGTGCCCAAGGTTCGCTGTAGAATATCTAGAGAAGAAGTCTCATTGGGGGTTTTGGAGCTTTGCCATTTTGGTGGAAGAAAAGAGAGCAACTTTAGGAAATGAACTAGAGGGCTTTTCTAGCAAACATGAGAAACAAAATGCCACACCAAAAAAGAATCAATTCCCATCCTTTTGCCAAGGAATGGCCGCCCCCCCCTTTGTGTGTGATTGGAGAGAGAAAGAACAAAGACAAGGGGGTGGGTGGAAAGTGAGTGATGATGAAAAGAAACCAAATGATCACAACAATTCCAACACTCAATCAACAACCATGATAGCAAAAAAGTCAAGCCATGATCATCTAAAGAAAGTCAAGGTATGGTGCATATCATGAAAACCATCATGATACAAATAAGATGCAAAGAACCCCCTCCACAAATGCCTATTTGCAACAATGCAAATAAACCCTCCTCCAATAATCTTCGGCCAATGAACGGAACAATGGAAATCGGCCGAAACGGAAAGCAAACTGGCAACTCCAGAAAACTGGTCCCGTAATAAATTACAGAAAAACCCCGATACTGTGCATACACACCCGCATCTGTATTTCGACCGAAATACAAATGCAATTAGACAAAATCTACATTGTACTATACTAGGATCCGGCTTAAACCAAAGCCGGCTAGTAATATCCGTTCGATCCTGATCCGTGCAATACCGCACGTATCTGATCGAACCCTGCCATATAACCATACGGCCTATAGTACAAACTGTCCGATCCTGATCCGTGCAATACCGCACGTATCTGAACGGACCTTGCCATATCTCCATACGGCCTCTACAACCTTTCGCCCGAAAGATGAGTAACTGAATGTGGGGGACTCTAAAGACTCATCAACACCTTGGTTGTGGATTTAACCACTAGCACGTCAGAGGTATAAGCCAATACGTAACGGGCTACCAGGTACTGATAAAAAGGGATGTCTGTGAGCGAACTCAGCCTGACAACCCTACTGAGCCTGTCAGTGACAATATCCGTACAGTCCGGTCCGTTCGTCTATGAGCATCGCATGGCGGGCCTAGGGGGTTGGTAAAAGTCAGACCCCCAAAAGCGGTACAAGTCGTGTCGGAGTGTAGCCCAGAACACCCTGAGATACTACTGGAATACCTACCAGTAAATCTCCTTGCCTCGGCCGAGGGCTTCGTGTAATGGCTCTCCTAGACACAGCACGACCTCACCCCCAATACCGGGAGAGACGAACCCCTGAAGATACGCTCACTGCCTCCATGTGGCTCGGGACTGTACCCAACTAAAACCTGTTTGCACGACTCCTTTGAGCCGTGGTAGGGTAGTAATCAAAGTACAGTGGGAACTCACACGAGACAAATGACGATCCCCAGGTCGATGAACTAACCTGCACACATGTCACCAGGGAACTGCCATCTGACGTCTGGTATATGACCAACTAGCATGTTCCCGGCGAGTCCTGTCCGGTGTACTCATAACCCAATGAGCACCTGTATACATCTTAGGTGATCCAACTGACACCAGTGGCTTGTGAGACCGGCCACCGCCCCTCGTCGGGGTCTCGACTGTATACACTAGTCTACTATGGAGAATCGATGCCCTGTCTCGAAACTCTCACGACTAGGGACCTTTTAAGGATATGCTTATAGACCCCCAGCTCCCACTTATATGATCGCCCTCATACTGCTGGTGGTCAAGAAAGAATCCTAGGGGCTCTATCAACATGTAATAGCGACGTGTCAGGTCACTTAAAACAGTACACGATGATAAAGGTAAACCAGATAGCATACTATCATCTCGAGTAAGACTGTCCTACCGGGATAGGTCCTCCATCAATCATTGCAGTCAGGTACCTGTGACCTAATAATTGACTCTGTGGGCACTATCTCCAACAATCTCCCACTTGCACTCAAGGCTAATTATTGCGATGTCGCATACTCACAGCCCGTGTGATACCGAACAACCAACTCCTCTACTAATCAGTCCCACAAAGCTCGCTTGTGGAACTATTGCGTTCGAGGAATAGCCTCAGTGAGTGGATCCGCCTTGATGTATCTTTCTATGTCTCTCTATATCTCAAGTTCGCGGAGAAACCCATCTCCCGAAATGAGCAATACCTGTCTTAGAATGTGTCTGGATGTCTGATGGGATATAGCTCATAAATGAGCTCCAAATCCAAACTTCTTAGACTGTATCGTCAACTGAATTTAATCAGTATCCTGCGCCATGCCACCCTCAGTATTTCCTTGGACCATATGTCCAAAATACTGCCCCTCGTCAGAAGGAAAAACTATAACTCTGACAACCTCCCTATCGTCCAGGTCACCTTGGAAGCCTGGAATGATAACTGTCTCCTCAACGAGGCTGTCGTTATCATATCCCTAGAACATCCACTTATGTTCTAAAACTGCTTCCGACTGTTTCTCCAGGATAGGATCAATATCAACTTATTGCATCTAGTGCAAGAACAACATCTGGTGTGGTACTTGACATCTCATGATTGACTCAATTGCCTAAGCAAGTGATCTGTCAATCATGCACATCCCTCTCCCCTTTAGTCTGTAAGACACCTTTAGAGAGGGTGACTCCATCTTCTGCAGGTACAC
Organism: Agapanthus africanus; assembly: GCA_030015575.1. Classification (NCBI taxonomy): domain Eukaryota; kingdom Viridiplantae; phylum Streptophyta; class Magnoliopsida; order Asparagales; family Amaryllidaceae; genus Agapanthus; species Agapanthus africanus. The sequence continues at coordinate 309,720,373 of CM057344.1, read as the reverse complement.
TACCGTGCATGGAGTCGTCCATTCTAAATACCCTTAGAATGCTGTTTAAGTACCCAGATTGGGAGACTATCAAAATCTAGATCTAAAGCCATAGATCTAGTAACCAGAATGTCTGATATAATGTCCAAGTCCCATGTGGAGAAACCACTGTGTGACGACCAAAGTATAACCGATTGTAGTATAGGAGTTTCTTTTCCTACTCTGTGTATGTCATCCAAATACCAGGATATCACACCCTACTACCTTCTCAACAGATCCATCCCCTATTCTGATGAAGTCAAACCTATGACTGTCACGTCAGAAATAGATGACCTATCTCCGCTACATCTGCTTTAGTCTATAAATAGACATAAGCTACCTGTCCACCAATGCTTCCGCTGCTCCCACTGACTACGACAACCCTCTGGCAGAGTCATATAGACGTACACTTCTAAAACCAGTTCAGAACGACGCTATACTCATCCTCCTGCCGGGTCTCACAGTCTGGAACAACAGCAATGGCAAATGTGGGTAAACAAGAACTTCCCTATCACCGTCCTTGAGGCTACCGTAGTACCTCTCGGGTGGCTGAAGTTACCCACCTTATCTGCGGAGTGGCCAATGGAATGTCAATCCAGATTGAATCTTTAGGTTCCTTATCAAATCTTCAGTAATCGTTTGTGGTTCTGGAATCGCTTCCAGTTCTACCATACTCCCACTACTGTTTTCTGAAAAAATCCATTTTTTAATAAAACTGTGGCGAGTCTAGAACAATATTGATATTGTTCATCCAGATGGTAGAAAGTCAGCCCGAGTCATTGTTAGTTATATGTATGCCCTAGAGGCCATTACTGTACATAGGATGTATATTGTAGTGGATGCTGGGACGTATATAGGGAGGACTTTCTTGCTCGACATGATGGTATGCTATCTGGTTGAACTTTACCTTAACGTGTATACTGATTGTCTCTCTGTTACATGTTGGTAAAGCCCTTAGGATCTGTACTTGACTACCTGGACTATGATGCGGATCATACTAGTGGGGACATGGTAGTCCATAAGTACATCCTTCAAAGTCCCTAGTCGTGGGTGTATCGAGACGGGGCATCGATATACCAGAGTAGACTAGCGTGTACCTTCTCGACCCATACAGATGGGCGATGGATGATCCCATATCCATTGGTGTTTGACATCGGAGATGATATACGGGTGCTCAGTAGAGACTGGGTACACTGGACGGACTCGCCGAGAACTCCCAGATGGTATTATACCTCACGTCAGATGGCAGTTCTCTGGTGACACTGGTGCAGAGTAGTCTGTTGACCCGAGATCGTCATAGAGTCTTGTGTGGTTCCCACTGTGCTTTGATTTCCATCTTACCACGTCCAAGAGGGCGTGCAAAACGGTGGTTTTTGGGTACAGTCCCGAGTCACATGGAGGCAATGAGCGATAGGAGGGGATTCGTCTCTCCCGGTATAGGGGGTTGATGTTGCGCTGTATTCGATTGGCTGTAACAGGAAATCCCTGGCCAGGGTTGCTGAGATTTACTGGTAAGTGTTACCAGTAGTTTCTCGAATTGTTATAGACCTCATATCGACACGACTTATTGAGCTATTGGGGTCTGACGTTTGCCACCCCTAGGCGAGATATGCGACATATCAGACGATCAGACCGGACTGTACGGTAGTGTTACTGGTCGGATTCACTGGAGTGTGAGCGGGCTTGCTCGTCGATCTTCAGATCGCTCAATACCCGGGTGGCCGTTACGTTTAGCAGACCGCTTGCGGCTTGTGGATGTTTGATATGATCATCATCCGCTGCCGGCGTATTGACGAGTCTTTAGAGTCCTACACAGAGGTTTCCTGGCTCAAGCGAAACGAAATAGGAGCGCATATGAGATATGTGTGGGACCGAGAATGATACAAGTATGTGATACTGTATTCGATTCTCGCGATTTGTGACATTGATCGGTTATATGCGATATAGCCTGGTTATCGGATCAAGTGTTGATTCGATAAGTTGTTACTGTTGATATTAGTCGGTTATATGCGATATGACCGGATCGTTAAATCAAGTGTTGATTTAATGATTTAATGCATAATAATATATTTGATATATTACTTTGCATTAACTAGTATCGGTTCACTTTAAAATGGATTTTCTCACTCGGGTGTGCACATTGTATATTCGATATAGTTTTGTGCACTTGCTTGTATCATGTTTGATGATACATGCATTATGGTTAAGTGTTAAGAATTAAACTATAGTTAAGTGGGTGATTAGGGTTTTTGATTTCATTTTATTCATTTAACTTTTTGGAAAAAGAAAAGGCAAAAAGAGGAAAATGGTTGCTTTCTTTTGTTCATTCATGAACCTTCATGAAGACTTTGACCAAATGACCATTTTGTCTCATGCTTAACCCTAACCACTCACTTAAACCTTAGTTAACTCTCTACATCTAACCATGGTTCATTATATGATAAGGATTGGTTTTTCTTTTCTTTTCTAATTAATCTTATCATATTCTTCTTCTTCTTCTTCCTTGCTTCAAGTGAAGAAAGCTCTCCTCATCAATGGTGATTGATGTTTTTGAGTGAGAAATCCAATTCTAAAGTTAACCCACTTTCTATTTCTTCATCCTCTACCTCTTGCCAAGTAGTAGAGTGTGTTTCCTTCACAAGTTTTTAGGACTTGGTGAAGGTGGAGCTTGATCTTTCGATGCCTCGACGTAGATCATCTTCGGCATGGACATCGACGACCTAGCTTGCCCATACTCCGACGAAGCCGACACTTGAGCCCGGATTTGATTTGGACAGCGGAGAGGACCTCGTTGCGGAGCTATGGAGGTGGAGCACCGGATCTACAAAGGTTGTATTTCCGTATCTTGTAGTTAAGTGTTAACTAGTTAGCTTTTTCGCCTAGATTTCTAGCAAACGATCCGTAGTCGGGTCTCTCGGCACCCTTAAAATTTTAATTTGGCATGATCGATTCCTTGTGAGACCTCATTAGGGTGCCTAGGAACCCTACAGTGGTATCAGAGCCTAGCTAGAGCCTTAGGCGAAGTCCTGACGGAATTTGAAGTCCGAACGAACCCAGAACCCCAAACCAAAGTTGCTCTCTGTACTTTTTTCAAAACAGTGCATTAGGGTGCCTAGGAACCCTACAGTGGTATCAGAGCCTAGCTAGAGCCTTAGGCGAAGTCCTGACGGAATTTGAAGTCCGAACGAACCCGGAACCCCAAACCAAAGTTGCTCTCTGTACTTTTTTCAAAACAGTGCATTTTTTCAAATTAAAAATATTCAGTAAACTCAGCAGGAAATTATAAGGCTTACTGTAAAATTCGATGCCATGATTCCATAAAGTGAGCGCGGATCCGCGGCATGAGCCTGTTCATGCGGCGGATCCGCGGCTAATTTGTCGTTTTGCGCATCTAGTTTTGTACAGTAATTCTTAGTTTCCAGTGGTGATTTTTCTGGGAATTTTTAATAATTATTCAAGAGTTGAATTTTCTGCAGTTGTTTTGGGGATTCGGTGTTTCGATCGAGGTATCAAATTTTGTCTGTTTGGCTTTCCGGATAAATCTTAGATTATGTTAAAAAGTTCGACCGGATATAAATACCCAATTTTTCCCCTGTCGGGAAATTTCCAAGTGTTGGATTTTTCCGTAGTTTAACGACGTTCTAAGTAATGCAAGTAACGCGATGGTCCCTCTAGAAGACAACAAACCTTAACTCGATTATGTGACCGTCTTGAACTGCCCTTTGAACCTTCGGGTTTGGGGCAGTACGGCGTGCCACATGTGAGGCGTTGGCTTGACCCTTCTACGGCTGGACCGTTGCTACTAAGGCACGAACTGAATGTTATTAGACTTATTTCATGTGTTGATTTGTATTGGGAAAAGTTGGGTGTTCGATTGTTCGATCGGAAAGTTTGACATTTTCTATTTATCCGGAATGGGATACAATAATTGGAATTCACAAGTAGTTATGTGATAACTAAATGAATGTTATAAACATAGCAGTTTAGTCTCACTTGATCGGTTGCCACGGAATTTTGATGTGATCAAAAGTCCGTCGCAATCACGTAGCGTACGCTGATACTCGCCGGGTAAACTTAATAGACAGTCTCGCTCCATAGCCCCGACCAAGTGACTGTAGGAGAACCCCGTCGCCGAAAGCATCCGTTCGGGTGCTCGCGGCAGCGGTGTTCCGCCTTGGTGCACTTCGTCGACGGTATCGGGGGTGCGGCCGTCTACTGAAGTTTGCGACGAGCATTCGATCAGGATGTCGGGAATCTTGTTGAATTGCCCGACTTGATATTGAAAAGTGTTTTCGATAATGAGACTAAAATGCGGGGTTTATAATTGTTAGGCATGCGATGTCTAAGGAATTCATTTGGTCAGGCATGCGATGTCTGAGGTGGTTGCGGATTCCAACTGTTGTAGTTTTACACTTTCTTTTCTGTGACCATAAGTGTAATATGTGATATCGCCGGTTTCGTTGCTATATGTCAACGACAATTGGGATGGACATATTTACTTACGTTGATGACATGTGATGTTATGTGTTGCTGGATATGTTATATTGGATCGTCGTGTTTGAATAGCCGGGGTTTTTTATGTGAGATGAGTGTTTTTCATTTTCATTCATGTAAAAACTTGTATGTAATATTCTTTTATTTGGGGCGCTTCCAGGTTGCGGAAGTTGTCACCGTTTGTATATTATTTACTTTTCCGCACTAGGATAGACCCAAGGAGGAGGGCACAAGTAACCGGGTTCTGGAGTCCAGTGGGAGACCAACTCGAGGAGTCGAGTCCGGGTCTCCTAACTCTAGAATTGGTAGGGTTGCTTGCCGCTCTCGTAGGGGTCTAGGGGTGTGGGTTTGGCTATTCATCACGACCGTGGAATCCGTGTTTTATACTGGCTCGTATTGAAAACACGGACGTCCTAGTATATCCAATATTTCATATGTTTCTTCTGCTGCGATATCTGTGATGTGATCATGTGATGTTCTGTGATAGATACAGTATATAGTATATATGATATATTATATAGACGTTACTTATGTTTTACACCCGCGCTAGCCCTGCCCTGCTCTGCCGTTAGTTACCTAACCTAACGGTGCATGAGGGGACATCGAGGCGAATGCGGATGGCATAAGTGTACGTCGTATTTATCTGTGATGTTTAGATATTTAAATGATGGGACTTCATTAATGTGATTAATGAAATAAAAGAAACCTAAGATGTTGTAGAATCGAATTTCAAAATAAAACAGGTAGCTACAGTTCTTGCTTTGCACAGCGGTATATGAGATATATCCTGCACCTTATTGGATGAGGAAAGGACCGAGATCCCTTCACCGGGAGTGACTCCTTTAGCAATAACTGGCAGATGCTGCACAGTCGGTTTGTATTTTGATTGCTTTTAAGTGTTTTTGCTTTGCACAGTGATATATATGATATATCCCGCACTTCATTCGACGAGGAAAGGACCGACGATCCCTTCACCGGGAGTGACTCCTTTAGCAAAACTAGAAAAGCTTCAAAAACACTCCATTTCAAAATCATTTGATTCTACAACGATATAAAGTTCATTACGCAAAAGGTTTTCTTAAAAACCTGTCGTAGCCCTCCGTCATTTCAGATAGGTAATAGTTAGTATTCGTGCTGCGTTTGTTGACTCAGTCAAGGCGTAGTGTGCGGTAGCTGATTATTGCTTATCTGCAAAGCATATGATGCGATTGGATTAGGGTAGTCGTGCGGCCTTGTTGACTCAGTCAAGGGTCGTGCGGGTGGGTTTAATTCAATCGAGAAATGACGGGTTGAACTTTACTTGCGGTCTATGGTTTGTTGACTCAGTCAAGGTCATAGATCGCATGGGGCAAAATATTATCGGGAATTTCAAGTGTTGAGATTTGCAATGAGATTGCATACCTTCTATGAGATAGTTGGATCCCGATACCCGCTGCGAGTAAGAGTTACTCCTGGGAGAGTTTTATACATTACAATTAGCCGATCAAGTAGGTGTCTAGAAAGGTGTCAACGGGGTTACGCCTCTGGGAAAACGAGGTTTTACATTAATTAGGTTCGTGCGAAAGCACGGGGGACCTCCCTCAAAGTACCGACACTGGCCTGGCTGAAAGATTGGCGAACTTGTAGTGTGTAATTAATCCCGGCTAGTCTTTCCTTTTTGGGTTTGAAGGAAGATTTGATAAAAAGCAGTGGGAGCCATCCTGATTAGATAAAATAAAAACCAATCTATTCTTGAAGAGCGCACGCTGAGTGTTTTCTTCTCTCTCTCTCCTGGTAGCGACCATATCACGCCTTAATCAAGATAATAATACGGATTATTGACCGAACCCGCTTGTTATACTGAGCTGGGGAACGTTGGTCCCGCTCCAACTTATAATTGTTATAAGACAGAGCAGGAAATTGGGGATTACCAGAATTCCCGTGCCGCCCAAACGAAGAGAGTGCATGCTGATGCATCATCTTCGGGTGTGTTCATTATACAGAACTGTTTTTCAGTATCCTTTACGTCCTGGGTATGTGATACCAGATCAGGATCCCATATATGTAATCTGTTACATAGGGCTACAGAAAGGTAGAGAACTGAGAACGGGTGATAAGTTTCATGAGGCAGAAAACGGGGCAAGAGTTGCAGCCAAGTCTGTTGGTCACTGTCACCCTGTATTACCGATACATTGATTCTGAACGAATGTTATTAGATACCGAACCTGATATACAAAATCATATCAGTCTCTTTATTAGTAAAGAAAGGATATAATTTTGTATTGTTGGATAATGTTTTGAACATTTCCTATATCAAAAGTTGATCGGTTCAGGCACGTTATCTAAAAGCGTTGATGTTCTAAATCAAACTACAGTTCTTAGTATACGAAACACACACAAGAGGAAGAGTTCAGAAATGAACGAATCCTTCTTGAGGCATTGTAGACTAGGTCATATCAATGTGACCCGATTGGCTGGAGTTACAGATAGATGCATATTTAAATCAGTTTGAATTTATATCTTGTAAAACTCGCCAGTCATGTCACAAAGATAAGATGACCATAGCTCCGTTTACTGGAAACAGAGAAAGAGTTAATGAACTCTTGGGATGATACATGTTGATGTATGTAAGTCCCCTGTCTACACATGCCAGGACTGGTTCTTTATACTTCATTACATTCTCTGATGATCTTTCGAGATTCAGACCTATGTTCCTGTTGAAACACAAGTCCGAACCTTTTGAGATATTCACAGAATATAAGTTAGAAGTAGAGAACCAAAATACGGGTATAAGTATTATGTCCCTTGATGTGATCAAGAAGGAGAATACTTGAGCACGGAAATCCTGGACTATTCTAAAGGAGAATGAGATTCTCTCTCGGCATTACTCCTCCGAATACACCATAGCATGATGGTATATCGGGGCGGAGCAATCACACCCTATATGATAAGGTGTGCTCTATGATGAGTAATACTGAGTTACCTGTTTCCTTTTGGGTGTTATGCACTTGAGAAGTTGCATACCTATTGAATAGGGTTCGAATCAAATCAATGCCTACCACTTCATATGTGATATGGAAAGGGAAGAGCCCATGTCTTAAGCTAGTTGAGATTTGGGGTTGTCCGGCCTATGTCTAAAAGCAAAATCCGGACAAGCTCGAGGCAAGGTCAGTCATGTAGAACTGGAAATGTTCCAGCTATACAAAACTGCAGCTGAAGATTTGACAGAACCAAAGGATTCAATAGTTACCAACGAACCTCGGCCTCTCCGCCGATCTAGTAGGGTTCCTCACCCACCTGAGAGTTACTTCGGTTTCTCTATGACAGTGGGAGCGAGGATTGCATCATGAGATGATGACCCAACTAGCTTCGAGCTGGCCATCAGGAGTAAGACTCTGTAAGAATGGCTGGATGCTTAGCGATCTGAGATGGAATCCATATACACCAACAAAGTATGGACTTTGGTTGCTATATCTGAAGGGTTAAATCCCCATCAGGAGCAAGTATATCTTGAGAAGATTACTTGGTGTAAATGGAAAAGTTGAGACTTTCAAAGCTAGACTTGTTAAAGCTTTTTCGTCATCGACCAGGCGTGGATAATGATGAAACTTTTTCAAGTGGCTATGCTTAAGTCCATCCAGATCCTACTTGCCACAGCTACATACCATGACTACGATATCTGGTGGTTGGGTGTCATGACAGCTTTTCTAAATGATGTTTTAGAAGAGAGCGTCTGTAAGTACACAGCCAGAGGGCTTCGTAGACAGTGGGAGCAGCGAAAACGTGTGCAAGATGCTTTATAGGATAAAGCAGGCATCGCGGAGTTGGAACATCTGTTTTGATGGATTAGTCAAACAGTTTGACATCATCAAAATGATAGATGAACCTTGTGTATACAAAAAGGTAGTAGGGAGTATGGTGACGATCCTCGTAGAGTACGTGGATGACATACTCTCGATAGGGAAGGAGTTTCCTATGCTACGCTCGGTCAATCTCCGTTTATCACAATGATTCTCCATATAGGATCATAATGATACCTACTAACTCCTGGATCTTGGATCTATGAGATAGATCTAAATGGATGTTAGGACTCTCACTAGTTGTAGTGAGACGGTATCAACCGATTCTGGGGAGAATCACTGGAATGGTTCCAGGGTGATAATGACGACTGAGTGTCAGTCACAGGCATTGTCTTTACCCTCAGTAAAGGGACGGTATGTTGGAAGAGTTCCAAGCTAGATACCGTGACATACTAGACGATAAAGGCATGATACATCGCTACTTAAGATGCTACCATAGAGGCAGTCTGGGTGTATAATAGTTCATGAGATGAACTTCGTTCCTGCCATTGTGAGACAATGGAGTTGTGGCTTATGCCAAGGAACGCCCGTCCCATCAGTGATCCAGACATATTCTAAGGCAGTATCACTTGATCATGGAGATGGTTGATCTCCAGGGTGATCGAGGTTTGGAGAGTAGACTCAGAGGACAACACAGCGGATCCACTCACAAAGGCCTGTTCCCAGAGAGAGACTTTTATGGGATGGTTGAGTATGAGATACTACAACCACTGCTATACAGATGGCCCTAGTGTAAGTGGGAGATTGTTAGTTATATGTATGCCCTAGAGGCCATTACTGTACATAGGATGTATATTGTAGTGGATGCTGGGACGTATATAGGGAGGACTTTCTTGCTCGACATGATAGTATGCTATCTGGTTGAACTTTACCTTAACGTGTATACTGATTATCTCTCTGTTACATGTTGGTAAAGCCCTTAGGATCTGTACTTGACTACCTGGACTATGATGCAGATCATACTAGTGGGGACATGGTAGTCCATAAGTACATCCTTCAAAGTCCCTAGTCGTGGGTGTATCGAGACGGGGCATCGATATACCAGAGTAGACTAGCGTGTACCTTCTCGACCCATACAGATGGGCGATGGATGATCCCATATCCATTGGTGTTTGACATCGGAGATGATATACGGGTGCTCAGTAGAGACTGGGTACACTGGACGGACTCGCCGAGAACTCCCAGATGGTATTATACCTCACGTCAGATGGCAGTTCTCTGGTGACACTGGTACATAGTAGTCTGTTTACCCGAGATCGTCATAGAGTCTTGTGTGGTTCCTACTGTGCTTTGATTTCCATCTTACCACGTCCAAGAGGGCGTGCAAAACGGTGGTTTTTGGGTACAGTCCCGAGTCACATGGAGGCAATGAGCGATAGGAGGGGATTCGTCTCTCACGGTATAGGGGGTTGATGTTGCGCTGTGTTCGATTGGCTGTAACAGGAAATCCCTGGCCAGGGTTGCTGAGATTTACTGGTAAGTGTTACCAGTAGTTTCTCGAATTGTTATAGACCTCATATCGACACGACTTATTGAGCTATTGGGGTCTGACGTTTGCCACCCCTAGGCGAGATATGCGACATATCAGACGATCAGACCGGACTGTACGGTAGTGTTACTGGTCGGATTCACTGGAGTGTGAGCGGGCTTGCTCGTCGATCTTCAGATCGCTCAATACCCGGGTGGCCGTTACGTTTAGCAGACCGCTTGCGGCTTGTGGATGTTTGATATGATCATCATCCGCTGCCGGCGTATTGATGAGTCTTTAGAGTCCTACACAGAGGTTTCCTGGCTCAAGCGAAACGAAATAGGAGCGCATATGAGATATGTGCGGGACCGAGAATGATACCAGTATGTGATACTGTATTCGATTCTCGCGATTTGTGACATTGATCGGTTATATGCGATATAGCCGGGTTATCGGATCAAGTGTTGATTCGATAAGTTGTTACTGTTGATATTAGTCGGTTATATGCGATATGACCGGATCGTTAAATCAAGTGTTGATTTAATGATTTAATGCATAATAATATATTTGATATATTACTTTGCATTAACTAGTATCGGTTCACTTTAAAATGGATTTTCTCACTCGGGTGTGCACATTGTATATTCGATATAGTTTTGTGCACTTGCTTGTATCATGTTTGATGTTACATGCATTATGGTTAAGTGTTAAGAATTAAACTATAGTTAAGTGGGTGATTAGGGTTTTTGATTTCATTTTATTCATTTAACTTTTTGGAAAAAGAAAAGGCAAAAAGAGGAAAATGGTTGCTTTCTTTTGTTCATTCATGAACCTTCATGAAGACTTTGACCAAATGACCATTTTGTCTCATGCTTAACCCTAACCACTCACTTAAACCTTAGTTAACTCTCTACATCTAACCATGGTTCATTATATGATAAGGATTGGTTTTTCTTTTCTTTTCTAATTAATCTTATCATATTATTCTTCTTCTTCTTCCTTGCTTCAAGTGAAGAAAGCTCTCCTCATCAATGGTGATTGATGTTTTTGAGTGAGAAATCCAATTCTAAAGTTAACCCACTTCCTATTTCTTCATCCTCTACCTCTTTCCAAGTAGTAGAGTGTGTTTCCTTCACAAGTTTTAAGGACTTGGTGAAGGTGGAGCTTGATCTTTCGATGCCTCGACGTAGATCATCTTCGGCATGGACATCGACGACCTAGCTTGCCCATACTCCGACGAAGCCGACACTTGAGCCCGGATTTGATTTGGACAGCGGAGAGGACCTCGTTACGGAGCTATGGAGGTGGAGCACCGGATCTACAAAGGTTGTATTTCCGTATCTTGTAGTTAAGTGTTAACTAGTTAGCTTTTTCGCCTAGATTTCTAGCAAACGATCCGTAGTCGGGTCTCTCGGCACCCTTAAAATTTTAATTTGGCATGATCGATGCCTTGTGAGACCTCATTAGGGTGCCTAGGAACCCTACAGTCATATCCTGGGTCAACCCACAAACAGCCATTACAGAAACGTGCCTCGAGTTGTCCAGTGTCTGGTTTTAAGCATAAACCGGACAACTCCCCGTACCTTAACATCGTTAAGATATGAACTGTTCTATGTCCAATATAGAAACATAGGCACTGATTTAATTGAACCAGATTCAAATCATGCAACTGTCTCCAGTGCATGTCAACTAAATGGAAGGAGGCCGATCATCGTTACTCAACTTAGGAATGCTTCCAATTATGAGTAACCTGAAAGAGAAGCAAGATCTCTTAATCATTACTATCAACTGAATACCATTCACAAGTATGTACATCTTCGATCTCTTTGAAGAATCCCGATACTTGCTACACCTGGTTCTCTACTCTATTCAAATACCTATAACTTCTCAAAATTCGGACCCTGTGTTTCCACGAAACACCTGTCTAAAAACTAGAGAAGTCATAAGTAAACCGAATATAGTACGAGGACCTACCCCTCTATCCTGATGGACCCTGGACAACATACAATACTCTGTATAAGTCCCTTGAGTCTGATAACTCATTCACTGTGTGTCGCAGGTTGAAAACTGTACTTATGGTTAAGAAGAATTACACCGCTGTTTAATGCTCCTTACCTAACCATCCACTGATATAGGTAAATGTCGTAGACATAATTTCAAAAAGGTATATCTCACTCTATGAAAATAGACGTACAGATATATCAATTTGAAATTGGTGCATAACTGCGGATATTCAAAACCAAATATTTGCCAACCGGCAAACAGCCCAGGTGATTTCCTCAAATATCACCGATTACAACGAATCCCGATATAATGAGGATAATCACCCAATTCCCAATAACCTACTCCCACTCATCATCTGTAAAACCATGCAGATGTGAGAATCTTACCTGGTAAATACATACCCTGGAGCAAGTGTCTAATCGGGAAATCAGTTTTCCTTTAACAGTACACAGTGAGACTGAAACATCGAAATGTTTCGATGGGGTATCCTGGTATTCTTAGTAATGCCTCTTCCAGATTCACGACTGTAACCGTATAATTCTTTGCCACCTCTCCAAATCCCTTCATATGTCTTTAGTCTTTACCTTCTGCACACCCCTTTAGGCCAAATGGTTTTCTTCCTTCCCTACCGTTCGGCACCAGCCTATGGTTTGGAAGAAGACTATCCAATAAGCATAATGGGTGTACTGTCCCAATCCTAGGAACACTCGCAATGAGAGAGGGTGAAGATAAAAGACAACCGAATAAACCTTATTCATATTTCTCCTGGACCAGAATCCATCCCCGAACTGGAACAAGTTCCTTTCGAGTTCGTATATAACCATACGATGGAGTATCCAATAAACTGTGGATCTTCGTAGTGATACGGAGTGTCCTGGAGAAATACAAAGGTGATTTTAGGATTGGCGAAGGAATACTTGGTTAGGTCATGAATATCTGTTGCAATTTACTTTGCCCTCTTACTAATCCCTTGCTTTGTCTGAACTTAATACCTTCTGTGCACCATCGTTAGGCTAATTGGTTTTCTTCATTCCCTACCGGTCGGCACCAGCCTAAGGTTTGGAAGAAGACTATCCAATTTGCGTAATAGGTGTACTATCTCCTAAACCAAGGAGTACTCGCAACCTGAGAGAAGGTAAAAGGAAAAGACAACTGAATAATCCTATCCGTTTTCTCCAGAACCTTAAACCATCCTCGAATAAATTCCTTCGAGTTCGTATATAACCATACGATGGTTTTGTCCAATGGAAGTGGACGTTCGTAGCAACACGGGGTGTCCTGGAGAAAAGGGTAAAAGTAGGAGTGGCAATGAGGTTTGCAACTCTGACAATCCAAAAGCCAGTGTTAAAGAAGGTTCGGTCAACTTGGTCACTGAGTCAAAGTCTTTGGGTCAGGTCAATGGTCGCTGCCAAAGAGAGAGAGAAAAGAAACACTCAGCGTGCACTCTAACCTAGATCAGAATGGTTACCAATTTATCTAATCTGGAAACCTCCCACTGTACCGTCAAATTCTTCTCCAAACCTGAAAGAAGAATTAGTCGGGGTCACCCGAGGAGTAAACTAACTCATCAGTGGGAATCGGGATCCAACTATCATCGCATGATAACGTGACGGAATCCGCTCACATCATCATACTCCAGATGGTATGCGCATATCTGGCAAGTTTCAGTTCTTTTGAAACTCCCGATAAGATTTTTACCCCATGCTCTTATGACCTTGGCGTGAGGTCAAAATATCATAAGTCACATGTCAAGTTCTACCCGTCATTATCCAGGTTAATTTGAATCCACCCGTACATACCCTTGACGTAGGCCAAAATAGTAGTAGGACTGTCCCAAACCAACGCATCTATCTATGCAACAGATAAATACCCGGCAGCTACCAATCACTATGCCTTGGCGTGAGGTCAAAATACATAGCTTGAATACTACCGAATATTTAACTGAAATGACGGAGGGCTACGAATGGTTTCTGGCGAAAACCTTTAACGTAATGAACTTGATATCGTTGAAGGAACCGGATAGCTTTTAAAAATATAGTGACGAAAACCGTTGCTAAAGAGGTCACTCCCGGTGAAGGGATCTCGGCTCTTTCCCCGTAGAATGGGGTGCAGGATATTCCAAATGAATACCGCGATGCAAAGCAAAAGCAATCGGCTATAGTGAAGTTAATGCCCTGACGCAAACTTTTTGTCCAAGGGGTCACTCCCGGTGAAGGGATCTCGGCCCTTGCCTCGTCGACTGAGGAGCAGGATATTCCAACTGAATACCACGATGCAAAACAAAAGTGAACGTCCTTGCAATAACAGCTTTTTGAAAAGTGTTCCAACAACATCAGAATAGGTTTGTTTTTAACTTGCATTGATCCGAATCAACGCAGTCCCATCAATTGATCACACCAAAAAGAACGAAAATATACTGATGTACGTATATGCCATCCGCATTCGCCACTGGGTCCCGTCATTACCCGTTAGGTTAGCTAACTAACGACAGAGCGGGGACTGGACTAGCGCGGATGCAAAATATATACAACATCTACTAATATATATACCAATATATTATATTCGCTCAAGGCGTGAAAAGAAAAGCAACATCACAGAAAATGTACAGCATCACAGAAACAATACAGATATCTGGGATCCCCGGGTTTCACAGAGCCACTGCTGAAACCCGACGTTCCCCTGGTCGTGTGGATAGCCTGTGCAATGAGAACCTAGACCCCTACGGGCGCGGCAAGTCACCCGCCAAAACCTGAAGCGAGGCAGTCCCCTTCAGTACCGTGAATGGACCACCCAGCACTTCACGGAATCCGGTAACTTGGGCACCCCTCCTGGGTCAATATGTACCCCCTACGAGTGCGGCGAACAGCCCGCCAATCCTAGAGTAAAGCCCCCTCCGTCCCAATGCCATGAGATGCGGGCTTGTTGCCCTCTAGAATCCGGCTATCCGTGCACCCCTCCGCGGGGCAATCCTAGTACAGAAAGTAAAATATACATACAACGGGTACATCGACCGCAACCTGGCCGTGCCCCAAAATAATAATACAATCAGGCAGTGACGGCAGTCCACATGTCGGACGCTCGCCCCGCAAAATCAAATGTACATAATAAAACCACAACTGTACTAGCATTGCATCCAGGCTATCCCCACGACCGATCCGCAACATCACAGCAAAAACAGAACATCAACGTGAAAGTCACGTTCGCAAATCCGTCTAACCGGGCTATAGCAGTTAGACCGGATTTACCGATCAAGTGACATTCACGGTCGCAGATATAATGTAAATACTGTGAAATAATGTGTTTAAAAATATCCGATCGATCAAAATATAACAAGTGGGCCCCCAAGTACTACTGTAGCACATCAAGAAAATCTGGGCCTAAAATTAATATTCCAAAACCCATATTTTAAGCCCACAAGCCCTCTGGAAAAAGCTGGTGAGCTGAACCCAACTACCTGCGGCGGAACCGCGGCCAACAAGGGGTTATGGCCGCGGTTCCGCGGTCGTACGGAGGGTTCAGGGAACCAAAATTTTCCAGTGGTCTTAGGGTACTCTGTACATCATTCTGCAATCACCTGAAAAATTTTTCGAGACCAAAAATTTTCAACAGAAACTGATGCGAACTAAAATGCAGTTTTGGAACATTCGATCGATCGAAACAGAAAAACACATTACACCAAGCTAGACTATGTTAATGGCGAGGCTCTGATACCACTGTAAGTGCACGGCGGCGCCCCGGCCGTCAATCCGACGGCCAAATGCGGAAGCGGTGATAAACTTAAATTTTTCTTGAACTGGCAAACCGCCGCGCACTAATACCCGGATCGAACCACTAACTAGTCCTAGCTAACAACAAGAAAGGGAAGAGAGATATACCGACGATCCAAGTCCTCCGGTCTTCTCATCATCGTCCCGATCTCCTGCGGAATGTCCCGTCTCCTCCTCGTCGCCGGAAGTGCACCACATCGCCTACTTCTTTTACGGGCTCCCACCTCAATGCCGAGGCAACTCGGGCACGAAGCCGGCTACTCGACGTGCCCAAGGTTCGCTGTAGAATATCTAGAGAAGAAGTCTCATTGGGGGTTTTGGAGCTTTGCCATTTTGGTGGAAGAAAAGAGAGCAACTTTAGGAAATGAACTAGAGGGCTTTTCTAGCAAACATGAGAAACAAAATGCCACACCAAAAAAGAATCAATTCCCATCCTTTTGCCAAGGAATGGCCGCCCCCCCTTTGTGTGTGATTGGAGAGAGAAAGAACAAAGACAAGGGGGTGGGTGGAAAGTGAGTGATGATGAAAAGAAACCAAATGATCACAACAATTCCAACACTCAATCAACAACCATGATAGCAAAAAAGTCAAGCCATGATCATCTAAAGAAAGTCAAGGTATGGTGCATATCATGAAAACCATCATGATACAAATAAGATGCAAAGAACCCCCTCCACAAATGCCTATTTGCAACAATGCAAATAAACCCTCCTCCACCAATCTTCGGCCAATGAACGGAACAATGGAAATCGGCCGAAACGGAAAGCAAACTAGCAACTCCAGAAAACTGGTCCCGTAATAAATGACAGAAAAACCCCGATACTGTGCATACACACCCGCATCTGTATTTCGACCGAAATACAAATGCAATGAGACAAAATCTACATTGTACTATACTAGGATCCGGCTTAAACCAAAGCCGGCTAGTAATATCCGTTCGATCCTGATCCGTGCAATACCGCACGTATCTGATCGAACCCTGCCATATAACCATACGGCCTATAGTACAAACTGTCCGATCCTGATCCGTGCAATACCGCACGTATCTGAACGGACCTTGCCATATCTCCATACGGCCTCTACAACCTTTCGCCCGAAAGATGAGTAACTGAATGTGGGGGACTCTAAAGACTCATCAACACCTTGGTTGTGGATTTAACCACTAGCACGTCAAAGGTATAAGCCAATACGTAACGGGCTACCAGGTACTGACAAAAAGGGATGTCTGTGAGCGAACTCAGCCTGACAACCCTACTGAGCCTGTCAGTGACAATATCCGTACAGTCCGGTCCGTTCGTCTATGAGCATCGCATGGCGGGCCTAGGGGGTTGGTAAAAGTCAGACCCCCAAAAGCGGTACAAGTCGTGTCGGAGTGTAGCCCAGAACACCCTGAGATACTACTGGAATACCTACCAGTAAATCTCTTTGCCTCGGCCGAGGGCTTCGTGTAATGGCTCTCCTAGACACAGCACGACCTCACCCCCAATACCGGGAGAGACGAACCCCTGAAGATACGCTCACTGCCTCCATGTGGCTCGGGACTGTACCCAACTAAAACCTGTTTGCACGACTCCTTTGAGCCGTGGTAGGGTAGTAATCAAAGTACAGTGGGAACTCACACGAGACAAATGACGATCCCCAGGTCGATGAACTAACCTGCACACATGTCACCAGGGAACTGCCATCTGACGTCTGGTATATGACCAACTAGCATGTTCCCGGGGAGTCCTGTCCGGTGTACTCATAACCCAATGAGCACCTGTATACATCTTAGGTGATCCAACTGACACCAGTGGCTTGTGAGACCGGCCACCGCCCCTCGTCGGGGTCTCGACTGTATACACTAGTCTACTATGGAGAATCGATGCCCTGTCTCGAAACTCTCACGACTAGGGACCTTTTAAGGATATGCTTATAGACCCCCAGCTCCCACTTATATGATCGCCCTCATACTGCTGGTGGTCAAGCAAGAATCCTAGGGGCTCTATCAACGTGTAATAGCGACGTGTCAGGTCACTTAAAACAGTACACGATGATAAAGGTAAACCAGATAGCATACTATCATCTCGAGTAAGACTGTCCTACCGGGATAGGTCCTCCATCAATCATTGCAGTCACGTACCTGTGACCTAATAATTGACTCTGAGGGCACTATCTCCAACATACATATGCCAGGATTGGTTCTTTGTACTTCATTACATTCACTGATGATCTCTCTAGATTCAGACATATGTTCATGTTGAAACACAAGTCCGAAACTTTTGAGATAATCACCGAATATAAGTTAGAAGTAGAGAACCAAAAATGAATATAAGTATTATGTCCTTTGATGTGATCAGGGAGGAGAATACTTGGGCACGGGATTCCTGGACTATTCTAAAGGAGAATGAGATTCTCTCTCAGCATTACTCCTCCGTATACACCACAGCACGTCGGTGTATCGGGGCAGAGCAATCGCACCATATTGGATATGGTGTGCTCTATGATGAATATTACTGAGTTACCTATTTCCTTTTAGGGGTTATGTACTTGAGAAGCTGCATACCTATTGAATTAGGTTCGAATCAAATCAGTGCCTACCACTCCATATGAGATACGGCATGGGAAGAACCCATCTCTTAAGCAAGTTAAGATTTGGAGTTGTCCGGCCTATGTCAAAAGCAAAATCCGGACAAGATCGAGGTAAGGTCAGTTCTGTAGAACTGGAAGGATTTCCAGCTATTCAAACTACAGCTGATGATTTGATAGAACCAAAGGATTCAATATTCTCCGACGAACCTCAGCCTCTCCGCCGATCTATCAGGGTTCCTCATCTGCCTGAGAGATACTTCGGTTTCACGATGACAGTGGGAGCGAGGATTGCATCATGAGATGATGACCCAACTAGTTTCGAGCAGGCCATTAAGAGTAGGGACTCTGTAAGAATGGCTGGATGCTTAGCGCTATGAGATAGAATCCATGTACACCAACAAAGTATGGACTTTGGATGCTGTATCTGAAGGGTTAAATCCACATCAGGAGCAAGTATATCTTGAGAAGATTACTTGGTGTAGATGGAAAAGTTGAGACTTTCAAAGCTAGACTTGTTAAAGGTTTTCATCATCGACCAGGCGTGGATAATGATGAAACCTTTTCCAATGGCTGTGCTTAAGTCCATCCGGATCCTACTTGCCATTGCTATATACCATGATTACGATATCTGGTTGTTGGGTGTCATGACTGCTTTTCTAAATATTGATTTAGAAGAGAGCGTCTATAAGTACACAGCTAGAGGGCTTCGTAGACAGTGGGAGCAGCGGAAACATGAGCAAGATGTTTTATGTGATAAAACAGGCATCGCGGAGTTGGAACGTTTGTTTTGATGTGGTAGTCAAAGAGTTTGACTTCATCAAAATAGTAGATGAACCTTGTATATACAAAAAGGTAGTAGAGAGTAAGGTGGTCATCCTAGAATTGTACGTGGACAACATACTCTTGATAGGAAAAGAGTTTCCTATGCTACGCTCGGTCAATCTCCTGTTATCACATGGATTCTCCATATAGGATCAAAGTGATACCTCCTAAATCCTGGGTTTTGGATCCATGAGATAGATCTAATTGGATGTTAGGATTCTCACTAGTTGTAGTGAAATGGTATCAGTTGATCCTGGGGAGAATCACTGGAAAAGTTCCAGGGTGATAAGGACGACTGAATGTCAATCGCAGGCATTGTCTTTACCCTCAGTGGACGGACGGTATATTGGAAGGGTTCCAAGAAAGATACCGTGGCAAACTAGACGATAAAGGCTGGTGACATCGCTATCAAAGATACTACCAAAGAGGCAGTTTGGGTGTATATTGGTTCATGAGATAAACTAGGTTCCTACCATTGTGTGACAATGGAAGTGTGGCGTTGGCCCAGAAACCCCGGTCCCATCAGTGACCAAGACATATTCCAAAGCAGTATCACCTGATCATGGATATAGTTGATCTCCAGGGTGATCGAGATTAGGAGAGTAGACTCAGAGGACAACATGGCGGATCCACTCACAAAGGCCTTTTCCCAGAGAGAGACTCATATGGGATGGTTGAGTATGAGATACTGCAACCACTGCTACAGATGGCCCTAGTGCAAGTGGGAGATTGTTAGTTATATGTATGCCCTAGAGGCCATTACTGTACATGAGATGTATATTGTAGTGGATGCTAGGACATATATAGGTAGGACTTTCTTGCTCGACATGATAGTACGCTATTTGGTTGCTCTTTATCTTAACATGTATACTTGTTGTCTCTCTATTACATGTTGATAAAGCCCTTAGGACATGTACTCGACTTCCAGGACTATGATGTAGATCATACTAGTGGGGCCTGGGTAGGCTATAAGTACATCCTTCAATGTTCCTAGTCGTGGGAATATCGAGACGGGGCATCGATATTCCAGAGTAGACTAGCGTATATCTTCTCGACCCATGTGATGGACGATGGATGATCCCATATCCATTGGTGTTTGACATCAGAGACGGTATGCGGGTGCTCAGTGGAGACTGAGTACACTGAACGGACTCGCCGAGAACTCCCAGATGGTATTATACCTCACGTCAGATGGCAGTTCTCTGGTGACACTGGTACAAGCTTAGTCTGGTGATCCGAGATCGTCATAGAGTCTTGTGTGTCTCCCACTATGCTTTGATTTCCACCCTACCACGGCTCTATTGAGTCGTGCAAACAGGTGGTTTTTGGGTATAGTCCCGATTCACATGGAGGCAATGAGCGATAGGAGGGGATTAATCTCTCCCGGTATTGGGGGTTGATGTTGCGCTATGCTCGACTGGCCATAACTGGAAATCCCTGGACAGGGTTGCATTGATTTACTGGTAAGTGTTATCAGTAGTTTCATGCTTGTTACGGACCTTACATCGGCATGACTTATCAAGCTACTGGGGTCTGACGTTTACCACCCCTAGGCGAGATATGCGACATATCAGACGAACAGACCGGACTGTACGGTAAGTGTTACTGATTGGATTCACAGGAGTGTGAGCAGGCTTGCTCGTTGATCTTCTGATCGCTCAATACCCGGGTGGCCGTTACGTTTAGCAGACCGCTTGCGGCTTGTGGGTGATTGATATGATCACCACCTACTGCCGGCGTATTGACGAGTCTTTAGAGTCCTACACAGAGGTTTCCTGGCTCAAGCGAAATGAAATAGGAGCGCATATGAGATATGTGCGGGACCGAGAATAATACCAGTATGTGATACTGTGTTCTATTCTCGCGATTTGTATCATCGAACGGCTATATGAGATATAGCCGGGTTACCGAATCAAGTGTTGATTCGATATATTGATACTCTTGATATTAGTCGGTTATATGCGATATGACCGGATCATTAAATCAAGTATTGATTTAATGATTTAATGTATAATTATATATATTTGATATATTACTTTACATTAACTAGTATTGGTTCACTTAAGATTGACTTTCTCACTTTTTGTGCACAAGTTGTATATATGATATATGTTTGTGCACTAGTTTGTATCATGATTGATGATACATGCAAACTTGGGTGTATGTATGAATTACACCATGTTTGATATAATGATATAGGGTTTTTGTTTATTTTGGCAAAAACAAAATGGTGGCTTTCTTTGTTTTTTGCTTGAAGCTTCATTAAGCTTTTAAGCATCTTTGACAAAGTCTAACCATTTTGTTTTGCATGAGATTTTCACTAACCTAACCATTAACTCAAACTAGGGTTTAGTCTCTACAAAGGTTAACTCACCCATGGTTGCATTATGATATACTTCACTTGATTATTCATTTTTTAAGTTAAGTGATATTTCATTTTCTTTTCTTCTTCTTCTTCTTCTTCAAGAAGAAAAAAAAAACCTTGCTTGAAATTTCCAAGTGAAGATTTAGAGTGAGAAATCCAAATCTAAAGTAAACCCACTTCCTATTTCATCATCCTCTAACTACTTGCCATTTGGTTTAGCGTGTTCTCTTCACAAAGTTCTTGACCCAGTGAAGATGGAGCTTGAGTTTGAGTCTCCTCGACGTAGATTATCTTCGGCCTCGAAGTCAACGACCTAGCCCGCTCATTTCTCCGAAGAAACCATCGCTAGAGTCCGGGATCCCGATGATCGCAGTGAAGGGACGTCAACACGGAGCTTTAGAAGGGAAGGACCGGATCTACAAAGGTTGTTATCCCTTTCACTTAGTAGCAAAGTAGTTTGCTTGCTTTTAGTTTCGCCTAATCTCTAGTATACGATCTTGCATAGGGTTGTTCGGCAGATAAAAATTTGATTTTGGTATGGTTGATGCCTTGTAGAACTTTGTTAGTGTGCCTAGGAACCTACAGCTTAAACCAAAGCCCGCTAGTATTATCCGTCCGATCATGATCCGTGCAATACCGCACATATATGATCGAACCCTGCCATATCTCCATACGGCCTCTACAGCGTTTCGCCCGAAACTTGAGAAAATGGTATGTGGGGTGTTAGTGTATATGCCTTAGAGGCCATTACTGTATCATACTAGTTTGTATATTACTTAATGGAAGCTTGGGATATTCACCTTGTATATACAATCTTGCTCAAAATAGTAGTATGCTACTTGGTTTGTTTCTACTTCAATGTGTACATGTGTTTATTTTATTATATCACCTATACGCATTAGTGGAGCCCTTAGGATCTTTGCTTGATTACCAGCGTTGTGATGGCAGTCACACTAGTGGGGGCTGGGTAATCTATAAGCACATCCTTATGCAGGTCCCTAGTCGCAGGACTATCGAGACAGGGCATCGATACTCCAGAGTAGACTAGCGCATGCGCTTCTCATCCCAGTGTGGGAGATGGTCTGTCCCACAGCCATCAGTACGTCGTACTGGAGATAGTATGCGGGTGCTCGTTGGGTTACGAGTACACTGGACAGGACTCGTCGGGGAACTGACCGGTTGGTATTATACCTATCGTCAGTTATCAGTTCCCAGGTGACATGAGTACAGCTTAGTCCGCTGTGACTTGATACTGTCACTTCGCCTCGAGTGTGTTCCCATTGTACTTTGATTACTACCCTACCACGGCTCAAAGGAGTCGTGCAAACAGGTAGTAGTTGGGTGCAGTCCCGAAGCACTTGGAGGCAGTGACGGTTAGACAGGATTCGTCTCTCCCGGTATTGGGGGTTGACATCGCGCTGTGTCTAGGAGAGTCATTACACGAGTAGTCCCTGGCCAGGGCAAGCGAGATATACTGGTAGGCTTCCAGTGTTATCTCAGGGTGTATTGGGCTTCACTCCGACACGACTTGTACCGCTATTAGGGGACTGACGTTTACCGCCCCCTAGGCCCGCCATGCGATGTATCAGACGAACAGACCGGACTGTACGGAGACTGTCACATTCAGGCTCAGTAGGAGTTCAGATGGGTTTCACCTCGTCAGTCTTCTAGTCGGCATCTACCTGGGGACCGTTACGCACAGCTAGTGCCGCTTGCGATCTGTGGTTAAACCCACTGCCAGCGTAGTGTTGAGTCTTTAGAGTCCCACACAGAAAGCTATTCGCCTTTAGGCAAAAGAGTAGATGTCGCATGGTTTTGCGACAGGGTTTGGTCACATCCGTGCACTTGTGCACGTATAGTGTCCGGACAGTTAACACTAGCGGGCTTTGGTTTAAGCCAGATCCTAGTGTACGTTTTGGGATTGGTTTTATCCAGTATGTATTCGTGTTCCTCGGAACGCGGATGCGGGTGTGTATGCACAGTTGACGGAGAGACAGAGGCAGAGGATTCTCATTAGTGTTGTTGACCGTTGACTGTTGACTATTGACTTTTTGCTCAACCCTAATGAGAATATGATATTTAATTAACAATGATATTAATTAAGTATTATAGTGACATGGTTGTTGAGGGGTTGACTTTGTTGACTTGTTGACTTTGTTGACCGGTTGACTAGGTTGGACTAGTTGACCATCATGATGACAATGGCTATCATTTCATGGCAAAGACTTTTGCTTGCTTGTTCTTTTGTGCAAAATGAGTGCATGAAATGATATGGCTATTGTAGCTTAAACCATCACTAATACTTGATTGCTATTATTGGTTATGATGCTTTTGGATTATGAGAGCCAAGAGGGAAAAAGTCTTGCTTATTCTTTCATTTCCTTTCTCTCTTTTATGTTCTTGAGCTCTCATCTTCTTCCTCTTGCTCTCCCTCTCTCTAGTCTATGGTTCACTTGTCTCATGAGTTGAGAACCAAGAACCATAGAGAAAAATCCCAACACATTCTCCTCTACTCACTCTAGTTCACAAGGTTTGGCAAACCGAGTGAACTAGTTTCTTCAAAGTTCGAAGAAGAAGCCAAAGGTAGAAGCTTTCAGGTGGATCGATTTTCGGCGCAAGGAGACGACGGGGTGAAGCCGATCCGGACAACCATCGAGATTTGAAGACGAAGGTGTTCAAGAAAGAAAGGTATAACCCCCTAACCGAGTAGTTAACAACTCCTAGTTAGGTTGTTAGTTAGATGTTTAATAAAGATCCGGTTTTGAGTCCATGTTACCTCCTCTAGAAAATCCTTTTTCACCAAATTCCGCAAGCCCGTAAGTACCGGGAGAGGTAGCATGGACTTACAGTGGTATCAGAGCCAGGTTAAACTCTATCTAACATGTTAGCAAAGTAACTAGAAGATCGATCAAAGAAAAAGTGACGAAACGAACCCGATTTGTTAAGTTTCTGCCGATTTTTTTTTCTGTTCAAAATTTGAAAAATTTCATCTTAAAAATCGGCTCAGGCATTTTATAGAATAACCACAAAATTTGGGCCCACGAACTGATCAAAGCGCCGCGGAAACGCGGCGGGAGAACGCTCCCGCCGCGGTTCCGCGGCCAAGTTGACTCGGCCGAGGTCCAAATTTAGTGCAGTGTATTTCTGGGGTTGTTTTGGGATTTTTGGAATATGTCTTTTCAGCCCAGATTTTCCAGAACGAAAATTTTGTGTTTGGAGCCTAAAAATCCGTATTTTTGATCGAACTTCTAAAGACTTAAGCTGACGGGTTTTTATCTGTGATGTGATATTTGTATTGAACGTCTGCTAATCGCTATATGTCGATTAGTGGGGGCTATACAAATCTGTGATCTGTAATGTTGCTGGAATGTGTATATGAATTCATTGGATTGTCGCGGGTGAATAGCCGGGGGTTGTGAGACGAGATTTTTCTTTTCTTTTAATTCATGTAAATTTGTAAATTGATGTAATAATTATTTGTATGGCCGCACAACCGGGTCGGGGTTGTAGCCGTCATTGTATAATTTCTTTTTACTGTTTTTGCTCCTAGGATAGACCCATGGAGGGGGTGCACAAACTACCGGGTATGCCGAAGTGCCGAGTGGCCTACTCGTGGAGTTGAGGGTGGTTGCTTCGCTTCGGGTACTTGGCAGGTAGTTTGCCGCACCCGTAGGGGTCTTGGGTGGGGTTTTGGCTATTCACCGCGACCGTGTAATCTGCTTTTCGTTACAGGCTCGTACGAATTGTGGGTTCCTAGTATATCCAATGTGTTCATCTGTGATCTGAAATGGCTATCATTGCAATATATCTATATATGATATTATTTAGGCGTTGCTTATGTTTTGCAGACGCGCTAGCCCAGCCCCCGCTCTGTCGTTAGTTAAGTAACCTAACGGGTAATGACGGGGCCCCGTGGCGAATGCGAATGGCATAAGCGTACGTCATATTTTGGTTGTTTTCTGCAATGGTAGGATTAAATGATGGGACGCATTAAAAGAACTAATGCAAGAATATCACGCATTAAAAGAGCTAATGCAAGAAAATAAACCAAGTAAAAGTCGTTGGAACACTTTCGAAAAACCACTCGGTTCTTTTCAAAACTAACTTTTAAATGCGGAGCTTGAGCCACTCCTTTTAAAAGCTATCTCGTTCCATCGATTATATCAAGTTCACTATGTTCACGGTTTTGCCAAAACCATTCGTAGCCCTCCGTCGTTTCACATGAATAGTCAATAGTATTCAAGCTGTGTATGTTGGCCAAAGTCAAGGCATAGTGATTGGTAGCTATTGGGTATTCATGTGTAGCATAGATAGATGCGTTGATTTGGGACAGTCGTACTGCCATTTTGGCCAAAGTCAAGGGTAGGTACGGGTGGATCCAAATTAACCTGGAGAATGACAGGTAGAACTTGACATGTGACTTATGATATTTTGGCCAAAGTCAAGGTCATAAGAGCATGGAGCAAAAATCCACATCGGGAGTTTCAAAAGAACTGAAACTTGCTAGTGTTGCATACCATTTGGAGTGTGATGATTCTGGTAGGATTCCTTCAGTTTCGTCACGTGATGATATTTGGATCCCGATCCTACTATGAGTATATGCTACTCCTCGGGAAATTTCTCACTTAACGATCAATGCTATAAACCTAGTAGGTGTCTAGAAAGGTGTTAGCGGGGCTACGCCCCCAGGGAAAAGAGGTTATTTAATTAAGGAACTTCGCGAAAGCGTTGGAAAACCTCCTTCGAAGTACCGACACTGGCCTGGCTGAACGGTTAAGCAAGTATTGTGCGGTGAGATTGATCCTGACTAATTCTTCCTTTTTGGTTTGAGGAGGGATTCGAGAGACAGTAGGAACCATCCTGTTTAGATAAACTAAAAACCACTCTAAACTTGCAAGAGCATCATGCTGAGTGTTTCTTCTCTCTCCTAATTGCAGCGACCAATCGACATGACTGGACTTAAGTTACTTCTAGATAAAAACATACTGACAGGGCCAAACTACAAAGATTGGCTCAGGAATCTCAAGATGGCAATCACTTACGACAAGCTGGGGTATCTTCTTACCACCAAAGCTCCCCCTGTCCCAGGTCCCAAAACCAGTGTCGCGGATAAGGAAATCCGTAAGACCTGGGAACTAGACTGCGCGAAGGTCAAGTACCTCGTGCTTGCCTCTATGGACAATGAACATCAGAGGAGGCACGAGAATACGGACCTCGAATCCATATTTCTCCATACAAAAGAACTGTATGGAGAGCAATCTCGTATCGCAAGATACGATGTGTCGAAGAAGTTATTTTCGGCAAGATTGGCCGTCGGATCATCGGTAGCGGAACACGTGCTTAAGATGATTGGCTACATTGAGGAGCTCGCGGGCCTTGGGACCACGTTGGAGAATGAGCTCTATACGGACTTGATTCTCCAGTCCCTTCCTTCCACTTACGCCCAGTTTATACTGAACTTCAACTTACAAGAAAAGGAAGTTGAACTTTCAGAACTCCTCAACATGCTGAGGAGCGCAGAGGGCACCCTACAGAAAGGTAGGGAAACATCCACTTTGTTTGTAGGAGGATCTTCTTCTTCTAGGTCCAAGGCGAAAGCTAAGGGAAAGAAGAAGAAAGCCCCCGCCAAACCAAGGGGCGGTGTTAGTAAAGTGGATACGAAGGGAAAGGCAAAAGCAACAAAGAAAGTGGGAAAGCTTGTGGATAAGGAAGAATGCTTCTATTGTCATAAGAATGGACACTGGAAGAATGATTGTAGGGCTTGGAAAGCCAGAACACAGGATCTGAAGCAGGTTGCGGCTTCAGCTTCAGGTGTGTATTGTAGGGTTCCTAAGAACTCTTATGAAGGTTCAAAAGGCATCAAACATGCCCGGATAAAAATTTAGACGTGCCGAACAACCCAAAGCCGGGATCTTTGCTAGATTATTAGGGTTTAACATGCAAGATGATAACTTTTATCTAAGTGTGAGGGATTACAACCTTTGTAGTCCGCTCCTTCACTTCACAAGCTCCGAGTAGAAGTCCCTTTGCCGCGATCCACGATCTCCCGGACTCATGAGAGGCTCCACGACTCGAACGATCCATGCTAGCTCGAAGTATTCCAAATCTCCGATGATCTACCTCGAAGTTTCAAAGACTCAAGCTTTCTCACTCAAAAGAGATGAACACACTAATCCCATGGGCTAGATGAGATGAGGATGAGAGAGTAGTAATTTTGCTTTCTTTTAATATCATTTTCTCATATTTATTCATCACTTAAGGATTTTCTAGCAAGCTTTTCAAGAGAGAAGAAGATGATAATGGAAAAGATAATGATAAATCCTTTTGTGATGAATAGAAATAAAAGTATATGATTGAAGTATTAACCATGGTCAAGGATGAGTGGCTAATAATGTGTAGAGAAACAACTAGAGTTAGGGTTTGGTTGGGTTAAAATGTGTCATCACAAAATATCTTAACCATGACAAAAGAAGTTGCTTCTAGAAGGTGCATGAAGCAACTAACCCTAATCAAACCCTAACCTCAATTAATCATCCTTAAACATGTTTAACAATTAATCATATCATGTCACAATAATATATATCACATATATATTATATATTTGCAACAAAAGAAAATAATACAATTAACATATATCGCATATATATCAATGTATCATCCAGTGAGAAAATGAAATAATAAAGAGAGCCAATATTAGATAATGTAATAATATATCATATATATTATTATACACTAAATCATCGAATCAACACTTGATTCGACGATCCGGCTATATCGAATATTACCGACTAATATATCATGTACCGATTCATCGAATCAACACTTGATCCGATGACCCGGTTCATATCTAAATATCGCAAGAATATAATACGGTATCCCATATCGCATTATCCTCATTCCTGCACATATTACATATGTGCCTCTACTCCGTTTCGCCTGAGCCAAGAAAGCTCTGTGTAGGACTCTAAAGAATCGTCAATACGCCGGTAGCAGGTGATGATCATATCAAAACACCCACAAGCTGCAAGCGGTCAGCTAAACGTAACAGCCACCCAGGTATTGAGCGATCAGAAGATCAACAAGCTAGCCTGTGCGTTCTCCTGTGAATCCAACCAGTAACACTCCCGTACAGTCCGGTCTGTTCGTCTGATATGTCGCATATCAAGTCTAGGGGTGGTATACGTCAGACCCCAGTAACCGATAAGTCGTGTCGATGTGTGGCTCATAACGGGTCGAGAAACTACTAGTAACACTTACCAGTAAATCTCCATATCAGCCCTGGCCAGGGACTTCCAGTTATAGCCAATCGAACACAGCACAACATCAACTCCCTATACCGGAAGAGACGAATCCCCTCCTATCGCTCATTGCCTCCATGTGATTCGGGACTGTACCAAAAAGCCACCGTTTTGCACGCCCTCTTGGACGTGGTAAGGTGGAAATCAAAGCACAGTGGGTATCACACAAGACTCTATGACGATCTCGGGTCTACAGACTACCCTGTACCAGTGTCACCGGAGAACTGCCATCTGACGTGTGGTATATCACCATCTGGGAGTTCTCGGCGAGTCCGTCCAGTGTACCCAGTCTCCACTGAGCACCCGTACACCATCTCTGATGTCAAAACACCGATGGATATGGGATCATCCATCGCCCATCATATGGGTCAAGATGCGTATACGCTAGTCTACTCTGGTGTATCGATGCCCAGTCTCGATATACCTCGACTAGGAACAGTTATAGGATGTACTCATCGACTACCGCGGCCCCACTAGTATGATCTCATCATAGTCCCAGTAGTCGAGTACAGATCCTAAGGGCTTTATCAATATGTGAGAGTAAAACAGTAAACCAATACAAGTCAACATGTTAAGATAAAGTGAAACCAAATAGCATACTATCATGACGAGCAAGAAAGTCATCTCTATATATATCCAAGCATCCATTATAATATACATCATATGTACAACAATGGCCTCTAGGGCATATACATAACTAACAATCTCCCACTTGCACTAAGGCCAGCTACTGTTGTATCGCATACCTAGCATCCCGAATAATCTCTCAAACTGTATCTGGGGAATAGCCTTCGTGAATGGATCCGCAGTGTTGTCCTTCGTATCTACTCTCCTGACCTCGATCTCCCGGCGATCAACTATCTCCCTGATCAGGTGATACCGCCTCAGAATATGTCTGGACTTTTGATGGGACCTGGGTTCCTTGGCCAAAGCCACAGCTCCATTGTTATCGCAATACAGAGGTATTGGATGCTCAATGGATGGAACCACTCCAAGTTCACTAATGAACTTCTTTATCCAGACAGCCTCCTTGGCAGCATCGTTGGCAGCGATGTATTCAGCCTCCATCGTCGAGTCTGCAACGGTATCCTGTTTGGAACTCTTCCAACATACCGCCCCTCCATTGAGGGTAAAGACAAAACCCGAATGCGACTTAGAGTCGTCCTTATCACTTTGGAAGCTGGAATCGGTAAAGGACTCCACCTGGAGTTCTCCATTACCATACACCAAGAACATCTCTTTAGTCCTTCGTAAGTACTTGAGAATGTTCTTCACAGCTGTCCAATGACTCTCTCCAGGATCTGCTTGATACCGACTCACTACACTTAGTGAGTATGCTACATCGGGTCTGGTACATAGCATCGCATACATGATAGAGCCTACTTCCGAAGCATAGGGTATCCCTTGCATGCGAGCTCTCTCCAAATCAGTCTTGGGAGACATCTCTTTGGAGAGAGTGAGTCCAGAGATCGTGGGTTGGTTCCCACGCTTGGATTCTTCCATACTAAACCTCTTTAGTATGGTGTCAATGTACCTGGATTGGGACAATCCCAGTATCCGTTTAGATCTATCTCTATAGATCATGATTCCCAATATGCAGGAGGCATCACCTAGATCTTTCATTGAGAATCTCTGTGATAAGAAGAGCTTGACTGATTGCAGCATAGGAATATCATTTCCTATCAAGAGTATGTCATCCACGTACAATACGAGGAAGACAACCTTATCCTCTGCTACCTTCTTATAGATACAAGGTTCATCTATATTTTTGATGAAGTCAAACTCTTTGACTACAACATCAAAGCAGATGTTCCAACTCCGCGATGCTTGCTTTAACCCATAAATGGATTTAAGCAGCTTGCACACCTTTCCGCTGCTCCCACTATCTACGAAGCCCTCTGGCTGAGTCATGTACACGCTCTCTTCTAAATCACCGTTTAGAAAGGCGGTCTTAACATCCATTTGCCAGATTTCGTAGTCATGGTATGCAGCAATGGCAAGTAAGATCCGGATGGACTTAAGCATAGCCACTGGAGAAAAGGTTTCGTCATAATCCACACCTGGTCGTTGACGAAAACCCTTTGCTACAAGTCTAGCTTTGAAAGTCTCAACTTTTCCATCTACACCAAATTTCTTTTTAAAAATCCACTTGCTCCCAATGGGTTTTACCCCTTCAGGAGCATTTTCCAAAATCCATACTTTATTGGTGTACATGGATTCCATCTCAGATCGCATTGCATCCAGCCATTTCACAGAGTCACCACTCATGATGGCCTGCTCGAAACTAGTGGGTTCATCATCATCCATGATGCAGTCCTCGCTTCCTCCATCAATGAGAAAACCGTAGTATCTCTCAGGTGGACGAGAAACCCTACTAGATCGGCGGAGAGGCTGGGGTTCGTCGGGTACTACTGAATCCTCTGGTTCCAATAAATCATCTGCCGTAGTTTGTGTTGCTGGAACCTCTTCCAGTTCTACCTCATTGCCATCAATGTCTTTCATAAGAAAACCCTTTTCTAAAAAGGTGGCATGTCGAGAAACAAACACTTTTTGTTCCTCGGAGTGGTAGAAGATATACCCTCGCGAATGTTTGGGATATCCAATAAACTTACATAAGACAGATCTTGCCTCGAGTTTGTCCGGATTTTGTCTTTTGACATAGGCCGAACAACCCCATATCTTAATATACATAAGAGATGGTCTCTTCCCTTTCCATATCTCATATGGGGTGGTAGGCACTGATTTGGTAGGAACCATATTCAATAGATGTATGGCTGTCTCAAGCGCATACCCCCAGAAGGAAATAGGTAACTCAGCCTCGCTCATCATAGAGCGTACCATATCTAATAGGGTGCGATTCCTCCGCTCAGATACACCGTTGTGCTGTGGTGTATAAGAAGGAGTAAGCTGAGAGAGAATCCCATTCTCTTTTAGATAATCTAAAAACTCACCGCTTAAGTATTCACCTCCTCGATCAGATCGAAGAATCTTAATACTTTTGCCCGTTTGGTTCTCTACTTCGTGCTTATATTCTCTGAATTTCTCAAAAGCTTCAGACTTGTGTTTCATCAGAAACACATGTCCGTATCTAGAGAGATCGTCAGTGAATGTAATGAAGTAGGAAAAACCGTTCCTGGCATGCGTAGACATAGGACCGCATACATCACTATGTATTAGTCCTAAGAGTTCGGTAACTCTTTCTCCGTGTCCACTAAACGGAGCTTTGGTCATTTTTCCTTTGAGACATGAATGGCAAGTATCATAAGATGATAATTCGAACGGATTCAAATAACCATCTTTATGTAACTTAGCCAGTCGTGTCGCATTGATATGACCAAGTCTACAATGCCACAAGTAGGATTCGTTCATATCCGAACTTTTCCTCTTGTGTGTGTTTTGTATATTCAGGACTGTATTCTGATTTAGAATGAATATGCCATTATGTAACGAGCCTGATGCAATCAACTTTTGATCTAGGAATATGTTCATAACATTATCCTGTACTACAAAATTATATCCTTCTTTACTTAATAAGGAGACTGATATAATGTTGCACATCATGTTCGGTATATAATAGCACTCATTTAGAATCAGTGTATTACGACTTGGTAATACAAGGTGATATTCACCAACAGCTTTGGCTACAATACTCACACCGTTCCCTACTTGAACGGAATGATCACCTTTTCCCAGTTCTCTACCTTTACGTAGCCCATGTAACTGTTTACATATGTGGGATCCTGATCCGGTATCTAATACCCAGGACGTAGGGTGAACTGAGAAACGGTTCTCAATAACTAACACACCCGAAGAAGATGCATCAACATGCATGTTCTTTTGGGCGGCTTGAGAATCCAGATATTCTCCTGTTTCCTGTTCAGTCTTATAACTCTTATAAGAAAGAACGGGTCTAACATTCCCTAGCTCAGTATAATAATTGGGTTCAGTCAATACATCCATATTATTATCTTGATTATGGCCTGACATGGTCGCTACCTGGAGAGAGAGAGAAGAAAACACTTTAGCGTATGCTCTTGCAAGATTAGATTGGTTATTATCTTATCTAATCAGGATGTCTCCCACTGTTTTTATCAAATCTACCTTAAAACCCTAAAAGGTAAGATTAGCCGGGATTAATTACACCTTACAATTTCGTCAATCTTTCAGCCAGATCAGTGTCGGTACTTTGAGGGAGGTTCCCCGTGCTTTCGCACGGACCTAATTAATGTAAACCTCGTTTTCCCAAAGGCGTAACCTCGTTAACACTTTTCTAGACACCTACTTGATCGGCTAATTGTCCTGTGTAAAACTCTCCCAGGAGTAACTCTTACTCGCAGTGGGTATCGGGATCCAACTATCTCATAGAAGGTATGCAATCTCATTGCAAATTTCAACACTTGAAATTCCCAATAATACTTTTGCCCCTAGCGTCCTATGACCTTGACGAAGGCCAAACTACCCATAGGGCGCTAGTCAAGTTCAACCCGTTCATTTCTTGATTGAATTAAACCCACCCGTACGACCCTTGACGAAGGCCAAACTACGCCGTACGAATACCCTAATCCAATCGCATCGTATGCTAACAGATAAGTACTAGTTAGCTACCGTACACTACGCCTTGACGAAGGCCAAACTACCGTAGCACGAATACTAAGTAGTATTTATCTGAAATGACGGAGGGCTACGCAGGATTTTCAGAAAACCCTGAGCGTAATGAACTTGATATCGTCGTAGAATCGAGTGAAGTTTTGAAAAGGAGTGTTTTTGAGGCTTTTCTTAGTTTCGCTAAAGGGGTCACTCCCGGTGAAGGGATCGTCGGCCCTTTCCTCATCGAATAAGGTGCAGGATATATCATATATACCGCTGTGCAAAGCAAAACACTAAAAGCAATCAAAAGACAAACCGCGTTTTGTAGCATCTACCAGTTTTGCTAAAGAGGTCACTCCCGGTGAAGGGATCGTCGGCTCTTTCCCCATCGAATAAGGTGCAGGATATATCATATATATCACTGTGCAAAGCAAAACTGTAGCTACCCTTTTTATAAAGTTTTGATTCTACAACATCTTTAGGTTTCTTTTCTTTTATTAATCTCATTAATAAATATCCCATCAGCTTATGCTTCCTAAGCATCACAGAAGAAACGAAAGCAGTAATATTTATATATCAGCATATATATATATTATAAGCATTCGTCTCAGGCAGTAATATGATCTCATCACAGAACATGGCAGCAGAAGAACATATATGAAATATTGGATATACTAGGACGTCCGTGTTTTCAATACGAGCCTGTATAAAACACGGATTCCACGGTCGCGACGAATAGCCAAACCCACATCCCAAGACCCCTACGAGAGCGGCAAGTAACACTGCCAATTCTATGGTTAGAAGACCCGGTCTCGACTCCTCGAGATGGCCTCCCACTGGACCCTAGAACCCGGTTACTTGTGCTCCCCTCCTTGGGTCTACCTAATGCGGAAAAGTAAATAATATACAACGGTGACATCATCCGCAACCTGGAAGTGCCCCAATAAAAGAATATTACATTACAAATGAATTTTACATGAATGAAAATAAAAACCCTCATCTCACAAAAAACCCCCGGCTATTCAGAACGCGACGATCCAATATAACATATCACAGCAACACATAATATCACATATCATCAACGTAAGTAAATATGCGCATCCCAATTGTCGTTGACATATAGCAACGAAACCGGCGATATCACATATTACACTTACGGTCACAGAAAAGAAAGTGTAAAACTACAATATTTGGAATCCATAATCACTTTAGACATCGTAAATCCGAAATATCACATACTTCGCATTTCATGCCTAACTCTATGAATTCCACATACTGTATCACATTCCAGATAAATAGACAGTATTAAACTTTCCGAACAGATAATCAAATACCCAAAATTTCCCAAAGTGCTCAACACTTGAGCGGAGTTCAAATAATCCCAGAATATGTCACAGTACCGGTGATCCTGCCGTAGAAGGGTCAAGCCAACGCCTCACATGTGGCACGCCGTACTGCCCCAAACCCGAAGGTTCAAAAGGCAGTTCAAGACGGTCACATAATCGAGTTAAGGTTTGTTGTCTTCTAGAGGGTCCACCGCTTAACTTGTACAAATTTTCCGAAAGATTTAAACCCGATAAAAATTCAACACTTGAAAGTTTTACGTGCCGGGAAAAAGTGGGTTAATGATATCCGTTCAACTAGTTTAACAGTTTCTAAATATCCGGAAAGAAATACGAATTTAAAATTTCCGATCGAGTCTACTATTACAAAACAAACCCCAGAATTTTCAACACCTGAAACAGATTAAAAATACCTATAAAATAGTAAACACAGAGTCAAGAATTACTGTGCAAAAAACCGTGGCTAATTCCCTTATACTGCCGCGGAACCGCCGCCATTGGGGGGTCTTTGCCGCGGTTCCGCGGCCACATGGTCGAATTAGAGGCACAAATTTCACAGTTATTCTTATCTTTTGTTGCTGTATTTTTCAGGTATTTTTAATTCAGAAAAATCCCAAAACTTAAAAAATTTCCAGAGAGGGGTCCAATTTTGTCGTTTCGGGTTCGATCGGAGTTTTAACTTCGTAAACACATCGCCTAATGCTCTAGCCTGGCTCTGATACCACTGTAGGGTTCCTAGGCACTCTTGTGAAGGTTCAAAAGGCATCAAACATGCCCGGATAAAAATTTAGACGTGCCGAACAACCCAAAGCCGGGATCTTTGCTAGATTATTAGGGTTTAACATGCAAGATGATAACTTTTATCTAAGTATGAGGGATTACAACCTTTGTAGTCCGCTCCTTCACTTCACAAGCTCCGAGTAGAAGTCCCTTTGCCGCGATCCACGATCTCCCGGACACATGAGAGGCTCCACGACTCGAACGATCCATGCTAGCTCAAAGTATTCCAAATCTCCGATGATCTACCTCGAAGTTGCAAAGACTCAAGCTTTCTCACTCAAAAGAGATGAACACACTAATCCCATGGGCTAGATGAGATGAGGATGAGAGAGTAGTAATTTTGCTTTCTTTTAATATCATTTTCTCATATTTATTCATCACTTAAGGATTTTCTAGCAAGCTTTTCAAGAGAGAAGAAGATGATAATGGAAAAGATAATGATAAATCCTTTTGTGATGAATAGAAATAAAAGTATATGATTGAAGTATTAACCATGGTCAAGGATGAGTGGCTAATAATGTGTAGAGAAACAACTAGAGTTAGGGTTTGGTTGGGTTAAAATGTGTCATCACAAAATATCTTAACCATGACAAAAGAAGTTGCTTCTAGAAGGTGCATGAAGCAACTAACCCTAATCAAACCCTAACCTCAATTAATCATCCTTAAACATGTTTAACAATTAATCATATCATGTCACAATAATATATATCACATATATATTATATATTTGCAACAAAAGAAAATAATACAATTAACATATATCGCATATATATCAATGTATCATCCAGTGAGAAAATGAAATAATAAAGCGAGCCAATATTAGATAATGTAATAATATATCATATATATTATTATACACTAAATCATCGAATCAACACTTGATCCGACGATCCAGCTATATCGAATATTACCGACTAATATATCATGTACCGATTCATCGAATCAACACTTGATCCGATGACCCGGTTCATATCTAAATATCGCAAGAATATAATACGGTATCCCATATCGCATTATCCTCGTTCCTGCACATATCACATATGTGCCTCTACTCCGTTTCGCCTGAGCCAAGAAACCTCTGTGTAGGACTCTAAAGAATCGTCAATACGCCGGGTAGCAGGTGATGATCATATCAAAACACCCACAAGCTGCAAGCGGTCAGCTAAACGTAACAGCCACCCAGGTATTGAGCGATCATAAGATCAGCAAGCTAGCCTGTGCGTTCTCCTGTGAATCCAACCAGTAACACTCCCGTACAGTCCGGTCTGTTCATCTGATATGTCGCATATCAAGTCTAGGGGTGGTATACGTCAGACCCAAGTAACCGATAAGTCGTGTCGATGTGTGGCTCATAACGGGTCGAGAAACTACTAGTAACACTTACCAGTAAATCTCCATATCAGCCCTGGCCAGGGACTTCCAGTTATAGCCAATCGAACACAGCACAACATCAACTCCCTATACCGGGAGAGACGAATCCCCTCCTATCGCTCATTGCCTCCATGTGATTCGGGACTGTACCCAAAAGCCACCGTATTGCACGCCCTCTTGGACGTGGTAAGGTGGAAATCAAAGCACAGTGGGTATCACACAAGACTCTATGACGATCTCGGGTCTACAGACTACCCTGTACCAGTGTCACCGGAGAACTGCCATCTGACGTGTGGTATATCACCATCTGGGAGTTCTCGGCGAGTCCGTCCAGTGTACCCAGTCTCCACTGAGCACCCGTACACCATCTCTGATGTCAAAACACCGATGGATATGGGATCATCCATCGCCCATCATATGGGTCAAGATGCGTATACGCTAGTCTACTCTGGTGTATCGATACCCTGTCTCGATATACCTCGACTAGGAACAGTTATAGGATGTACTCATCGACTACCGCGGCCCCACTATTATGATCTCATCATAGTCCCAGTAGTCGAGTACAGATCCTAAGGGCTTTATCAATATGTGAGAGTAAAACAGTAAACCAATACAAGTCAACATGTTAAGATAAAGTGAAACCAAATAGCATACTATCATGACGAGCAAGAAAGTCATCTCTATATATATCCAAGCATCCATTATTATATACATCATATGTACAACAATGGCCTCTAGGGCATATACATAACTAACATGTATGTTATTGAAAACTGTCTTTCAATAAACTCTACTTCCTGGGTATTGGATACCGGATCAGGATCTCATATCTGTAATTCTTTACAGGCGTTGAGAAACCGTAGGGTTTTGAAGGCAGGTGACATGACCCTCAAAGTTGCAAACGGAGCTAGCATGGATGCTAAGGCCGTGTGGAACTATCACCTGGGAATGTCAGATGGACATGTTTTGGTTTTGCGTAATTGCTTTTTTGTACCCAACGCAACTTGTAATATCATTTCTGTATCTTTGGTTTCTAAAGTAGGTTATGAATTTGCGTTTGTAAACAATGTTGTAAACATTCACCTTAATCAACTTCTGATTGGGTCAGGTACATTAAGCAATGGTATATACGTATTAAACCAACCGCAGATTTTCAATGTCCAGAATACACACAAAAGAAAGTCTCCAGAAATAAATCAGACTTTCTTATGGCATTGTAGACTGGGTCACATCAATGAGAGAAGATTGACGAAGTTACATACAGAAGGATATTTGAATGCGTTCGAAAATCAATCGTATGCCACTTGTCAATCCTGTCTCAAAGGAAAGCTGACAAAGACTCCGTTTACTGGACACGGAGTAAGGGCGAGGGAGCTCTTGGGACTCGTACACAGCGACGTGTGCGGTCCAATGTCTACACATGCGCGAAGCGGTTATTCTTACTTCACGGATGACTTTTCAAGGTACGGTTATGTCTTCTTAATGAAACATAAGTCCGAAGCCTTTGAAAAATTCCAGGAATATAAGAATGAAGTAGAAAAACAAACCGGCAAAAGTATCAAGATTCTAAGATCGGATCGAGGTGGTGAATACTTGAGTGCCGAGTTCCTGGACTATTTAAAAGAGAACGAAATTCTCTCTCAGCTTACTCCTCCATACACTCCGCAACATAACGGTGTATCGGAGAGACGGAACCGAACCCTATTGGATATGGTACGGTCCATGATGAGTAATGCGGAGTTACCACGATCATTCTGGGGGTATGCGCTAGAATCAGCAGCATACCTTTTGAACCGAGTTCCCACTAAGACTGTGCCTACTACACCATATGAGATGTGGTGTGGGAAGAGGCCCCATCTCAATCACATTAAGACATGGGGAAGTCCAGCTTTTGTCAAAAAGAAGCATGCGGACAAGCTCGAGGCACGCTCAGTACAGTGCAAGTTTATGGGATATCCAAAGAACTCCAAGGGATATTTCTTCTACTGCGAAGAGGAACAGAAGGTTTTTGTTTCTCGTCATGCCCACTTTCTAGAACACCAGTTCTTAGAAAAGGAAATTAGTGGGAGCGCAGTAGAACTGGAAGATATTCCAGAACCACAGACTATTACTGAAAGCTTAGTGGAACCAGAGGGTTCAAAAGAACAAAACATTCCTACGCCGCTCCGCAGGAGTAGTAGGCAGTCTCATTCGCCCGAGAGATACTACGGTTTTCTCATAGACGAGGATAGAGAGGATTGCATTATAGATTATGATGAACCTACTAGCTTCCAGTAGGCCGTTCAGAGCGTTGACTCGGTAAAATGGCTGGATGCAATGCGGGCCGAAATGGAATCCATGTACACCAACAAAGTATGGACGTTGGACATTGCTCCAGACGGGGTAAAACTCGTAGGATGCAAGTGGATCTTCAAAAGGAAGATTGGTGTAGATGGACAGGTTGAGACCTATAAAGCTAGACTTGTTGCAAAGGGTTTTCGTCAAAGACCTGGTTTGGACTATGACGAAACCTTTTCTCCAGTGGCTATGCTGAAATCCATTCGGATCCTTCTTGCCATTGCTGCCTTCCACGATTATGAGATTTGGCAGATGGACGTAAAGACCGCTTTCCTAAATGGAAATTTAGAGGAGTGTGTCTATATGGACCAACCAGAGGGTTTCATTCAGAGTGGGAGCAGAGGAAAGGTGTGCAAGTTGCTTAAGTCCATTTATGGACTAAAGTAGGCATCGCGGAGTTGGAACATCTGTTTTGATGAGATGGTCAAGGAATTTGGCTTTATCAAAATTCCAGATGAACCATGTATCTATAGTAGATTTGTAGCGAGAACTATAGTATTCCTCGTTTTATACGTGGATGACATTCTCTTAATAGGAAATGACATTCCTATACTACAATCTGTCAAGGGGTTCTTGTCACATAGGTTCTCCATGAAAGACCTGGGTGATGCCTCATACATCCTGGGGATCCGGATCCATCGTGATAGATCCAAGAGGATATTAGGACTTTCACAGTCCAGGTACATCGACACCATACTGAAAAGATTCAGTATGGAAGATTCCAAGCGCGGTAACCTACCGGCTTGTCATGGGATCACCTTCTCTAAAGAGATGTCTCCCAAGACTGATTTGGAGAGGGATCGCATGTCTATTATACCCTACGCTTCTGCGGTAGGCTCTATAATGTATGCGATGTTGTGTACCAGACCGGATGTAGCTTATGCACTTAGTGTAGTAAGCCGGTATCAGTCAAACCCCGGAGAGAAACACTGGATAGCGGTAAAGAACATTCTCAAGTACCTGAGAAGGACTAAGGAGATGTTCTTGGTGTATGGCGGAAAGGACCTCCAGATCGAGGCCTTTGCTGACCCCAGCTTCCAGAATGACAAGGATGATTCCAAGTCCATGTCGGGTTTTGTCTTTACCCTCAATGGAGGGGCGGTGTGTTGGAAGAGTTCCAAACAGGAAACCGTTGCAGACTCGACGATGGAAGTGGAATACATCGCTGCATCTGATGCCGCAAAAGAAGCTGTCTGGATGAGGAAGTTCTTAAAAGAACTTCAGGTGGTTCCGTCCATTGTTGATCTAATACCTCTGTATTGCGACAACAACGGGGCTATAGCTTTAGCGAAGGAACCCAGGTCCCATCAGAGATCCAGACACATCTTGAGGCGGTATCACCAGATCAGGGAGATCGTGGATCGCCAGGAGATCGAGGTTCGGAGGGTTGCTTCAGATGATAACACTGCGGATCCATTCACCAAGGCCTTGCCCCAGACTCAGTTCGAGCGGCTGATCGAGATGATAGGTCTTCGATACGCCAGTTCATGGCCTTAGTGCAAGTGGGAGATTGTTAGTGTATATGCCCTAGAGGCCATTACTGTATCATACTAGTTTGTATATTACTTAATGGAAGCTTGGGATATTCACCTTGTATATACAATCTTGCTCAAAAATAGTAGTATGCTACTTGGTTTGTTTCTACTTCAATGTGTACATGCGTTTATTTTATTATATCACCTATACGCATTAGTGGAGCCCTTAGGATCTTTGCTTGATTACCAACGTTGTGATGGCAGTCACACTAGTGGGGGCTGGGTAATCTATAAACACATCCTTATGCAGGTCCCTAGTCGCAGGACTATCGAGACAGGACATCGATACTCCGGAGTAGACTAGCGCATGCGCTTCTCATCCCAGTGTGGGAGATGGTCTGTCCCACAGCCATCAGTACGTCATACTGGAGATAGTATGCGGGTGCTCGTTGGGTTACGAGTACACTGGACAGGACTCGTCGGGAACTGACCGGTTGGTATTATACCTATCGTCAGTTATCAGTTCCCAGGTGACATGAGTACAACTTAGTCCGCTGACTTGACACTGTCACTTCGCCTCGAGTGTGTTTCCACTGTACTTTGATTACTACCCTACGACGGCTCAAAGGAGTCGTGCAAACAGGTAGTAGTTAGGTGCAGTCCCGAAGCACTTGGAGGCAGTGACGGTTAGACAGGATTCGTCTCTCCCGGTATTGGGGGTTGACATCGCGCTGTGTCTCGGAGAGCCATTACATGAGTAGTCCCTGGCCAGGGCAAGCGAGATATACTGGTAGGCTTCCAGTGTTATCTCAGGGTGTATTGGGCTTCACTCCGACATGACTTGTACCGCTATTAGGGGACTGACGTTTACCGCCCCCCTAGGCCCGCCATGCGATGTATCAGACGAACAGACCGGACTGTACGGAGACTGTCACATTCAGGCTCAGTAGGAGTTCAGATGGGTTTCACCTCGTCAGTTTTCTTGTCGGCATCTACCTGGGGACCGTTACGCACAGCTAGTGCCGCTTGCGGTCTGTGGTTAAACCCACTGCCAGCGTAGTGTCGAGTCTTTAGAGTCCCACACATAAAGCTATTCGCCTTTAGGCAAAAGAGTAGATGTCGCATGGTTTTGCGACAGGGTTTGGTCACATCCGTGCACTTGTGCACGTACAGTGTCCGGACAGTTAACACTAGCGGGCTTTGGTTTAAGCCAGATCCTAGTGTACGTTTTGGGATTGGTTTTATCCAGTATGTATTCGTGTTCCTCGGAACGCGGATGCGGGTGTGTATGCACAGTTGACGGAGAGACAGAGGCAGAGGATTCTCATTAGTGTTGTTGACCGTTGACTGTTGACTATTGACTTTTTTCTCAACCCTAATGAGAATATGATATTTAATTAACAATGATATTAATTAAGTATTATAGTGACATGGTTGTTGAGGGGTTGACTTTGTTGACTTGTTGACTTTGTTGACCGGTTGACTAGGTTGGACTAGTTGACCATCATGATGACAATGGCTATCATTTCATGGCAAAGACTTTTGCTTGCTTGTTCTTTTGTGCAAAATGAGTGCATGAAATGATATGGCTATTGTAGCTTAAACCATCACTAATACTTGAGTGCTATTATTGGTTATGATGCTTTTGGATTATGAGAGCCAAGAGGGAAAAAGTCTTGCTTATTCTTTCATTTCCTTTCTCTCTCTTATGTTCTTGAGCTCTCATCTTCTTCCTCATGCTCTCCCTCTCTCTAGTCTATGGTTCACTTGTCTCATGAGTTGAGAACCAAGAACCATAGAGAAAAATCCCAACACATTCTCCTCTACTCACTGTAGTTCACAAGGTTTGGCAAACCGAGTGAACTAGTTTCTTCAAAGTTCGAAGAAGAAGCCAAAGGTAGAAGCTTTCAGGTGGATCGATCTTCGGCGCAAGGAGACGACGGGGTGAAGCCGATCCGGACAACCATCGAGGTTTGAAGACGAAGGAGTTCAAGAAAGAAAGGTATAACCCCCTAACCGAGTAGTTAACAACTCCTAGTTAGGTTGTTAGTTAGATGTTTAAGAAAGATCCGGTTTTGAGTCCATGTTACCGCCTCTAGAAAATCGTTTTTCACCAAATTCCGCAAGCCCGTAAGTACCGGGAGAGGTAGCATGGACTTACATGAGGGACTCTAAAGACTCGTCAATAATTTAGCTGTGGATTTAACCACTAGCACGTCAGAGGTATTAGCCATACGTAACGGGCTACCAGGTATTGACCAAAAGGGACGTCGATGAACGAACTTATCTTGACACCCTACTGAGCCTGTCAGTGACAATATCCGTACAGTCCAGTTCGTTCGTCAATGAGCATCGCATGGCGGGCCTAGGGGGTTGGTAAAATTCAGACCCCCAATAGCGGTACAAGTCGTGTCGGAGTGTAGCCCAGAACACCCTGAGATATTACTGGAATACCTACCAGTAAATCTCCTGCCTTGGCCAAGGACTTTTCATGTACTGGCTCTCCTAGACACAGCGCGACCGCACCCCTAATACCGGGAGAGACGAACCCCTGAAGATCTGCTCGCTGCCTCCATGTGGCTCGGGACTGTACCCAACTAAAACCTGTTTGCACGACTCCTTTGAGCGTGGTAGGGTAGTAATCAAAGAACAGTGGGAACTCACACGAGACAAATGACGATCTCAGGTCGATGAACTAACCTGTACACATGTCACCATGGAACTGCTATCTGACGTATGGTATAAGACCAACTAGCATGTTCCCGGCGAGTCCTGTCCGGTGTACTCATAACCCAATGAGCACCTGTATACATCTTAGGTGAACCAACTGACACCAGTGGCTTGTGAGACCGGCCACCGCCCCTCGTCGGGGTCTCGACTGTATACACTAGTTTACTCTGGAGTATCAATGCCCTGTCTCGAAACTCCCATGACTAGGAACCTTTTAAGGATGTGCTTATAGACCCCAGCTCCCACGTATATGATCGCCCTCATACTGCTGGCAGTCAAGCAAGAATCCTAAGGGCTCTATCAACGTGCAATAGTGACTTGTAAGGCCACCTAAAGCAGTACACGATGATAAAGGTAAACCAGATAGCATACTATCATCTTGAGTAAGACTGTCCTACCTGCTGTAAGTCGATGTACAACACCCCATGACTTGCGGGGAGGCGGAAATATGAAAAACGATCTTTTTCTTTGCTTAAACATCGACTAACCACATGAATCGAAGCTAAACGATAACTAACATCAAACATAGAAGTTAACAACTACTATGTAAAGGGATTATACCTAAAGAACCGTGTCCTTCGTCTTTACGAACTCCACCTCCTCCTCGGCCTTCTCGAAGTAGTAGACGATCCACCCGAGAGCTTTACTCCAAGCTTAGCCTCTAAACTTGAGGCAACTAACTTTCTTTAAGTGCTAATCAAAGAAGCTAGGTGATATAGAGTGAGGGTTATGGTTTAATTAGTCTAACTAATCCTTGTACTCAACACATGAGAGGGGAGGATTAGGGTTTGAAGAGGGAGAGCTTGAGGAGAGAGAAGGTGAAGATAATAATGAAGTGAGAAGAATGAGTTATCATAATATATATCAAGCATTTTATAATATCAAGAAAAGAAAAGAAAATGATTTACAACCATGCTTGATAAATATCT
Organism: Agapanthus africanus; assembly: GCA_030015575.1. NCBI lineage: Eukaryota > Viridiplantae > Streptophyta > Magnoliopsida > Asparagales > Amaryllidaceae > Agapanthus > Agapanthus africanus. Next base: position 309,676,175 of record CM057344.1, on the reverse strand, counting down.
TGTGGTGATTCATCTCCTTGAGTCATTAAGCAATTATGAAGCATTAATGACATGGATGAATCATCCATATGACTCACTAATCACATTCATTGTATATGCCACCTAAACCTCCTTAGTCACTACCTTCTAGAAGCTTCTCGCGCAATTACGAGAACGCCCCTCCTTTCCGCAAAAATACGGAAAAACTTTAGAATGTATAAATCCAATAACCGGATACCAGTAACTGGCTTAAACCAAAGCCGACTGGTAAAAACTGTCCGAAAGTCGTACGTGCGTAAACACACGTATGCGTCCGAACCCTTGTCGTAAAACCATACGACCTCTATATCGTTTTGCCTGGAGTAGGGAAACTCTCTGTGTGGGACTCTAGAGACTCGACTACTACGCTGGCAGTGGGTTTAACCACAGACCGCAAGCGGCACTAGCTGTACGTAACGGTCCCCAGGTAGATGTCGATAAGAAGGCCGATGAGGAAACCCATCCGAACTCCTACTGAGTCTGATGTGACAATCTCCGTACAGTCCGGTCCGTTCGTTTAAGACTATCGCATATCGGGCCTAGGGGGTGGCAAGCGTCAGTCCCCTAATAGCGGTATAAGTCGTGTCGGAGCGAAGCCCATTACACCCTGAGAAACTACTGGAACCTACCAGCAAATCTCGCTTGCCCTGGCCAGGGACTTTGCGTAATGGCTCTCTGACACAGCACGATATCAACCCCCAATACCGGGAGAGACGAATCCTGTCTAACCGCCACTGCCTCCAAGTGCTCGGGACTGCACCCAACTGCTACCTGTTTGCACGACTCCTTTGAGCCGTGGTAGGGTAGTAATCTAAGAACAGTGGGACACACTCGAGGCGAAGTAGCAGTATCAAGTCTGCGGACTATGCTGTACTCATGTCACCTGGAAACTGTTCACTGACGACTGGTATAAAACCAACCAACAGTTCCCTGTGAGTTCTGTCCGGTGTACCCGTAACCCAACGAGCACCTGCATACTATCTCCAGTACGACGTACTGACGGCTGTAGGACAGACCATCTCCCCAACTGGGATGAGAAACGTACACACTAGTCTACTCCGGAGTATCGATGCCCTGTCTCGATAATCCAATGACTAGGGACCTGAATAAGGATGTGCTTGTAGACTACCCAGCCCCCACTAGTGTGACTGCCATCACAACGCCGGTAGTCAAGCAAGATCCTAAGAGCTCTATCAATACGTATACTCACATATTAAGATAGAAAAACCAAGTAGCATACTACCATGTTTAGCAAGAATGTTATATACATGTGAATATCCCAAGCTTCCATTAAGTAATATGCAAACTAGTATGATACAATAATGGCCCCTAGGGCATATACACTAACAATCTCCCACTTGCACTAGGGCCATGTACTAGCATATCGAAGACCGATGATCTCGAGTAGCCTCTCGAACTGAATCTGAGGTAGGGCCTTCGTGAATGGATCAGCAATGTTCTCTTCAGAAGCAACTCTCCGTACCTCGATCTCCTGACGATCAATGATCTCCCTGATCAGGTGATACCGCCTTAAGATGTGTCTGGACTTCTGATGAGACCTTGGTTCCTTTGCTAAAGCTATAGCTCCGTTGTTGTCGCAATACAGAGGTATTGGATCAACTATGGTAGGAACCACCTGAAGTTCTGTTAGGAACTTCTTCATCCAGACGGCTTCTTTTGCGGCATCGCAAGCAGCTATATACTCCGCTTCCATCGTCGAGTCAGCAACGGTGTCCTGCTTGGAGCTCTTCCAGCACACTGCCCCTCCATTGAGGGTAAAGACATAACCCGACATGGACTTGGAATCATCCTTATCACTCTGGAAGCCGGAATCAGCAAAGGCCTCCAACCTGAGGTCTTTTCCGCCATAAACCAAGAACATCTCCTTAGTCCTTCTCAGGTACTTGAGAATGTTCTTTACTGCTATCCAGTGCTTCTCCCCTGGGTCTGACTGATACCGGCTTACCACGCTCAGTGCGTAAGCTACATCTGGTCTGGTGCACAACATCGCATACATTATAGAGCCTACCGCAGAAGCGTAGGGTATAATAGACATGCGTTCCCTTTCCAAATCAGTCTTGGGAGACATCTCTTTGGAGAGGGTGATTCCGTGACAAGCCGGTAGATTACCGCGCTTAGAATCTTCCATACTGAATCTTTTCAGTACAGTGTCGATATACCTGGACTGCGAAAGTCCCAACATCCTCTTGGATCTATCACGATAGATCCGGATCCCCAGAATGTAAGAGGCATCACCCAGGTCTTTCATGGAGAACCTGTGTGACAAGAATCCTTTGACAGATTGTAGCATAGGAATGTCATTTCCTATCAATAGAATGTCATCCACGTACAAGACGAGGAATACGACACTTCTGGCTACAACTTTACTATATATGCACGGTTCATCTGGATTTTTGATAAAGTCATATTCTTTGACTGTTTCATCAAAACAGATGTTCCAACTCCGCGATGCCTGCTTTAGTCCATAAATGGACTTAAGCAGCTTGCATACTTTCCCGCTGCTCCCACTCTGATTGAAACCCTCTGGCTGATCCATATAGACGCACTCTTCTAAATTTCCATTCAGAAAAGCCGTCTTTACGTCCATCTGCCAGATTTCATAATCATGGAAGGCAGCAATAGCAAGAAGGACCCGAATGGATTTGAGCATAGCCACTGGAGAAAAAGTTTCGTCATAGTCCAAACCAGGTCTTTGACGAAAACCCTTTGCAACAAGTCTAGCCTTATAGGTTTCCACCTGTCCATCTACACCAATCTTTTTCTTGAAGATCCATTTGCATCCTATGGGTTTTACCCCATCTGGAGCAAAGTCCAAAGTCCATACTTTGTTGGTGTACATGGACTCCATTTCGGTCCGCATTGCATCTAGCCATCGTACCGAGTCGCCGCTCTGGATGGCCTGCTGGAAGTCAGTAGGTTCATCATCACCTATGATGCAATCCTCTCTATCCCCATCTATGAGAAAACCGTAGTATCTCTCAGGCGGATGAGACAGCCTACTACTCCTGCGGAGGGGTGCGAGAATGTCCTGTTCTTCTTGAACTACCGGTTCTACCAAACTTTCAGTATTAGTTTGTGGTTCTGGAATTTCTTCCAGTTCTATTTCGCTCCCACTTGATTCCTTTTCTAAAAACTGATGTTCTAGAAAATGGGCATTACAAGAAACAAATACCTTTTGTTCCTCTGCGTAATAGAATAGATATCCCCTGGAGTTCTTTGGATATCCCACAAACTTACACTTTACTGATCGTGCCTCGAGCTTGTCCACATGCTGCTTTTTAACAAAAGCTGGACATCCCCAAATCTTTATATACTGTAGATGGGGTTTCTTCCCGCTCCACATCTGATATGGAGTGGTAGGCACAGTCTTGGTAGGAACCATGTTCAAAAGATATGCCGCTGATTCTAGCGCATAACCCCAAAAAGATCGCGGTAACTCAGCATTACTCATCATGGATCGTACCATATCCAATAGGGTTCGATTCCGTCTCTCCGATACACCGTTATGCTGTGGAGTGTATGGAGTAGTAAGCTGAGAGAGAATTCCTTTCTCTTTTAGGTAACCTAGGAACTCGGCACTCAAGTATTCACCACCTCGATCAGATCTAAGTGTCTTGATACTTTTGCCGGTTTGGTTTTCTACTTCATTCTTATACTCTTGGAATTTCTCAAAAGCCTCGGATTTATGTTTCATCAGATAAATGAATCCGTACCTTGAGTAATCATCCGTGAAAGTAATGAAATAGGAAAAACCACCTCTTGCATGTGTAGACATTGGACCACATACATCGCTGTGTATGAGTCCTAAGAGCTCGCTCGCTCTTACTCCATGTCCAGTAAATGGAGTCTTTGTCATCTTTCCTTTGAGACAAGATTGACAAGTGTCATAAGTTTGATACTCGAACGAGTACAAATATCCTTCTCTATGCAACTTAGTCAACCTTCTCTCATTGATGTGACCCAGTCTACATAGCCATAAGAAAGCTTTATTTAAATCTGGAGACTTTCTTTTTAGTGTGTTCTGGACGTTGAAAATTTGGAGTTGGTTTAAAACATATATACCGTTATTTAGTGTACCGGACCCAATCAAACCATGATTAAGGTGGATGTTAACAACATCTCTTACAAACGTGAAATCATAACCTTTATTTGATAACAAGGAAACTGATATGATATTACACGTTAAGCTTGGTACAAAAAAACAATTATGTAAAACCAAAATGTGTCCACTCGTCAATCCTAGGTGATAATCCCCGACGGACGCAGCTCCCACGCTAGCTCCGTTAGCAACCTTTAGGGTCATATCACCTTCCTTCAGCACTCTACGGTTTCTCAGTGCCTGCAATGAATTGCAAATATGAGATCCTGATCCGGTATCCAATACCCAGGAAATAGAGTTGATCGACAGACAATTCTCAATTACAAACACACCTGAAGTCGAAGCCACAGCTTGCTTCGGTTCCTGGTTCTTGGCGTTCCAGGCCTTGCAATCCTTCTTCCAGTGCCTTTTCCTGTGACAATGGAAGCACTCATCCTGGCCAACTACCGGTACCGCAAACTTTTTCTTTCCCTTCCCTCCCACCTTACTAACACCTCCTCTAGGTTTGGTGGCGGCCTTCTTCTTCCTTCCTTTGGCCCTTGCCTTAGACCCGGAAGAAGATGTACCGCTTACAAACATAGCGGGTGTTTCCCTTGTCTTCTGCAAGGTGCCCTCTGCACTCCTTAACATGTTCAGGAGTTCCGGAAGTTCAACTTCTTTTCTTTGAATGTTGAAGTTCAGGATAAACTGGGCGTAGGTGTGAGGAAGGGACTGGAGAATAAGGTCTGTATAGAGCTCATTATCCAAAGTCGTCCCAAGGTCTGCGAGCTCTTCAATATAGCCGATCATCTTTAGGACATGTTCTCCTACCGATGACCCGACAGCCAACCTCGCTCGAAACAAGTTCTTAGAGGTCTCGTATCTTGCTATACGAGATTGCTCTCCATAAAGTTCCTTTGTATGGAGAAATATGCCATCTAGGTTCATATCCTCGTGCCTCCTCTGATGTTCATTGTTCATCGAGGCAAGCACGATGCACTTGGCTTTCGCGCAATCTAAATCCCAGGTTTTGCGGATTTCCTTATCCGCATTGCTGGATTTGGGACCAGGGACAGCAGGTGCCGTAGCGGTGAGGACGTACCCTAATTTGTCATAGGTCAAAGCCATTTTGACATTCCGCAGCCAATCTTTATAGTTTGGCCCTGTCAGTATATTTTTCTCTAAAAGTAACTTAAGTCCAGTCATTTTCAGGGTCGCTGCAATTAGGAGAGAGAGAAGAAAACTCTTTAGCATGATGCTCTTGCAAGTTTAGAGTGGTTTTTAGTTTATCTAAACTGGATGGCTCCCACTGTTCTCGAATCCTTCCTCAAACCATAAAAGAAGAATTAGCCAGGACTATTCTCACTGTACAATTCTTGCTTAACCGTTCAGCCAGGCTAGTGTCGATACTTCGAGGGAGGTTTTCCAACGCTTTCGCGAAGTTCCTTAATTAAATAACCTCTTTTCTCTGGGGGCGTAACCCCGCTGACACCTTTCTGGACACCTACTTGGTTTATAGCATTGATCGTTAAGTGACGAATCTCCTGATAAGTAGCATATACTCACAGTAGGATCGGGATCCAAATATCATTGTATGATAATGTTGAAGGAATCCTACCAACATTCATCAAACTCCAAATGGTATGCAACTCTTTGCAAATTTCAGTTTCTTTAGAAATTCCCGATATATATTTTTCTGCCCCATGCTCTTATGACCTTGGCGTTAGGTCAAAATGTCATAAGTCACATGTCAAGTTCTACCCATCATTATCTTGTCAATTTGAACCCATCCGTATATATCCTTGACGTTCGGCCAAAATGATAATACGACTGTCCCAAACTAACTCATCTATCTATGCAACAAATGAATACCCAGTAGCTACCAAACACTATGCCTTGGCGTTAGGTCAAAATACATAGCTTGAATACTACTGAATACCCAGATGAAATGACGGAGGGCTACGAATGGTTTTGGCGAAACCGTGAACGTAGTGAACTTGATATAACCGAAGGAACCTGATAGCTTTTAAAAGGAGTGGTTAAAGCTCCGCATTTAAAAATATCTGTTTTTAAAATTAACCGAGTGGTTTCTTTTAAATTGTTCCAACGATTAAACTTTTTGGTTTATTTTCTTTGCATTATAAATAATGCGTCCCATCATTAACCTATCATTGCAGAAAACAACGAAAATACAACGTTCTCTTATGCCATCCGCATTCGCCACGGGGTCCCGTCATCACCCGTTAGGTTACTTAACTAACGACAGAGCGGGGGCTGGGCTAGCACGGGTGTAAAACATAAGTGACGTCTAAATAGCTATCATATATAGATATTGTATATTCGTCAGACACAATAATAGGCATTCCAGATCACAGATGAACTTTATTGGATTTGCAAGCAATCCGTGTTTGTTTTGAGCCTGCAACAAAAGACGGATTACACAGTTGTGATGAATAGCCATTACCCCACCCAAGACCCCAACGGGTACGGCAAACTACCCGCCCGGCAGTTTGTGAACCCCACCTTGGGTCTGTCCTAGGAGCAAAAAACAGTAAAATGAAATAATACAACGGTGGCTACAACCGCAACCTGGATGTGCCCCGCAAAATAATATTACAACAAATTACATTTACATCAAATGAATTAAATAATAACCCATCACATAACCCCGGCTATACATCACAACAGTCCAACACAGTTCATATCCACAAACAGTAAAAACATTACAGAAATGTGCAACCCCCTTCCAACCGACATACTAGCAGTTAGGGGAGGTTTACGAACACATTATACAAACACAAATATAATCCATCAAGCAAATACTGTATAATTTCGATCGATTAAACACTTCTAATTTTGCTCCAATACTTCTCTGTAAATCTGAAACCTGAGCAAAAATAAAATATTCCAGAAAATACCAAATATCACAGAGAAGTAACACAGGAAAATTGGGTCCTGAATCGCCAACTCGGCGGCGGAAGCGCGGCGGATCGGTGAGATCCGCCGCGGTTCCGCAGCTCGTTAGGCGATTCAGGGGCCCAAATTTCTTGGGTGTTCTTATACTGTCTTTTTAAGCTTTCTGAACCTCCCTGAAAAATTTTTGGACTTCATTTAAAATTCGACAGAAAACCATGATTTCGGGCTTTTCCGGTTTCGTTTTTTTCGTTCGAAATTCATACAAATTTGCAAGTAAGTTATTTATTGTTTAGCGAGGCTCTGATACCACTGTAAGTCGATGTACAACACCCCACGACTTGCGGGGAGGCGGAAATATGAAAAACGATCTTGTTCTTTGCTTAAACATCGACTAACCACATGAATCGAAGCTAAACGATAACTAACATCAAACATAGAAGTTAACAACTACTATGTAAAGGGATTATACCTAAAGAACCGTGTCCTTCGTCTTTACGAACTCCACCTCCTCCTCGGCCTTCTCGAAGTAGTAGACGATCCACCCGAGAGCTTTACTCCAAGCTTAGCCTCTAAACTTGAGGCAACTAACTTTCTTTAAGTGCTAATCAAAGAAGCTAGGTGATATAGAGTGAGGGTTATGGTTTAATTAGTCTAACTAATCCTTATACTCAACACATGAGAGGGGAGGATTAGGGTTTGAAGAGGGAGAGCTTGAGGAGAGAGAAGGTGAAGATAATAATGAAGTGAGAAGAATGAGTTATCATAATATATATCAAGCATTTTGTAATATCAAGAAAAGAAAAGAAAATGATTTACAACCATGCTTGATAAATATCTTGTGGTGATTCATCTCCATGAGTCATTAAGCAATTATGAAGCATTAATGACATGGATGAATCATCCATATGACTCACTAATCACATTCATTGTATATGCCACCTAAACCTCCTTAGTCACCACCTTCTAGAAGCTTCTCGCGCAATTATGAGAACGCCCCTCCTTTCCGCAAAAATACGGAAAAACTTTAGACTGTATAAATCCAATAACCGGATACCAGTAACTGGCTTAAACCAAAGCCGACTGGTAAAAACTGTCCGAAAGTCGTACGTGCGTAAACACACGTATGCGTCCGAACCCTTGTCGTAAAACCATACGACCTCTATATCGTTTCGCCTGGAGTAGGGAAACTCTCTGTGTGGGACTCTAGAGACTCGACTACTACGCTGGCAGTGGGTTTAACCACAGACCGCAAGCGGAACTAGCTGTACATAACGGTCCCCAGGTAGATGTCGATAAGAAGGCCGATGAGGAAACCCATCCGAACTCCTACTGAGTCTGATGTGACAATCTCCGTACAGTCCGGTCCGTTCGTCTAAGACTATCGCATATCGGGCCTAGGAGGCGGCAAGCGTCAGTCCTCTAATAGCGGTATAAGTCGTGTCGGAGCGAAGCCCATTACACCCTGAGAAACTACTGGAACCTACCAGCAAATCTCGCTTGCCCTGGCCAGGGACTTTGCGTAATGGCTCTCTGACACAGCGCGATATCAACCCCCAATACCGGGAGAGACGAATCCTGTCTAACCGCCACTGCCTCCAAGTTCTCGAGACTGCACCCAACTGCTACCTGTTTGCACGACTCCTTTGAGCTGTGGTAGGATAGTAATCTAAGAACAGTGGGACACACTCGAGGCGAAGTAGCAGTGTCAAGTCTGCGGACTATGCTGTACTCATGTCACCTGGGAACTGTTCACTGACGACTGGTATAAAACCAACCAACAGTTCCCTGTGAGTCCTGTCCGGTGTACCCATAACCTAACGAGCACCTGCATACTATCTCCAGTACGACGTACTGACGACTGTGGGACAGACCATCTCCCCAACTAGGATGAGAAGCGTACACACTAGTCTACTCCGGAGTATCGATGCCCTGTCTCGATAATCCAACGACTAGGGACCTGAATAAGGATGTGCTTGTAGACTACCCAGCCCCCACTAGTGTGACTGCCATCACAACGCCGGTAGTCAAGCAAGATCCTAAGAGCTCTATCAATACGTATACTCACATATTAAGATAGAAAACCAAGTAGCATACTACCATGTTTAGCAAGACTGTTATATACATGTGAATATCCCAAGCTTCCATTAAGTAATATACAAACTAGTATGATACAATAATGGCCCCTAGGGCATATACACTAACACCGGCATAGATCCTCTCTTAATCATTGCAATCACGTGACTGTGATCCAATAATTGGCTCTGAGGGCACTATCTCCAACACGTACCATATCCAATAGGGTTTGGTTCCGTCTCTCCGATACACCGTTATGTTGCGGAGTGTATGGAGGAGTAAGCTGAGAGAGAATTCCATTCTCTTTTAAGTAATCCAGGAACTCGGCACTTAAATATTCACCACCTCGATCAGATCTTAGTGTCTTGATACTTTTGCCTGTTTGTTTTTCTACTTCATTCTTGTTTTCCTGGAACTTTTCAAAGGCTTCAGATTTATGTTTCATTAAGAAGACATATCCGTACCTTGAAAAGTCATCCGTAAAAGTAATGAAGTAAGAATAACCGCTTCGCGCATGTGTAGACATTGGACCGCACACGTCACTGTGTACGAGCCCCAACAGCTCGCTCGCTCTTACTCCATGTCCAGTGAACGGAGTCTTTGTCATCTTTCCTTTGAGACAGGATTGACAAGTTGCATATGATTGATATTCGAACGGATCCAAATATCCTTCTGTATGTAACTTCGTCAACCTTCTCTCATTGATGTGACCCAGTCTACAATGCCATAAGAAAGCATGATTGATTTCTGGAGACTTTCTTTTGTGTGTATTCTGGACATTGAAAATCTGTGGTTGGTTTAATACGTATATACCATTGCTTAATGTACCTGACCCAATCAAAACTTGATTAAGGTGAATGTTTACAACATTGGTTACAAATGCAAATTCATAACCTTCTTTAGATAATAAAGATACAGATATGATATTACAAGTTGCATTGGGTACAAAATAACAATCACGCAAAACCAAAATATGCCCATCTGACAATCCCAGGTGATAGTCCCCTACGGACTCAGCATCCACGCCAGCTCCGTTTGCAACTTTGAGGGTCATATCACCTACCTTCAAAATCCTATGCCTTCTCAGTGCCTGCAAAGAATTACAGATATGAGATCCTGATCTGGTATCCAATACCCAGGATGTAGAGTTTATTGATAGACAGTTTTCAATAACATACACACCTGAAGCCGAAGCCGCAACTTGCTTCGGATCCTGGTTTCTGGCCTTCTAAGCCCTGCAATCCTTTTTCCAGTGTCCACTCTTGTGACAGTAAAAGCATTCTTCCTTTCCCACAAGCTTTCCCACTACTTTTGTTGCCTTTGCCTTTCCCTTCGTATCCACTTTACTAACACCGCCCCTTGGTTTGGCGGGGGCTTTCTTCTTCTTTCCCTTGGCTTTCGCTTTGGAATTAGAAGAGGAAGATCCTCCTACAAATAAAATGGATGTTTCCCTACCTTTCTGTAGGGTGCCCTCTGCACTCCTCAACATGTTGAGGAGCTCCGGAAGTTCAACTTCTTTTCCTTGCAAGTTGAAGTTCAGGATAAACTGTGCGTAAGTGGAAGGAAGGGACTGGAGAATCAAGTCCGTATAGAGCTCGTTCTCTAACGTGGTCCCAAGGTCCGCGAGCTCTTCAATGAAGCCAATCATCTTAAGCACGTGTTCTGCAACCGATGATCCGATGGCCAATCTCTCCGAAAAAAACTTTTTCGAGACTTCGTATCTAGCGATACGGGATTGCTACCCATACAGATCCTTAGTATGGAGAAATATGGATTCGAGGTCTATATTCTCGTGCCTCCTCTGATGTTCATTATCCATAGAGGCAAGCACGAGGCACTTGGCCTTTGCGCAGTCGATCTCCCATGTCTTACGGATTTCTATATCCGCGACGCTGGAGGTGGGACCTGGGACAGGGGGAGCTTTGGTGGTAAGGAGATATCCCAACTTGTCATAAGTGATTGCCATTTTGACATTCCTGAGCCAATCTTTGTAGTTTGGCCCTGTCGGTATGTTTTTATCTAATAGTAACTTAAGTCCGGTCATGTCGATTGGTCGCTGCAAATAGGAGAGAGAGAAGAAACACTTTAGCATGATGCTCTTGCAAGTTTAGAGTGGTTTTTAGTTTGTCTAAACAGGATGGCTCCCACTGTCTCTCGAATCCCTCCTCAAACCAAAAAGGAAGAATTAGTCGGGATCAATCTCACCGTACAATACTTGCTTAACCGTTCAGCCAAGCCAGTGTTGGTACTTCGAGGGAGGTTTTCCAACGCTTTCGCGAAGTTCCTTAATTAAATAACCTCTTTTCCCTGGGGGCGTAGCCCTGCTAACACCTTTCTAGACACCTACTTGGTTTATAGCATTGATCGTTAAGTGAGAAATTTCCCGAGGAGTAGCATATACTCACAGTAGGATCGGGACCCAAATATCATCGCGTGACAAAGCTGAAGGAATCCTACCAGAATCATCACACTCCAAATGGTATGCAGCGCTAGCAAGTTTCAGTTTCTTTAGAAACTCCCGATGTGGATTTTTGCCCCCTGCTCTTATGACCTTGACTTTGGCCAACAAATCATGAGTCACATGTCAAGTTCTACCCGTCATTCTCCAGGTTAATTTGAACCCACCCGTACCTACCCATGACTTTGGCCAACAAGGCAGTACGACTGTCCCAAACCAACGCATCTATCTATGCTGCATATGAATACCCAATAGCTACCAAACACTGTGCCTTGACTTTGGCCAACAAATACTATTGACTATCCATATGAAATGACGGAGGGCTACGAATGGTTTTGGCGAAACCGTGAACGTAGTGAACTTGATATAATCGATGGAACGAGATAGCTTTTAAAAGGAGTGGTTCAAGCTCCGCATTTAAAAGTTGGTTTTTGAAAAGAACCGAGTAGTTTTAAAAGTGTTCCAACGACTTTACTTGGTTTATTTTCTTGCATTAATTTTAATGTGTCCCATCATTTAATCCTACCATTGCAGAAAACAACGAAAATATGACGTACGCTTATGCTATTCGCATTCGCCACAGGGTCCCGTCATCACCCGTTAGGTTACTTAACTAACGACAGAGCGGGGGCTGGACTAGCGCGGATGCAAAACATAAGCAACGCCTAAATAGATATCATATATAGATATATACATTCGTCAGATGCAATGATAGTCATTCCAGATCACAGATGAACACATTGGATATACTAGGAATCCACTTTTCGTATGAGCCTGTAACGAAAAGCGGATTACACGGTCGTGATGAATAGCCAATACCCCACCCTAGACCCCTACGGGTGCGGCAAACTACCCGCCAAGTACCCGTAGCGAAGCAACCTCCCTCAACAACGTGAGTAGGCCACTCGGCACTTCGATGTACCTGGTAGTTTGTGCACCCCCTCCTTGGGTCTATCCTAGGAGCAAAAACAGTAAAAAGAAATTATACAATGGCGGCTACAACCTCATCCCGGATGTGCGGCCATATAAATAATATTACATCAAATTACATATTACATGAATTGAAAGATAAAGAAAAACTCTCATCTCACAACCCCCCGGCTATTCATCCGCGACAATCCAATGAATTCATATACACATACCATCAACATTACAGATCACAGATATGTATAACCCCCACTAATCGACGTATAGCGATTAGCAGACGTTCAATACATATAAAACATCACAGATATAACCCATTAGCCAAAGTCTACAGAAAATCGATCAAAACACGGATTTGTAACCACCCAAAAAAAATTTTGTTTTCTGGAAATTATGGGCAGAAACAAACCATCCTAAAAATCACAAAACACCAACATAAGAACACTGCAGGAGAAACGACCCACGGCCGAGTCAACTCGGCCGCGGATCCGCGCCATGAGCAAGCTCTTGCCGCGGATCCGCGATGAGTTGGTCGACTCACTAGATCGTTTTTCTTGTCTGTTCTTTAAAAACCCTGAGCCGATTTTTAGTACATGATTTATTATTTTTTGAGCAGAAATAAAAATCGGCAGAAGGTGATATTTTTGACGTGTTTTGTGGTTTTTTGTCCGATCGAAATTCTAGATACTTTGCTAACATGCTAGGGTGTGTTTAGCTAGTCTCTGATACCACTGTAAGTCCACGTTACCTCTCCTGGTTCTTTCGGGGTTGCAGAAAAGGTGAAAAACGATTTTTAGGGTTATGGTAACATAGACTATAAAACCCGGATCTTTGCTAAACTACACACTAGCAACTAACAAGAGCTTTACCTACTCGGTTAGGGGGTTATACCTTAACTTGAACTCCTTCTTCTTCAACTCCTTATGGTGGTCGGATGGTTCTCACCTCGTCGCCTTCTCTTGCCGAAGATGGATCCACCCGAGGGCCTCTACCTTGAGCTCCTTCCTCGAACTTGAGGCAACTAAAGTATTAGGCTTGCTAGACCTTCAACCTTAGGATGAGTAGAGATGAGTTTTGGTGTTTTATCTCCAAGGCAAATGGTTCTCAACACATGAGGGGTTTTGCCTTGAGCTAGAGGAAGAGGGAGAGCAAAGGATGAGAGAGAATGAATATGAGAGAATCAAATGAGTTTTGCAACCATAACAAATATATGTGAATTAATCAATTAACAAAATTAATCAAAAAGGACAAAGGTGATGGTATGTTGAAAAGACCATTATCATTTCACATTAAATGAGTTTTGCAAAGATCAAAGAGCATCTTTGCTTGAAATGATGATGGTCAACTTTTCAACCTTGGTCAACAAGTCAACCTTGGTCAACAAGTCAACAATCCTAACCATAACCTAATTTCCTTTAATTAATATTATTAATTGATATTTCACATATTCATTAGGGTTTGGTAAAAGAAAACCGTCAACTGTGCAAACACACCCGTACCAAAACCCTAATGAGAATTCTCTTCCTCTGCCTCAGTCAACTGTGCATACACACCCGCATTCGTGTTCCGAGGAATATGAATACAATGAGATAAAACTAACCCCAAAACATATACTAGGATCCGGCTCAAACCAGAGCCCGCTAGTAATGACTGTCCGGACACCAAACGTGCACAAGTGCGCGGATGTGAACGAACCCTGTCGCAAAACCATGCGACCTCTACTCCGTTTTGCCCAAAGGCGAATAACCCTCTGTGTGGGACTCTAAAGACTCGACACTACGCTGGCAGTGGGTTTAACCATAGACCGTAAGCGGCACTAGCTGTACGTAACGGTCCCCAGGTAGATGCCGATAAGAAGACTGATGAGGTGAACCCATCCGAACTCCTACTGAGCCTGTATGTGACAATCTGCGTACAGTCCGGTCTGTTCGTCTGAGAATATCGCATGGCGGGCCTAGGGGGTGGTAAACGTCAGTCCCCTAATAGCGGTACAAATCGTGTCAGAGTGTAGCCCAGAACACCCTGAGATAACACTGGAAACCTACCAGTGTATCTCGCTTGCCCTGGCCAGGGACGACTATGTGTAATGGCTCTCCTAAACACAGCGTGATATCAACTCCTAATACCGGGAGAGACGAATCCTATCTAACCGTCACTGCCTCCAAGTGCTTCGGGACTGCACCCAACTACTACCTGTTTGCACGACTCCTTTGAGCCGTGGTAGGGTAGTAATCAAAGTACAGTGGGAATACACTCGAGGCGAAGTGACAGTGTCAAGTCAGCGGACTAAGCTGTACTCATGTCACCTGGGAACTGATAACTGACGATAGGTATTGTACCAACCAACAGTTCCCTATGAGTCCTGTCCAGTGTACTCGTAACCTAACGAGCACCCGCATACTATCTCAAGTACGACGTACTGACGGCTGTGGGACAGACCGTCTCCCCTGCTGGGATGAGAAGCGCATACGCTAGTCTACTCCGGAGTATCGATGCCCCGTCTCGATAATCCTATGACTAGGGACCTGTATAAGGATGTGCTTGTAGATTACCCAGCCCCCACTAATGTGACCGCCATCACAACGCTGGTAATCAAGCAAAGATCCTAAGGGCTCCACTAATGTGTATAGGCGATATGCTAAAAGAAACACATGCACACATTAAAGCAGAGACAAACCAAGTAGCATACTGTTTGAGATAGTGCCCTCAGAGTCAATTATTGGATCACAGGCACGTGATTGCAATGATTGAGGGATGACCTATTCAGGTAGGACAGTCTTACTCAAGATGATAGTATGCTATCTGGTTTACCTTTATCATCGTGTACTGCTTTAGGTGACCTGACAGGTCGCTATTACACGTTGATAGAGCCCCTAAGATTCTTGCTTGACTGCCAGCAGTATGAGGGCGATCATATACGTGAGAGCTGGTTGTCTATAAGCACATCCTTAAAAGGTCCCTAGTCGTGGGAGTTTCGAGACAGGGCATCGATACTCCAGAGTAGACTAGTGTATACAGTCGAGACGCCGACGAGGGGCGGTGGCCGGTCTCACAAGCCATTGGTGTCAGTTGGTTCACCTAAGATGTATACAGGTGCTCATTGGGTTATGAGTACACCGGCAGGACTCGCCGGGAACATGCTAGTTGGTCTTATACCTGACGTCAGATAGCAGTTCGCTGGTGACATGTGTACAGGTTAGTTCATCGACCTGAGGATCGTCATTTGTCTCATGTGAGTTCCCACTGTACTTTGATTACTACCCTACCACGCTCAAAGGAGAAGTGCAAACAGGTTTTAGTTGGGTACAGTCCCGAGCCACATGGAGGCAGTGAGCGGATCTTCAGGGGTTCGTCTCTCCCGGTATTAGGGGTGAGGTCGCGCTGTGTCTAGGAGAGCCAGTACATGAAAAGTCCTTGGCCAAGGCAGGAGATTTACTGGTAGGTATTCCAGTAGTATCTCAGGGTGTTCTGGGCTACACTCCGACACGACTTGTACCGCTTTTGGGGGTCTGACTTTTACCAACCTCCTAGGACCGCCATGCGATGCTCAAAGACGAACGGACCGGACTGTACGGATATTGTCACTGACAGGCTCAGTAGGGTGTCAGGATGAGTTCGCTCATCGGCGTCCCTTTTGGTCAATACCTGGTAGCCCGTTACGTATAGGCTAATACCTCTGACGTGCTAGTGGTTAAATCCACAACCAAGGTGTTGACGAGTCTTTAGAGTCCCCTACAGACCAGTTTCTCAAGTTTCGGGCGAAACGCTGTAGAGGCCGTATGGAGATATGGAGGGTTCGATCAGATACGTGCGGCATTGCACGGATCAGGATCGGACGGTTAATACTAGCGGGCTTTGGTTTAAGCCGGATCCTAGTATTGTACAGTGTAGATTTTGTCTCTTTGCATTTGTATTCGGTCGGAATACAAATGCGGGTATGTATATACAGTAGCGGGGTTTTCCTGTAATTTATTACGGGATCAGTTTTTGGAGTTACCAGTTTGTTTTCCGTTTCGGCCATTTTCCTTTGTATTTTTCATTGGCCGAAGATTGGTGGAGGAGGGCTTATTTGCATTTGTGCAAATAAGCATTTGTGAGGGTTGTCTTTGCATATTATTGTATCATGTTAGTTTCACCATCCATTTGACTTCTTGACTTCATCATGGCTTGACCTTTGTAGTTATGATTGGTTGATGGAGTGTGGGTTTTTATTGGTGATCACTAGACATAGAGTACTACACGTATTCTACAGCAAATCTTGGGCACGTCGACTCGCCAGCTTCGTGCCCGAGTTGGCTCGGTCCAGAGGTGGGAGCCCGTAAAAGAAGCCGGCGACATGGTGCCCTTCCGGCGAGGAGGTGGAGACCGGAGATTCCGCGGGGAGTTCGGGACGACGACGAGAAGACCGAAGGACACGGATCGCTCGGTATATCTTTCTAACCCTTCTCTTGTTAGCTAGGACTAGACTAATGGCACGATCCGGGTTTATAGTGCGCGGTGGTGCCGTTTCCAAAAGTTAAAGTAAATCACCGCTTCCGCATTCCGGCGTCGGATTGACGGCCGGGGCGCCGCCGTGCACTTACAGTGGTATCAGAGCCTTGCCATTAACCTAGTCTAGCTTTGTCTAATGTGTTTACACTTTCGATCGAACAAAATTCCAAAAACCCGCGTTTTCTTTGCATCAGTTTTCTGTCGATTTTTTTCTGGCTCGAAATTTTTTTCAGTATGTTGCAGAATGATGTGCAGTGAATTCTAAGCAGTCTGAGAAAAATTGGTCGCGTGACGTCACCATATCACCGCGGAACAGCGTCCAAACCCACGTATTGGCCGCGGTTTCGCCGTAGTATTGACTGTTTATTGGTCCAATTTTTCACAGAGGGCTTTTGGACTGAAAATAGGGGTTTTGGAACATTCTTTTTGGGCCCAGAATTTCTTTATGTGCTACAGTAGTGCTTGGGGCCCACTTGGTAAAATTTGATCGATCGAAAATTTTAAACACATTAGTTCACAGTATTTACATTATATCCGCGACCGTGAATGTCACTTGATTGGTAAATCCTGTCTAACTGCTATAGCCCGGTTAGACGGATTTGCGAACGTGACATTCACGTTGATGTTCTGTGATTTTGCAGTGATGTTACGGATTGGTCGTGGGGGATAGCCTGGATGCAATGCTAGTACAGTTTTTGGTTGTATTATGTACATTTGAGATTGCGGGGCGAGCGTCCGACATGTGGACTGTCGTTACTGCCTGTTTGTATTATTCTTTTGGGGCACGACCGGGTCGAGGTCGATGTACCCGTTGTATGTATATTTTACTTTCTGTACTAGGATTACCCAGCGGAGGGGAGCACGGATAGCTGGATTCTAGAGGGCAACAAGCCCGCATCTCATGGCATTAAGACGGAGGGGGCTTTACCCTAGAATTGGCGGGCTATTCGCCGCACTCGTAGGGGGTACAGGTTGACCCAGGAGGGGTGCCCAAGTTACCGGATTCCGTGAAGTGCTGGGTGGTCCATTCACGTTGCTGAAGGGGGCTGCCTCGCTTCAGGTTTTGGCGGGTAACTTGCCGCGCCCGTAGGGGTCTAGGATTTCATTGCACAGGCTATCCACACGACCAGGGGAACGTCGGGTTTCAGTAGCGGCTCTGTGAAACCCGAGGATCCCAGATATCTATATTGTTCTGTGATGCTGTACATTTCTGTGATGTTGCATTTTATCACGCCTTGAGCGAAATATTATATATTGATATATATACTAGTAGATGTTGTATATGTTTTGCATCCGCGCTAGTCCAGTCCTCGCTCTGTCGTTAGTTAGCTAACCTAACGGGCAATGACGGGACCCAGTGGCGAATGCGGATGGCATATACGTATGTCATTATTTTCGTTCTTTATTGGTGTGATCAATTGATGGGACTGCGTTGATTCGGATCAATGCAAGTTAAAAACAAACCTAATCTGATGTTGTTGGAACATTTTTCAAAAAGCTGTTATTTGCAAGGACGTTCACTTTTGTTTTGCACAGTGGTATTCAGTTGGAATATCCTGCTCCTCAGTCGACGAGGCAAGGGCCGAGATCCCTTTACCGGGAGTGACCCCATGGACAAAAGTTTGCGTCAGGGCAATAACTTCACTATAGCCGATTACTTTTGCTTTACATCGTGGTATTCAGTTGGAATATCCTGCACCTCATTCTACAGGGAAAGAGCCGAGATCCCTTCACCGGGAGTGACCTCTTTAGCAAAGGTTTTCGTCACTATATTTTTAAAAGCTATCCGTTCCTTCAACGATATCAAGTTCATTACGTTAAAGGTTTTCGCTAGAAACCATTCGTAGCCCTCCGTCGTTTCAAATGGATAGTCAATCAGTATTCAAGCTATGTTTGTTGGCCAAAATCAAGGCATAGTGATTGGTAGCTATTGGGTATTCATGTGCAGCATAGATAGATGCGTTGGTTTGGGGCAGTCGTATAGCCTTATTGGCAAAAGTCAAGGGCTTGTGCGGGTGTGCTCAAATTAACCTGGAGAATGGCGGGTAGAACTTGACATGTGACTTATGATTTGTTGGCCAAAGTCAAGGTCATAAGAGCATGGGGCAAAAATCACATTGGGAGTTTCAAAAGAAACTGAAATTTGGCAGATATGCGCATACCTTCTGGAGTGTGATAACGTGAGCGGATTCCGTCACGTTATCATGCGATGATAGTTGGATCCCGATTCCCACTGATGAGTTGGTTTACTCCTCGGGTGATCCCGACTAATTCTTCTTTCAGGTTTGGAAGAGAATTTGACGGTACAGTGGGAGGTTTTCAGATTAGATAAATTGGTAACCATTCTGATCTAGGTTAGAGTGCACGCTGAGTGTTTCTTTTCTCTCTCTCTTTGGCAGCGACCATTGACCCGACCCTAGACTATGACTCAGAGACCAAAATTAACCGAACCTTCTTAACACTGGCTTTTGGATTGTCAGAGTTGCAGACCTCATTGCCACTCCTACTTTTACCCTTTTCTCCAGGACACCCCGTATTACTACGAACGTCCACTTCCATTGGACAAAACCATCGTATGGTTAGATACGAACTCAAAGGAATTTATTCGAGGATGGTTTCCGGTTCTGGAGAAAACGAATAAGACTATTCAGTTGTCTTTTCCTTTTTACCTTCTCTCAAGTTACGAGTACTCCTTGGTTTAGGAGACAGTATACCTATTACGCAAATTGGATAGTCTTCTTCCAAACCATAGGCAGGTGCCGAACGGTAGGGAATGAAGAAAACCAATTAGTCTAAACGGTGTACAGAAGGTATTATGTAAAGACAAATAAAGGGATTAGAAGGAGGGCAAAGTAAATTACGACTGCTATTCACGACCAAACCAAGTATTTCATTACCACTCCCACTTCACCTTTGTATTTCTCCAGAACACTCCGTATCACTATGAAGATCCACAGTTTATTGGATATTCCATCGTATGGTTATATACGAACTCGAAAGGAACTTGTTCCAGTTCGGGGATGGATTCTGGTTCAGGAGAAATAGGAATAAGGTTTATTCGGTTGTCTTTTATTCTCACCTTCTCTCGCATTGCGAGTGTTCCTAGGATTGGGACAGTACACCCATTATGCTTATTGGATAGTCTTCTTCCAAACAATAGGCTGGTGCCGAACGGTAATGAAGGAAGAAAACCATTTGGCCTAAAAGGGTGTACAGAAGGTAATGACTAAAGACATATGAAGGGATTTGGAGAGGTGGCAAAGAGATATACGGTTACAGTTGTGAATCTGGATAATGGAAGAGGCATTACTAGGTGTAAGTCTACGGTAGCGCCCCGGCCGTCTTCAGACGCCAAATGCGGAACAAAAAACTTTTAACTGGCGCTATCGTATACTTTAACCCGGATCTGCCATTATTGCTAAACTAACAAACTGTAAAGAGAGTAGAAAGGTTATACCGAACGATCTGAGTCCTTCGTTCTTTAACCGTCATCCCACGCTCCGTTGCGGCTGCTCCGATCTCTTCGATCTCCGATCTGCTCGTCCAGGTGGCACCACGTCGACGATTCTTTAAACGGGCTCCCGCCTCTGACTCGAGGCAACTCGGTCGTCAAGTTTGCTAAAAGAGACGACCAAGAATGATGTAGAGAATGAGTAGAAGACTTTTTCTCGTTCCGTCCAAAGCTATGGACGAACGGTTAATGAAGTTGCCGATTGGTCCGGGTGATGGAAAGAAATGAGTAATGATATTTCCATACACCCCAAAGCTATCATAATCTTTTTCCAAAATGAAAACAACAAGTGAGAGAGAGAGAGGAGGGGCCGGCCATATATAGGGATGGGGGGGTGAGTTTAGGAGAGAGGAGAGTGACCACAAGAGTGTGAACACAAATAAATATCTAGTGTGAACACAAATAAATATCTAGTGTGAACACACAGTGTGAACACAAATAAAGAAACCAATGAAACAATGACACCTCACCCCTACTAGAACCTTCTAGAAGCATCCACACTCATCCAAAGAAAAGATAAATCCGTCTTTAACCGAATGTTAAAAGACGGCTGATAGAAAACTGGAAACTGGCAACTTCCAAAAGTGATCCCGAAACGACTTTCAGGATAACCCCGTAACTGTATAAATATACCCGCATTTGTATTACGACCGAATACAAATGCAACTGAGACAAAGATATTATATCTACTCAATACAATACTTGGATCCGGCTTAAACCAAAACCGACCAGTATCATCTGCCCGAAAACTGACACGTGCGTAAACGCACGTGCATTTTCCGAACCCTGCCAAAAAACCATACGGCCTCTACAACGTTTCGTCCAAACTTGGGAAACTGTCTGTGGGGGACTCTAATGACTCGTCAGTACCCTGGCAGTGGGTTTAACCACAAACCGTCAGCGGCACTAGCAATGCGTAACGGCTGCCCATGGACTGACCTCAAGGGAGGCCAATGAGCGAACTCATCCGGAAACCCTACTGAGCCTAACAGTGACAATGTATATACAGTCCGGTCCGTTCGTCTATGAGTATCGCATATCTGCCTAAGGGGCTAGTAACGTCAGACCCCCAATAGCAGTATAAGTCTTGTCGGAGTGTAGCCCAATAACACCCTGAGATACTACTGGAATACCTACCAGTAAATCTCCTGCCACGGCCGTGGGCTTTGTGTAATGGCTCTCCTAGACACAGCACGATCTCGTCCCCAATACCGAGAGAGACGAATCCCCTGCCGATCCGCTCACGTGCCTCCATATGGCTCGGGACTGTACCCAAAAACTACCTATTTGCATGACTCCTTTGAGCCGTGGTAGGGTAGAAATCAAAGCACAGTGGGAACTCACACGAGACAAATGACGACCTCAGGTCGATGAACTAACCTGTACACATGTCACCAGGGAACTGCTATCTGACGATATGTATAATACCAACTAGCAGATTCCCGGCGAGTCCTGTCCGGTGTACTCATAACCCAATGAGCACCTGTATACATCTTAGGTGATCCAACTGACACCAGTGGCTTGTGAGACCGGCCACCGCCCCTCGTCGGGGTCTCGACTGTATACACTAGTCTACTCCGGAGTATCGATGCCCTGTCTCGAAACTCCCACGACTAGGGACCACAATTAAGGATATGCATATAAACTACCCAACTCTCACGTATATGATCACCATCATACTGTTGGTAGTAAAGCAAGATCCTAAGGGCTCTATCAAAGTGTAACATGTAATCAGTCACCTGAACATGTACACGACTGATAAAGGCAAACCAGATAGCATACTATCATCTCGAGTAAGACTGTCCTACCGGTATAGGTCCTCCGCCATCATTGCAATCACGTACCTGCGATCCAATAATTGACTATGAGGGCACTATCTCCAACAATCTCCCACTTGCACTCAAGGTTAATTATTGCGATGTCGACTACTCACAGCCCGTGTGAAACCGAACATCCAACTCCTCTACTAATCAGTTTCACAAAGCCCGTTTGTAAAACTATTATGTTCGAGAAATAGCCTCAGTGAGTGGATCCGCCTAGATGTTTCTTTCTATATCTCTCTTAATCTCAAGTTCGCGGAGAAAGCCATCTCCCGAATTGAGTAATACCTGTCTTAGAATATGTCTGGATTTCTGATGGGATCTAGTTCATAAATGAACTCCAAATCCAAACTTCTTAGACTGTATCGATCACTGAACCTAATCAGTATCCGGCACCATGCCACCCACAGTATCCTCTTGGACCACCTGTCCATAATACTGTCCTGTAGGGTTGCTAGGCACGCGCACAAGGGTCTACGATGCATCAACCATGCCCGATTAAAAATTTAGCTGTGCCGAACAACCCGAATACAGAACTTTAAACTAGAGATTAGGCGAAAACAAGCATGCTAAACACTTTAACACTAAGTGAGAGGGATTACAACCTTTGTAGATCCGGTCCTTCACTTCATATGCTCCGTGTTGAGGTCCCTTCGCTGCGATCATCGGGATCCGGACTCTCGAGAGGTTCCACGAAGAGAAAGACGCAACCTTTGCTTTCGATCTTCGATACTAAGATGATCTACCTTGAAGTTTCTTTAACACAAGCTAATGTAGGGTTCCTAGGCACCCTAATGAGGTCTCGCAAGGCATCGAATATGCCAATTTCAAAAAATCTAGGTGCCGAGAAACCCGACTACGGATCGTTGGCTAAAGTTTACGCGAAACTAGAAACTAGTTAACAACTTAACTATAAAGAATACGGAAATACAACCTTTGTAGATCTGGTGCTCCACCTCCATAGCTCCGCAACGAAGTCCCCTCACTGTCCAAATGAGTTCCCGGGCTCTAGCGTCGGCTTCGTCGGAGAATGGGCAAGCTAGGTCGTCGATGTCCATGCCGAAGATGATCTACGTCGAGGCATCGATAGATCAAGCTCCAACTTCACCAAGTCATGAAAACTTGTGAAGGAAACACACTCTACTACTTGGCAAGAGGTAGAGGATGAAGAAATAGGAAGTGGGTAGACTTTAGAATTGGATTTCTCACTCATTCTCATCACTTGCCATTAATGGAGCAAGCTTTCTTCATGTGAAGAAATGAAGAAGAAGAAGAAGAAGAAAGTTATGATAAGTTAATTAAAATTGGAAAAGAAATGAATACTTATCATATTAGAACCATGGTTAGGTGTAGAGAATCAATCATGGTTAAAAGAAATGGTTAGGGTTAAGCATGAGACAAAATTGGTGACAAAGTCAAACATTCATGAAAGTTCATGAAAGAATAAAAGAAAGCCACCAATTCTTCTTATGCAAAATAATTTCCGAAAAGGAATAAATGAATAATTTAAGAAAATAAAACCCTAATCATTTAGTTAACCATGGTTTAATTCTTTGCACTTAACCAAGTAGGCATGCATCATCAACCATGATACAAACAAGTGCACAAAATCATATCGCATATGCAATGCGCACAACCGAGTGAGAAAATCCATTCAAAGTGAACCGATACTAGTTAATGCAAAGTAATATATCAAATATATATAATTATACATTAAATCATTAAATCAACACTTGATTCAATGATCCGGTCATGTCGCACATAACCGACTGGTATCAATAGTAACAACTTATCGAATCAACACTTGATCCGATAACCCGGCTATATCGCATATAACCGATCAATGTCACATCGCGAGAACCGAATACAGTAACACATACTGGTATTATTCTCGGTCCCGCACATATCTCATATGCGCTCCTATTTCGTTTCGCTTGAGCCAGGAAACCTCTGTGTAGGACTCTAAAGACTCGTCAATACGCCGGCAGCAGATGATGATCATATCAAACATCCACAAGCCGCAAGCGGTCTGCTAAACGTAACGGCCACCAGGGTATTGAGCGATCAGAAGATCGACGAGCAAGCCCGCTCACACTCCTGTGAATCCAACCAGTAACACTTACCGTACAGTCCGGTCTGATCGTCTGATATGTCGCATATCTCGCCTAGGGGTGGTAAACGTCAGACCCCAATAGCTCGATAAGTCGTGTCGATATGAGGTCTATAACTGTTCGAGAAACTACTGGTAACACTTACCAGTAAATCTCAGCAACCCTGGCCAGGGATTTCCTGTTATAGCCAATCGAACACAGCGTAACATCAACTCCCTATACCGGGAGAGACGAATCCCCTCCTATCGCTCATTGCCTCCATGTGACTCGGGACTGTACCCAAAAACCACCATTTTGCACGCCCTCTTGGACGTGGTAAGATAGAAATCAAAGCACAGTGGGAACCACACAAGACTCTATGACGATCTCGGGTCAACAGACTACTCTGTACCAGTGTCACCAGAGAACTGCCATCTGACGTGAGGTATAATACCATCTGGGAGTTCTCGGCGAGTCCGTCCAGTGTACCCAGTCTCTACTGAGCACCCGTATATCATCTCTGATGTCAAACACCAATGGATATGGGATCATCCATCGCCCATCTGTATGGGTCGAGAAGGTATACGCTAGTCTACTCTGGTATATCGATGCCCCGTCTCGATACACCCACGACTAGGGACTTTGAAGGATGTACTTATGGACTACCATGTCCCCACTAGTATGATCCGCATTATAGTCCAGATAGTCAAGTACACATCCTAAGGGCTTTACCAACATGTATCAGAGAGACAATCAGTGTACACGTTAAGGTAAGGAGCAACCAGATAGCATACTATCATGTCGAGCAAGAAAGTCCTCCCTATATATGTCCCAGCATCCACTACAATATACATCCAATGTACAGTAATGGCCTCTAGGGCATACATATAACTAACAATCTCCCACTTGCACTAGGGCCATCTGTAGCAGTGGTTGTAGTATCTCATACTCAACCATCCCATAAAAGTCTCTCTCTGGGAACAGGCCTTTGTGAGTGGATCCGCTGTGTTGTCCTCTGAGTCTACTCTCCAAACCTCGATCACTTAGAGATCATCCATCTCCATGATCAAGTGATACTGCCTTAGAATATGTCTGGATCACTGATGGGACCTGTGTTCCTTGGCATAAGCCACAACTCCATTGTCACACAATGGGAGGAACATAGTTCATCTCATGAACCAATATACACCCAAACAGCCTCTTTGGTAGCATCTTAAGTAGCGATGTATCCAGCCTTTATCGTCTAGTATGTCATGGTATCTAGTTTGGAACTCTTCCAACATACCGTCCCTTTACTGAGGGTAAAGACAATGCCTGTGACTGACATTCAGTCGTTCTTATCACTCTGGAACACTTCCAGTGATTCTCCCCAGGATCAACTGATACCGTCTCACTATAGCTAGTGAGTATCCTAACATCCATTTAGATCTATCTCATAGATCCAAAGTCCAGGATCTAGGAGGTATCACTTTCATCCTATTTGGAGAATCATTGTGATAAGCGGAGATTGATCGAGCGTAGCATAGGAAACTCCTTCCCTATCAAGAGTATGTCATCCATGTACTCTACGAGGATCGTCACCATACTCCCTACTTCCTTTTTGTTTATACAAGGTTCATCTACCATTTTGATGATGTCAACTTCTTTGACCGCTTCATCAAAAAAGATGTTCCAACTCCGCGATGCCTGCTTTATCCTATAAAGCATCTTGCACAAGTTTCCGCTGCTCCCACTGTCTACGAAGCCCTCTGGCTGTGTACTTATAGACACTCTCTTCTAAACATCATTTAGAAAAACTGTCATGACACCCAACCACCAGATATCGTAGTCATGGTATGTAGCCGTGGCAAGTAGGATCTGGATGGACTTAAGCATAGCTACTTAGAAAAGGTTTCATCATCATCCATACCTGGTCAATGATGTAGACCTTTAACAAGTCTAGCTTTGAAAGTCTTAACTCTTCCATGTACACCAAGTAATCTTCTCAAGATATACTTGCTCCTGATAGGGATTTAACCCTTCAGATATAGCAACCAAAGTCCATACTTTGTTGGTGTATATGGATTCCATCTCAGATCACTAAGCATCCAGCCCTTTCTTACAGAGTCTTACTCCTGATGGCCAGCTCGAAACTAGTTGGGTCATCATCTCATGATGCAATCCTCGCTCCCACTGTCATAGAGAAACAGAAGTATCTCTCAGGTGGGTGAGGAACCCTACTAGATCGGCGGAGAGGCTGAGGTTCGTTGGTAACTATCGAATCCTTTGGTTCTTTCAAATCATCAGCTGCAGTTTGTATAGCTGGAACCTTTCCAGTTCTACATTACAGACCTTGCCTCGAGCTTGTCCGGATTTTGCTTTCAGACATAGGCCGGACAACTCCAAATCTTAACTAACTTAAGACATGGGTTCTTCCCATTCCATATCACATATGAAGCGGTAGGCAACTGATTTGATTAGAACCCTATTCAATAGGTATGCAGCTTCTCAAGTGCATAACACCCAAGATGGAAATAGGTAACTCAGCAGTACTCATCATAGAGCACACCATATCAAATAGGGTGTATCTGCTCCGCCCCGATATACCATCGTCCTATGGTGTATACGGAGGAGTAATGCTGAGAGAGAAACTCATTCTCCTTTAGAATCATCCAGGATTTCCGTGCTCAAGTATTCTCCTCCTCGATCTCATCAAAGGACATAATACTTCTACCCGCGTTGGTTCTCTACTTCTAACTTATATTCTGTGAATATCTCAAAAGGTTCGGACTTGTGTTTCAACAGGAACATAGGTCTGAATCTCGAAAGATCATCAGAGAACGTAATGAAGTATAAATAACCAGTCCTGGCATGTGTAGACTGGGGACCTACATACATCAACATGTATCATCCCAAGAGTTCACTAACTCTTTCTCTGTTTCCAATAAACAGAGCTGTGGTCATCTTATCTTTGTGACATGACTGGCGAGTTTTACAAGATGTAAATTCAAACTAATTTAAATATGCATCTAAATGTAACTGCAGCCAGTCGGGTCGCATTGATATGACCTAGTCTACAATGCCTCAAGAAGGATTCGTTCATTTCTGAACTCTTCCTCTTGTGTGTGTTCCGCATACTAAGAACTGTGGTTTGATTTAGAACATTAATGCTTTTAGATAACGTGCCTGAACCGATCAACTTTTGATATAGGAAATGTTCAAAACATTATCCAACAATACAAAATTTTATCATTTCTTTACTAATAAAGAGACTGATATGATTTTGTATATCAGGTTCGGTATCTAATAACATTCGTTCAGAATCAATGTATTGTAATACAGGGTGACAGTGACCAACAGACATGGCTGCAACTCTTGCCCCGTTTTCTGCCTCATGAAACTTATCACCCGTTCTCAGTTCTCTACCTATCTGTAGCCCTATGTAACAGATTACATATCTGGGATCCTGATCCGGTATCATATACCCAGGACGTAAAGGATACTGAGAAACAGTTCTGTATAATGAACAAACCCGAAGATGATGCATCAGCATGCACTCTCTTCGTTTGGGCGGCACGGGAATTCTGGTAATCCCCAATTTCCTGCTCTGTCTTATAACAATTATAAGTTGGAGCGGGACCAACGTTCCCCAGCTCAGTATAACAAGCGGGTTCGGTCAATAATCCGTATTATTATCTTGATTAAGGCGTGATATGGTCGCTACCTGGAGAGAGAGAGAAGAAAACACTCAGCGTGCGCTCTGTCAAGAATATATTGGATATTATTTTATCTAATCAGGATGGCTCCCACTGCTTTTTATCAAATCTTCCTTCAAACCCTAAAAGGAAAGACTAGCCGGGATTAATTACACACTACAAATTCGCCAATCTTTCAGCCAGGCCAGTGTCAGTACTTTAAGGGAGGTCCCCCGTGCTTTCGCACGAACCTAATTAATGTAAACCTCATTTTCCCAGAGGCGTAACCCCGTTGACACCTTTCTAGACACCTACTTAATCAGCTAATTGTAATGTATAAAACTCTCCCAGGAGTAACACTTATTCGCAGTGGGTATCGGGATCCAACTATCTCATAGAAGGTATGCAATCTCATTGCAAATTTCAACACTTGAAATTCCCGATAAAATTTTGCCCCTAGCGTCCTATGACCTTGACGGAGGCCAAACAACCCATAGTCCGCTAGTCAAGTTCAACCCGTACATTTCTTGATTGAATTAAACCCACCCACACGACCCTTGACGGAGGCCAAACAACGCCGTACGAATACCCTAATCCAATCGCATTATATGCTAGTAGATAAGCACTAGTTAGCTACCGTACACTACGCCTTGACGGAGGCCAAACAACCGCAGCACGAATACTAACTAGTACGTATCTGAAATGACGGAGGGCTACGTCAGGTTTTTCTGAAAACCTATTGCGTAATGAACTTGATATCGTTGTAGAATCAAATGATTTTGAAATGGAGTGTTTTTGATGCTTTTCTAGTTTTGCTAAAGGAGTCACTCCCGGTGAAGGGATCGTCGGTCCTTTCCTCGTCGAATGAGGTGCGGGATATATCATATATATCACTGTGCAAAGCAAAAACACTTAAAAGCAATCAAAATACAAACCGAGTGTGTAGCATCTGCCAGTTATTGCTAAAGGAGTCACTCCCGGTGAAGGGATCTCGGTCCTTTCCTCATCGAATAAGGTGCAGGATATATCACATATACCGCTGTGCAAAGCAAGAACTGTAGCTACCTGTTTTATTTTGAAATTCGATTCTGCAACATCTTAGGTTTCATTTATTTCATTAATCACATTAATGAAGTCCCATCATTTAAGTACCTAAACATCACAGATAAATACGACGTACACTTATGCCATCCGCATTCGCCTCGATGTCCCCTCGTGCACCGTTAGGTTAGGTAACTAACGACAGAGCGGGGCAGGGCTAGCGCGGGTGTAAAACATAAGTAACGCCTATATAATATATCATATATACTATATACTGTATCTATCACAGAACATCACATGATCACATCACAGATATCGCAGCAGAAGAAACATATGAAATATTGGATATACTAGGACGTCCGTGTTTTGAATACGAGCCAGTATAAAACACGGATTCCACGGTCGCGATGAATAGCCAAACCCACACCCTTAGACCCCTACGAGAGCGGCAAGCAACCATACCAATTCTAGAGTTAGGAGACCCGGACTCGACTCCTCGAGTTGGTCTCCCACTGGACCCCAGAACCCGGTTACTTGTGCTCCCCTCCTTGGGTCTATCCTAGTGCGGAAAAGTAAATAATATACAAAGGGTGACATCTTCTGCAACCTGGAAGTGCCCCATTAAAAGAATATTACATACAAGTTTTTACATGAATGAAAATAAAAAACACTCATCTCACATAAAAACCCCCGGCTATTCAAACACGACGATCCAATATAACATATCCAGCAACACATAACATCATATGTCATCAACGTAAGTAAATATGCGCATCCCAATTGTCGTTGACATATAGCAACGAAACCGGCGATATCACATATTACACTTACGGTCACAGAAAAGAAAGTGTAAAACTACAACAGTTGGAATCCGCAACCACCTCAGACATCGCATGCCTGACCAAATGAATTACTTAGACATCGCATGCCTAACAATTATAAACCCCGCATTTTAGTCTCAAAATCGAAAACTCTTTTCAATATCAAGTCGGGCAATTCAACAGGATTCCCGACATTCTGATCGAATGCTCGTCGCAAACTTCAATAGACGGCTGCACCCCCGATACCGTCGACGAAGTGCACCAAGGCGGAACACCGCTATCGTGAGCACCCGAACGGATGCTTTCGGCGACGGGGTTCTCCTACAGTCACTTGGTCGGGGCTATGGAGTGAGGCTGTCTATTAAGTTTACCTGGCGAGTATCCGCGTACGCTACGTGATTGCGACGGACTTTTGATCACATCAAAATTCCGTGGCAACCGATCAAGTGAGACTAAAGTGCTATGTTTATAACATTCATTCAGTTATCTCATAACTTCTTGTGAATTCCAATTATTGTATCCCATTCCAGATAATTAGAAAATGTTAAACTTTCCGATTGAACATTCGAACACCCAAGTTTTCCCGATACAGATCAACACATGAAATAAGTCTAACAACATTCAGTTCGTGCCTCAGTACCGACGGTCCAGCCGTAGAAGGGTCAAGCCAACGCCTCACATGTGGCACGCCGTACTGCCCCAAACCCGAAGGTTCAAAGGGAGTTCAAGACGGTCACATAATCGAGTTAAGGTTTGTTGTCTTCTAGAGGGTCCATCGCGTTACTTGCACTACTTAGAACGTCGTTAAACAACGGAAAAATCCAACACTTGGAAATTTCCCGACAGGGGAAAAATTGGGTATTTATATCCGGTCGAACTTTTTAACATATTCTAAAAATTTATCCGGAAAGCCACATAGACAAAATTTGATACTCCGATCGAAACACCGAATCCCCAAAACAACCCCAGAAAATTCAACTCTTGAATAAATTTTAAAAATACCCAGAAAAACCAACACATCAAACCAAGAATTACTGTGTAAATTTCTATGTATAATGAGGCAGTACGGCCGCGGAACCGCCGCACGAGCCATGCTCGTGCCGCGGAACCGCGGCGCAATAATCGAATTATGGCATACGATTTCACAGTAACTCTTAGAACTTCCTGCATGTTTTTCTGCATATTTTTAATATAGAAAAACTCACTGTTTTCAAAAAAGTACAGAGAGCATGATAATTTTGGGGTTTCGGTTCGTTCGGACTTCAAATTGCGTCTAGACTTTGCCTAAGGCTCTAGCTAGGCTCTGATACCACTGTAGGGTTCCTAGGCACCCTAATGAGGTCTCGCAAGGCATCGAACATGCCAATTTCAAAAAATCTAGGTGCCGAGAAACCCGACTACGGATCGTTGGCTAAAGTTTAGGAGAAACTAGAAACTAGTTAACAACTTAACTATAAAGAATACGGAAATACAACCTTTGTAAATCCGGTGCTCCACCTCCATAGCTCCGCAACGAAGTCCCCTCGCTGTCCAAATGAGTTCCCGGGCTCTAGCGTCGGCTTCGTCGGAGAATGGGCAAGCTAGGTCGTCGATGTCCATGTCGAAGATGATCTACGTCGAGGCATCGATAGATCAAGCTCCAACTTCACCAAGTCATGAAAACTTGTGAAGGAAACACACTCTACTACTTGGCAAGAGGTAGAGGATGAAGAAATAGGAAGTGGGTAGACTTTAGAATTGGATTTCTCACTCATTCTCATCACTTGCCATTAATGGAGCAAGCTTTCTTCATGTGAAGAAATGAAGAAGATGAAGAAGAAAGTTATGATAAGTTAATTAAAATTGGAAAAGAAATGAATACTTATCATATTAGAACCATGGTTAGGTGTAGAGAATCAATCATGGTTAAAAGAAATGGTTAGGGTTAAGCATGAGACAAAATTGGTGACAAAGTCAAACATTCATGAAAGTTCATGAAAGAATAAAAGAAAGCCACCAATTCTTCTTATGCAAAATGATTTCCAAAAAGGAATAAATGAATAATTTAAGAAAATAAAACCCTAATCATTTAGTTAACCATGGTTTAATTCTTTGCACTTAACCAAGTAGGCATGCATCATCAACCATGATACAAACAAGTGCACAAAATCATATCGCATATGCAATGCGCACAACCGAGTGAGAAAATCCATTCAAAGTGAACCGATACTAGTTAATGCAAAGTAATATATCAAATATATATAAGTATACATTAAATCATTAAATTAACACTCGATTCAATGATCCGGTCATGTCGCACATAACCGACTGGTATCAATAGTAACAACTTATCAAATCAACACTTGATCCGATAACCCGGCTATATCGCATATAACCGATCAATGTCACATCGCGAGAATCGAATACAGTATCACATACTGGTATTATTCTCGGTCCCGCACATATCTCATATGTGCTCCTATTTCGTTTCGCTTGAGCCAGGAAACCTCTGTGTAGGACTCTAAAGACTCGTCAATACGCCGGCAGCAGATGATGATCATATCAAACATCCACAAGCCGCAAGCGGTCTGCTAAACGTAACGGCCACCCGGGTATTGAGCGATCAGAAGATCTACGAGCAAGCCCGCTCACACTCCTGTGAATCCAACCAGTAACACTTACCGTACAGTCCGGTCTGATCGTCTGATATGTCGCATATCTCGCCTAGGGCGGTAAACGTCAGACCCCAATAGCTCGATAAGTCGTGTCGATATGAGGTCTATAACTGTTCGAGAAACTACTGGTAACACTTACCAGTAAATCTCAGCAACCCTGGCCAGGGATTTCCTGTTATAGCCAATCGAACACAGCGCAACATCAACTCCCTATACCGGGAGAGACGAATCCCCTCCTATCGCTCATTGCCTCCATATGACTCGGGGCTGTACCCCAAAACCACCGTTTTGCACGCCCTCTTGGACGTGGTAAGATGGAAATCAAAGCACAGTGGGAACCACATAAGACTCTATGACGATCTCGGGTCAACAGACTACTCTGTACCAGTGTCACCAGAGAACTGCCATCTGACGTGAGGTATAATACCATCTGGGAGTTCTCGGCGAGTCCGTCCAGTGTACCCAGTCTCTACTGAGCACCCGTATATCATCTCTGATGTCAAACACCAATGGATATGGGATCATCCATCGCCCATCTGTATGGGTCGAGAAGGTATACGCTAGTCTACTCTGGTATATCGATGCCCCGTCTCGATACACCCACGACTAGGGACTTTGAAGGATGTACTTATGGACTACCATGTCCCCACTAGTATGATCCGCATCATAGTCCAGATAGTCAAGTACACATCCTAAAGGCTTTACCAACATGTATCAGAGAGACAATCAGTGTACACGTTAAGGTAAGGAGAAACCAGATAGCATACTATCATGTCGAGCAAGAAAGTTCTACCTATATATGTCCCAGCATCCACTACAATATACATCCAATGTACAGTAATGGCCTCTAGGGCATACATATAACTAACAGCTAAAACTCATGAAATGATGTGAACACCCTCATCTAAATGTCAAGGGAAGATGAGGATGATGAAGTAGGATTTTTGCTCTCTTTATTTATCTTTTTCTCATATTTATCCATTACAAAAATCAAAGCAAGAAACCATTTCAAGCAAAGAAGAAGAAGGAAGAAGATGAACATTATTAGAATCCTTTTGTGATGAATAGAAAATGAAATGATATGAAGAATAATGCAACCATGGTTGACTTAACCATTGTAGAGAATTGACTAGGGTTAGGGTTTGGGTTGGGTTAAAGCATGAGTCACTTGTAAATATCTTTATCATGACAAAAAGAAAACCTTCTAGAAACATCTAGAAAGCTTAACCCCAATCCAAACCCTAATCATGTTTAAACTCCACTAAACATGTTGCATTAGTTATCATATCATGTTACAATATTATATATCATATATATAATATTTATTATAACAAAATAAAATAATACATTTAACATATATCGCATATATATCAATATATTACCCGAGTGAGAAAAAGAATCTTTTAGTGAGCAAATATTAGTTAATGTAATTTAATATATCATATATATATTATTATACATTAAATTATCGAATCAACACTTGATCCGACAATCCGGCTATATCGCATATAACCGACTAATATTTATCCGTACCGATTCATCGAATCAACACTAGATCCGTTGACCCGGCTGATATCAAATATCGCGAGAATATAATACGGTATCACATATCGCATTATCATCAGTCCCGCACATATCACATATGTGCTCCTACTCCGTTTTTCCTGAGTCAAGAAACCTCTGTGTAGGACTCTAAAGAATCGTCAATACGCCGGCAGTAGGTGATGATCATATCAAACACCCACAAGCTGCAAGCGGTCGGCTAAACGTAACAGCTACCCAGGTATTGAGCGCTCAGAAGATCAACAAGCAAGCCTGTACATTCTCCTGTGAATCCAAAAAATAACACTCCCGTACAGTCCGGTCTCGTCGTCTGATATGTCGCATATCTCGCCTAGGGGTGGTAAACGTCAGACCCCAGTAGCTTGATAAGTCGTGTCGATATGAGGTCTATAACAGTTCGAGAAACTACTGATAACACTTACCAGTAAATCTCAGCAACCCTGGCCAGGGATTTCCGGTTATAGCCAATCGAACATAGCACAACATCAACTCCCTATACCGGGAGAGACGAATCCCCTCCTATCGCTCATTGCCTCCATGTGATTCGGGACTGTACCCAAAAGCCACCTTTTTGCACGCCCTCTTGGACGTGGTAAGATGGAAATCAAAGCACAGTGGGAACCACACAAGACTCTATGACGATCTCGGGTCAACAGACTACTCTGTACCAGTGTCACCGGAGAACTGCCATCTGACGTATGGTATAATACCATCTGGGAGTTCTCGGCGAGTCCGTCCAGTATACCCAGTCTCCACTGAGCACCCGTACACCATCCTTGATGTCAAACACCGATGGATATGGGATCATCCATCGCCCATCATATGGGTCAAGATGCGTATACGCTAGTCTACTCTGGTGCATTGATGCCCTGTCTCGATACACCCTCGACTAGGAACAGTTATAGGATGTACTCGTCGACTACCATGGCCCCACTAGTATGATCTCATCATAGTCCCAGTAGTCGAGTACATATCCTAGGGGCTTTATCAACATGTAATATAGAGACAATCAGAGTACATGTTAAGATAAAGTACAACCAGATAGCATACTATCATGTCGAGCAAGAAAGTCTTCCCTATATATGTCCTAGCATCCACTACAATATACATCGTATGTACAGTAATGGCCTCTAGGGCATACATATAACTATCAATCTCCCACTTGCACTAGGGCCATCTGTTATGGTATCGCATACCCAACAATTAGCTGCGGTTGAAGTATCTCATACTCAACCATCCCATAAAAGTCTCTACTGGGAAAAAGGCCTTTGTGAGTGGATCCGCGCTGTTGTCCTCTGTTTCTACTCTCCTAACCTCGATCACCTTGGAGATCAACCATCTCCATGATCAGGTGATACTGCCTAAGAATTA
Source organism: Agapanthus africanus (assembly GCA_030015575.1). Classification (NCBI taxonomy): domain Eukaryota; kingdom Viridiplantae; phylum Streptophyta; class Magnoliopsida; order Asparagales; family Amaryllidaceae; genus Agapanthus; species Agapanthus africanus. Next base: position 309,640,651 of record CM057344.1, on the reverse strand, counting down.
TATCTGGAATTCTGATGGGACTGTAGTTCCTTGGCTGAAGCCACAACTCCATTGTCACACAATGGTAGGAACGAAGTTCATCTTATGAACTTATATATATCCAGACTGCCTCTTTGGTAGCATCCTTGGTAACGATGTATCTTGCCTTTAATCGTCTAGTATGTCACGGTATCTAGCTTGGAACTCTTCCAACATACCGTCCCTCCACTGAGGGTAAAGACAATGCCTGCGACTGACATTCAGTCATCCTTATCACCCTGGAACCTTTCCAGTGATTCTCCCTAGGATCGATTGATACCATCTCACTACAACTAGTGAGTATCCTAACATCCAATTAGATCTATCTCATAGATCCAAAACCCAGGATTTTAGGAGGTATCACTTTTATCCTATATGGAGAATCCTTATGATAAGCGGAGATTGACCGAGCGTAGCATAGGAAACTCCTTCCCTATCAAGAGTATGTCATCCACGTACTCTACGAGGATCACCACCATACTCTCTACTACCTTTTCGTATATACAAGGTTCATCTACCATTTTGATGAAGTCAAACTCTTTGACTACCACATCAAAACAGATGTTCCAACTCCGCGATGCCTGTTTTATCATATAAAACATCTTGCACACGTTTCCGCTGCTCCCACTGTCTACGAAGCCCTCTGGCTGTGTACTTATAGACGCTCTTTTCTAAAACATCATTTAGAAAAGCAGTCATGACACCCAACCACCAGATATCGTAGTCATGGTATGTAGCCGTGGCAAGTAGGATCTGGATGGACTTAAGCATAGCTTTGAAAGTCTCAACCTTTCCATGTACACCTAGTAATCTTCTCAAGATATACTTGCTCCTGATGGGGATTTAACCCTTCAGATAGAGCAACCAAAGTCCATACTTTGTTGGTGTATAAGGATTCCATCTCAGATCACTAAACATCCAGCCATTCTTACAAAGTCCCACTCCTGATGGCCAGCTCGAAACTAGTTGGGTCATCATCTCATGATGCAATCCTCGCTCCCACTGTCATAGAGAAACCGAAGTATCTCTCAGGTGGGTGAGGAGCCCTGCTAGATCGGCGGAGAGGCTGAGGTTCGTTGGAAACTATTGAATCCTTTGGTTCTACCAAATCATCAGCTGCAGTTTGTATAGCTGGAACATTTCCAATTCTACATAACAGACCTTACCTCGAGCTTGTCCGGATTTTGCTTTTAGACATAGGCCGGACAACCCCAAATCTTAACAAGCTTAAGATATGGGCTCTTCCCTTTCCATATCACATATAAAGTGGTAGGCAACTGATTTGATTTGAACCCTATTCAATAGGTATGCAGCTTCTCAAGTGCATAACTCCCAAAAGGAAATAGGAAACTCAGTAGTACTCATCATAGAGCACACCATATCAAATAGGGTGCTATTGCTCCATCCCGATATACCATCGTGCTATGGTGTATACGGAGGAGTAATGCTGAGAGAGAATCTCATTCTCCTTTAGAATAGTCCAGGATTTCCGTGCTCAAGTATTCTCCTCCCTGATCTCATCAAAGGACATAATACTTATACCCGTTATTGGTTCTCTACTTCTAACTTATATTCTGTGAATATCTCAAAAGTTTCGGACTTGTGTTTCAACAGAAACATATGTCTGAATCTTGAGAGATCATCAGAGAATGTAATGAAGTACAAAGAACCGGTCTTGGCATGTGTAGACAGGGGAATTTCATACATCAGCATGTATCAATCCCAAGAGTTCACTAACTCTTTCTCTGTTTCCAATAAACAGAGCTATGGTCATCTTATCTTTGTGATATGACCAGCAAGTTTCACAAGATGTAAATTCAAACTATTTTAAATATGCATCTATATGTAACTTCAGCTAGTCGGGTCGCATTGATATGACCTAGTCTACAATGCCTCAAGAAGGATTCGTTCATTTCTGAACTCTTCCTCTTGTGTGTGTTCTGTATAGTAAGAACTGTAGTTTGATTTAGAACATCAATGCTTTTAGATAACGTGCCTGAACCGATCAACTCTTGATATAGGAAATGTTCAAAACATTATCCAACAATACAAAATTATATCCTTTCTTTACTAATAAAGAGACTGATATGATTTTGTATATCAGGTTCGGTATCTAATAACATTTGTTCAGAATCAATGTATTCTGGTAATACAGGGTGACAGTGACCAACAGACTTGGCTGCAACACTTGCACCGTTTTTTGTCTCATGAAACTTATCACCCGTTCTCAGTTCTCTACCTATCTGTAGCCCATGTAACAGATTATATATATGGGATCCTGATCCGGTATCACATACCCAGGACGTAAAGGATACTGAGAAACAGTTCTGTATAATGAACACACCCGAAGATGATGCATCAACATGCACTTTCTTCATTTGGGCGGCACGGGAAATCTAGTATTCCCCAATTTCCTGCTCTGTCTTATAACAATTATAAGTTGGAGTGGGACCAACGTTCCCCTGCTCAGTATAACAAGTGGGTTCGGTCAATATATCCGTATTATTATCTTGATTAAGGCGTGATATGGTCGCTATCTGGAGAGAGAGAGAAGAAAACACTCAGCGTATGCTCTTGCAAGATTAGATTGGTTATCTAATATATCTAATCAGGATGTCTCCCACTGTTTTAATCAAATCTTCCTTCAAACCCTAAAAGGAAAGACTAGCCGGGATTAATTACACGCTACAAGTTCGCCAATCTTTCAGCCAGGCCAGTGTCGGTACTTTGAGGGAGGTCCCCCATGCTTTCGCACGAACCTAATTAAAGTAAACCTCATTTTCCCAGAGGCGTAACCCCGTTAACACCTTTCTAGACACCTACTTGATCGGCTAATTGTAATGTGTAAAACTCTCCCAGGAGTAACTCTTACTCGCAGCGGGTATCGGGATCCAACTATCTTATAGAAGGTATGCAATCTCATTGCAAATTTCAACACTTGAAATTCCCAATAATTTTGCCCCTAACGTGCTATGACCTTGACGAAAGCCAACAAACCATAGCCCGCTAGTCAAGTTCAACCCGTACATTTCTTGATTGAATTAAACCCACCCGCACGACCCTTGACGAAAGCCAACAAAGCCGCACGACTACCCTAATCCAATCACATCGTATGCAGCAGATAAACAGCATATAGCTACCGCACACTACACCTTGACGAAAGCCAACAAATGTAGCACGAATACTATATACAACTTATCTGAAATGTCGGAGGGCTACGACAGGTTTTTAAGAAAACCCTTTGCGTAATTAACTTGATATCGTTGTAGAATCGAGTGATTTTAAATGGAGTGTTTTTTAGGCTTTTCTAGTTTTGCTAAAGGGGTCACTCCCGGTGAAGGGATCGTCGGCCCTTTCCTCATCGAATAAGGTGCAGGATATTTCACAAATACCACTATGCAAAACAGAAACTATAGAAGCAATCAAAAGACAAACCGAGTTTGTAGCATCTGCCAATTATTGCTAAAGGAGTCACTCCCGGTGAAGGGATCTCGGTCCTTTCCTTATCGAATAAGGTGCTGGATGTTCTACAAGGAACACCGCTATGCAAAGCAAGAACTAGAGCTACCAGTTTTTAAAACAAGTTTCTACAACATCATAGGTTTCTTTTAGTTTCATTAATCTCATTAATGAAGTCCCATTTTATTATGCTTCGCAAGCATCTCTTTTGAAACGAAATCTGCAATATAACATATATCTCATATATATAAAATATAAACATTCGTCTCTGGCAGTAATATGATCTCATCACAGAACATTGTAGCAGAAGAACAAATATGAAATATTGGATATACTAGGACGTCCGTGTTTTCAATACGAGCCTGTATAAAATACGGATTCCACGGTCGCGATGAATAGCCAAACCCACATCCCTAGACCCCTACGAGAGAGGCAAGTAACACTGCCAATTCTAGGGTTAGGAGACCCGGTCTCGACTCCTCGAGATGGTCTCCCACTGGACCCTAGAACCCAGTTACTTGTGCTCCCCTCCTTGGGTCTACCTAATGCGGAAAAGTAAATAATATACAACGGTGACAGCTTTTGCTACCTGGAAGTGCCCCAATAAAAGAATATTACATACAAATGAATTTTACATGAATGAAAAAGAAAAAACTCTCATCTCACATAAAACCCCCGGCTATTCAAACGCGACGATCCAATATAACATATCACAGCAACACATAATATCACATATCATCAACGTAAGCAAGTATGCGTATCCCGATTGTCGTTGATGTATAGCAACGAAGCCGGCGATACACCACATACTACGCTTACGGTCACAGAAAAGAAAGTGTAAAACTACAACAGTTGGAATCCGCAATCTCTTTAGACATCGCATGCCTAACCAAATGAATTCCTTAGACATCGCATGCCTAACAATTATAAACCCCGCATTTTAGTCTCATTATCAAAAACTCTTTTCAATATCAAGTCGGCCAATTCAATAAGATTCCCGACGTTCTAATCGAATGCTCGTCGCAAACTTTAGTAGGCGGCTGCACCCCTGATACCGTCGACGAAGTGCACTAAGGCGGAACACCGCTACCGCGAGCACCCGAACGGATGCTTTCGGCGACGGGGTTCTCCTACAGTCACTTGGTCGGGGCTATGGGGCGTAGCTGTCTATTAAGTTTACCCGGCGAGTATCCGCGTACGCTACGTGATTGCGACGGACTTTTGATCACATCAAAATTCCATAGCCCGATTAAAAATTTAGCCGTGCCGAACAACCCGAATACGGAACTTTAAACTAGAGATTAGGCGAAAACAAGCATGCTAAACACTTTAACACTAAGTGAGAGGGATTACAACCTTTGTAGATCCGGTCCTTCACTTCATATGCTCCTTGTTGAGGTCCCTTCGCTGCGATCATCGGGATCCGGACTCTCGAGAGGTTCCACGAAGAGAAAGACGCAACCTTTGCTTCCGATCTTCGATACTAAGATGATCTACCTTGAAGTTTCTTTAACACAAGGTAACACTCATGAGATGATGTGAACACCCTCATCTAAATGGCAAGGGAAGATGAGGATGATGAAGTAGGATTTTTGCTCTCTTTATTTATCTTTTTCTCATATTTATCCATCACAAAAATCAAAGCAAGAAACCATTTCAAGCAAAGAAGAAGAAGGAAGAAGATGAACAATATTAGAATCCTTTTGTGATGAATAGAAAATGAAATGATATGAAGAATAATGCAACCATGGTTGACTTAACCATTGTAGAGAATTGACTAGGGTTAGGGTTTGGGTTGGGTTAAAGCATGAGTCACTTGTAAATATCTTTATCATGACAAAAAGAAAACCTTCTAGAAACATCTAGAAAGCTTAACCCCAATCCAAACCCTAATCATGTTTAAACTCCACTAAACATGTTGCATTAGTTATCATATCATGTTACAATATTATATATCATATATATAATATTTATTGTAACAAAATAAAATAATACAATTAACATATATCGCATATATATCAATGTATTACCCGAGTGAGAAAAAGAATCTTTTAGTGAGCAAATATTAGTTAATGTAATTTAATATATCATATATATATTATTATACATTAAATTATCGAATCAACACTTGATCCGACAATCCGGCTATATCGCATATAACCGACTAATATTTATCCGTACCGATTCATCGAATCAACACTTGATCCGATGACCCGGCTGATATCAAATATCGCGAGAATATAATACGGTATCACATATCGCATTATCATCGGTCCCGCACATATCACATATGTGCTCCTACTCCGTTTTTCCTGAGTCAAGAAACCTCTGTGTAGGACTCTAAAGAATCGTCAATACGCCGGCAGTAGGTGATGATCATATCAAACACCCACAAGCTGCAAGCGGTCAGCTAAACGTAACAGCTACCCAGGTATTGAGCGCTCAGAAGATCAACAAGCAAGCCTGTACATTCTCCTGTGAATCCAAACAGTAACACTCCCGTACAGTCCGGTCTCGTCGTCTGATATGTCGCATATCTCGCCTAGGGGTGGTAAACGTCAGACCCCAGTAGCTTGATAAGTCTTGTCGATATGAGGTCTATAACAGTTCGAGAAACTACTGATAACACTTACCAGTAAATCTCAGCAACCCTGGCCAGGGATTTCCGGTTATAGCCAATCGAACACAGCACAACATCAACTCCCTATACCGGGAGAGACGAATCCCCTCCTATCGCTCATTGCCTCCATGTGATTCGGGACTGTACCCAAAAGCCACCTTTTTGCACGCCCTCTTGGACGTGGTAAGATGGAAATCAAAGCACAGTGGGAACCACACAAGACTTATGACGATCTCGGGTCAACAGACTACTCTGTACCAGTGTCACCGGAGAACTGCCATCTGACGTATTGTATAATACCATCTGGGAGTTCTCGGCGAGTCCGTCCAGTGTACCCAGTCTCCACTGAGCACCCGTACACCATCCTTGATGTCAAACACCGATGGATATGGGATCATCCATCGCCCATCATATGGGTCAAGATGCGTATACGCTAGTCTACTCTGGTGCATTGATGCCCTGTCTCGATACACCCTCCACTAGGAACAGTTATAGGATGTACTCGTCGACTACCGTGGCCCCACTAGTATGATCTCATCATAGTCCCAGTAGTCGAGTACATATCCTAGGGGCTTTATCAACATGTAATATAGAGACAATCAGAGTACATGTTAAGATAAAGTACAACCAGATAGCATACTATCATGTCGAGCAAGAATGTCTTCCCTATATATGTCCTAGCATCCACTACAATATACATCGTATGTACAGTAATGGCCTCTAGGGCATACATATAACTAACTTTTTAACAGTTTCTAAAAATTATCCGGACAAACTAAACAAAGTTAAATTATCCGATCGAATCAACGATTCCCCAATACAACCCTTGAAAACTCAACACTTGAGTGGAATTAAAATATTCACAGAAAAAAATAACAAGAAAGGGCCTAAAAATAATTACATGAAATTTCAGGGACTAAGTCCAAATTTTGGCCGCGGAACCGCCGCAAAACCCATGGTTTCGCCGCGTTTCCGCGGTCAAATTTTCGAGTTAGACGTCCGTACTTCACAGTAATTCTTAGTTTTTCCTGCTTAATTTTCTGAGAATTTTTAATTCAGAAAATACCACATTTTTGAAAAATGTACAGAGAGGGTTCCGTGTCGGGGTTTCGGCGTTCGATCGGACTTTAAACTTCGTCTAGACTTCGCCTAAAGCTCTAGCTTGGTCCCTCGTCAGAGGGAAAACTAAAACTCTGACAATCACTCTGTCATCCACGTCACCTTTGAAGCCTGGAATGATAATCGTCTCCCGAAGGAGGCTGCCGTCATCAAATCCGTAGAACATCCACTTATGTTCTAAAACTGCTTCCTTATGTCTCTCCAGGATTGGATTAATACAAGCTTATCGCATCTAGTGCAAAAACAACATCTGGTGTGGTACTTGACACCTCACGATTGACTCAATTGCCTAAGCAAGTGATCTGCCAATCATGCACAGCCCTCTCCCCTTTAGTCTATACGACACTTTTAGAGAGGGTGACTCCATCACCTGCAGGTACACCACCATGCTAGGAGTCAACTATTCTAAAAACCATTAGAATAGCTGTCAAAGTACCCACATTGGGAAACTACCCAAATCTAAATCTAAAACCATAGATCCAGAAACCAGAATGTCAAATATTATATCCATATCCTGTCTGGAGAAACAACTGTGTGACGACCACAGTACAACCGATCGTAGTATAGGAATTTTACTTCCTACTTTGTGTATGTCATCCAGATACCATGACATCACACCCTACTACCTTCTTAATAGATCCATCCCCTATTCTGATGAAGTCAAACCTATGACTGTCACATCAAAATTAGATGATCTTTCTCCGCTATAATTGCTCTAGTCTATAAATAGACATAAGCTACTTGCCCACTATGCTTCCGCTGCTCCCACTGACTACGACAACCCTCTGGCAGAATAATATACACGTGCACTTCTAAAGCTAGTTTAGAACGACGCTATACTTATCCTCCTGCCTGGTCTCATAGTCTGGAACAACAGTAGTGTCAAGTCTGGGTAGATAAGAACCTCCCTGTCACCGTCCTTGAGGCTACCGAAGTACCTCTCGGGTGTCTGAGGTTACCCACCATATCTGCGGAGTGGCTAATGGAATGTCAAACCTGATTGAATATATAGGTCCTATTAAATTTTCCGTAATCGTTCGCGGTTCTGGAATCACTTCCAGTTCTACCATACTCCCACTACTGTTTTCTGAAAAAATCCATTTTACTAAAACTGTGGCGAGTCAAGAACAATATCACTATTGATCTTCCAAATGGTAGAATATCAACCCTCGTCATAGCCAGGGTCAACCCACAAACAGCCATTACAGAAACGTGCCCTGAGTTATCCAGAGTCTGGTTTTAAGCATAAGCTGGACAACTCCCCGTACCTTAACATCTTTTAAGGTATGAACCATTCTATATCCAATATAGAAACTTTGGCACTTTATTTAATTAGAACCAGATTCAAATCATGCAGCTGTCTCCGGTGCATATCAACTTAATGGAAAGAGGCTAATCAGCATTACTCAACTTAGGAATCCATCCAATTATGAGTAACCTGAAAGAGAAACAAGTTTCTCAAAACCATTACTATCATCTGAATACCAATCACAAGAATCTACATCTTCGATCTCTTTGAAGAATCCCGATACTTGTGACATCTAGTTCTCTACTTTATTCTTATACCCACAACTTCTCAAAACTTAGACCTTGTATTTCTATGAAATACTTGTCTAAAAACTAGAGAAGTTATAAGTAAACAGAACAAAGTACGAGGACCTACCCCTTTGTCCTGATGGACACTGGACAACATACAATACTCTGTATAAGTCCGCTGAGTTAAGCAACTCAAAACCTGTGCGTCGTAGGTTGAAAACTGTACCCTGACGATTTCCTCAAATATCACCAATTACAACGAATTCCGATATAATGAGGATGATCACCCAATTCCCAATAACTTACTCCCACTCATCATCTGTAAAACCATACAGATATGATAATGAAACCTGGTAAATACATACCCTTGGAGTAAGTATCTAATCGAGAAAACAGTTTTCCTTTAACAATGCACTGAAACATGAAAATGTTTCGTAGGGGTATCCTGGTATTCATAGTAATGTCTCTTCCATAATCCAATTCATGACTTTAACCGTATATTTCTTTGCCATCTCTCCAAATCCCTTTATTTCTCTTTAGTCATTACCTTCTGTACACCATCGTTAGGCTAAATGGTTTTCTTCCTTCCCTACCGTTCGGCACCAGCCTATGGTTTGGAAGAAGACTATCCAGTAAGCATAATAGGTGTACCCTCCTAAACCAAGAAGTACTCGCATCTCGAGAGAAGGTGATGATAAAAGACAACTGAATAATACCTTATTCTGTTAAAGGTGAAATAGGAGTGGCGATGAAGTACGCGGTTTGGTCGTGAATGATATCAGTTGCAATTTACTTTGCCCTCTTTCTAATCCCTTTATTTTGGTTTTTACATATTACCTTCTGCACACCCTACTTAGGCTAATTTGGTTTTCTTCATTCCCTACCTTTCGGCACCTGCCTATGGTTTGGAATAAGACTATCCAATAAGCGTAATAGGTGTACTCTCATAAACCAAGGAGCCCTCGCAACCTGAGAGAAGGTGATAATAAAAGACAACTGAATAAACCAATTCTATTTATCCTGAACCTGGATCCATCCTCGAAGAAGTCCTTTCGAGTTCGTATATAACCATACGATGGATCTATCCAATGGAAGTGGATATCCGTAGTAATACGGGTGTTCTGAGAAATGCAAAGGGTAAAAGAAGGAGTGGCAATGACTTATGCAACTCGGACAATCCAAAAGCCAGTATTTTAAGAAGGTTCGGTCAACTTGGTCACTAAGTCATAGTCTAGGGTCGGTCAAAGGTCGCTGCCAAAGAGAGAGAGAAAAGAAACACTCTGCGTGCACTCTAACCTAGATCAGAATGATTATCACTTTTTCTAATCTGGAAACCACCCACTGTCCTGTCAAATTCTCCTCCAAACCTGAAAGAAGAATCAATCGGGATCACCCGAAGAGTAAACCAACTCATCAGTGGGAATCGGGATCCAACTCTCATCGCATGATAACGTGATGGAATGCATCCACGTTATTCATACTCCAGAAGGTATGCGCATACTTGGCAAGTTTCAGTTTCTTTAGAAACTCCCGATATGATTTTTGCCCCATGCTCTTATAACCTTGGCGTTAGGTCAAAATGTCATAAGTCACATGCCAAGTTCTACCCGTCACTATCTTGTTAATTTGAACCCACCCGCACATGCCCTTGGCGTTAGGTCAAAATGGCAGAACGGCTGTCCCAAACCAACTCATCTATCTATGCAACAATTGAATACCAAGCAGCTACCAAACACTATGCCTTGGCGTTAGGTCAAAATACATAGCTTGAATACTACTGAATACCCAAAAGAAGTGACGGAGGGCTACGGCTGGTTTTTGGCGAAAAACCTTTAATGTAGTGAACTTGATATCGCTGAAGGAACCTGATAGCTTTTTAAAATATAGTAGCGAAAACCTTTTGCTAAAGAGGTCACTCCCGGTGAAGGGATCTCGGCTCTTTCCTCGTGGAATGAGGTGCAGGATATTCCACTGAATACCGCGATGCAAAGCAACTTGTAATCGACTATAGTAAAGTTATTACCCTGACGCAAACTTCTGCCCAAGGGGTCAGTCCCGGTGAAGGGATATCGGCCCTTGCCCCGTCGAATGAGGTGCAGGATATTCCACTGAATACCGCTATGCAAAACAAAAGAAAACGTCTTTGCAAAAACACTTTTTAAATTTGTTCCAACAACTGTAAACAGGTTTGCTTTACTTTGCGTTGATCAGAATCAACGCAGTCCCATCAATCAATCACACCAGAAAAGAACGAAAATAAAATGTACGTATATGCCATCCGCATTCGTCACTGGGTCCCGTCATCATCCGTTAGGTTACTTAACTAACGACAGAGCGGGGACTGGACTAGCACGGGTGTAAAACATATACAACATCTAATAGTATATAAACCAATATACAATAATCGCTCCAGGCGTGATAATATGCAACATTACAGAAAAGTAATAAGCATCACAGAACAATACAGATAATCTGGGATCCCCGGGTTTCACAGAGCCGCTGCTGAAACCCGACGTTCCCCTGTCATGTGGATAGCCTGTGCAATGAAACCTAGACCCCTACGGGTGCGGCAAGTTACCCGCCAAAACCTAAAGCGAGGCAGCCCCCTACAGCAAAGTGAATGGACCACACTGCACTTCACGGAATCCGGTAATCTTGGGCACCCCTCCTTGGGTCAACCTGTACCCCCTACGAGTGCGGCGAATAGTCTGCCAATTTTAGAGTGGGGCCCCTCTGCCTCTCAAAGCCATGAGATGCGGACCTGTTGCCCTCCAGAACCCGGCTATCCGTGCACTCCGTCGCGGGGCAAAACCTACTACAGTAATAAAAATAGTACAACAGGTACATCGACCGCAACCTGGTCGTGCCCCAAAAGAATATTATACAACAGGCAGTGACGGCAGTCCACAAGTTGGACGCTCGTCCCGCAATATCAAATGTATAAATAAATCCAAACTGCACTACCATTGCACACTGCTATCCACCACGACAAATCCGCAACATCACAGCACAACACAGAATATCAACGCGAATGTCACGTTCGCAAACCCGTCTAAAAGAACTATAGCAATCAGACGCGGTTTACCGATCAATGACATTCCCGGTCGGAGATATAATGTAAGCACTGTAAACTAACATGTTTAAATTTCGATCGACTAAATATCACAAAGTGGGCCCCACGAACAACTGGTGAACAGTAATAAAATCTGGGCCCAAAAGATATATACCAAAAACCCTAAATTCCAACAGAGAAGACACTGTGCAAATTTGGTGCACCGATTCAATAGAACGGCCGCGGATGCGCGGCCAAACCATGGGTTTGGCCGTGATTCCGCGGCGCTTTGGTGGAATCACGTACTCAAATTTGGTCGGTGTGCTTCTAAAACCCTGCACAACTTTCTGTGATATGTAGAATAATTTTAGGACATCATTTAAAATCGACAGAAACTGTGAAGTTGAATTTTACAGTTTTTGATTTCCGGTTCGATCGATATTTTAAACGCGTTTGCACAAGTTAGTATAGCAAAATGGTGAGGCTCTGATACCACTGTAAGTCTACGGTAGCACCCCGGCCGTCTACAGACGCCAAATGCGGAACAAAAAACTTTTAACTGGCGCTATCGTATACTTTAACCCGGATCTGCCATTATTGCTAAACTAACAAACTGTAAAGAGAGTAGAAAGGTTATACTGAATGATCCGAGTCCTTCATTCTTTAACCATCATCCCACGCTCCGTTGCGGCTGCTCCGATCTCTTCGATCTCCGATCTGCTCGTCCAGGTGGCACCATGTCGACGATTCTTTAAACGGGCTCCCGCCTCTGACTCGAGGCAACTCGGTCGTCAAGTTTGCTAAAAGAGACGACCAAGAATGATGTAGAGAATGAGTAGAAGACTTTGTCTCGTTCCGTCCAAAGCTATGGACGAACGGTTAATGAAGTTGCCGATTGGTCCGGGTGATGGAAAGAAATGAGTAATGATATTTCCATACACCCCAAAGCTATCATAATCTTTTTCCAAAATGAAAACAACAAGTGAGAGAGAGAGAGGAGGGGCCGGCCATATATAGGGATGGGGGGGTGAGTGTAGGAGAGAGGAGAGTGACCACAAGAGTGTGAACACAAATAAATATCTAGTGTGAACACAAATAAATATCTAGTGTGAACACACAGTGTGAACACAAAGAAAGAAACCAATGAAACAATGACACCTCACCGCTTCTAGAACCTTGTAGAAGCATCCACACTCATCCAAAGAAAAGATAAATCCGTCTTTAACCGAATGTTAAAAGACGGCTGATAGAAAACTGGAAACTGGCAACTTCCAAAAGTGATCCCGAAACGACTTTCAGGATAACCCCGTAACTGTATAAATATACCCGCATTTGTATTACGACCGAATACAAATGCAACTGAGACAAAGATATTATATCTACTCAATACAATACTCGGATCCGGCTTAAACCAAAACTGACCAGTATCATCTGCCCGAAAACTGACACGTGCGTAAACGCACGTGCATTTTCCGAACCCTGCCATAAAACCATACGGCCTCTACAACGTTTCGCCCGAACTTGGGAAACTGTCTGTGGGGGACTCTAATGACTCGTCAGTACCCTGGCAGTGGGTTTAACCACAAACCGTCAGCGGCACCAGCAATGCGTAACGGCTGCCCATGGACTGACCTCAAGGGAGGCCAATGAGCGAACTCATCCGGAAACCCTACTGAGCCTAACAGTGAAAATGTATATACAGTCCGGTCCGTTCGTCTATGAGTATCGCATATCTGCCTAAGGGGCTAGTAACGTCAGACCCCCAATAGCAGTATAAGTCTTGTCGGAGTGTAGCCCAATAACACCCTGAGATACTACTGGAATACCTACCAGTAAATCTCCTGCCACGGCCGTGGGCTTTGTGTAATGGCTCTCCTAGACACAGCACGATCTCGCCCCCAATACCGAGAGAGACGAATCCCCTGCCGATCCGCTCACGTGCCTCCATATGGCTCGGGACTGTACCCAAAAACCACCTGTTTGCACGACTCCTTTGAGCCGTGGTAGGGTAGAAATCAAAGCACAGTGGGAACTCACACGAGACAAATGACGACCTCAGGTCGATGAACTAACCTGTACACATGTCATCAGGGAACTGCTATCTGACGATATGTATAATACCAACTAGCAGATTCCCGGCGAGTCCTGTCCGGTGTACTCATAACCCAATGAGCACCTGTATACATCTTAGGTGATCCAACTGACACCAGTGGCTTGTGAGACCGGCCACCGCCCCTCGTCGGGGTCTCGACTGTATACACTAGTCTACTCCGGAGTATCGATGCCCTGTCTCGAAACTCCCACGACTAGGGACCACAATTAAGGATATGCATATAAACTACCCAACTCTCACGTATATGATCGCCATCATACTGTTGGTAGTAAAGCAAGATCCTAAGGGCTCTATCAAAGTGTAACATGTAATCAGTCATCTGAACATGTACACGACTGATAAAGGCAAACCAGATAGCATACTATAATCTCGAGTAAGACTGTCCTACCGGTATAGGTCCTCCGCCATCATTGCAATCACGTACCTGCGATCCAATAATTGACTATGAGGGCACTATCTCCAACACTAGGAATACCGGGATACCCCATCGAAACATTTCAGTGTTTCAGTTTCACCGTGTACTGTTAAAAGAAAACTGATTTCCCAATTAGACACTTGCTCCAGGGTATGTATTTACCAGGTTTGATTCTCTCATCTGTATGGTTTTACAGATGATGAGTGGGAGTAAGTTATTGGGGATTAGGTGATCATCCTCATTATATCGGGATTCGTTGTAATTGGTGATATTTGAGGAAGTCACCTGGGTTGTTTGCCGGACGGCAAATATCTGATTTTGAATATCCGTTGTTATGCACCAATTTCTAATTGATATATCTGTACGTCTATTTTCATAGAGTGAGATATACCTTTTTGAAATTATGTCTATGACATTTACCTATACCAGTGGATGGTTAGGTAAGGAGCATTGAACAACGGTGTAATTCTTCTTAACCATAAGTACAGTTATCAACCTACGACACACAGGGATTGAGTTATTAGACTCAGGGGACTTATACAGAGTATTGTATATTGTCCAGTGTCCATTAGCACATAGGGGATGGTCCTCGTACTATATTCAGTTTACTTATGACTTCTCTAGTTATTAGACAAGTGTTTCGTAGAAACACAGGGTCCAAGTTTTGAGAAGTTATAGGTATAAGAGTAAAGTAGAGAACCAGATGTTGCAAGTATCGGGATTCTTCAAGGTGATCGAAGATGTAGATACTTGTGTGTGGTATTCAGTTGATAGTAATGATTAAGGGAACTTGCTTCTCTTTCAGGTTACTCATAATTGGAAGCATTCCTAAGTTGAGAAAAGCTGATCGGCCTCCTTCCATTTAGTTGACATGCACTGGAGACAGCTGCATGATTTGAATCTGGTTCAATTAAATCAGTGCCTCTGTTTCTATATTGGATATAGAACAGTTCATATCTTGACATTGTTAAGGTACGGGGAGTTGTCCAGCTTATGCTTAAAACCAGACTCTGGATGACTCAAGGCACGTTTCCGTAATGGCTGTTTGTGGGTTGACCCGGGCTATGAAGAGGGTTGATTTTCTACCATCTGGAAGATCAATAGTGATATTGTTCTTGACCCGCCACCGTTTTAATAAAAATGTATTTTTTCATAAAACAGTAGTGGGAGTATGGTAGAACTGGAAGTGATTCCAGAACCGCAAACGATTACTGAAGATTTGATAAGAACCTAAAGATTCAATCTGGTTTGACATTCCATTGGCCACTCCGCAGATACGGTGGGTAACCTCAGGCACCCGAGAGGTACTCCGGTAGCCTCAAGGACGGTGACAGGGAGGTTCTTGTTTACCCAGACTTGCCATTGCTGTTGTTCCAGGCTGCGAGACCCGGCAGGAGGATGAGTATAGCGTCATTCTGAACTAGGTTTAGAAGTGTACGTCTATATGACTCTGCCAGAGGATTGTCGTAGTCAGTGGGAGCAGCGGAAGCATTGGTGGACAAGTGGCTTGTGTCTATTTATAGACTAAAGCAGATGTAGCGGAGATAGATCATCTATTTCTGATGTGACAGTCATAGGTTTGACTTCATCAGAATAGGGGATGGATCTCTTGAGAAGGCAGTAGGGTGTGATGTCATGGTATTTGGATGACATACACAGAGTAGGAAGTGATATTCCTATACTACGATCGGTTATACTTTGGTCGTCACACAGTGGTTTCTCCATATGGGACTTGGACATTATATCAGACATACTGGTTACTAGATCTATGGTTTTAGATCTAGATTTAGGTGGTTTCCCAATTAAGGGTACTTAGACAGCATTCTAAGAGTATTTAGAATGGACGACTCCTGGCACGGTAGTGTACCTGCAGGTGATGGAGTCACCCTCTCTAAAGGTGTCTTACAGACTAAAGGGGAGAGGGATGTGCATGATTGGCAGATCACTTGCTTAGGCAATTGAATCAATCATGAGATGTCAAGTACCACACCAGATGTTGTTCTTGCAGTAGATGCAATAAGTTGATATTAATCCAATCCTGGAGAAACAGTCGGAAGCAGTTTTAGAACATAAGTGGATGTTCTAGGAATATGATAACGACAGCCTCATTCGGGAGACAGTTATCATTCCAGGCTTCCAAGGTGACTTGGACGACAGGGAGGTTGTCAGAGTTATAGTTTTCCTTCTGACGAGGGGCAGTATTTTGGACAGGTGGTCCAAGGAAATACTGAGGGAGGCATGGCGCAGGATACTGATTAAGTTCAGTTGACGATACAGTCTAAGAAGTTTGGATTTGGAGTTCATTTATGAGCTAGGTCTCATCAGACATCCAGACACATTCTAAGACAAGTATTGCTCATTTCGGGAGATGGCATTCTCCACGAACTTGAGATATAGAGAGACATAGAAAGAAACATCAGAGCGGATCCACTCACTGAGGCTATTCCTCGAACGCAATAGTTTCGCAAACGAGCTTTGTGAGACTGACTAGTAGAGGAGTTGGGTGTTCGGTATCACACGGGCTATGAGTATGCGACATCGCAATAATTAGCCTAGAGTGCAAGTGGGAGATTGTTGGAGATAGTGCCCTCAGAGTCAATTATTGGATCACAGGCACGTGATTGCAATGATTGAGGGAGGACCTATTCCGGTAGGACAGTCTTACTCAAGACGATAGTATGCTATCTGGTTTACCTTTATCATCGTGTACTGCTTTAGGTGACCTGACAGGTAGCTATTACACGTTGATAGAGCCCCTAGGATTCTTGCTTGACTGCCAGCAGTATGAGGGCAATCATATACGTGAGAGCTGGTAGTCTATAAGAACATCCTTAAAAGGTCCCTAGTCGTGGGAGTTTCGAGACAGGGCATCGATACTCCAGAGTAGACTAGTGTATACAGTCGAGACCCCGACGAGGGGTGGTGGCCGGTCTCACAAGCCACCGGTGTCAGTTGGTTCACCTAAGATGTATACAGGTGCTCATTTGGTTATGAGTACACCGGACAGGACTCGCCGGGAACATGCTAGTTGGTCTTATACCTGACGTCAGATAGTAGTTCCCTGGTGACATGTGTATAGGTTAGTTCATCGACCTGAGGATCGTCATTTGTCTCGTGTGAGTTCCCACTGTACTTTGATTACTACCCTACCATGCTCAAAGGAAACGTGCAAACAGGTTTTAGTTGGGTACAGTCCCGAGCCACATGGAGGCAGTGAGCGGATCTTCAGGGGTTCGTCTCTCCCGGTATTGGGGGTGAGGTCGCGCTGTGTGTAGGAGAGCCAGTACATGAAAAGTCCTTAGCCAAGGCAGGAGATTTACAGGTAGGTATTCCAGTAGTATCTCAGGGTGTTCTGGGCTACACTCCGACACGACTTGTACCGCTTTTGGGGCTCTGACTTTTACCAACCCCCTAGGCCCGCCATGCGATGCTCATAGATTAATGGACCGGACTGTACGGATATTGTCACTGACAGGCTCAGTAGGGTGTCAGGATGAGTTCGCTCATCCACGTCCCTTTTGGTCAATACCTGGTAGCCCGTTACGTATAGGCTAATAGCTCTGACGTGCTAGTGGTTAAATCCACAACTAAGGTGTTGACGAGTCTTTAGAGTCCCCCACAGACTAGTTTCTCAAGTTTCGGGCGAAACGCTGTAGAGGCCGTATAGAGATATGGCAGGGTTCGATCAAATACGTGCGGCATTGCACGGATCAGGATTGGACGGTTAATACTAGCGGGCTTTGGTGTAAGCCGGATGCTAGTATTGTAAAGTGTAGATTTTATCTCTTTGCATTTGTATTCGGTCGGAATACAAATGCGGGTATG
This sequence comes from Agapanthus africanus, assembly GCA_030015575.1. Taxonomy (NCBI): domain Eukaryota; kingdom Viridiplantae; phylum Streptophyta; class Magnoliopsida; order Asparagales; family Amaryllidaceae; genus Agapanthus; species Agapanthus africanus. Next base: position 309,622,494 of record CM057344.1, on the reverse strand, counting down.
TATATACAGTAGCGGGGTTTTCCTGTAATTTATTACGGGATCAGTTTTTGGAGTTGCCAGTTTGTTTTCCGTTTCGGCCATTTTCCTTTGTATTTTTCATTGGCCGAAGATTGGTGGAGGAGGGCTTATTTGCATTTGTGCAAATAAGCATTTGTGTGGGTTGTCTTTGCATATTATTGTATCATGATAGTTCCACCATCCATTTGACTTCTTGACTTCTTCATGGCTTGACCTTTGTAGTTATGATTGGTTGATGGAGTGTGGGTTTTTATTGGTGATCATTTCTTTTCTCATGATACCCCTTTTCTCTCTCTTTGATTATTGGCTCACATAATTCGCACTCTTGTAACATTTTAAAAATAATTAAATAAAAAAAAAAATTTAAGTGAATTTTAGGATTTTCGGTAAAGTAAAATGTATTTTTCGTAAAACAAAACCGTAATTATTTTTCACTATAAATTTAAAAATACATATTTTAATTATGTTATTACTAGTAAATGGTGTTTATTTAGTCACTTATAAATTTTTAGTTTAATTAAATATTTTTCCTAAATTAATTGTTTTAAATATTAACATAAGCTTTATTTTTACACTAAATTAGTGTAAATTAAAAATTTGAATGGTTTTAATTTGTAAAAATGAACCATGGCATATTAGAATTTAGTGCGTTTCATGCAAAATTTATTTGCAAATTTTTCCAAATTTCTAGAGTTTTCTTGGGTTGTTTTAGAAAAGAAATAAAAAGAAATTAAGTAAAGTAATGAAAAGACATAATGAAGTGATATTTTGGGGGAAACTTCTACACAACTCCTCACTCATTTCTTCCTCTCCCTCACCTCCCAAACTTGGTCGGCCTCACCCCCATGGCAGCCCCCCCGTTTTCCAATTTTATTTTAACTCCAAAAATCATCAAAAATTCAATAAAAATTGCACAAAATCCTAATAAATTCCTACCCTTTATTCTTTGCTCTTCTTTAAATGTATTTTGGAGTGGGAAAGCATGCATTTTGGAGGCTCATTTTCATGTTTGGACTTTATGTTGTGGAGGTATAAATCTTTCTCTTTTGATTTATTTCTATTAGATGTTTCTTTTAAAGCATAATTAGATTTATTAAATTAATTCTATTTGCAAATTTTAAAATTCAAGTTAGGGTTTGTAAATTCAAGTTGTGGTTTTTATTAATTAAATAAGGTTATATTAGCTAGTTTAACATTTTTTTAGTGGAAAAATCTTGCATGGTTGTTGTATAATAATTTGTTTATTCAAATTGTTTTACTTAAGCTATTTAGCTAACTAGTTTTTATAAAATGTATATGTGGATAATATAAAATTCTAATTAAGATTGCTATCATTAGATTGTAGTTTTAGTGAGAATATTAGCATGTTAATGGAAAGAAAAACTTAGTTTGATCACTGGTTTCTTTTGATAATTGGAAAATACTAATAAAATGTTATTTTTGTAAAACTAGATTTTGGAAATTCCTAAATAAATGAGATTAAAAATATAAATTATGGTTTCATTATATCATTATCATCATGAATTGTAGTTTAATACATTAAATCATGCAAAATCAAGTTTGTTGTGAAATTGTGGAATTTGGCTTGTAAGATGTTGAAAATTGATAAAGGTTGCAAACTAGAAATTCCAAATCCATACATATTTGTGTAATAAAAATATAGTAATGGTTTCTATAATCTAGTTAGGCTATTTAATGAGTTTTATGACCATTGGTTTCATCTAAATGTCAAGTTTTGAAGAAAAACGGTAAATTGGCATTTCCGGGTTTTACGAAATCGGGCGATTTGATGGATTTTAGTGTTTCGATGAATTAAATCATGTTTTATAATATAAGTAATGAGTTTTAAAACTATGAGTTGTTTGTTGATGTTATCTCGATCCATCGGAGTTTGTACGCCGATATCGAGCGATATCTGGTTCTTTTGCGTGGACGGGACATAGGTTTTAACCTATGCTTGTTCCTTGCGTCGTTTTGACTTTTGTATGTGATTCAGTTTACGATACTATTTATATGTTTTCGTTTAGGTACCCCTCACATGGACTGCGGGCGATGAAGAGGAGGATGGCGACACCGTCTTCGGCAGACATGGACCAGGTGAGTAGATGCATATCTACGGGGGGAAGTCGGGTGGATGGCGTTTAGCACCCCCGTAAAGTAGAATAGGAATAGTACTTATTGACATTAGGAAGCCAGATGTGACCCTAGATTCTTGACGAGTAGGACCCTAGTAATGACCCTAGGCTGGACTAGACTGATTTAGGAAGACCATATCAGAGGATGAATATCTTGGAAGAGGTTCGTAGGTTTCAGGTAGAAACACCCACACGCACACACTGAAACTCGACATGGTGTATACGTGTATGTGTATATATATATAGGACTAGGTATAGGTATATATATATATATACAATACGGATATGGGATACATTGATGTGATATGATACACAGGAATGAAACAGTATAACTGGGCTTGATGCCGTGATCCTTGGCTATGCAGTCATATTAAAATGTTAGCGGATCATTAGAAAATGATAATGAACAGGTATACATAAATTCTAATGGGTAGTGATGATATTGAGGTACATGGGACTCTAAAATAGAACCCGAACTGTAACTTGTGACTGATCTGTAGGGTTCCTAGGCACACTAATGAGGTCTCACAAGGCATCAACCATGCCAATTTTAAATTTTACGGGTGCCGAGAAACCCTAATACGGATCGTTAACTAGATTTTAGGCGAAACAAAAACAAGTAAACGACTTTACTCTAAGTGATAGAGCCCGAGATATTGAGACTATGAGACATTGAGATTATGAGGTATTGAGATTTGAGATTTACGTGTTTTGTGTCGATGCTTGACACGGATTTCCATGGATTTCATCGTTGATGTTTCAGATTTCTATACACTCTTTACCATGATAAAAGCTAAAGATCTTCTTTATACAGATACATCTAGATTTCGGGATTGATTGTTTTACAGTCATATTGCATGCATATTCATTCACATAACATACTATTACTCGAGGTACTGACATGAGCATGGAGTATCTGCATTTACACGTAGCTTATTATCCTGTCTTACTTGATGATTAGTAGTAGATTAGTATATTATTATGACCCAGGATAGCGTCGTGCATTCGATTTCTTTTCGTAGATGTCTTCTACTCACGAGTTGGCAACTCACCCCCGTTGTGCCAAATTTTATTACAGGTTGATGTACAGGGTCCCTTGGCAGTTGCTGGCACATCATTTTCATTCCGGGTGATTTGCACGGTAGGTTGGTTCATTTGTATCTGAACCGCCGTTGTATTTTTATTATTTCATTTGTATCTAGAAAGCTCCATCAACCAAACTTGTATATTTGATAGATTACTGGACCATTTATTTATTTCGACCTTAGAGTCGCGCACGTATTATTCTGATTTGGTGGATTGTTTTCTTTTGAGTTTTGAGCCTCGCCCTTTAGCGTTGTATACTATTGTGCTTATTGTGGTTGTTTCAGCCTGTTGGCGTTGAGCTAGCACCCGTGTGGGGATGCTTTTTATTGTTTATGTATATTATACTTGTTGTACCCGTTTGGGGCCAGTTTTTACAGAGGAGACTCTGCCGAAATTTTTGGGAAAATTTGCTGATGCTTTTAAACTTGTTTTCTTTTTCTTCTTCTTTTTTTATGGTTTAGATTTCTGGGCTTTGGCTTACTTAGGTTACGTGGCGCCTCTAGACGCTTCGTAATCTAAGTGCCGGTCACGTTCCGTACTTTCGGGTCGTGACAACTCTCCTCTCATTCCCTAACATTGTATGGCCGGCCAAATGAGGGAGGGCTGTCCAAATTTTTAGTGAGGGGATTTTGGTTCTTTTCATGCTTGCAAAATCCCCAAGTTCATCCACAAAAGGTTCACTTCATTTCCTCCACAAAAAGGTAACTCCTAGTAACCCCAAGAGACATAGAGCACTACACATATTCTACAGCAAATCTTGGGCACGTCGACTCGCCAGCTTCGTGCCCGAGTTGCCTCGGTCCAGAGGTGGGAGCCCGTAAAAGAAGACGGCGACGTGGTGCCCTTCCGGTGAGGAGGTGGAGACCGGAGATTCCGCGGGGAGATCGGGACAACGACGAGAAGACCGAAGGACACGGATCACTCGGTATATCTCTCTAACCCTTCTCTTGTTAGCTAGAACTAGATTAATGGCACGATCCGGGTTTATAGTGCGCGGTGGTGCCGGTTCCAAAAGTTAAAGTAAATCACCGCTTCCGCATTCCAGCGTCGGATTGACTGCCGGGACGCCGCCGTGCACTTACAGTGGTATCAGAGCCTCGCCATTAACCTAGTCTATCTTTGCCTAATGTGTTTACACTTTCGATCGAACAAAATTCCAAAAACCCGCGTTTTCTTTGCATCAGTTTTCTGTCGATTTTTTTCTGGCTCGAAAATTTTTTCAGTATGTTGCAGAATGATGTGCAGTGAATTCTAAGCAGTCTGAGAAAAATTGGTCGCGTGATGTCACCATATCACAGCGGAACCGCGGCCAAAACCCATGCATTGGCCGCGGTTCCGCCGCAGTATTGACTGTTTATTGGTCCAATTTTTCACAGAGGGCTTTTGGGCTGAAAATAGGGGTTTTGGACCATTCTTTTTGGGCCCAGAATTTCTTTATGTGCTACAGTAGTGCTTGGGGCCCACTTGGTAAAATTTGATCGATCGAAAATTTTAAACACATTAGTTCACAGTATTTACATTATATCTGCGACCGTGAATGTCACTTGATCGGTAAATCCTGTCTAACTGCTATAGCCCAGTTAGACGGATTTGCGAACGTGACATTCACGTTGATGTTCTGTGATTTTGCTGTGATGTTGCGGATTGGTCGTGGGGGATAACCTGGATGCAATGCTAGTACAGTTTTTGGTTGTATTATGTACATTTGATATTGCGGGGCGAGCGTCCGACATGTGGACTGCCGTTACTACCTGTTTGTATTATTCTTTTGGGGCACGACCGGGTCGAGGTCGATGTACCCGTTGTATGTATATTTTACTTTCTGTACTAGGATTACCCCACGGAGGGGAGCACGGATAGCCAGATTCTAGAGGGCAACAAGCCCGCACTCATGGCATTAAGACGGAGGGGGCTTTACTCTAGAATTGGCGGGCTAATCGCCGCACTCGTAGGGGTTACAGGTTGACCCAGGAGGGGTGCCCAAGTTACCGGATTCCGTGAAATGCTGGGTGGTCCATTCACATTGCTGAAGGGGGCTGCCTCGCTTCAGGTTTTGGCGGGTAACTTGCCGCGCCCGTAGGGGTCTAGGATTTCATTGCACAGACTATCCACACGACCAGGGGAACGTCGGGTTTCAGTAGCGGCTCTGTGAAACCCGAGGATCCCAGATATCTGTATTGTTCTGTGATGCTGTATATTTCTGTGATTTTGCATTTTATCACGCCTTGAGCGAAATATTATATATTGATATATATACTAGTAGATGTTGTATATGTTTTGCATCCGCGCTAGTCCAGTCCCCGCTCTGTCGTTAGTTAGCTAACCTAACGGGTAATGACGAGACCCAGTGGCGAATGCGGATGGCATATACGTACGTCATTATTTTCGTTCTTTATTGGTGTGATCAATTGATGGGACTGCGTTGATTCGGATCAATGCAAGTTAAAAACAAACCTAATCTGATGTTGTTGGAACATTTTTCCAAAAGCTGTTATTTGCAAGGACGTTCACTCTTGTTTTGTACAGTGGTATTCAGTTGGAATATCCTGCTCCTCAGTCGACGAGGCAAGGGCCGAGATGCCTTCACCGGGAGTGACCCCTTGGACAAAAGTTTGCGTCAGGACAATAACTTCACTATAGCCGATTACTTTTGCTTTGCATCGTGGTATTCAGTTGGAATATCCTGCACCTCATTCTACGGGGAAAGAGCCGAGATCCCTTCACTGGGAGTGACCTCTTTAGCAAAGGTTTTCGTCACTATATTTTTAAAAGCTATCCGTTCCTTCAACGATATCAAGTTCATTACGTTAAAGGTTTTCGCCAGAAACCATTCGTAGCCCTCCGTCGTTTCACATGGATAGTCAATCAGTATTCAAGATATGTTTGTTGGCCAAAGTCAAGGAATAGTGATTGGTAGCTATTGGGTATTCATGTGCAGCATAGATAGATGCGTTGGTTTGGGGCAGTCGTATAGCCTTGTTGGCCAAAGTCAAGGGCTTGTGCGGGTGTGCTCAAATTAACCTGGAGAATGACGGGTAGAACTTGACATGTGGCTTATGATTTGTTGGCCAAAGTCAAGTTCATAAGAGCATGGGGCAAAAATCACATCGGGAGTTTCAAAAGAAACTGAAACTTGCCAGATATGCGCATACCTTCTGGAGTGTGATAACGTGAGCGGATTCCGTCACGTTATCATGCGATGATAGTTGGATCCCGATTGTTAGTTGTATGTATGCCCTAGAGGCCAGTATTGTACAGATGATGTATATTATATTGGATGCTTGGAAATATATAGAGATGACTTTCTTGCTCGATATGATAGTATGCTATCTGGTTACTCTTTGTCTTAACATGTATACTAGTCTCTTTAAACTGTCTTATAGTTACATGTTGATAAAGCCCTTAGGATGTGTACTTGACTACCTGGACTATGAAGCAGATCATACTAGTGGGGACATGGTAGTCCATAAGTACATCCTTCAAGGTCCCTAGTCGTGGGTGTATCGAGACGGGGCATCGATATACCAGTGTAGACTAGCGTATACGCTTCTCGACCCATGAGATGGGCGATGGATGATCCCATATCCATTGGTGTTTGACATCAGAGATAGTATACGGGTGCTCAGTGGAGACTGGGTACACTGGACGGACTCGCCGAGAACTCCCAGATGGTATTATACCTCACGTCAGATGGCAGTTCTCAGGTGACACTTGTGCAGGTTAGTCTGTAGACCCGAGATCGTCATAGAGTCTTGTGTGATTCCCACTGTGCTTTGATCTCCACCTTACCATGTCCATGAGGGCGTGCAAAACGGTGGTCTTTGGGTACAGTCCCGAGTCACATGGAGGCAATGAGCGATAGGAGGGGTTTCGTCTCTCCCGGTATTGGGGTTGATGTTGCGCTGTGCTCGATTGGCCGTAACAGGGAAGTCCGTGGCCAGGGCTGATCAGAGATTTGCTGGTAAGTGTTACCAGTAGTTTCTCGACCCGTTATGAGCCTCACATCGGCACGACTTATCGGTTATTGGGGTCTGACGTTTACCACCCCTAGACTTGATATGCGATGTATCAGACGAACAGACCGGACTGTACGGTAAGTGTTACTAGTTGGATTCACAGGAGTGTGAGCGGGCTAGCTCGTCGATCTTCTGATCGCTCAATACCCGGATGGCCGTTACGTTTAGCAGACCGCTTGCGGCTTGTGGGTGCTTGATATGATCATCATCTGCTACCGGCGTATTGACGAGTCTTTAGAGTCCTACACAGAGGTTTCCTGGCTCAAGCGAAACGAAATAGGAGCGCATATGAGATATGTGCGGGACCGAGAATAATGCGTGTATGTGATACCGCATTTCATTCTCGCGATAAATGTTTCGATTGGTTATATTCGATATGACCTAGTTATCGAATCATTGATTCGATAAGCCGATACATTGGATACTAGTCGGTTATATGCGATATAACCGGATCGTTAAATCAAGTGTTGATTTAATGATTTAATGTATAATTATATATTTGATATACTACATTGCATTAACTAGTATTGGTTCACTTTATATGGATTTTCTCACTTGATGTGCAAGAAGTATATGTGATATACTTTTGTGCACATATTTGTATCATGTTTGATGATACATGATCTTGTTGTTATGTATAAAGAATTAAACCATGGTTAAGTGTTGATTAGGGTTTTGCATTTTCATTTATTTATTTATTTATTTATTTGAAAAGGATTAAGATGAGAATGGTGGCCTTTTTTGTTTTAAGTTGAAGCTTCATGAAGCTTTGACTTTTGTAACCATTCTTGTCATCATGCTTAACCCTAACCCATCCAAGTGACCATGGTTTATTCTCTACACTTAACCTAGGTTAGAACATGATAAGTATTTGATTTTATTATTCTTTTTCACAATACTTATCATATTCTTTCTTCTTCTTCATCTTCATCTTCAAGAAAAAAGCTTGATGCCATCAATGGCAACTTGAGCTAAAGTGAGAGAAATCCAATTCTAAAGTGAACCCACCTCCTATTTCTTCACCCTCTACCTCTTGCCAAGTTGTTTTGGGTGTTTTCTTCACAAGTTTCACAACTTTGTGAAGTCGGAGCTTGAACTTGTGATGCCTCGACGTAGATCGTCTTTGACACCAAGCCGACGACCTAGCTCGCCCGTTTCTCCGATGAAGCCGACGAATGAGTTCGGGATTTATGATGGACAGCGAGAGGATACCCACGTGGAGCTAAGGAAGTGGAGAAACGGATCTACAAAGGTTGTAGTCTCTCTCCTATAGTTAAAGTGTTAACTAGTTTAATGTTTCGCCTAGAAATCTAGCCGACGATCCGTATTAGGGTTTCTCGGCACCCATAAAATTTTATATTGGCATGGTTGATGCCTTGTGAGACCTCTATAGTGTGCCTAGGAACCCTACAGTGGTATCAGAGCCTAGCTAGAGCCTTAGGCGAAGTCTAGACGGAGTTTGAAGTCCGAACGAACCCGAAACCCTAACCCGATAATGCTCTCTGGACTTTTTCCAATTTTGTGGTTTTTTGTCAATTAAAAATGCTTAAAAAATTCAGCAATGAAATCTAAGAATTACGGTGCATAAAGTTTCCCATGAACAATACTTTGTGCGGCGGAACCGCGGCAGAAGCCTAGCTTCTGCGGCGTTTCCGCGGCTCTTTGGTGACGTCAGCCCTAAGTGTTTGCACAGTAATTCCTGATTAATTATTCTGAATTTTCTGGGAATTTTTAAATTGGCTCTAAAGTTGAGTGTTCTGGGGTTAAATTGGGAAACGATGTTTCGATCGGATTATCGAACCTTGTCTAAGTGTTTTTCCGGATATTTTAAGAATATGTTAGAAAAAGTTTGACCGGATATAAATACCCAACTTTTCCCCTGTCGGGATATTTCCAAGTGTTGGATTTTTCCGTAGTTTAACGACGTTCTAAGTAGTGCAAGTAACGCGATGGACCCTCTAGAAGACAACAAACCTTAACTCGATTATGTGACCGTCTTGAACTGCCCTTTGAACCTTCGGGTTTGGGGCAGTACGGCGTGCCACATGTGAGGCGTTGGCTTGACCCTTCTACGGCTGGACCGTTGGTACTGAGGCACGAACTGAATGTTGTTAGACTTATTTCATGTGTTGAGTTGTATCAGGAAAACTTGGGTATTCGACTGTTCGATCGGAAAGTTTAACATTTTCTGTTTATCTGGAATGTGATACAATAATTGGAATTCACAAACAGTTATGTGATAACTGAATGAATGTTATAAATCTAGCAGTTTAGTCCCACATGATATTGAAAAGAGTTTTCGATAATGAGACTAAAATACGGGATTTATATCTGTTAGGCATGTGATGTCTAAGTATTTCATTTGATTAGGCATGTGATGTCTAAAGAGGTTGCGGATTCCAACTGTTGTAGTTTTAGACTTTCTTTTCTGTGACCGTAAGTGTAATATGTGATATCGCCGGTTTCGTTGCTATATGTCAACGACAATTGGGATGGACATATTTACTTACGTTGATGACATGTGATGTTATGTGTTGCTGGTTATGTTATATTGGATTGTCGTGTTTGAATAGCCGGGGGTTTTTATATGAGATGAGTGTTTTTCATTTTCATTCATGTAAAAACTTGTATGTAATATTCTTTTATTTAGGGAACTTCCAGGTAGAGGAAGTTGTCACCCTTTGTATATTATTTACTTTTCCGCATTAGGATAGACCCAAGGAGGGGAGCATAAGTAACCGGGTTCTGGGGTCCAGTGGGAGACCAACTCTAGGAGTCGAGTCCGGGTCTCCTAACCCTAGAATTGGCAGGGTTGCTTGCCGCTCTCATAGGGGTCTAGGGGTGTGGGATTGGCTATTCATCACGACCGTGGAATCCGTGTTTTATACTGGCTCGTATTGAAAACACGGACGTCCTAGTATATCCAATGTTTCATATGTTTCTTCTGCTGCGATATCTGTGATGTGATCATGTGATGTTCTGTGATAGATACAGTATATAGTATATATGATATATTATATAGACGTTACTTATGTTTTGCACCCGCACTAGCCCTGCCCTGCTCTGTCGTTAGTTACCTAACCTAACGGTGCACGAGGGGACATCGAGGCGAATGCGGATGGCATAAGTGTACGTCGTATTTATCTGTGATGTTTAGGTACTTAAATGATGGGACTTCATTAATGTGATTAATGAAAGAAAAGAAACCTAAGATGTTGTAGAATCAAATTTTAAACAAAACAGGTAGCTACAGTTCTAGCTTTGCATAGCGGTATATATGATATACCCTGCACCTTATTCGATGAGGAAAGGACCGAGATCCCTTCACCGGGAGTGACTCCTTTAGCAGTAACTGGCAGATGCTACACACTCGGTTTGACTTTTGATTGCTTCTATAGTTTCTGCTTTGCACAGTGATATATATGATATATCCCGCACCTCATTCGACGAGGAAAGGGCCGACGATCCCTTCACCGGGAGTGACCCCTTTAGAAAAACTAGAAAAGCCTCAAAATCACTCCATTTTAAAACTTCATTTGATTCTACAACGATATCAAGTTCATTACGCAATAGGTTTTCAGAAAAACCTGTCGTAGCCCTCCGTCATTTCAGATAAGAACTGTTTAGTATTCGTGCTGCGTTTGTTGGCCTTTGTCAAGGCGTAGTGTGCGGTAGCTAAATAATGATTATCTGCTTATGCATATGATGCAGATTGTTTCAGGGTAGTCGTGCGACCTTGTTGGTCTTTGTCAAGGGTCGTGCGGGTGGGTTTGATTCAATCAAGAAATGACGGGTTGAACTTGACTAGCATGCTATGATTTGTTGGCCTTTGTCAAGGTCATAGGACGCTTGTCACGACCCGCAGGGTACGGAACGTGACTGGCACTTAAGTTTACGAAACGTCTAAAGGCGTTCGTAAAATAAGTAAGCCAAAGCCCAGAAAACAAAACCAGTTAAGCAAAAGAGTGAAGAAAACCCAATCAATTGAAAGCGAGTTATCAAATAAGTCATGTAAAACACTTTTTAAAAACAATACAAATTTTTCCCGAAAATTTCGGCAGAGTCTCCTTTGTAAATACTGACCCCCAAAAATGGGTACAACAAAATATATACATGAATCCACAAAATAAGGCATCCCCAAGCGGGAGCTAGCTCTTCGCCATACGGCGGTCACAAATCCCACGCAATGTAAATGACAATAAGCATAATAAAGCATAAGGAAGCATGAAAAAGTAGCATGTCGGCTCAAGTGAGCTCGACCCCAGATACAGTATAAAATCCATAAAATCCACAAACCTCACAGTCTCATCTCTAGGTCAATATACAATAATCTGGTAGAACAGTAGATGGAGTACACTAGATACAAGAATATACAAGAATATACAAGGTGGTACAAAAAATAACATAACCCACCTATGAGCAAATCTCGAGCTCAGGCAAAAGAGGCAAAAGACAAGTGCGCCCGCCGCTACTGAACTGACGGAGCGGACCTGCAAAAGACTGTGGCACAACGGGGGTGAGTTGCCAACTCGTGAGTAATAAATAGCATCTACAAAGGCTATCGTATGCATGCACACAAGCATCCTAGCATCTATAATACAGGTATGACTGGATGCACTAGCAGGTGTGTATATAACATCAGTGTACTAATATGCATGCAACATGAAAATCTGAGGTCTCAATAGGTATATATAAGAAATATTTTACCTCTTTTTGTTTTTGAAACTCTTTTAGAATGCCAGCATAATGTCGATGAATCGACGAAAATCGGTGTCCAGCAACGACACCCAAAAGCTGTCTCAAATCTCATAAATGTATCTCTGGCCTCAGCCGTCCGGCTGACCCATCTCAAATATCAATATCTCATCATCTAGCGGCCACGGTCGGTATCCTCTGGATATCCGCCGTCCCAAACAGTCACCGGTAGGTAATCCGTCCCCTGCCAGGCTCAACGTCATCACCACATTCCTCTTGCCCCGGGGTACCTTACCGGGCCCACCATGTACCCGTGCCGGTTCCTCCACTCCTCGACACGGATTTCCAAAGCCACAGCAAACTCATGGTGGACGACACTTACATCACTAGAAAACCGCAATTTACATGTTTTAAAAATATCATAAGTTTGGAAATTTTGCGGCTTTCCCCCGAAATCCAGCAATATCATAAAATCTCAAGAAATCCTCATAAGTGCATATATCAATGCTAATGAATGCGTATGATATCAAAAATCAAGTTGCGATGTGTGATTAATGTATTAAGCATGAACAATGAATATGATGAAGTACATGCACATGAATAGCAATCCTACGGTTTTATTTTAAGGAAATAGCACAATTTAAGTATCAATTAGTAAAAGGTTTAAATTAAAGGTTATCTAGTGTGGTGGCATGGCAATTACCAGGGTGTGTGTAAACATGAATAGTGCTCGTGCTGCATATAAAACCTGGTAATGGTGCATGTGTCCTACAATTGAGTTTGCATATATGGGTATAACCTATTGATCTAATTGCAGCAATTATCATGCCAGTATTATTATTCTAATGTCACAAGTGGTTATCCAGTTACTATTTTATTTTCAGTTTACTAAATCTATCGGGCGACTTGCGCCATCCAAACGATCGTCCCCCCGTAGATGTTAAATCTACTCACCGGGATTCCTGGCTAGCTGTGTCCGATCACCGCCTTTCCCTTTCGCGCCGCGTCTGACGTCTCCGCGACCGAACCTGGAATTTATATCAATACCAAATATAAGGTTACATATCACGAACGACGCAAAACCCCAACGAAACTACTAAAGTTCGCTAGCTAGGTACAACGTGCACAAAGTGCGCGGAACACACGCGAAAATCGCAAAAACTGCCAAAAACGCCGATTTGGGTCACCCGGCAAAACTAAAACCCGACTACCCAAAAACCGCACTCACGCATCCTAAAAGTCGTAGGACAAGCCAACACAATCATCGAGATGCCACAATTAATTCATCACAAAACTTTTAAAAAAAACTAGTAAGCAGAAATTGCAATTTGATGCAAACATCGACAATTTAGCGACAAGTCAACACCACCCAACACCAACATCCAAACTAACCAAATAGCTAGCCAATACACAATTTCTAAACCATTAACTAAGCTTAAAAACCTAATTTACATAACAAAACCTTTTCTTGATTTTTGTACTTAGCAACCATAAATCAAACTATATATGAAAACCTTAATTTAACACTATATTTTAGCCTAATAAGCAAATTAACCACTTAGATTAAGGTTAGCAAAACACTAGATAGCAAATTAGGTTTAATCAACACAAATTAGGTTTAATCAACTCACTAATCAAGTTTCAAATACCATTTCCATACAAAAACCTTTTCTTGAAAATCCTAAAAAGCAAATTTCACACTTCTAATTTAATCAAATTAGCATAATTGAAAACTATATCAACAAGGTAACCAAATAGATTAGTCATTAACAACTAGATTAACTATAAAATACTTAATTAACTATTATGGCTTCAAACCCTAGTCTCAATTTTCAAACAAAGTCTAAGAAATCTAGATTAACTACACTAAATTATCACTAAACCCTATAATATAAGCACTTAAACAAAGGATTTAACAAGATAGGAAATATACCTCTTGATCAATGGATCAAGCAAGAAAGTTTGCTCCAAAAATGCCTCCTTTCCACATGATTTCAACTATATTAAGCTTGAGAAGAGGTAGCACAAGGATTTTGTGTTGAAAAAGAGAAGGATTTATGGATTTTTATTGAATTTTGTTGCAACTTTTGAAGAAAATGAGAGAGAAAGAGAAGGAAAATAATGGAGGTGGAAATGGTGCAGGTTTCGGCCAGAGGAGGGGAATGGGGGAGGGTGTGGGCAAGTGGGGAAAGTCATGGTCAAGTTTCTAAAGTCAAATGTATCATATATTATCCATTTTAATTAAAATAATACCATAACTATCAAATTAACTCAAGAAACAACCAAGGAAAAGAGAGGCCAGAAATTTCTGGTCTTGGCCAAGGTTTGGGCTGTTCTTGGGCTGAGGGAAAAGATAGAGGGGTGTTACAAAAGAAATTTTATGCAAAAAGGCCCCCTACAACTCAAAAATTGCAAGTTTTAGCCCAAATATTCAATAATTTCGTTTCAAATCATAAAAATTTGAAAAAAATCAAAATAAATTACTAAAAATTCATGTTATCACTAGAATATAATTATCATAATTTTAGAGATTAAAATTAGTCCGGAAAAATTTGTATTTATCGCTTATTTAATGTATTTTCTTACCGGCTTAAAATAATATTAAAAAATTGAAAAATAGGGAAAAATTTTTAAATGACCAAAATTTCATAATTAACTCATTAGTCACTAAAAACAAGTAATTACCTATCCACTTTAAGTATAATTAGCCCTAAACTGCAAAATATCGAGAAAGACGGTTTTCGGAAAAATACCGAATTTTCACCGAATTTCAGGAAAACACCAAAACGACTTTTCAAGACGCTACAATCTTCCCCCCTTAAAGAAATTCGGTCCCCGAATTTAAAAATATAGCTACGCGTACCTTCAAAGAGATGGGGATATTTCTTCCTCATCTCGCCCTCGGTCTCCCAGGTAACCTCCTCGCTGCTCGGGCTACGCCAAAGGACCTTGACGGTTGGTATAATCTTCGACCTCAACTTCTTCACCTGCCGATCCAGGATGGCCACCGGCTGCTCTGCAAAAGAAAGGTCGCGCTCTAGCTGGACTGTCGGGTGCTGAATCGCATGCGAAGGGTCGTGAAGGTACTTGCGGAGCATCGAAACATGAAAAACGGGGTGAACATCGGGAAAGCTGGGTGGAAGAGCCAAACGATATGCAACAGCGCCGACACGCTCGAGGATCTCGAAGGGACCTACGAATCTAGGGCTAAGCTTCCCCTTTCGCCCAAAACGCATCACGCCCTTCATCGGTGAGACCTTCAGAAAAACATGGTCGCCAACTGCGAACTCTAATCTGCGACGGCGCCTGTCTGCATACGATTTCTGCCTGCTCTGAGCCGCTCTCATCCGGTCTCGGATCAACTGTATCTTCGTTGTCGTCTCCTCAACAAGCTGCGGCCCCAAAATGCTGCTCTTGCTGAGCTCTGTCCAACAAACGGGCGATCTGCATCTCCTCCCATACAATGCCTCGAAAGGTGCCATCTGAATAGTATCCTGGAAGCTGTTGTTGTAGGAGAACTCCACTAGAGGTAAATGACGATCCCAGCTACCACCAAAGTCTAAAACGCACGCTCTGAGCATGTCCTCGAGAGTCTGAATGGTCCGCTCTGACTGTCCATCTGTCTGCGGATGAAACGCTGTGCTGAAGCTCAAACGAGTGCCCAAAGCCTCCTGAAGTCTCTGCCAAAGTCGGCTGGTGAACTGAGTGCCTCGATCTGACACGATACAAGTCGGTACGCCATGTAGTCGCACGATCTCGTCAATATAGAGCTGAGCATACTGAGCGAAGCTGAAAGTCGTCTTCACTGGAAGGAAGTGAGCCGCTTTCGTCAATCTATCCACGATCACCCAGATGGAGTCGTACCCTCGACTGGTCCTGGGTAGACCCACAACGAAGTCCATCGAAATCTGCTCCCATTTCCACTCCGGAATGGGTAACGGCTGTAGCTCTCCTGCGGGCCTCTGGTGCTCGGCCTTGACTTGCTGACAAGTCAGGCATCTCGAAACGAACTCCGCAATGTCCCTCTTCATCCCGTCCCACCAGTAGGTCTCTCTCATATCATGGTACATCTTGGTGGAACCGGGGTGGACACTATACACTGATCGGTGTGCCTCCTCGAGAATGTCGCGCCGCAATCCATCAGCATCTGGTACGCACAGTCTAGATCCATATCGTAAAATCCCCTGATCGTCAATCACGAACTCGGAAAATCTGCCCTGTCCCATCTGTGCCATGATCTCTGAGCAACGGTCGTCACTGAGCTGTGCCTCATATATACGGTCAAGCAACTGTGGGCGTGCACGAACATGCGCGAGCTGTCCCCCTGTCTGAGTGAACTCGAACTCAACTCGGCTGTCGCATAACATCTGCCAATCTGCTGACGACTGCCTCTGCACTGCGCGCAAAAAGGATAGACTACCCCCGGGCCTCCTACTCAACGCATCTGCCACCACATTCGCCTTGCCGGGGTGATATAAGATCTCGCAGTCGTAGTCTTTCACCAACTCCATCCAACGACGCTGTCTGAGGTTCAGGTCTCGCTGCTGAAATATGTACTTTAAGCTCTTGTGATCGGTGAATATCTGACACGACTCGCCGTAAAGGTAATGTCGCCAAATCTTCAGTGCAAAGACCACTGCAGCCATCTCCAAATCATGAGTGGGGTAGTTCTGTTCATGCTTCTTCAACTGCCGAGAAGCATAAGCGATCACCCGGCCATGCTGCATCAAAACGCATCCTAATCCCACTCGCGAAGCATCACAGTAGACAACAAATCCTCCTGATCCCGAAGGTAAAGATAATACCGGCGCCGTAGTCAAACAAGTCCGCAGCTGCTGAAAACTGCGCTCGCACTCCTCCGTCCAGACGAAAGGAACTCCCTTCCGGGTCAAACCGGTCAACGGTGCAGCTATACGGGAGAAGTCCTGAACAAAACGCCTGTAGTAGCCCGCCAAGCCTAGAAAACTACGGATCTCAGTAACCGATGTAGGTCGGGGCCACTGATGAACAGCCTCAATCTTCTTCGGGTCCACACAAATGCCGTCTCTCGTAACCACGTGACCCAAGAATCCGACGTTGTCCAGCCAGAAAGCACACTTGGAGAACTTCGCGAACAGCTGGTGCTCCCTCAGAGTCTGTAACGTAATCCGCAAGTGCTGCTCGTGCTCCTCTCTGCTCCGGGAGTACACCAAGATATCGTCGATAAACACGATGATGAACAAGTCAAGATACGGCCTGAATGTACGGTTCATCAAATCCATGAATGCTGCTGGGGCGTTGGTGAGTCCGAACGACATCACCAAAAACTCGTAGTGGCCATAGCGTGTACGGAAAGCTGTCCTCGGTATATCCTCCTGTCGAACTCGCAGCTGATGGTATCCTGATCGCAAGTCGATCCTCGAAAAATACCCCGCACCCTGAAGTTGGTCGAACAAATCATCAATGCGCGGCAACGGATATCTGTTCCGAACGGTAACTTTGTTCAGCTGGCGGTAGTCGATACATAAGCGCAAACTTCCATCCTTCTTCTTGACAAACAGGACCGGAGCACCCCACGGAGAAACACTCGGTCGAATAAGCCCCTTATCCAACAAATCCTGCAACTGCTCCTTCAGCTCTCGAAGCTCTGCCGGGGCCATCCGATAAGGCGGTATAGAAATAGGCCCCGAACCGGGAATCAAATCAATGCAGAACTCAACATCGCGCTCAGGCGGTAGCCCAGGTAGCTCATCAGGGAAGACATCAGGGAACTCACAAACTATCGGGACCCGGTCCAACGGAACCTCTGCAGCTCGAGTATCACAAACAAACGCTAAGAATCCCTGACATCCCTTCCGCAAGAGCTGACCAGCGCGAAGAGACGAAATTAAGCTGGGAAGGGCGACACGACGGTCTCCCTGAATAACAAGGACTGGCTCTCCCGGAAAGCTAAAACTGACTGCCTTCTCACGGCAGTCCACCGAAGCATAACAAGTGGCTAGCCAATCCATGCCCAGAAGCACATCAAAGTCCAACATATCGAGGAGTATCAAATCAACTGATGAATCCCTCTCCCCGATACGAACGGAACACAAACGAAATACAAACCGAGCGACAAACGACTCGCCTACCGGAGTAACAACAACAAGCGGCTGATCTAACGACGACGACTCACGGCCCAACATCGGTGCAAAGTGTGTAGATACGTACGAATGTGTGGAACCTGGGTCGAATAATACCCGTGCATCGAAAGAACAAACTGGCAAAGTACCTGTCACAACGGCATTGGATGCCTGCGCATCCTGCGGTGTCAAAGCAAAAACTCGGGCCTGTCCTCCACCGATAGCGGGCTGACCTCGACCTCGGCCTCTGCCTCCTCGTCCTCTCTGAACAGGACCGCCGCGTCCACGGCCTCTCGGTGCACCTAACTGGCGTGGAGCATCGCCTGGGGTAGGAAGTAGGGCTCTCTGAGGAGGGGGTGGTGATGGTGGTAGGGTCACGTGCGGAACTGTCGCTGCTCCCTGTCGTCTCACCGGGCAGTCTCTGACAAGATGGTGCAAACTCCCGCACCCAAAACATCCTGGCGACGGCTGCTGCCCCTGGGAATAAGAACCATATAACTGTCCCCGCCCAAATCCTCTGCCAGGCCTATCTCTCGGAAAGAATCTGGCGCGCTGCCTCTGAGGCGGTACATCGGTGCGCATCCTCTTCGGCCCAGAAACGGCCGGAGTCTGTGATATGCGTGCCTCCATCCGTAATGCCGTATCCATAGCCGCTGAATAAGTGTCGTAGTGCTGGGCGCCAATGGCAAGGTATAGCTGGGCATCAAGTCCCTGTACGAACCTCTTCACCATCTTCTCCTCGGTATCCACCAAATACTGAGCATATCGGGATAACTGTGTAAACTGGATATCATACTCAGACACCGTCATCCCAGGTGTCTTGACTAAGGCCTCGAAACTGCGAGCTCTGGCGTCACGAACGCTCTATGGAAGGAAACGGGCTAGAAAGACCGCTGTAAACTCGGCCCAAGTCATAGGCGGTAGATCTGCAGCTCGACCTCTCAAGACTGACTCCCACCATGTCTGCGCGAGACCCTCTAGTCGAAAACTCGCAAGCTCTACCCATCGATCATCCGAACATCTCAGCGAACGGCAGATCCTGGCTAAACTGTCAAGGAACGTCTGTGGGTCCTCCGCTGCCTCGGTGCCGGTGAATACTGGAGGTCTCAGCCTCATGAAGTCCTGTAGTGAAACCGGAATGGACACGATGGTAGTAGTAGGAGCAGGTATCATGGTCGTCTGTGATGTAGTAGGTACGTCATCCTGCCTCGGTGTACGACTGGCTGCAACTAGGGATCCTACCATCTGACGCAGCTCCTGCATGCCTCCCATCATCTGTCGCAACTCCTCCATACCCGTCTCGAGCCTATCCATACGGCCTGGGGAAAGTGGATCGGTCTGTCCCTGCAGCGTAGGCATACCACCCTGCTCAGTCCTAGCCTCGGACGAGCCAGCTCGAATCTCGTCTCTGGCGGCAGCCCTCTGTGCCCTCGTAGCCTTCGGCGGCATAGTGGCTGTTACAGGAAAACGGATAATAAGAACAGTGCAATAGGATCATAGGATACACGGAATTGAAGAAGAAATTTTTCAAGCAAGTATATCCTAAAGTCACTTAGGCGGAGTACCGTATCGTAAGTATGCCGCGGACATACGCACGCTACGTTACCCTGCTTAAGTCACTTACTCCATCTACCAAGGGTCATCCTACACTCACAAAGGTAAAACCTATCGCTCTGATACCAACTTTGTCACGACCCGCAGGGTACGGAACGTGACTGGCACTTAAGTTTACGAAACGTCTAAAGGCGTTCGTAAAATAAGTAAGCCAAAGCCCAGAAAACAAAACCAGTTAAGCAAAAGAGTGAAGAAAACCCAATCAATTGAAAGCGAGTTATCAAATAAGTCATGTAAAACACTTTTTAAAAACAATACAAATTTTTCCCGAAAATTTCGGCAGAGTCTCCTTTGTAAATACTGACCCCCAAAAATGGGTACAACAAAATATATACATGAATCCACAAAATAAGGCATCCCCAAGCGGGAGCTAGCTCTTCGCCATACGGCGGTCACAAATCCCACGCAATGTAAATGACAATAAGCATAATAAAGCATAAGGAAGCATGAAAAAGTAGCATGTCGGCTCAAGTGAGCTCGACCCCAGATACAGTATAAAATCCATAAAATCCACAAACCTCACAGTCTCATCTCTAGGTCAATATACAATAATCTGGTAGAACAGTAGATGGAGTACACTAGATACAAGAATATACAAGAATATACAAGGTGGTACAAAAAATAACATAACCCACCTATGAGCAAATCTCGAGCTCAGGCAAAAGAGGCAAAAGACAAGTGCGCCCGCCGCTACTGAACTGACGGAGCGGACCTGCAAAAGACTGTGGCACAACGGGGGTGAGTTGCCAACTCGTGAGTAATAAATAGCATCTACAAAGGCTATCGTATGCATGCACACAAGCATCCTAGCATCTATAATACAGGTATGACTGGATGCACTAGCAGGTGTGTATATAACATCAGTGTACTAATATGCATGCAACATGAAAATCTGAGGTCTCAATAGGTATATATAAGAAATATTTTACCTCTTTTTGTTTTTGAAACTCTTTTAGAATGCCAGCATAATGTCGATGAATCGACGAAAATCGGTGTCCAGCAACGACACCCAAAAGCTGTCTCAAATCTCATAAATGTATCTCTGGCCTCAGCCGTCCGGCTGACCCATCTCAAATATCAATATCTCATCATCTAGCGGCCACGGTCGGTATCCTCTGGATATCCGCCGTCCCAAACAGTCACCGGTAGGTAATCCGTCCCCTGCCAGGCTCAACGTCATCACCACATTCCTCTTGCCCCGGGGTACCTTACCGGGCCCACCATGTACCCGTGCCGGTTCCTCCACTCCTCGACACGGATTTCCAAAGCCACAGCAAACTCATGGTGGACGACACTTACATCACTAGAAAACCGCAATTTACATGTTTTAAAAATATCATAAGTTTGGAAATTTTGCGGCTTTCCCCCGAAATCCAGCAATATCATAAAATCTCAAGAAATCCTCATAAGTGCATATATCAATGCTAATGAATGCGTATGATATCAAAAATCAAGTTGCGATGTGTGATTAATGTATTAAGCATGAACAATGAATATGATGAAGTACATGCACATGAATAGCAATCCTACGGTTTTATTTTAAGGAAATAGCACAATTTAAGTATCAATTAGTAAAAGGTTTAAATTAAAGGTTATCTAGTGTGGTGGCATGGCAATTACCAGGGTGTGTGTAAACATGAATAGTGCTCGTGCTGCATATAAAACCTGGTAATGGTGCATGTGTCCTACAATTGAGTTTGCATATATGGGTATAACCTATTGATCTAATTGCAGCAATTATCATGCCAGTATTATTATTCTAATGTCACAAGTGGTTATCCAGTTACTATTTTATTTTCAGTTTACTAAATCTATCGGGCGACTTGCGCCATCCAAACGATCGTCCCCCCGTAGATGTTAAATCTACTCACCGGGATTCCTGGCTAGCTGTGTCCGATCACCGCCTTTCCCTTTCGCGCCGCGTCTGACGTCTCCGCGACCGAACCTGGAATTTATATCAATACCAAATATAAGGTTACATATCACGAACGACGCAAAACCCCAACGAAACTACTAAAGTTCGCTAGCTAGGTACAACGTGCACAAAGTGCGCGGAACACACGCGAAAATCGCAAAAACTGCCAAAAACGCCGATTTGGGTCACCCGGCAAAACTAAAACCCGACTACCCAAAAACCGCACTCACGCATCCTAAAAGTCGTAGGACAAGCCAACACAATCATCGAGATGCCACAATTAATTCATCACAAAACTTTTAAAAAAAACTAGTAAGCAGAAATTGCAATTTGATGCAAACATCGACAATTTAGCGACAAGTCAACACCACCCAACACCAACATCCAAACTAACCAAATAGCTAGCCAATACACAATTTCTAAACCATTAACTAAGCTTAAAAACCTAATTTACATAACAAAACCTTTTCTTGATTTTTGTACTTAGCAACCATAAATCAAACTATATATGAAAACCTTAATTTAACACTATATTTTAGCCTAATAAGCAAATTAACCACTTAGATTAAGGTTAGCAAAACACTAGATAGCAAATTAGGTTTAATCAACACAAATTAGGTTTAATCAACTCACTAATCATGTTTCAAATACCATTTCCATACAAAAACCTTTTCTTGAAAATCCTAAAAAGCAAATTTCACACTTCTAATTTAATCAAATTAGCATAATTGAAAACTATATCAACAAGGTAACCAAATAGATTAGTCATTAACAACTAGATTAACTATAAAATACTTAATTAACTATTATGGCTTCAAACCCTAGTCTCAATTTTCAAACAAAGTCTAAGAAATCTAGATTAACTACACTAAA
The DNA here is from genome assembly GCA_030015575.1 of Agapanthus africanus. Lineage (NCBI taxonomy): Eukaryota > Viridiplantae > Streptophyta > Magnoliopsida > Asparagales > Amaryllidaceae > Agapanthus > Agapanthus africanus. The sequence continues at coordinate 309,600,041 of CM057344.1, read as the reverse complement.
TTATCACTAAACCCTATAATATAAGCACTTAAACAAAGGATTTAACAAGATAGGAAATATACCTCTTGATCAATGGATCAAGCAAGAAAGTTTGCTCCAAAAATGCCTCCTTTCCACATGATTTCAACTATATTAAGCTTGAGAAGAGGTAGCACAAGGATTTTGTGTTGAAAAAGAGAAGGATTTATGGATTTTTATTGAATTTTGTTGCAACTTTTGAAGAAAATGAGAGAGAAAGAGAAGGAAAATAATGGAGGTGGAAATGGTGCAGGTTTCGGCCAGAGGAGGGGAATGGGGGAGGGTGTGGGCAAGTGGGGAAAGTCATGGTCAAGTTTCTAAAGTCAAATGTATCATATATTATCCATTTTAATTAAAATAATACCATAACTATCAAATTAACTCAAGAAACAACCAAGGAAAAGAGAGGCCAGAAATTTCTGGTCTTGGCCAAGGTTTGGGCTGTTCTTGGGCTGAGGGAAAAGATAGAGGGGTGTTACAAAAGAAATTTTATGCAAAAAGGCCCCCTACAACTCAAAAATTGCAAGTTTTAGCCCAAATATTCAATAATTTCGTTTCAAATCATAAAAATTTGAAAAAAATCAAAATAAATTACTAAAAATTCATGTTATCACTAGAATATAATTATCATAATTTTAGAGATTAAAATTAGTCCGGAAAAATTTATATTTATCGCTTATTTAATGTATTTTCTTACCGGCTTAAAATAATATTAAAAAATTGAAAAATAGGGAAAAATTTTTAAATGACCAAAATTTCATAATTAACTCATTAGTCACTAAAAACAAGTAATTACCTATCCACTTTAAGTATAATTAGCCCTAAACTGCAAAATATCGAGAAAGACGGTTTTCGGAAAAATACCGAATTTTCACCGAATTTCAGGAAAACACCAAAACGACTTTTCAAGACGCTACAACGCTAGGGGCAAAATATTATCGGGAATTTCAAGTGTTGAAATTTGCAATGAGATTGCATACCTTCTATGAGATAGTTGGATCCCGATACCCACTGCGAGTAAGAGTTACTCCTGGGAGAGTTTTACACATTACAATTAGCCGATCAAGTAGGTGTCTAGAAAGGTGTTAACGAGGTTACGCCTCTGGGAAAACGAGGTTTACATTAATTAGGTTCGTGAGAAAGCACGGGGGACCTCCCTCAAAGTACCGACACTGGCCTGGCTGAAAGATTGGCGAACTTGTAGTGTGTAATTAATCCCGGCTAGTCTTTCCTTTTAGGGTTTGAAGGAAGATTTGATAAAAACCAGTGGGAGCCATCCTGATTAGATAAGATAATAACCAATCTGATCTTACACGAGCTTACGCTAAAGTGTTTTCTTCTCTCTCTCTCTAGGTAGCGACCATTTCATGTCTTAATAAAGATAATAATATGGATGTATTGACCGAACCCGCATGTTATACTGTGCTGGGGAACGTTGGTTCCGTTCTTTCTTATAAGAGTTATAGGAATGAACATGATATAGGGGAATACCAGGATTCCCATGCCACCCGAATGAAGAAAGTACATGTTGATGCATTTTCTTCGGGTGTGTTCGTTACTGAGAACTGTTTCTCCATTTGCTCTACGTCCTGGGTATTAGATACCGGGTCAGGATCCCATATATGTAATCAGTTACATGGGCTCAGGAAAGGTAGAGAACTTGGAGAAGTTGATAAAGACATTAGAGTTGGAAATGGTGCAATTGTTGCAGCTAAGACTGTCGGGGAATATCACCTTGCATTACCAACTGGTAATACATTAGTTCTGAACGAATGCTATTACATGCCGAACCTGATATGCAACATTATATCGGTTTCTTTATTAAGTAAAGAGGGATATAATTTTGTATTACAGGATAATGTTATGAACATTTTCCAAAACCAAAAGTTGGTTGGATCAGGCACGTTGTGCAATGGCATTTATGTTCTAAATCAATCAACAGTTCTGAACATAACAAATACACACAAGAGGAAGAGTTCTGAACTGAACGAATCCTTCTTGTGGCATTGTAGACTGGGTCACATCAATGCGACATGACTAGCTAAGTTGCATAAAGATGGATATTTAAATCCGTTTGAATTTTCATCCTATGACACTTGCCAGTCATGTCTCAAAGGCAAGATGACCAAAACTCCGTTTACGGGACACGGAGAAAGAGTTACCGAACTCTTGGGACTGATACATAGTGATGTATGCGGTCCCATGTCTACACATGCCAGGGATGGTTCTTCATACTTCATTACATTCACTGACGATCTCTCTAGGTTCGGGTATGTGTTCCTGATGAAACACAAATCAGAAGCTTTTGAGAAATTTAGGGAATATAAACAAGAAGTTGAGAACCAAACCGGAAAAAGTATTAAAATCCTACGATCTGATCGAGGAGGAGAATACTTAAGCAATGAATTCCTGGACTTCCTAAAAGAGAATGGGATTCTCTTTCAGCTTACTCCTCCTTATACACCACAGCACAACGGTGTATCGGAGCGGAGAAATCGCACCCTATTAGATATGGTGCGCTCTATGATGAGTACAGCTGAGTTACCTATTTCCTTCTGGGGTTATGCGCTGGAGACAGCAGCATACTTATTGAATCAAGTTCCATCTAAATCTGTACCTACCACACCATATGAGATATAGAGTGGGAAGAGACCATGTCTTAAACGAGTTAAGATATGGGGTTGCCCGGCCTATGTCAAAAGGCAAAATCCGGACAAACTTGAGGCACGGTCAGTTCTATGTAAGTTTGTGGGATATCCGAAACATTCACATGGATATCTTTTCTACCATACAGAGGAACAAAAAGTGTTTGTTTCTCGACATGCCACCTTTTTAGAAAAGGAATTTCTTGCAAAAGAAATTAGTGGGGATATGGTAGAACTGGAAGAAATTCCGGCTACACAAACTCAAACTGAAGATTTAGTGGAACCAGAGGATTCAGTAGTACCCGACGAACCCCAGCCTCTCCGCCGATCTAGTAGGGTTCCTCGCCAACCTGAGAGATACTACGGTTTTCTCATGGACGGTGGGAGCGAGGATTGCATCATGGAGGATGATGACCCAACTAGCTTCGAGCAGGCCATCACGAGTGGGGACTCAGTGAAATGGCTGGATGCTATGCGGTCCGAGATGGAATCCATGTACACCAACAAAGTATGGACTTTGGAAGTTGCTCCTGAAGGGGTAAAACCCATTGGGAGGAAATGGATCTTCAAGAAAAAACTTGGTGTAGATGGGAAAGTGGAGACTTTCAAAGCTAGACTTGTAGCAAAGGGTTTTCGTCAAAGACCAGGTGTGGACTATGAAGAGACCTTTTCTCCAGTGGCTATGCTTAAATCCATCCGGATCATGCTTGCCATCGCTGCATATCATGATTACGAAATCTGGCAAATGGATGTTAAGACCGCCTTTCTAAATGGTGATTTAGAAGAGTGCGTTTACATGACTCAGCCAGAGGGCTTCGTAGATAGTGGGAGCAGCGGGAAGGTATGCAAGCTGCTTAAATCCATTTATGGATTTAAGCAAGCATCGCGGAGTTGGAACATCTGCTTTGACGTCGTTATCAAAGAGTTTGATTTCGTCAAAAATCCAGATGAACCTTGTATCTACAAGAAGGTGGCAGAGAGTAAGGTTGTATTCCTCGTATTGTACGTGGACGACATACTCTTGATAGGAAATGATATTCCTATGCTGCAATCGGTCAAGCTCTTCTTATCACAAAGATTCTCAATGAAAGATCTTGGTGATGCCTCCTGCATATTGGGAATCAGGATTTATAGAGATAGATCCAAACGGATATTGGGATTGTCCCAATCCAGGTATATTGACACCATACTAAAGAGGTTTAGTATGGAAGAATCCAAGCGTGGGAATTTGCCCACGATCTCTGGACTCACTCTCTCCAAAGAGATGTCTCCCAAGACTGATTTGGAGAGAGCTCGCATGCAAGGGATACCCTATGCTTCGGCAGTAGGCTCCATCATGTATGCGATACTATGTACCAGACCCGATGTTGCATACTCACTAAGTGTAGTGAGTCGGTATCAAGCAGATCCTGGAGAGAGTCACTGGACAGCTGTGAAGAACATTCTCAAGTACATGCGAAGGACTAGAGATATGTTCTTGGTGTATGGTAACGGAGAACTCCAAGTGGAGTCTTTTACCGATTCGAGCTTCCAGAGTGATAAGGACGACTCTAAGTCGCAGTCGGGCTTTGTCTTTACCCTTTACGGAGGGGCGGTTAGCTGGAAGAGTTCCAAGCAGGAAACCGTGGCAGACTCGACGATGGAGGCTGAATACATCGCTGCCAACGATGCTGCCAAAGAGGCTGTCTGGATCAAGAAGTTCATTACTGAACTTGGAGTGGTTCCATCCATTGAGCATCCAATACCTTTGTATTGTGATAACAATGGAGCAGTGGCTTTGGCCAAGGAACCCAGGTCCCATCAGCGATCCGGGCATATTCTGAGGCGGTATCACCTGATCCGGGAGATAGTTGATCGCCGGGAGATCGAGGTCAGGAGGGTTGACACGAAGAACAATACGGCGGATCCACTCATGAAGGCCATGCCCCAGATACAGTTTGAGAGACTCTTCGGGATGCTCGGTATGCGATACTACAGCAGCTGGCCCTAGTGAAAGTGGGAGATTGTTAGTTGTATGTATACCCTAGAGGCCAGTATTGTACAGATGATGTATATTATATTGGATGCTTGGACATATATAGAGATGACTTTATTGCTCGATATGATAGTATGCTATCTGGTTACTCTTTGTCTTAACATGTATACTAGTCTTTTTAAACTGTCTTATAGTTACATGTTGATAAAGCCCTTAGGATGTGTACTTGACTACCTGGACTATGATGCAGATCATACTAGTGGGGACATGGTAGTCCATAAGTACATCCTTCAAGGTCCCTAGTCGTGGGTGTATCGAGATGGGGCATCGATATACCAGTGTAGACTAGCGTATACGCTTCTCGACCCATGAGATAGGCGATGGATGATCCCATATCCATTGGTGTTTGACATTAGAGATAGTATACGGGTGCTCAGTGGAGACTGGGTACACTGGACGGACTCGCCGAGAACTCCCAGATGGTATTATACCTCACGTCAGATGGCAGTTCTCAGGTGACACTTGTGTAGGTTAGTCTGTAGACCCGAGATCATCATAGAGTCTTGTGTGATTCCCACTGTGCTTTGATCTCCACCTTACCACGTCCATGAGGGCATACAAAACGGTGGCCTTTGGGTACAGTCCCGAGTCACATGGAGGCAATGAGCGATAGGAGGGGTTTCGTCTCTCCCGGTATTGGGGGTTGATGTTGCGCTGTGCTCGATTGGCCGTAACAGGGAAGTCCCTGGCTAGGGCTGATCAGAGATTTGCTGGTAAGTGTTACCAGTAGTTTCTCGACCCGTTATGAGCCTCACATCGGCACGACTTATCGGTTATTAGGGTCTGACGTTTACCACCCCTAGACTTGATATGCGACGTATCAGACGAACAGACAGGACTGTACGGTAAGTGTTACTAGTTGGATTCACAGGAGTGTGAGCGGGATAGCTCGTCGTTCTTCTGATCGCTTAATACCCGGATGGCCGTTACGTTTAGCAGACCGCTTGCGGCTTGTGGGTGCTTGATATGATCATCATCTGCTACCGGCGTATTGACGAGTCTTTAGAGTCCTACACAGAGGTTTCCTGGCTCAAGCGAAACGAAATAGGAGCGCATATGAGATATGTGCGGGACCAAGAATAATGCGTGTATGTAATACCGCATTTCATTCTCGCGATAAATGTTTCGATTGGTAATATTCGATATGACCTAGTTATCGAATCATTGATTCGATAAGCCGATACATTGGATACTAGTCGGTTATATGCGATATGACCGGATCGTTAAATCAAGTGTTGATTTAATGATTTAATGTATAATTATATATTTGATATACTACATTGCATTAACTAGTATTGGTTCACTTTATATGGATTTTCTCACTTGATGTGCAAGAAGTATATGTGATATACTTTTGTGCACATATTTGTATCATGTTTGATGATACATGATCTTGTTGTTAAGTATAAAGAATTAAACCATGGTTAAGTGTTGATTAGGGTTTTGCATTTTCATTTATTTATTTATTTGAAAAGGATTAAGATGAGAATGGTGGCCTTTTTTGTTTTAAGTTGAAGCTTCATGAAGCTTTGACTTTTGTAACCATTCTTGTCATCATGCTTAACCCTAACCCATCCAAGTGACCATGGTTTATTCTCTACACTTAACCTAGGTAACAACATGATAAGTATTTGATTTTATTATTCTTTTTCACAATACTTATCATATTCTTTCTTCTTGTTCATCTTCATCTTCAAGAAAAAAGCTTGATGCCATCAATGGCAACTTGAGCTAAAGTGAGAGAAATCCAATTCTAAAGTGAACCCACCTCCTATTTCTTCACCCTCTACCTCTTGCCAAGTTGTTTTGGGTGTTTTCTTCACAAGTTTCACAACTTTGTGAAGTCGGAGCTTGAACTTGTGATGCCTCGACGTAGATCGTCTTTGACACCAAGCCGACGACCTAGCTCGCCCGTTTCTCCGATGAAGCCGACGAATGAGTTTGGGATTCATGATGGACAGCGAGAGGACACCCACGTGGAGCTAAGGAAGTGGAGAAACGGATCTACAAAGGTTGTAGTCTCTCTCCTATAGTTAAAGTGTTAACTAGTTTAATGTTTCGCCTAGAAATCTAGCCGACGATCCGTATTAGGGTTTCTCGGCACCCATAAAATTTTATATTGGCATGGTTGATGCCTTGTGAGACCTCTATAGTGTGCCTAGGAACCCTACACCGATTCCCACTGATGAGTTGGTTTACTCCTTGGGTGATCCCGACTAATTCTTCTTTCAGGTTTGGAGGAGAATTTGACGGTACAGTGGGAGATTTCCAGATTAGATAAATTGGTAACCATTCTGATCTAGGGTATAGTGCACGCTGAGTGTTTCTTTTCTCTCTCTCTTTGGCAGCGACCATTGACCCGACCCTAGACTATGACTCAGAGACCAAAATTAACCGAACCTTCTTAACACTGGCTTTTGGATTGTCAGAGTTGCAGACCTCATTGCCACTCCTACTTTTACCCTTTTCTCCAGGACACCCCGTATTACTACGAACGTCCACTTCCATTGGACAAAACCATCGTATGGTTAGATACGAACTCGAAGGAATTTATTCGAGGATGGTTTCCGGTTCTGGAGAAAACGAATAAGACTATTCAGTTGTCTTTTCCTTTTTACCTTCTTTCAAGTTACGAGTACTCCTTGGTTTAGGAGATAGTACACCTATTACGCAAATTGGATAGTCTTCTTCCAAACGATAGGCAGGTGCCGAACGGTAGGGAATGAAGAAAACCAATTAGCCTAAACGGTGTACAGAAGGTATTATGTAAAGACAAAGAAAGGGATTAGAAGGAGGGCAAAGTAAATTGCGACTGCTATTCACGACCAAACCAAGTATTTCATTACCACTCCCACTTCACCTTTGTATTTATCCAGAACACTCCGTATCACTATGAAGATCCACAGTTTATTGGATATTCCATCGTATGGTTATATACGAACTCGAAAGGAACTTGTTCCAGTTCGGGGATGGATTCTGGTTCAGGAGAAATATGAATAAGGTTTATTCGGTTGTCTGTTATCCTCACCTTCTCTCGCATTGCGAGTGTTCCTAGGATTGGGACAGTACACCCATTATGCTTATTGGATAGTCTTCTTCCAAACCATAGGCTGGTGCCGAACGGTTGGGAAGGAAGAAAACCATTTGGCCTAAAAGGGTGTACAGAAGGTAATGACTAAAGACATATGAAGGGATTTGGAGAGGTGGCAAAGAGATATACGGTTATAGTTGTGAATCTGGATAATGGAAGAGGCATTTCTAGGAATACCGGGATACCCCATCGAAACATTTCAATGTTTCAGTTTCACCGTGTACTATTAAAAGAAAACTGATTTCCCAATTAGACACTTGCTCCAGGGTATGTATTTACCAGGTTTGATTCTCTCATCTGTATGGTTTTACAGATGATGAGTGGGAGTAAGTTATTGGGGATTAGGTGATCATCCTTATTATATCGGGATTCGTTGTAATTGGTGATATTTGAGGAAGTCACCTGGGTTGTTTGCCGGACGGCAAATATCTGGTTTTGAATATCCGTTGTTATGCACCAATTTCAAATTGATATATCTGTACGTCTATTTTCATAAAGTGAGATATACCTTTTTGAAATTATGTCTATGACATTTCACTATACCAGTGGATGGTTAGGTAAGGAGCATTGAACAACGGTGTAATTCTTCTTAACCATAAATACAGTTTTCAACCTACGACACACAGGGATTGAGTTATTAGAATCAGGGGACTTATACAGAGTATTGTATATTGTCCAGTGTCCATTAGGACATAGGGGATGTTCCTCGTACTATATTCAGTTTACTTATGACTTCTCTAGTTCTTAGACAAGTGTTTCGTAGAAACACAGGGTCCAAGTTTTGAGAAGTTATAGGTATAAGAGTAAAGTAGAGAACCAGATGTTGCAAGTATCGGGATTCTTCAAGGTGATCGAAGATGTAGATACTTGTGTGTGGTATTCAGTTGATAGTAATGATTAAGAGAACTTGCTTCTCTTTCAGGTTACTCATAATTAGAAGCATTCCTAAGTTGAGTAACGCTGATCGGCCTCCTTCCATTTACTTCACATGCACTGGAGACAGCTGCATGATTTGAATCTGGTTCAATTAAATAAGTGCCTCTGTTTCTATATTGGATATAGAACAGTTCATATCTTAACATTGTTAAGCTACGGGGAGTTGTCCAGCTTATGCTTAAAACCAGACTCTGGATGACTCAAGGCACGTTTCCGTAATGGTTGTTTGTGGGTTGACCCGGGCTATGAAGAGGGTTGATTTTCTACCATCTGGAAGATCAATAGTGATATTGTTCTTGACTCGCCACAGTTTTAATAAAAATGGATTTTTTCATAAAACAGTAGTGGGAGTATGGTAGAACTGGAAGTGATTCCAGAACCGCAAACGATTACTGAAGATTTGATAAGAACCTAAAGATTCTGTCACGTCCCGAAAGTACGGAACATGACCGGCACTTAAACTACGAGACTTCTTGAGACGTACGTAATCTAAGTAAGCCGAAAACCCAGAAATCCAAACCAAGAAAAGTAGTAGAGTGAAGGAAAACCAATTTAAAACAAGTAGTTTTGATAGCATAAGCCGAATTATGCGGTATTTTTAAAAACATCAAGTATTTTCTGAAAATTTCGGCAGAGTCTCCTTTGTAAATACTGGCCCCCAAACGGAATACAACAAGAATAGTATACGAAATCAATAAAAAGGCATCCCCAAGCGGGAGCTAGCTCTTCGTCAATCGACGATCACAACCACACAAGCAAAATAATATACAACGCCAACGGCGAGGATCTAAACTCAAAAGGAAACTCAAAAGCACAAGAAATCTACAGAAAAATAACGCGCGACTCTAAGGTCGAAAGAAAAACATCACTGGTCTCTAACTCAAAATAAATACATGTTTGGTTGATGGAACTTCTAGATACAACAGAATAATAATATACAAGATATATAATGGGGGGTACGATACAAGTAAACCCATATACTAGCAAATCACCTGAAGGAAACTATGCCCGCAAGCCGTAATGAAACCTGTACGGCAAACCTACAAGAAACTGGGGCACAACGGGGGTGAGTTGCCAACTCGTGAATAGAAAAACATCCACGAAAAGAAATCGCATAAATAATGCAACCTAGGTCAATGATCATAATATATCCTCAAATATAAGAATGACATCCAACCTATAACAAGGCTAGAGTAAATATCTAACCCGAGTGTAATCTCATGTGCCCGTGTCAGTGCCTCAGGTAGCAATATATCATATGAATGAGGTATGAATGCATGAAAACAGAATACATGTAAATGAAGAACCGTTTTCATAATTTAGTGAGATTTCCTTTGTATTTTTAAAATGAGGTATCATAATGAAATCGGCATAAAACAGTGCCTAGCATCGGCACAAAACGTAATCCCAACATCTCGATATCTCTGTATCACAGTCTCTGTACCTCAATATCTCGAAATCTCAATATCACAGTCTCAATATCTAGGGCGCCGTCAGTCCAGACCGGCCCCTACCATCCATCTCATGACCACGACGGTATCCTCCGGATATCCGACGCGTCGGGTAAAATCACTGGTAGGTAGTACTCCCCTGCTAGGCTCACATCATCATCATCACGCGCTTCTTGCCCCGGGGTACCTTACCGGGTCCACCATGTACCCGAAACGGTTCATCCGTCTCCTCGAATCGGGTCTCGAAATCCATCAGCAAACTCATGGTGGACGACTCATACATCATGGGAAAAACCGCACTTTTTATTTAAAAGAGAGAAAAGGTTTATTTATGTTTTTGCGGTTTTCCTCCAAATCCAGAAAATCTCATGGAAATCCGAATCCAAAACCTCAATAACACGTAAAATAGTGAATATATGCATGAGAATCCATGAATGTGGCATAACAATGAATAACAGTATGCATGAAGTAGCAGGTAATAACTACAATGTCTAAACTAACATATAAGGCAAGTACACTAATATCATGTCTAACTATTAGCTAACAGGCTATGTCAAGCAATAATATTTTCTAAGGTGTACGTGACATGGAAATTACCGATGAAGATGTGTGTGAGCCGGAAAATAAGTGTACGTGGTACATACGCATCATCGGTAATGGTGCGGGTGTCCTAACAGCATGATATCAATAATGGAGTATGAAACATAAAATAAGCATGCGATGCGAAGCAAACCACAATAAAGAGCGGGAGCTGAATACTAGACGCAGCTATAACTAATCTGCATTAACCTAATATAAGTCCTACAAATGGTGCCTTTTGAAATAACAAGAATCATGGGGTTTTGAAAATAGGGGCTACGGTGTTTTTATGAAAAGATACGTCTTTTGAAATATCCGTAGGATCCCTTGGGCTGTCCTTTAAAATACCCACGATTCATTAGTTTTGAAATAGGTAAGAATCGAATCTAATCTAACAACTAAACTAAACTAAAGGGCTAAGCTGACCAGCTGGGCTACAGGTAAGGAAACCGTCTAACATCTGAGTCGATACATATACATACCTGTATATATATTAGTCGGCGATCCCGCCTCAATAATATCATATCCGATACCATATCTATAATCAGACATCCCAAGTCAAGTGTGCGGATCAATCATCAAAATATAGCTCGTACGTAAATCCTTCGTACGGCATCCCCAAATCTGGGTACGTATTAATATCATATTCATCACACTATTCATCTGGTATCCTCTTTATCCAAGATCATAGTCCAGGGTACTGACCTATGTCTAGTACAATACTAATATCATCAATATAGTCATGATCTGACTACTGATCGACAGTCTCGTACAACCCGATATCGTCAGCACAATCATCATCAAGGGGTATACATCGCCCGATACGGCCTAATATCAATATCCTAGCATATCATATCTTATATCACGATTACATGTCGACCATTTTATTTATAACACTATTCACCAGTATCGCCGCCCCAAGATCCGCTATAACCCCAGGACGTACCTCAAGTACGAATCCTGCCATATCACTGATATCACAACCACAAAACAAATCTCATCGACTCAGCTCAATCCCAATATCATCCTCAAATCCTTATGTGAACACATTGTTAGTTATATGTATGCCCTAGAGGCCATTACTGTACATAGGATGTATATTGTAGTGGATGCTGGGACATATATAGGGAGGACTTTCTTGCTCGACATGATAGTATGCTATCTGGTTACCCTTTACCTTAACGTGTATGCTGATTGTCTCTCTGTTACATGTTGGTAAAGCCCTTAGGATCTGTACTTGACTACCTAGACTATGATGTGGATCATACTAGTAGGGACATGGTAGTCCATAAGTACATCCTTCAAAGTCCCTAGTCGTGGGTGTATCGAGACGGGGCATCGATATACCAGAGTAGACTAGCGTGTACCTTCTCGACCCATATAGATGGGCGATGGATGATCCCATATCCATTGGTGTTTGACATCGGAGATGATATACGGGTGCTCAGTAGAGACTGGGTACACTGGACGGACTCGCCGAGAACTCCCAGATGGTATTATACCTCACGTCAGATGGCAGTTCTCTGGTGACACTGGTACAGAGTAGTCTGTTGACCCGAGATCGTCATAGAGTCTTGTGTGGTTCCCACTGTGCTTTGATTTCCATCTTACCACGTCCAAGAGGGCGTGCAAAACGGTGGTTTTTGGGTACAGTCCCGAGTCACATGGAGGCAATGAGCGATAGGAGGGGATTCGTCTCTCCCGGTATAGGGGGTTGATGTTGCGCTGTGTTCGATTGGCTATAACAGGAAGTCCCTGGCCAGGGCTGATCAGAGAATTGCTGGTAAGTGTTACCAGTAGTTTCTCGACCCGTTATGAGCCTCATATCGACACGACTTATCGAGCTATTGGGGTCTGACGTTTACCACCCCTAGGCAAGATATGCGACATATCAGACGATCAGACCGTACTGTACGGTAGTGTTACTGGTTGGATTCACAGGAGTGTGAGCGGGCTTGCTTGTCGATCTTCTGATCGCCCAATACCCGGGTGGCCGTTACGTTTAGCAGACCGCTTGCGGCTTGTGGATGCTTGATATGATCATCATCCGCTGCCGGCGTATTGACGAGTCTTTAGAGTCCTACACAGAGGTTTCCTGGCTCAAGCGAAACGAAATAGGAGCGCATATGAGATATGTGCGGGACCGAGAATAATGCGTGTATGTGATACCGTATTCTATTCTCGCGATGATTGTATCGAATGGTTGTATGCGATATAACCTAGGTATCGAATCAAGTATTGATTCGATAAGCCGATACATAGGATACTGGTCGGTTATATGCGATATGACCGGATCGTTAAATCAAGTGTTGATTTAATGATTTAATGTATAATTATATATTTGATATATTACTTTGCATTAACTAGTATCGGTTCACTTTAAATGGATATTCTCACTCGGGTGTGCGCATTGTATATGCGATATACTTTTGTGCACTTGTATGTATCATGTTTGATGATGCATGCTAACTTGTGTTTTATGTAAAGTTTAAACCATGGTTATGTAATGGTTAGGGTTTTCATTTTCATATCTATCTATTTATTTGTTTATTCATTATTGGAAAATGATAAGCATAATGCAAAATGGTGGCTTTATTTGGAAGCTTGTTGAAGCTTCATGAAGACTTTGACTTTAGCAACCATTTTGTCTCATGCTTAACCCTAACCATCCTATTTAACCATGATTGATTCTCTACACATTACCATGGTTAGTGTTATGATAAGAATGGATTATTCTTTTCTTTTTTGAATTAATCTTATCATAACATTTCTTCTTCTTCTTCCTTGAACTCAAGAAGAAAAAGCTTTCTTCATCAATGGTGAATTGAGCAAACAAGTGAGAAATCCAATTCTAAAGTCTACCCACTTCCTATTTCTTCATCCTCTACCTCTTGCCAAGTAGTAGAGTGTGTTTCCTTCACAAGTTTTAGGGCTTGGTGAAGGTGGAGCTTGATTTAGCGATGCCTCGACGTAGATCATCTTCGGCATGGACATCGACGACCTAGCTCACTTTTTCTCCTACGAAGCGGAATCTAGATCCCGGATTTGTTTTGGACAGCGGAGACGACTTCGTTGCGGAGCTATGGAGGTGGAGCACCGGATCTACAAAGATTGTATTTCCGATATCCCATTAGTTAATTGTTAACTAGTTTTGTTTTCGCCTAGTTTTCTAGCAAACGATCCGTAGTTTAGGGTTTCTCGGCACGTTAAAATTTGAAATGGGCATGTTCGATGCCTTGCGAGACCTCACTAGTGTGCCTAGGAACCCTACAGTGGTATCAGAGCCTAGCTAGAGCCTTAGGCGAAGTCCAGACGGAATTTGAAGTCCGAACGAACCCGAAATCCCAAACCAAACTTGCTCTCTGTCCTTTTTTCCAAAACTGAGATTTTTCCAAATTAAAAATTGCTAAAAAATTCAGCAGGGAAAAATAAGAATTACGGTGCAAAAAGTTTCTGGTGAACAGTAATTTTCGCGGCGGATCCGCGGCAGAAGCATGGCTTCTGCGGCGGATCAGCGGCCCAATCATGACGTCATCCCTTACTGTTTGCACAGTAATACCTGATAAATTCTTCTGGATTTTCTGGGAATTTTAAAAATTTATTCAAGAGTTGAATTTTCTGGGTTGTTTTGGGGATTCGAATGTTCGATCGGATTATCGAATTTTGTCTCTGTGGCTTTCCGGATAAATTTTTAGAATATGTTAAAAAGTTCGACCGGATATAAATACCCAATTTTTCCCCTGTCGGGAAATTTCCAAGTGTTGGATTTTTCCTTAGTTTGACGACGTTCTAAGTAGTGCAAGTAACGCGATGGACCCTCTAGAAGACAACAAACCTTAACTCGATTATGTGACCGTCTTGAACTGCCCTTTGAACCTTCGGGTTTGGGGGAGTACGGCGTGCCACATGTGAGGCGTTGGCTTGACCCTTCTACGGCTGGACCGTTGGTACTGAGGCACGAACGGAATGTTGTTAGACTTATTTCATGTGTTGATCTGTATCGGGAAAACTTGGGTGTTCGATTGTTCGATCGGAAAGTTTAACATTTTCTGTTTATCTGGAATGGGATACAATAATTGGAATTCACAAGATGTTATGAGATAACGGAATGAATATTATAAACGTAGCAGTTTAGTCTCCCTTGATCGGTTGCCACGGAATTTTGATGTGATCAAAAGTCCGTCGCAATCACGTAGCGTACGCGGATACTCGCCGGGTAAACTTAATAGACAGCCTCACTCCATAGCCCCGACCAAGTGACTGTAGGAGAACCCCGTCGCCGAAAGCATCCCTCCGGGTGCTCGCGGTAGCGGTGTTCCGCCTTGGTGCACTTCGTTGACGGTATCGGGGGTGTGGCCGTCTACTGAAGTTTCTGACGAGCATTCGATCAAAATGTCGGGAATCCTGTTGAATTGCCCGACTTGGTATTGAAAAGTGTTTTCGATAAAGAGACTAAAATGCGGGGTTTATAATTGTTAGGCATGCGATGTCTAAGAAATTCATTTGGTCAGGCATGCGATGTCTGAGGTGATTGCGGATTCCAACTGTTGTAGTTTTACACTTTCTTTTCTGTGACCGTAAGTGTAATATGTGATATCGCCGGTTTCGTTGCTATATGTCAACGACAATTGGGATGCGCATATTTACTTACGTTGATGGCATGTGATGTTATGTGTTGCTGGATATGTTATATTGGATCGTCGTGTTTGAATAGCCGGGGTTTTTTTATGTGAGATGAGTGTTTTTCATTTTCATTCATGTAAAAACTTGTATGTAATATTCTTTTATTTGGGGCGCTTCCAAGTTGCGGAAGTTGTCACCGTTGATGTATATTATTTACTTTTCCGCACTAGGATAGACCCAAGGAGGAGAGCACAAGTAACCGGGTTCTGGAGTCCAGTGGGAGACCAACTCGAGGAGTCGAGTCCGGGTCTCCTAACTCTGGAATTGGCAGGGTTGCTTGCCGCTCTCGTAGGGGTCTAGGAGTGTGGGTTTGGCTATTCATCACGACCGTGGAATCCGTGTTTTATAATGGCTCGTATTGAAAACACGGACGTCCTAGTATATCCAATATTTCATATGTTTCTTCTGCTGCGATATCTGTGATGTGATCATGTGATGTTCTGTGATAGATACAGTATATAGTATATATGATATATTATATAGACGTTACTTATGTTTTACACCCGCGCTAGCCCTACCCTGCTCTGTCGTTAGTTACCTAACCTAACGGTGCACGAGGGGACATCGAGGCGAATGCGGATGGCATAAGTGTACGTCATATCTATCTGTGATGTTTAGGTATATAAATGATGGGACTTCATTAATGTGATTAATGAAATAAAAAGAAACCTAAGATGTTGTAGAATCGAATTTCAAAATAAAACAGGTAGCTACAGTTCTTGCTTTGCACAGCGGTATATATGATATATCCTGCACCTTATTCGATAAGGAAAGGACCGAGATCCCTTCACCGGGAGTGACTCCTTTAGCAATGACTGGCAGATGCTACACACTTGGTTTGTCTTTTGATTGCTTTTAGTGTTTTTGCTTTGCACAGTGATATATATGATATATCCCGCACCTCATTCGACGAGGAAAGGACCGACGATCCCTTCACCGGGAGTGACTCCTTTAGCAAAACTAGAAAAGCCTCAAAATCACTCCATTTTAAAATCATTCGATCCTACAACGATATCAAGTTCATTACGCAATAGGTTTTCAGAAAAACCTGTCGTAGCCCTCCGTCATTTCAGATAAATCCTGTTTAGTATTCGTGCTGCGTTTGTTGACCTTGTCAAGGCGCAGTGTGCGGTAGCTAACCAGTATTTATCTGCTTATGCATATGATGCAGATTGGGTTAGGGTAGTCGTGCGGCCTTGTTGACCTTGTCAAGGGTCGTGCGGGTGGGTTTGATTCAATCAAGAAATGACGGGTTGAACTTGACTTGCAGTCTATGGTTTATTGACCTTGTCAAGGTCATAGATCGTTCGGGGCAAAATATTATCGGGAATTTCAAGTGTTGAAATTTGCAATGAGATTGCATACCTTCTATGAGATAGTTGGATCCCGATACCCGCTGTGAGTAAGAGTTACTCCTGGGAGAGTTTTATACATTACAATTAGCCGATCAAGTAGGTGTCTAGAAAGGTGTCAACGAGGTTACGCCTCTGGGAAAACGAGGTTTACATTAATTAGGTTCGTGCGAAAGCACGGGGGACCTCCCTCAAAGTACCGACACTAGCCTGGCTGAAAGATTGGCGAACTTGTAGTGTGTAATTAATCCCGGCTAGTCTTTCCTTTTAGGGTTTGAAGGAAGATTTGATAAAAGCAGTGGGAGCCATCCTGATTAGATAAAATAATAACCAATCTATTCTTGCAAGAGCGCACGCTGAGTGTTTTCTTCTCTCTCTCTCCAGGTAGCGACCATATCACGCCTTAATCAAGATAATAATACGGATTATTGACCGAACCCGCTTGTTATACTGAGCTGGGGAACGTTGGTCCCGCTCCAACTTATAATTGTTATAAGACAGAGCAGGAAATTGGGGAATACCAGATTTCCCGTGCCGCCCAAACGAAGAGAGTGCATGCTGATGCATCATCTTCGGGTGTGTTCGTTACAAAGAACTGTTTCTCTGTATCATCTACGTCCTGGGTATGTGATACCAGATCAGGATCCCATATATGTAATCAGTTACATAGGGCTACAGAAAGGTAGAGAGCTGAGAACGGGTGATAAGTTTCATGAGGCAGAAAACGGGGCAAGTGTTGCAGCCAAGTCTGTTGGTCACTGTCACCCTTTATTACCAATACATTGATTCTGAACGAATGTTATTAGATACCGAACCTGATATACAAAATCATATCAGTCTCTTTATTAGTAAAGAAATGATAAAATTTTGTATTGTTGGATAATGTTTTGAACATTTCCTATATCAAAAGTTGATCGGATCAGGCACGTTATCTAAAAGTATTGATGTTCTAAATCAAACTACAGTTCTTAGTATATGGAACACACACAAGAGGAAGAGTTCAGAAATGAACGAATTCTTCTTGAGGCATTGTAGACTAGGTCAGATCAATGTGACCCGACTAGCTAGAGTTACATATAGATACATATTTAAATCAGTTTGAATTTACATCTTGTGAAACTCGCCAGTCATGTCACAAAGATAAGATGACCATAGCTCTGTTTATTGGAAACAAAGAAAGAGTTAGTAAACTCTTGGGATTGATACATGTTGATGTATGTAGGTCCCCTGTCTACACATGCCAGGACTGGTTCTTTGTACTTCATTACATTCTCTGATAATCTTTCGAGATTCAGACCTATGTTCCTGTTGAAACACAAGTCCGAACCTTTTGAGATATTCACAGAATATGATTTAGAAGTAGAGAACCAAAATACGGGTATAAGTATTATGTCCTTTGATGTGATCAAGGAGGAGATTACTTGAGCACGGAATTCCTGGATTATTCTAAAAGAGAATGAGATTCTCTCTCAGCATTACTCCTCCGTATACACCATAGCACAATGGTATATCAGGGCGGAGCAGATACACCCTATATGATAAGGTGTGCTCTATGATGAGTACTACTGAGTTACCTGTTTCCTTTTGGGAGTTATGCACTTGAGAAGCTGCATACCTATTGAATAGGGTTCAAATCAAATCGTTGCCTACCGCTCCATATGAGATATGGTATGGGAAGAGCCCATGTCTTAAGACAGTTAAGATTTGGGGTTGTCCGGCCTATGTCTAAAAGCAAAATCTGGACAAGCTCGAGGCAAAGTCTGTTATGTAGAACTGGAAAGGTTCCAGCTATATAAAATACAGCAGATGATTTGGTACAACCAAAGGATTCAGTAGATACCAACGAACCTCAGCCTCTCCGCCGATCTAGTAGGGTTCCTCACCCACCTGAGAGATACTTTGTTTTCTCTATGACAGTGGGAGCGAGGATTGCATCATGAGATGATGACCCAACTAGCATTCGAGCTGGCCATCAGGAGTAAGACTCTGTAAGAATGGCTGGATGTTTAGCGATCTGAGATGGAATCCATGTACACCAACAAAGTATGGACTTTAGTTGCTATATCTGAAGGGTTAAATCCCCATCAGGAGCAAGTATATCTTGAGAAGATTACTTGGTGTAAATGGAAAAGTTGAGACTTTCAAAGCTAGACTTGTTAAAGGTTTTCATCATTGACCAGGTATGGATGATGATGAAACCTTTTCTAAGTAGCTATGCTTAAGTCCATCCAGATCCTACTTGCCACGGCTACATACCATGACTACGATCTCTGGTGGTTGGGTGTCTTGACTGCTTTTCTAAATGATGATTTGGAAAAGAGCGTCTATAAGTACACAGCCAGAGGGCTTCGTAGACAGTGGGAGCAGCGGAAACGTGTGCAAGATGCTTTATAGGATAAAGCAGGCATCGCGGAGTTGGAACATCTGTTTTGATGGATTAGTCAAAGAAGTTGACATCATCAATATGGTAGATGAACCTTGTATATACAAAAAGGTAGTAGGGAGTATGGTGACGATCCTTGTAGAGTACGTGGATGACATACTCTTGATAGGGAAGGAGTTCCTATGCTACGCTCGGTCAATCTCCGCTTATCACTAGAATTCTCCATATAGGATCAAAGTGATACCTATTAAATCCTGGGTTTTGGATCTATGAGATAGATCTAAATGGATGTTAGGATTCTCACTAGTTGTAGTGAGACGGTATCAATCGACCCTGGGGAGAATCACTGGAATGGTTCCAGGGTGATAATGACGACTGAATGTCAGTCGCAGGCATTGTCTTTACCCTCAGTAAAGGGACGGTATGTTGGAAGAGTTCCAAGCTAGATACCATGGCATACTAGATGATAAAGGCAGGATACATCGCTACTTAAGATGCTACCGAAGAGGCTGTTTGGGTGTATATTGGTTCATGAGATGAACTACGTTCCTACCATTGTGAGACAATGGAGTTGTGACTTATGCCGAGGAACGCAGGTCCCATCAGTGATCCAGACATATTCTAAGGCAGTATCACTTGATCATGGAGATGGTTGATCTCCAGGGAGATCGAGGTTAGGAGAGTAGACTCAGAGGACAACACAGCGGATCCACTCACAAAGGCCTGTTCCCAGAGAGAGACTTTTATGGGATGGTTGAGTATGAGATACTTCAACCACTGCTACAGATGGCCCTAGTGCAAGTGGGAGATTGTTAGTTATATGTATGCCCTAGAGGCCATTACTGTACATAGGATGTATATTGTAGTGGATGCTGGGACATATATAGGGAGGACTTTCTTGCTCGACATGATAGTATGCTATCTGGTTACCCTTTACCTTAACGTGTATGCTGATTGTCTCTCTGTTACATGTTGGTAAAGCCCTTAGGATCTATACTTGACTACCTGGACTATGATGCGGATCATACTAGTGGGGACATGGTAGTCCATAAGTACATCCTTCAAAGTCCCTAGTCGTGGGTGTATCGAGACGGGGCATCGATATACCAGAGTAGACTAGCGTGTACCTTCTCGACCCATATAGATGGGCGATGGATGATCCCATATCCATTGGTGTTTGACATCGGAGATGATATACGGGTGCTCAGTAGAGACTGGGTACACTGGACGGACTCGCCGAGAACTCCCAGATGGTATTATACCTCACGTCAGATGGCAGTTCTCTGGTGACACTGGTACAGAGTAGTCTGTTGACCCGAGATCGTCATAGAGTCTTGTGTGGTTCCCACTGTGCTTTGATTTCCATCTTACCACGTCCAAGAGGGCGTGCAAAACGGTGGTTTTTGGGTACAGTCCCGAGTCACATGGAGGCAATGAGCGATAGGAGGGGATTCGTCTCTCCCGGTATAGGGGGTTGATGTTGCGCTGTGTTCGATTGGCTATAACAGGAAGTCCCTGGTCAGGGCTGATCAGAGAATTGCTGGTAAGTGTTACCAGTAGTTTCTCGACCCGTTATGAGCCTCATATCGACACGACTTATCGAGCTATTGGGGTCTGAC
Organism: Agapanthus africanus; assembly: GCA_030015575.1. Lineage (NCBI taxonomy): Eukaryota > Viridiplantae > Streptophyta > Magnoliopsida > Asparagales > Amaryllidaceae > Agapanthus > Agapanthus africanus. The sequence continues at coordinate 309,579,249 of CM057344.1, read as the reverse complement.
GTTTACCACCCCTAGGCAAGATATGCAACATATCAGACGATCAGACCGTACTGTACGGTAGTGTTACTGGTTGGATTCACAGGAGTGTGAGCGGGCTTGCTTGTCGATCTTCTGATCGCTCAATACCCGGGTGGCCGTTACGTTTAGCAGACCGCTTGCGGCTTGTGGATGCTTGATATGATCATCATCCGCCGCCGGCGTATTGACGAGTCTTTAGAGTCCTACACAGAGGTTTCCTGGCTCAAGCGAAACGAAATAGGAGCGCATATGAGATATGTGCGGGACCGAGAATAATGCGTGTATGTGATACCGTATTCTATTCTCGCGATGATTGTATCGAATGGTTGTATGCGATATAACCTAGGTATCGAATCAAGTATTGATTCGATAAGCCGATACATAGGATACTGGTCGGTTATATGCGATATGACCGGATCGTTAAATCAAGTGTTGATTTAATGATTTATTGTATAATTATATATTTGATATATTACTTTGCATTAACTAGTATCGGTTCACTTTAAATGGATATTCTCACTCGGGTGTGCGCATTGTATATGCGATATACTTTTGTGCACTTGTATGTATCATGTTTGATGATGCATGCTAACTTGTGTTTTGTGTAAAGTTTAAACCATGGTTATGTAATGGTTAGGGTTTTCATTTTCATATCTATTTATTTATTTGTTTATTCATTATTGGAAAATGATAAGCATAATGCAAAATGGTGGCTTTATTTGGAAGCTTGTTGAAGCTTCATGAAGACTTTGACTTTAGCAACCATTTTGTCTCATGCTTAACCCTAACCATCCCATTTAACCATGATTGATTCTCTACACATTACCATGGTTAGTGTTATGATAAGAATGGATTATTCTTTTCTTTTTTGAATTAATCTTATCATAACATTTCTTCTTCTTCTTCCTTGAACTCAAGAAGAAAAAGCTTTCTTCATCAATGGTGAATTGAGCAAACAAGTGAGAAATCCAATTCTAAAGTCTACCCACTTCCTATTTCTTCATCCTCTACCTCTTGCCAAGTAGTAGAGTGTGTTTCCTTCACAAGTTTTAGGGCTTGGTGAAGGTGGAGCTTGATTTAGCGATGCCTCGACGTAGATCATCTTCGGCATGGACATCGACGACCTAGCTCACTTTTTCTCCTACGAAGCCGACTCTAGAGCCCGGATTTGTTTTGGACAGCGGAGACGACTTCGTTGCGGAGCTATCGAGGTGGAGCACCGGATCTACAAAGGTTGTATTTCCGATATCCCATTAGTTAATTGTTAACTAGTTTTGTTTTCGCCTAGTTTTCTAGCAAACGATCCGTAGTTTAGGGTTTCTCGGCACGTTAAAATTTGAAATGGGCATGTTCGATGCCTTACGAGACCTCACTAGTGTGCCTAGGAACCCTACACACATAGTCCCATACCCATATGAACACATAACTATAAAGAATCCCATGAGCACATATAAATAGGAATGTATGCAAGTATGTATGTGTGTATGTGTAGTGCAACACTACCCTAGGGTTCGCAACACTAAAATAATCCAACACACCAATATCCATCCTAACATCGTTATTAATCCCAAATAACATATAATAATTGTTGGTGTGTATACGCATCCGTATACACCACCACGGACTGCGGGGGTGCTATACGCCATCCACCCGACTTCTCCCCGTAGATATAAATCTACTCACCTGGTCCTCGCTCGCCGGTGCCGACGTCGCCATGCGCTTGCTCTCCGTCTCGAAGTCTACATGGGGGTACCTACATATCATAACGCACCGCATCGCATTAAAATCCGACTCATGACCAAAACGACACACGAATCCCACATAGGTCAAAACCTATGGTTGCTTCCACAAATCAACCCAAAAACCCTCGACATCGGCGTACAAACGCCAGACCATCGAGAAAAATCCAAACACACTCATTTGCACATTCACAAACACTAATTATAATATGAAATAGGTTACGATTCACAAAAACCCCAAACTCACTTTAAAAGCTATTTTTCCGAAAACCTAGCAAGCAAGGTTTATCGTTTTTGTACAAAATATGATGTTTTAACAATTCTAGTGACCAAGATGATAACTTAATATCTTAATTATGCCATAGAAACCATTACGTAAATTTTAAACCCACAATTTAATTCAATTTCAAAAACCTAGTTTGCAATTTTAACCAATTTCGACAATTTTATAGCAAAAATGCACATACAACAATCTAACTTGGATTTGCATGATCTAAAGCATTAAACTACCTTTTAGAATGTTAATGAAGTCATTAAAAACCTACTTACATTTTTCTCTTAAACAAATTCATGGTTTACAAAAACCTAGTTAGCAATATAGCTTAATTATCACAATTTCAACCTAACAATTTACAAACTAGCAATTTGATTAGGTTTTTCATTTCACAATAAGATGAATTACACTTGCAACCATAATTACACAACAAAACCCTAATTTTAATTCACAACCCCCTCTTGAAATTCCAAAACTTGCAATTAGAACCAAGATTAATTTCCTAATTAAGCTAGATTAAAGCAATAACCAACAATTGAACAAAAGGGTTAGGATTTATACCTCAATTTATAGATCTAGCTTGACAAATCTTGACTTCCAAAATGCTAACTTGCTCCAAGAATCATGCTAGTATAGGTTGAGGAGAAATGGGTAAGGCTTAGTTAGGAGTTTGGAAGGTTTTAGTTTGGATTTTTGAGTGCATTCTTGTGGATTTTTGATGTGAAGAAGTGAGGATTTTTCAAGAGGGAAGGGCTGCTCAATTTCGGCCAGAGGATGATGGGGGGAATTGTGTGGGTGTTGTGCAAAATTGGCCAAGTCAACCTCCCTCAAATCAAGGTACAATAAGCCTCCAAAACAATGCATCTTAACCTACACCTATTTAACTCATTTCCTCTCATAAAAAGAGTTGAAGAAACAAATTGGAGGAGGGAAATTTCATGGGCTGCTGCTGGTGGTGGCCCGGCCAATTGAGTGAGGAAAGAGTGTGAGAGATTGCACAAAAGAAATCCATGCAAAAAGAACCCCTCAAGTTACAAAAGTGCAAGTTTTAGTTTAATTAATTAAAAATTTTAATTCCCTTCGATTATAACTAATAACTTGAAATAAAATACTAAAAATTTATATTACAAACTAGATTTTAGTTGTCATGATTATAAAGATTAAAACTAACCCATTCAAATTTGTAATTTTCCCTAATTAAATGTATTAGGGACGGCTTAAAATAATAATAAAATAAAAAAATTTCTGAAAATTTGAAATTTCACCAGTGGCTCAATAAACACCAAATACTAGCAATTTCATAGCTAGAATATGTATATTTAATTTTTATAATAAGATATTTGCATTTTGACTTTTTTACAGAAAACCCCTTTATTTTACCGATTTTCCGAAATTTCACTGAAACGATTTTCAAAACGTTACAATCTTCCCTCCTTAAAGAAATTCGGTCCCCGAATTTAAATTAAAACTCCCCCCAAATAATAAAACATCTAAGCAAACCCATCAACTCGTCGGGGCTCCGAAATCATAAATACATAAAACAAATCGTAGCGCAGCGCATGCGCATGAAAAATGAGCATATAACTCAAAATCAAAACTCCATCCAGCATCCCGCAATCATCAGAGTCATGGTGAAGACACAATGTATAAATCCAAAATGAAAATCAATATGATATACATCATTAAAACATCTGGAAGCAATGCATGCCAAATCTTCTTCAAATCGCTGTGCGATGCTCGCAGCACTGCACAGTGGCGGACGTCTATTGTAAGAAAATAACTACATATATATATATATATATATATATCCTTTGTTTAATATGCACGTCCCGCTGTTTTAAAAGCAATTTCAGAAGGGTTTCCTTTATAAAATGTTTCGTGTCATCTCAGACACGTAGGTAAATACTGAGACTATAGCTCTTCTTTGGAAATCCCTTCGATAACTATCAATGCATGCAAAAAAATACTTAGGTACTGTCCTGTGACTTGTCCTGCTCAGTACTAAACCAAATAGCAAACATCATAAAATATACTGCTCCAACATAAATCAGTCCCAAATATATAAATGAATGCCATGTGCGTCTGGTGCGCACGGAAATAGAAATCCATGAATGTGCCATACATATGCATAGAAATAACATCTAAGTGCATCGGGTGTGCACGAAACATCTGTCAAGGGCAACAGGTGTGCCTGACAGCAAAACTGGTGCATCTGACATGCACGAAGAATCTCGATTTAGTGCATCTGGTGTGCACCAAAATCGCATCTCAAAGCATGCGCTCAACATGCGCGAAAATCCAAATCAGGTGCACAGGGTGCACAAAACAAATATCGAGTATCACAATCGAAATCGAAGTCCAGTGCATCTAAGTGCACAAAATGCGAATCACTGCACTGCAAGCATATGTGAACTATACCGAGTGCAAGAACCAAATCGTGTGCGTATATACGCACAAATCAACTCAACTGTATGAAATCCATATAATCACAAGCATGAGAAACCAAGGCACGAAATCTATCTCAAGTGCAACGACTGTGCAAAAATCGTAAATACTCAGTAGGTGCAACCATGGTGCATGAAAACAAATATCATGAAACTCAATCATCAAAATCAATCGTGCGAATAGATTGCCTAAAATACCCAAAATCAAGTATGGCGGAATAGTCCCGCTCAAGCACATCCTCCAAGAATCTCTGGCCAACTGTCGTGGTCACTCATAGCATGTCTCGTCGACGATCCTGAACTCTGGCCTGCCGGTGTGCGTAACATGACCACTCCTGGGTCCAAGTCTTATCGTAATTCATTCCAGAAAGGTCTCGTCGAGATCTCTCCCAAATCTCGTCTCTGCCGAACTGTCCGGAAGTCATCGTCCCTTACTAGATCTGTTCTTGTTCCGGAACGGCTGCATACTCAACGTGACTCCTTCTGGAAGGTATATCCAAGTACAATGCCTCGGCATACGTATCGCATCCCTGATGTCGGCGGAGGGGAACGTCATCATATCCAGATCTTGTACGAACCTCTTACTCCATTTTTCTAATGTCGACTGCTCTGGACTCGTCTCGTCGTGGCTGCATGGACTGAGCTCCAATGTCTATCCTCGTATCTGGAGTCTCCCAAGAAATGCATCTCACCACCTAGCATCCAAATTAAGTCGAGCCATCCGATCGAGTCGTCAAAACCTCATAATCCCCCAAGAGCTCAACATCTTGGGCACAGTTTAATAGTATCGAGCACATACCACAGCATCGGTGGTCCAGCCATAGAAGGGCAAACCCAAGCCTCACTAATGGCGCCGTAGAACTGCCGCAAACCCGAAGGTTCAAAGGCTTTCACACGTTCATTAAGTCGAGTTAGGGTTTCATTCTTCTAGAGGGACCATAGAATTGCCTGTATGTCTTTCCGACTACTTTAAACTTGGAATAATAGGTTTCTGACATTCGATCGTCTCTGTCGACTCTCAACGTCTCCGCGTGAAGTCGTTTCTAGCTGGAATCAATCTATCTGATGACCTTGCATCGGGGTAGGCGAACGAACCACCTGTCCTAGTCATTCATCCTCGGGTGACTAGCGACCTTCTATCATCTCTTAGTACAACTCATTCTGCACTAACTCCACATCTGGGGCAATATCTCGTCGTTCGCAGCAATAACTGGCTCGCTCGTCTGCACGCTGAACGGCGCCTCGACCATCATGAATAAGCAACACACCAACGGTCATCAAAATCTGGCTGGCCTCTATCATTGGCTCAATCCTCTAGTGCTGATCGGCATGTCCAAGTAATCTCATACAGCGATCCATCCAACGCTCGGGGCGCGAAATCACAATCAAAAAACACATCTCTACAATCGTGTGTCGCCGGAATTATGTTCTGGTTAGTCCTCGTTCGTAATGAGCTCGTGCTGACCGCAACTCTAGCCGTAGCTCTCCCTGCCCGTAATCGTGGCAGCAAAACCATAACTGGTATTGATGAGGCTAGATCGGAATGAATATAATACTGAGCAAAGAAATGTACATCCTAAGGCTCCTTAAGTGGAGTGGCGTGTCGTAAGTATGCCGCGGAACATACCTACGGTACGTCACTCTACTTTAGTCACCTATTCCATCAACCAAGGGTCATCCTACGCTTCGAAGGTAAAACCTAACGCTCTGATACCAACTTTGTCACGTCCCGAAAGTACGGAACATGACCGGCACTTAAACTACGAGACTTCTTGAGATGTACGTAATCTAAGTAAGCCGAAAACCCAGAAATCCAAACCAAGAAAAGTAGTAGAGTAAAGGAAAACCAATTTAAAACAAGTAGTTTTGATAGCATAAGCCGAATTATGCGGTTTTTTAAAAACATCAAGTATTTTCTGAAAATTTCGGCAGAGTCTCCTTTGTAAATACTGGCCCCCAAACGGGATACAACATGAATAGTATACGAAATCAATAAAAAGGCATCCCCAAGCGGGAGCTAGCTCTTCGTCAATCGACGGTCACAACTACACAAGCAAAATAATATACAACGCCAACGGCGAGGATCTAAACTCAAAAGGAAACTCAAAAGCACAAGAAATCTACAGAAAAATAACGCGCGACTCTAAGGTCGAAAGAAAAACATCACTGGTCTCTAACTCAAAATAAATACATGTTTGGTTGATGGAACTTCTAGATACAACAGAATAATAATATACAAGATATATAATGGGGGGTACGATACAAGTAAACCCACCTACTAGCAAATCACCCGAAGGAAACTATGCCCGCAAGCCGTAATGAAACGTGTACGGCAAACCTGCAAGAAACTGGGGCACAACGGGGGTGAGTTGCCAACTCGTGAATAGAAAAACATCCATGAAAAGAAATCGCATAAATAATGCAACCTAGGTCAATGATCATAATATATCCTCAAATATAAGAATGACATGCAACCTATAACAAGGCTAGAGTAAATATCTAACCCGAGTGTAATCTCATGTGCCCGTGTCAGTGCCTCAGGTAGCAATATATCATATGAATGAGGTATGAATGCATGAAAACAGAATACATGTAAATGAAGTACTGTTTTCATAATTTAGTGAGATTTCCTTTGTATTTTTAAAATGAGGTATCATAATGAAATTGGCATAAAACAGTGCCTAGCATCGGCACAAAACGTAATCCCAACATCTCGATATCTCTGTATCACAGTCTCTGTACCTCAATATCTCGAAATCTCAATATCACAGTCTCAATATCTAGGGCGCCGTCAGTCCAGACCGGCCCCTACCATCCATCTCAAGACCACGACGGTATCCTCCGGATATCCGACGCGTCGGGTAAAATCACCGGTAGGTAGTGCTCCCCTGCCAGGCTCACATCGTCATCATCACGCGCTTCTTGCCCCGGGGTACCTTACCGGGTCCACCATGTACCCGAAACGGTTCATCTGTCTCCTCGAATCGGGTCTCGAAATCCATCAGCAAACTCATGATGGACGACTCATACATCATGGGAAAAACTGCACTTTTTTATTTAAAAGAGAGAAAAGGTTTATTTATGTTTTTGCGGTTTTCCTCCAAATCCAGAAAATCTCATGGAAATCCGAATCCAAAACCTCAATAACACGTAAAATAGTGAATATATGCATGAGAATCCATGAATGCGGCATAATAATGAATAACAGTATGCATGAAGTAGCAGGTAATAACTACAATGTCTAAACTAACATATAAGGCAAGTACACTAATATCATGTCTAACTATTAGCTAACAGGCTATGTCAAGCAATAATATTTTCTAAGGTGTACGTGACATGGCAATTACCGATGAAGATGTGTGTGAGCCGGCAAATAAGTGTACGTGGTACATACGCATCATCGGTAATGGTGCTGGTGTCCTAACAGCATGATATCAATAATGGAGTATGAAACATAAAATAAGCATGCGATGCAAAGCGAACCACAATAAAGAGCGGGAGGTGAATACTGGACGCAGCTATAACTAATCTGCATTAACCTAATATAAGTCCTACAAATGGTGCCTTTTGAAATAACAAGAATCATGGGATTTTGAAAATAGGGGCTACGGTGTTTTTATGAAAAGATACGTCTTTTGAAATATCCGTAGGATCCCTTGGGCTGTCCTTTAAAATACCCACGATTCGTTAGTTTTGAAATAAGTAAGAATCGAATCTAATCTAACAACTAAACTAAACTAAAGGGCTAAGCTGACCAGCTGGGCTACAGGTAAGGAAACCGCCTAACATCTGAGTCGATACATATACATACCTGTATATATATTAGTCGGCGATCCCGCTTCAATAATATCATATCCGATACCATTTCTATAATCAGACATCTCAAGTCAAGAGCGCGGATCAATCATCAAAATATAGCTCGTACGTAAATCCGTCGTACGGCATCCCCAAATCTTGGTACGGGTTAATATCATATTCATCACACTATTCATCTGGTATCCTCTTTATCCAAGATCATAGTCCAGGGTACTGACCTATGTCTAGTACAATACTAATATCATCAATATAGTCATGATCTGACTACTGATCAACAGTCTCGTACAACCCGATATCGTCAGCACAATCATCATCAAGGGGTATACATCGCCCGATACGGCCTAATATCAATATCCTAGCATATCATATCTTATATCACGATCACATGTCGACCATTTTATTTATAACACTATTCACCCGTATCGCCGCCCCAAGATCCGCTATAACCCCAGGACGTACCTCAAGTACGAATCCTGCCATATCATTGATATCACAACCACAAAACAAATCTCATCGACTCAGCTCAATCCCAATATCATCCTCAAATCCGTATGTGAACACATAGTCCCATACCCATGTGAACACATAACTAGAAAGAATCCCATGAGCACATATAAATAGGAATGTATGCAAGTATGTATGTGTGTATGTGTAGTGCAACACTACCCTAGGGTTCGCAGCACTAAAGTAATCCAACACACCAATATCCATCCTAACATCGTTATTAATCACAAATAACATATAATAATTGTTGGTGTGTATACGCATCCGTATACACCACCACGGACTGCGGGGGTGCTATACGCCATCCACCCGACTTCTCCCCGTAGATATAAATCTACTCACCTGGTCCTCGCTCACCGGTGCCGACGTCGCCATGCGCTTGCTTGCCGTCTCAAAGTCCACATGGGGGTACCTACATATCATAACGCACCGCATCGCATTAAAATCCGACTCATGACCAAAACGACACACGAATCCCACATAGGTCAAAACCTATGGTTGCTTCCACAAATCAACCCAAAAACCCTCGACATCGGCGTACAAACGTCAGACCATCGAGAAAAATCCAAACACACTCATTTGCACATTCACAAACACTAATTATAATATGAAATAGGTTACGATTCACAAAAACCCCAAACTCACTTTAAAAGCTATTTTTCCCAAAACCTAGCAAGCAACGTTTACCGTTTTTTTACAAAATATGATGTTTTAACATTTCTAGTGACCAAGATGATAACTTAATATCTTAATTATGCCATAGAAACCATTACGTAAATTTTAAACCCACAATTTAATTCAATTTCAAAAACCTAGTTTGCAATTTTAACCAATTTCGACAATTTTATAGCAAAAATGCACATACAACAATCTAACTTGGATTTGCATGATCTAAAGCATTAAACTACCTTTTAGAATGTTAATGAAGTCATTAAAAACCTACTTACATTTTTCTCTTAAACAAATTCATGGTTTACAAAAACCTAGTTAGCAATATAGCTTAATTATCACAATTTCAACCTAACAATTTACAAAATAGCAATTTGATTAGGTTTTTCATTTCACAATAAGATGAATTACACTTGCAACCATAATTACACAACAAAACCCTAATTTTAATTCACAACCCCCTCTTGAAATTCCAAAACTTGCAATTAGAACCAAGATTAATTTCCTAATTAAGCTAGATTAAAGCAATAACCAACAATTGAACAAAAGGGTTAGGATTTATACCTCAATTTGTAGATCTAGCTTGACAAATCTTGACTTCCAAAATGCTAACTTGCTCCAAGAATCATGCTAGTATAGGTTGAGGAGAAATGGGTAAGGCTTAGTTAGGAGTTTGGAAGGTTTTAGTTTGGATTTTTGAGTGCATTCTTGTGGATTTTTGATGTGAAGAAGTGAGGATTTTTCAAGATGGGAGGGCTGCTCAATTTCGGCCAGAGGATGATGGGGGGAATGGTGTGGGTGTTGTGCAAAATTGGCCAAGTCAACCCCCCTCAAATCAAGATACAATAAGCCTCCAAAACAATACATCTTAACCTACACCTATTTAACTCATTTCCTCTCATAAAAAGAGTTGAAGAAACAAATTGGAGGAGGGAAATTTCATGGGCTGCTGCTGGTGGTGGGCCGACCAATTGAGTGAGGAAAGAGTGTGAGAGATTGCACAAAAGAAATCCATGCAAAAAGAACCCCTCAAGTTACAAAAGTGCAAGTTTTAGTTTAATTAATTAAAAATTTTAATTCCCTTCGATTATAACTAATAAGAACTTGAAATAAAATACTAAAAATTTATATTACAAACTAGATTTTAGTTGTCATGGTTCTAAAGATTAAAACTAACCCATTCAAATTTGTAATTTTCCCTAATTAAATGTATTAGGGACGGCTTAAAATAATAATAAAATAAAAAAATTTCAGAAAATTTGAAATTTCACCAGTGGCTCAATAAACACCAAATACTAGCAATTTCATAGCTAGAATATGTATATTTAATTTTTATAATAAGATATTTGCATTTTGACTTTTTTACAGAAACCCCTTTATTTTACCGATTTTCCGAAATTTCACTGAAACGTTTTTCAAAACGTTACAGATTCAATCTGGTTTGACATTCAATTGGCCACTCCGCAGATACGGTGGGTAACCTCAGGTACCCGAGAGGTACTTCGGTAGCCTCAAGGACGGTGACAGGGAGGTTCTTGTTTACCCAGACTTTCCATTGCTGTTGTTCCAGGCTGCGAGACCCGGCAGGAGGATGAGTATAGCGTCGTTCTGAACTAGCTGTAGAAGTGTACGTCTATATGACTCTGCCAGAGGGTTGTCGTAGTCAGTGGGAGCAGCGGAAGCATTGGTGGACAAGTGGCTTGTGTCTATTTATAGACTAAAGCAGATGTAGCGGAGATAGATCATCTATTTCTGATGTGACAGTCATAGGTTTGACTTCATCAGAATAGGGGATGGATCTGTTGAGAAGGAAGTAGGGTGTGATGTCATGGTATTTGGATGACATACACAGAGTAGGAAGTGATATTCCTATTCTACGACGGTTATACTTTGGTCGTCACACAGTGGTTTCTCCACATGGGGCTTGGACATTATATCAGACATACTGGTTACTAGATCTATGGTTTTAGATCTAGATTTGGGTGGTTTCCCAATTAAGGGTACTTAGACAGCATTCTAAGAGTATTTAGAATGGACGACTCTTGGCACGGTAGTGTACCTGCAGGTGATGGAGTCACCCTCTCTAAAGGTGTCTTACAGACTAAAGGGGAGAGGGATGTGCATGATTGGCAGATCACTTACTTAGGCAATTGAATCAATCATGAGATGTCAAGTACCACACCAGATGTTGTTCTTGCAGTAGATGCAATAAGTTGATATTAATCCAGTCCTAAAGAAACAGTCGGAAGCAGTTTTAGAACATAAGTGGATGTTCTAGGGATATGATAACGACAGCCTCATTCGGGAGACAGTTATCATTCCAGGCTTCCAGGATGACTTGGACGACAGGGAGGTTGTCAGAGTTATAGTTTTCCTTCTGACGAGGGGCAGTATTTTGGATAGGTGGTCCAAGGAAATACTGAGGGAGGCATGGCGCAGGATACTGATTAAGTTCAGTTGACGATACAGTCTAAGAAGTTTGGATTTAGAGTTCATTTATGAGCTAGGTCCCATCAGACATCCAGACACATTCTAAGACAAGTATTGCTCATTTCGGGAGATGGCATTCTCCACGAACTTGAGATATAGAGAGACATAGAAAGAAACATCAGAGCGGATCCACTCACTGAGGCTATTCCTCGAACGCAATAGTTTCGCAAACGAGCTTTGTGAGACTGACTAGTAGAGGAGTTGGGTGTTCGGTATCACACGGGCTGTAAGTATGCGACATCGCAATAATTAGCCTTGAGTGCAAGTGGGAGATTGCTGGAGATAGTGTCCTCAGAGTCAATTATTGGATCACAGGCACGTGATTGCAATGATTGAGGGAGGACCTATTCCGGTAGGACAGTCTTACTTAAGATGATAGTATGCTATCTAGTTTACCTTTATCATCGTGTACTGCTTTAGGTGACCTGACAGGTAGCTATTACACGTTGATAGAGCCCCTAGGATTCTTGCTTGACTGCCAGCAGTATGAGGGCGATCATATACGTGAGAGCTGGTAGTCTATAAGCACATCCTTAAAAGGTCCCTAGTCGTGGGAGTTTCGAGACAGGGCATCGATACTCCAGAGTAGACTAGTGTATACAGTCGAGACCCCGACGAGGGACGGTGGCCGGTCTCACAAGCCATTGGTGTCAGTTGGTTCACCTAAGATGTATACAGGTGCTCATTGGGTTATGAGTACACCGGACAGGACTCGCCGGGAACATGCTAGTTGGTCTTATACCTGACGTCAGATAGTAGTTCCCTGGTGACATGTGTACAGGTTAGTTCATCGACCTGAGGATCGTCATTTGTCTCGTGTGAGTTCCCACTGTACTTTGATTACTACCCTACCACGCTCAAAGGAGACGTGCAAACAGGTTTTAGTTAGGTACAGTCCCGAGCCACATGGAGGCAGTGAGCGGATCTTCAGGGGTTCGTCTCTCCTGGTATTGGGGGTGAGGTCGCGCTGTGTCTAGGAGAGCCAGTACATGAAAAGTCCTTGGCCAAGGTAGGAGATTTACTGGTAGGTATTCCAGTAGTATCTCAGGGTGTTCTGGGCTACACTCCGACACGACTTGTACCGCTTTTGGGGGTCTGACTTTTACCAACCCCCTAGGCCCACCATGCGATGCTCATAGATGAACGGACCGGACTGTACGGATATTGTCACTGAAAGAATCAGTAGGGTGTCAGGATGAGTTCGCTCATCGACGTCCCTTTTGGTCAATACCTGGTAGCCCGTTACGTATAGGCTAATACCTTGGATGTGCTAGTGGTTAAATCCACAACCAAGGTGTTGACGAGTCTTTAGAATCCCCTACAGACCAGTTTCTCAAGTTTCGGACGAAACGCTGTAGAAGCCGTATGGAGATATGGCAGGGTTCGATCAGATACGTGCGGCATTGCACGGATCAGGATCAGACGGTTAATACTAGCGGGCTTTGGTTTAAGCCAGATCCTAGTATTGTACAGTGTAGATTTTGTCTCTTTGCATTTGTATTCGGTTGGAATACAAATGCGGGTATGTATATACAGTAGCGGGGTTTTCCTTTAATTTATTACGGGATCAGTTTTTGGAGTTGCCGGTTTGTTTTCCGTTTCGTCCATTTTCCTTTGTATTTTTCATTGGCCGAAGATTGGTGGAGGAGGGCTTATTTGCATTTCTGCAAAAAAGCATTTGTGAGGGTTGTCTTTGCATATTATTGTATCATGATAGTTCCACCATCCATTTGACTTCTTGACTTCATCATGGCTTGACCTTTATAGTTATGATTGGTTGATGGAGTGTGGGTTTTTATTGGTGATCATTTCTTTTCTCATGATACCCCTTTTCTCTCTCTTTGATTATTGGCTCACATAATTCACACTCTCCTCTCATTCCCTAACATTGCATGGCCGGCCAAATGAGGGAGGGCTGTCCAAATTTTTAGTGAGGGGATTTTGGTTCTTTTCATGCTTGCAAAATCCCCAAGTTCATCCACAAAAGGTTCACTTCATTTCTTCAACAAAAAGGAAACTCCTAGTAACCCCAAGAGACATAGAGCACTACACGTATTCTACAGCAAATCTTAGGCACGTCGACTCGCCAGCTTCGTGCCTGAGTTACCTCGGTCCAGTGGTGGGAGCCCATAAAAGAAGCCGGCGACGTGGTGCCCTTTCGGCGAGGAGGTGGAGACCGGAGATTCCGCGGGGAGATCGGGACGACGACGAGAAGACCGAAGGACACGGATCGCTCGGTATATCTCTCTAACCCATCTCTTGTTAGCTAGGACTAGATTAATGGCACGATCCGGGTTTATAGTGCGCGGTGGTGCCGGTTCCAAAAGTTAAAGTAAATTACCGCTTCCGCATTCCGACGTCGGATTGACGGCCGGGGCGCCGCCGTGCACTTACACATACTACCATTTCGAGCAAGATTGTCTATACAAATGTGAATATCCCAAGCTTCCATCAAGTAATATACAAACTAGTATGATACAGTAATGGCCTCTAAGGCATATACATTAACACCTAGTCGTAGGAGTATCGAGTCCGGGCATCGATACTCCAGTGTAGACTAGTGTATACTGATCGAGACCCCGATGAGGGGCGGTGGCCAGGTCTCACAAGCCATCGGTGTTAGTTTGTTCACCTAAGATAGTATACAGATGCTCATTGGGATATGAGTACACTGGACGGACTCGCCGGGAACCTGCTAGTTGGTATTATATCTATTGTCAGATAGCAGTCCCCAGGTGACATGTGTACAGGTTAGTCTGTCGACCTGAGATCGTCATTTGTCTCCTGTGAGTTCCCACTGTGCTTTGATTACTACCCTACAACGGCTCAAAGGAGTCGTGCAAACAGGTTTTAGTTGGGTACAGTCCCGAGCCACATGGAGGCAGTGATCCGATCGTCGGGGATTCGTCTCTCCCAGTATTGGGGGTTGATGTCGCGTTGTGTACGGATGGCCATCACCATAAATCTGTGGCCACGGTGGACGAGAATTATCGATTCAAGATCGATAGTTTCTCAGATGGTGATGGGGTTTCATACCGACACTAAATGTCACGTTGTTAGGGGTCTGACTTTATCTAACCCCTTAGACTCGATATGCGATACTCTTAGACGAACAGACCGGACTGTACAGATATTGTCACTGACAGGCTCAGTAGGGGTTCAGGATGAGTTTGCTCGTCGGCCTCTCTTTCGCTCAATATCTGGGTAGCCGTTACATACAGCTAGTGCCGCTGACGTGCTTGTGGTTAAACCTACTGCCAGCGTATTGACGAGTCTTTAGAGTCCCACACAGAGGGTTTTCACGGTTTAGGCGATATGGTGTACATGAGGTATGTTGATACATACAGGTGTCCGATTAAATTTGTGCACATGTTGCGCAGACTTTAATTGGAAGGTTGATAATACTAGCGATTTAGGATTAAGACGGATTATTAAATCGGGTTTTGATTTAATAATTTATATATGTATTTGTATATACGTATTCTAGTATTATTGTTCACTATTCGTTTTCTCTCTCGGCTATTCGTATTTTGGTATGAATACGCGTATATGTATTTCGGTACATGTATCGGGAAGTATTCCGTATTTTGTACGGAATAGCTTCTAGAAGAAGATGCCACCTCATTTATATGATTTTCCATTTTGGAAAATCATTTGTTTTATAAATGAGGTGGAAAGGATGATGTGGCAAAAGCATGGGTCAAAGCATGTTGCAAAGCATGGCTTTGATTTGTTTATTTGTAAAAAGGAAATGATTTTTTTTGTGGAGGAGAGAAGGGGTGCCGGCCACTTCTATGAGGTGGGGATTCATTTTCATTTGGTTACATGATTTTCATACACTCCCACTCTCTCATTCACACAAAAGGAGTGAGCCATTTTTTCTTCCTCATGCCAAGTTTTTCATCACCTCCTTCATCTTCTTCTATGGTTACTCCCATGAGCATAGATGTTGAGAGAAAAATGTAGTAACATTTTCATATACCCGCACTCTCCATCGCTAGCGACTTTGGAGCGTCGGTTACCTTGTTCGACGAGGTTGGAGCTTGCGTTGTTTCTCTCGGGTGGATCATCGGAGATGGAAGAAGGCCGGCGACCAAACATCATCAAAGGTGTCACGACCCGAAAGTACGGAACGTGACCGGCACTTAGATTACGAAGCGTCTAGAGGCGCAACGTAATCTAAGTAAGCCGAAGCCCAGAAATCTAAACCTTAAAAGAAGAAGAAGTAAAGGAAAACATGAAGAAAACAAGTTTAAAAGCAACATCCAATTTCTCAAAAATTTCGGCAGAGTCTCCTTTGTAAAAACTGGCCCCAAACGGGTACAAACAAGAATGAATACATATAAACAATAAAAAGCATCCCCAACGGGAGCTAGCTCTACGCCAAAAGGCAGAAACAACCCCACCAATGCACAAAAGTATACAACGCCAAAGGGCAAGGCTCAAAACTCAAAAGAAAACAAAACCACCAGATATCGTAATAATACAAGCGCGACTCTAAGGTCGAAATAATTAACTGGTCCAGTAACTATCAAGTAATACAGGTTAGGTTGATGGAGCTTTCTAGATACAAATGAAATAATAAAAGTACAATGGCGGTCCAGATACAAATGAACCAACCTACCGTGCAAATCATCCTGAATGGATAGATGTGCCAGCAAGCTGCCAGGGAAACCTGTACATCGAACCTGTAATAAAATTTGGCACAACGGGGGTGAGTTGCCAACTCGTGAGTAGAAGATATCTGCGAAAAGAAATCGAAATGCACGACGCTATCCTAGGTCATAATAATATAATAATATATTACTAGTTATCAAGTAAAGGCAGGATAATAAGCTACGTGTAAGTGCAAATGCTCCGTGCTCGTGTCAGTGCCTCATATAGTACTAAGCCATGTGAATGAGTATGCATGCACCATGAATGTAAAATAACCAATCCTGAAATATAGATATATCTGTATAAGAAATCTTTAGCCTTTTATCATAGTAAAATGTGTATAAAATCTGAAATATCAATGATGAAATCCATGGAAATCCGTGTCAAGCATCGACACAAAACATGTAAATCTCAAGTCTCAATACCTCATAATCTCAATGTCTCATAGTCTCAATATCTCGGGCTCCGTCAGTCCGGATCAGCCCATATCATCAAATCTCACGACAACGGTCGGTATCCTCCGGATATCCGCTGCGCCAGACATTACCGGTAGGTAGTCTTCCCCTGCCAGGCTCATCGTCTATAACTCGATCTTCTTGCCCCGGGGTACCATACCGGGCCCACCATGTACCCGAGACGGTTCATCCACTCCTCGAATCGGGTCTCGAAATCCAACAGAAAACATGAAATCTCATGGTGAACGACACATACATCACGAGAAAACCGCATCTTATGTTTTAAAAAGAGAGGAGGAGAGAGAGAGAGAAGTTTTTATATATTCTTGCGGTTTTCCCCAAAAATCCAGAAATCTCATAGAAATCCAAAATCCTAAAATCATGAGTAAGTATATGATAAGTGTCGGCATATGCCCCATAATACTGCATGATAACATGAAAATGCGAATGCATGAAATGTCTAAGTAATAAATACCATGTCTATACTAACACCAGAGAGTAATCACGATGTAATATCGATCTAGCTGTTAGCTGATTCTATCACTAAAAGATAATATGATCTAAAGTGTACGTGACATAGCAATTACCGATGATGATGTGTGTGAGCCGGCAAATAAGTGTGTGTGGAATATGTGCATCATCGGTAATAGTGCTGGTGTCCTAACAGGCAGAGTTTTATACTGATATAAAAACATATGTATGAACATGCAACATTATGATTACGGTATGAATGTAAAGACGGATGTGTAATAACCACTTATCTGCGATATACAAGTACAACTACCACTATATGACTCGAACCTAAACTAGTGTCCATCTAACCTCCTAAGGAACTAAACCTAAGATACTAGTCGATAAGAAATAGGAGTACACCTAAAGTCTGAATCCATATCTCTAATAGTCGGCGATCCAGTCTCAATAGCGTCACGTACGTAGTACGGCTTTCTTGAATCAAGAGTGCGGATCAATCATCATATCTATGCCTCGTACGGTAAAGTCCATCGTACGGCATCCCAATATCGGGATACGGGTCAAGTATCACCTACGTGTCTCATCATTCGTATAATATTATCATCAACTCATGTCAAGATCAAGGTGCTATACTGTAATCGCATACATCAATCATATATCATTGCCAGCATAAATATACATCGTTAATTTGTCCTCATAAATATCATGTATATGCATCATATTGTGATTAAGTCACACTTAAATCATATCGTAATCATGTCACACCTATATGATATCGTAATCAAGTTACACATATATATCATATCAAAATCAAGTCACACCTATATGATGTCGTAATCAGGTCACACATATATCATATCAGAATTTCAGGCACAGCTTACGGTCCGGGTTCTATTTAGAGTCCCATATACTTCAATATCATCACCATCCTTTATTATTGTTCATGTATACAAATCCATTATCTCATTTTCTACTGATCCGCTAATATCATAACACGACTGTATAGCCAAGAATCACGGCATCAGCCCAGTTATATTATTTCATTCCCGTGTATCATATCACATCCTTGTATCACATATACGTATTCTGTATATATATACCTTCACCTAGTCCTATATATATATATATATATATATATATATATATACACACACACACACACATACACGTATACACCACGTCGGGTCTCAGTGTGTGCGTGTGTGTGTATCTACCAGAAACCTACGAATCTCTTCCAAGGTATTCATCCTCTGGTATGGTCTTTCTAATCAGTCTAGTCCAACCTAGGGTCATTACTAAGGTCCTACTCATCAAGAATCTAAGGTCACGTCTAGCTTCCTAATGACAATAAGTACTATCCCTATTCTACGTTTGCGGGGGTGCTAAACGCCATCCACCCGACTTCCCCCCGTAGATATACATCTACTCACCTGGTCCTTGTCTGCCGAAGACGGTGTCGCCATCCTCTTCTTCATCGCCCGCAGTCCACGTAAGGGGTACCTATACGCAAACATATGTAGTATTGTAAACTGAATCACGGACAACATCAAAACGACGCACGAAACGCGCATAGGTTAAAACCTATGACCCGCTCATGCAAAAGAACCAAATATCGCTCGATATCGGCGTACAAACTCCG
Source organism: Agapanthus africanus (assembly GCA_030015575.1). Classification (NCBI taxonomy): domain Eukaryota; kingdom Viridiplantae; phylum Streptophyta; class Magnoliopsida; order Asparagales; family Amaryllidaceae; genus Agapanthus; species Agapanthus africanus. The sequence continues at coordinate 309,560,074 of CM057344.1, read as the reverse complement.
ATTAATCGAGATAAATATCAACAAAAAACTCATAGTTTTAAAACTCATTACTTATAATATAAAATATGATTTAATTCATCGAAACCCTAAAATTGATCAAATCGCCCGATTTCTTAAAACCTGAAAACACCAATTTACCGTTTTACTTCAAAACTTGATGTTTAAAAGAAACTAATGGTCATAGTATTCATTAATTAGCATAACTAGACTATATAAACCATTACCATATTTTTAACACCCTAATTTATATTAGTTTGAAAATTATAGTTTGCAAACTTGCCCGATTTCGATACTTTTAAGGAAAATTTCATAATATCACATCTAAACTGGATTTTGCATGAATTAATGCATTAAACTATAATTCATGATGATAATAATATAATAAAATCATAATTTAGATTTTAAACCTCATTTATTTAAGAATTTCCAAAATCTAGTTAGCAAAAATAGCATTTTTATTAGTATTTTTCAATTATCAATAGAAACTAGTAACCAATTTAAGTTTTTCATTCCACTAACAAGTTAATATCCTCATTAAAATCACAATCTAGTGTTACAAATATTAATTGGAATTTTATCTCACCAATATATACAATATATAGAAATCTAGTTTGCAAAATGGATTAATTTAAACAATTTTGGATAAACAATTTACAATATATCAACCATACAAGATTTTCCACTTCTAAAAATGTTAAACTAGTTATTATAACCCTACTTAATTAATAAAAACCATAACTTAATTTTATAAACCCTAACTTGAATTTTAAAACTTGTAGATAGAAATTATTTATTAAATCTAATTATGCTTAAATGAAACATCTAATAACAATAAATCAAAAGAAAAAGATTTATACCTCCACAACATGAAATCCAAACATGAAAATAAGCCTCCAAAATGAATGCTTTCCATCTCCAAAATCCATGTAAAGATGAGCAAAGAATAGAGGGTATGAATTAATTCGGATTTTGTGGGGTTTTTATTGAATTTTTGATGATATTTGATGATTTTTAATCCAAAAATGATGGGGGGAAAATATTGAGGCTGCCCATGGTGGTGAGGCCGGCCATGAAGTGAGGAAAAGAGAGGAGAGTGAGAAAAGGTGAAGAAAAGTGTAGAAGGTTTCACAAAAATATCACACAATTAAGTCTTTTCATGAATTTATTTAAAAATTCTTTATTTTTTTCACTCCATTTGACCTAGAATGTTCTAGAACCATTGTAAAATTTTGAAAATAAATTTTGCATGAAACACACTTGATTCTAATATGTAATGGTTCACTTTTGCTAATTAAACCCATTCAAATTTGTAATTTACACTAATTTAGTGTAAAAATAAAGCTTATGTTAATATTTAAAATAATTAATTTAAGAAAAATATTTAATTAAACTAAAAATTCATAAGTGGTTAAATAAACACCATTTACTAGTAATAATATAATTAAAATAGGTATTTTTAAATTTATAGTGAAAAATAATTACGGTTTAGTTTTACGAAAAATACGTTTTACTTTACCGAAAATCATAAAATTCACTTAAACGATTTTATTTATTTAATTATTTATTTAATTATTTTTTAAACGTTACAAAAGGACCACTAGGAGCTTGGAATGAAGACCTAAGGACACGGATCAACTCGGTATAACGATTCTAACTCTTAATTAGTTTGCTAGTTTAGGGTTTAAGGTCGATCCGTAAATCGGGTAACGGTAGCGCCGGTTTACAAAATTTTGTTCCGCATTTTGGCCGCGTTTTGACGGCCGGGGCACTGCCGCAACCCTTCATATATATATATATATATATATATATATATATATATATATATATATATATATATATATATATAAAATCAAAACTTGATTTAATACTCCGGCTTAATCCTAAACCGGCTAGTATTATCGTCTGCCCAAATAAATTTCGTGTGGCTGGCATATATACCTAATCGGAACGCTGCATGTATCAATATACGGCCACTACATCTTTTTTCCTGAACCGGAAAAACTCTCTGTGTAGGACTCTAAAGACTCGTCAATATGCTGACAGTGGGTTTAACCACAAGCACGTCAGCGGCACTAGCTGTACATAACATCTATCTAGGTATTAAGCAAAAAGAAAGCGAACAAGAAAACTCATCCGTACTCCTATTGAGCATATCTGTGACAATCTCCATACAGTCCGGTCTTTTCATCTGAAATAATCGCCTACCGGGTCTAAATATGGATAACGTCAAACCCCTACTAAATCGATAAGTCGTGCCGGTATGAGGCTCATCACGCATTGAGAAACTACTGACATCAGTAAATCTCATTTACCTTAGCCGAGGATTTTCGGTGATGGTTGACCCAACACAGCACGGCATCGACTCCCAATACCGGGAGAGACGAATCCCTGACGATTGTTCACTGTCTCCATGTGGCTCGGGACTGTACCCAACTAAAATCTGTTTGGACGACTCCTTTGAACCATAATATGGTAGTAATCTAAGTACAGTGGGAACTCACACGAGACAAATGAAAATCTCAGATCAAAAGACTAACATGTACTCATACCACAAGAGAGTTTTCATCTGACAATAAGTATAATATCATCTAGAAGTTCTCGGCGAGTCCGTCCGGTGTACTCACCTCTAGTGAGCACCTGTATACTATCTTAGGTGACTCAACACCAATGACTTGTGACACCTTGCCACCGCCCCTCATCAGGGTCTCGAAGCATATACCTTAGCCTACTCCGGAGTATCGATGCTCAAACTCGATACTCGCTCGACTAGGAATATTTAAAGATGTGCTTATGGACCACCCAGCTCCCAGATATATGATCGCCATCATAATACTGGTAGTCAAGCAATAATCTTACGGGTTTTATCAAAATGTAAACACATAATGATAAAGAAAAGCCAGATAACATACTATCATCTCGAGTGAGACTGTTCTATCTGTATAGGTTCTCGTTCAATCATCATAATCGCCTACTTATAATTACAATAATTGCCTTAAGGGTACTATATCTAACAGGAAGAAATGAAGGTTGAGGTGGAGGAAGGGATGGTGTTTCAGATCAGCAGAGAGCGCGGAAAAGAGAAGGAAGAGAAGAACGACAAGTGGTACAGGGTTGAGAGGAGCATCGGCAAGTTCTTGAGGAGGTTCCGGCTCCCGAAGAACGCGAAGGTCGATCAGGTGCAGGCGACAATGGAGAATGGGATGGTCACTATTACCGTGCCCAAAGAAGAGGTCAAGAAACCCGAGGTTAAAGCCATTGAAATCTCTGGCTAAAAGAACTTAGTCGCTGGCTGCTTATATGGCGGCGCAAACTCTTGAGTCTATGCTTGCTTATCTATGTGTTTCTTGTGTAAGTTCTGATATCTGAAGGTCGTAAGGGCCTGTTTGGTTACAGGATTATGAAATCTTGGATTCCAAAATAGTACAATTGAAAGGTTATGAATTAGCTAATTTCTTATTTGGTTGGTATTGGATTCCTAGCAGAGAATTTCTAGATCATGGTAATCCTTGTTTTGTTGGTAAAATGAAAGTATAATTTTGATTTGAGGATCATGGAGAGAGGGGAATTTTTTTAGATTAAAAGTACCGCGGGACCTACCAAATAGCAGCAAATCCATAAGAATCCTCTCATTTTTGAAGGATTTTGGGAGCCTTCTTTTTTGTGGGTTCCATCACAAAAAGCTTTCAAAATCTCACAACCACACAGAGGCTATAATGTAGATTTTGTTGGTATGTAATAAGAGGAAGCTGATCTCTCAAAATAAAACAAGTGTTGGGAGAAAAACTTGATTGTTTTCTGTTGATTTTAATTTGCTTGTGATTAACAGCCTATATCGTTTATTAAGTTAATTGCTAAATAATAGCCTCAATGTTCCATCAACTTTGCGCATATATATCTTACTGATTTTTTTAGTTGTATTTAGATACCCTAAAAGACAAACTGTATAAATTTTGTTTAGAAGGGTTGTGGATTTGATGGTCCAATGAAGAAAGTAAAATATTAACGGCTTGTACTTCAGAATACATAAATGCAGCGATAAAACCAATAAGGCATACAAGTGCAAAATAGATGAAACATTAGGATATTATTTAGCAATTAACCTTTGTTTATTTATGTAGACATTTTTATGTCTTTAGGGATGATCAGACCTGTAATCATTCAGCAAGACAAGTGACGGTAAATTTTTCTAGAACGTGAACGAAACAAGGAAAAAATTGCACGGCCCTTGCCAAGTTCCACGTCCCTGTGGACATATTTTTTGTATAGCATGAAAGACAAACATTTCACAAAAGAAAATAGGTGTCAGACATATGTTTTGTAGCATGAAACACAACTTTTCACAAAAGAAAATAGGGGTTAAAAAACTCTTTTGACCTAAGGAAGAAAAAATAGTAGAAGATGTGTGAACAAGAGTCAATTATACAGCCCGGAAAAGGGTTACAAGAAAATGGAAAGGGTAAGAGAAAATACAGCGCAAGAACCTTAAAGAAGATGACCATTTTTACTCTCAATCTTAGGGTCTTCTTTCAGGCCGTAAACTATTATTAATTGGATATTTTGGAACCTAGGACCGAATTGAATTGATGAGAATGAATGTGAACATCTTTCACCTTGAAACTAACAGCGGTGTAACAATTCCAACGGAGCTGGGACAAAGAAGCAAACGAGTAACAAAATCTTCCAACAGATGAGATTATTATTAATTATTTAGTATCAAACAATACGAAACAGTAAATAAACAAAAAGGAATGAGGGTTAACAATGGAAAAAGAAAATCAGCACCCTGAAGTTTATGCAATTTCAATACTTGTATATCTTGTACTTACTAGTTGCCAATTCTTATACATTTCCCATTGTATGATTTTTTACGCCAATTCTTATACATTTCCCATTGTATGACTTTTTACTCCCAGAAACGGTGGGCAAGAGAATTAAAATCACATGCAACGTTTATTACTTTTCAAACTAATGACATAAAAATTAAACCGTTTCGATCATCCAAAAGGATGGTCGACCACTCTAAGGAAAATGTCCTCTATGCCGTTTGATATCCACCGTCCTCATAGAAACATCACAGTTCAAGATCAACAGAGTTAACAGGATATCACAGCACATATAATATTGGAGAATACCAAGCGAACCAAATGACTGAAGTCATATTTCTCCACGTGACATACCAAAATAAGTTTTACTAGACATAATGAAAATGACAAAATCCATTATAGGTTGAGGAAACAAAAATAAAGAATAGAATGCCGCAAATGACTAAGAGAGCAAAAAATGAAAATGCATTGTTGTTCAGAATATAATGAAGTATGATATCAGTCAATAGAAAGATGTACATCATTGATACTTCAAAAGCTCCAAATGAACCGGATTTGGAAGAAAAGGAAAACACTCCTGAATAAATAAGACGGCAGGGAAATCAGAGTTGAAGTAGAGGATTGTTGGATATAGGTGTCCTCAAGGCAATTATTGTAATTGAAGGAGGAGCTATACGAGAGAACAATCTTACTCGAGATGATAGTATGCTATCTGGTTTGTCTTTATATGTCATGTGAATATATTTTACTAGTTATCACGTATCGCTAAGATATGAGACAAAACCCTTAGGATTTTGCTTGACTACCAGGATGATGATAGAGATTATACTAATGGGGTCTGGGTAGTCGATAAGCACAGCACATACTTAAATATCTCTAGTCGTAGAAGTATCGAGACTGGACATCGGTACTCCGGTTTAGACTAGCGTGTATATTTCCTGACCCGATTGGAGGGCGATAGCTGATACTGCAGCTATTGGTATTTGACATCGAGAATTGTATACAGGTACTCATTGGATGAGTTACACTGGATGGACTCACCGAGAACTCCTGGTTGGTAATATACTAATGTCAGATAGCAATTCCCTAATGACATGAGTACAGGATGTCCCTAAGACCTGAGATCGCCATAGTATCCCATGTGTTTCTCCATATAGGACATGGATATCAGTCTAATCTTGGAGAAACATGGGTAATAATGAAGAGCATTTGATGTTCTTGGTATATGGTAATGGTAGCTTCCTAAAGGAGGTAATTACTGATTCTAGCTTCCCAGATAACATGGGAGACAGAGCGTCTGTCGCGAGTTATAAGCTTACCCTCTTTTGAGGAGCAGTATATTAGAAAGAGTTCCAAGTGGGATACTGAGGTAGTCGTGGCGCTAGATGCTGATTGTGAATCAGCAAAAGATACCGTCTGAGAATTTCGCTGGATATAATTATTTATGAACGTTATCCCATCGTCTTGCCAGGAAAATACTAAGGCAGGTATCACTCAGTTCGGGAGATATTTGATCTCGGAGAACTTGAGATACAGGAAGAAATAGATAGAAGCGTTGTGTTGGGTCCACTCATTGAGACTAGTTCTCGAACACAGTTTGCGAAACTGTTAATACAAAAGTTGGGTATGAGATACTGCAATAATTGGCCTTAAGTGCAAGTGGGAGATTCTTGGATAGGGGTGCTCTCAAGGTAATTATTGTAATTGAAGGAAAACTTATACGAGAGAATAATATTACTCGTGATGATAGTATACTATCTGGTTTGTCTTTATCTGTCATGTGAATACGTTTTACTAGATATCACATATCGCTAAGACATGAGATAAAGCCCTTAGGATTTTACTTGATTACTAGGACGATGATGGATATCATACTGATAAGGCCTGGGTAGTCGATAAGAACATCCTTAAATGTCCCTAGTCATAGGAATATCGAGACTGGATATCGGTACTCCAGTTTAGACTAGTGTGCATGTTTCCTGACCCGGTTGGAAGGCGATAGTTGATACTGCAGCTATTGGTGTGACATCGAGGATTATATACAGATGCTCATTGGATGAGTTACACTGGATGGACTCACCGAGAACTCCTAGTTGGTAATATATCAATATCAGATAGCAGTTCTCTGGTGACATGAATACAGGATAGTCCTTAGGACCTGAGATCGCCATAATATCTCATGTATTCGTACTATACTTAGACTTCTATCCTACCACGGCTCAAAGGAGTCGTGCAGACATTTTTGTTGGGTATAGTCCCGAACCACGTGGAGGCAATAAGCGGTCGAGAGGATTCGTCTCTCCCGGTATAGCGAGTTGATGTCGCGCTGTGCAGAACATGACTGTAACCACAAGTTGGTGGACACCGCAGTAGAGATAAACCGATAGGTATTATCAGTTATATCTCCGATTGGTTATGAGTCCTATGTCGCACGACTTATCGAGTTATTGGGGTCTGACAGATTCCAAACTCTAGACCTGATATGCGATACTCTTAGACGAAGAGTCTAGACTGTACGGTGATGTCACTGATAGACATTGCAGGGTTCAGATGAGCTTGCTCATTGACCTTCTTTCGATCAATACCTGGGTAGCTATTACGTGCAGCTAGTACCGCTGACGTACTTATGGGCTATGAATATGATTCTAATCTATTGCCAGCGTATTGTTAAGTTTTTAGAGTCCAACACAGAGGTTTCTCAGCACAGTCGAAACGTTATAAGGCACATCTGAGGATACGTGCAAGAATTCGATTAAACACGTGTATACACGTATTTTAATCGGGTGTTTAATGATATTAGCCGATATATAACTGGATTATTAAATCAAGTGTTGATTTAATAATTAAAAATATATATTTATATATTGATATATTTATATATTAACTAATATCATGCTCATTTTATTTTTCCTCTCTTTATATATTATTTATATATGATATAAATAATATATATCATTTGTCATAGTTGTACATACATGATTGAATACGATTTCCGATTGTGTCGGTTTTTAGAAAATTGTATATAGAAATCACAACCAAAAAAATATTTTGACCGCAATCAATAACGGTGTCGGATGTAGCGCGTTAGTAAGTGCGGATCGTCCACAGGGAAAGTGAGATCCGTTCAATTTTTGAATTAGATGAGTAGAAAATTTAAAGAAAAGAAACGAAAACAATTCATGATTTGTAATTGAATATCAAGAATTAGAAAAATCTAGATCTAGAAAAAACATTAAAATCAAGAATAGAGATGTGTGATAATTTCCAAACCAACAATCAAGATTCGAAGTGTGGCTCGTAGGAGTAGATCGGATCTATAGATGTGATGAGATCTAATGATTACTCATTCTTATCAATTAACGAATTGATACTAGATCGATGAAAATTTACCGAGGGTTAAGGATCTTGCGAAGAATTTAGGGATTCCTCATCTCATCCTTTGTCCTTTCGATGAATCTCATTCAAGATCTAGCTTCTAGTAAATCTAATGATCGATTGTTGATCTCTAGTTTTGAGCGAACACAATCAAGAAAGTATCGTCTGAAAACTAAATCATCGATCATTAGATTCACAAGAATTTACAAACGTTATAAGATTTAAGAATTGTAAAAGAGTTTAAATCATCATCATCTATTGATCGTCACAACTCAGCGAAGTTTTACTCAAACATCATAATATCAAACACAATCACAAATTGAGATCGAATCATAATGCTTGAATTAAAAGATAAGCAAGATATAGAAATTTCACCTCTATTTATCGACAAATTTCGTTACAACTCTTTTGAAATTTACAAAAGGAAGGAACTAGATCGTCGATTTCGGCTTCGCTCAGCTTCTTGAGTCGCGGATCTCCTTGGATCTCTTGCTCCGATGAAATCCGGTGTCGCTTTCTAAAGGATCGAAGGCTTCTCGCTTGAATGGTACTCGGGATCTTGATCTTGATTTTGTAATTGGAATTAGGGTTAGGGTTTTGAGGCACAAGTTGTGTTACTCAACTTGTGGGTAGAAGATGATGGATGATTCTTGAACAACCTCAACCCTAGATCTAGGCTCCTTTTTATAGATCTCAAAACCCTAGATCTAGGATTTCAAATTTCAAATTTCCCTCCAAAAGTTTGGTAAAGGGAGCTTTCTAGATGAAGTTTGTTAAGCCGAGCCTTCTAGATGAGTCACGTGGCGTTTCTGGGATCTTCTGGAAGCTTGGGCCGTTAGAGGAGACACACGGAGCAAATTGGGAGGGTTGGCGCCATCAAGCCGCCGCAGATCCGCGGCGCAAGCGGGCTCCCGCCGTGGAACCGCGGCGCTATTGAAGCTTTAGGGCTTGAGTCTTCAACTGCGGTCTTGGGCTGATATTTGGGCCTTTTTATGATATGTTAAATTTTATTTGGCCTTCTGTATCGCTACCAGATCTCACATCTTGGAGTTGGTGTATTTTTGATCAGCTCTTTTCCCAATTTTGGCTTTGTTCCTGAAATTTTCTGCATAATTTCTCGAGACAAGAGTTGCGCTATACAAGAATGATGCGATGCCATGATAAACACAAAATTTCCCTAAAAGTGCCGATTTTAAAGTCTAACACATGCAATCTGGTATTTCATAGATGTTTTGCTATTATGTGCAATATGAATACCGAACACTTCTAGATGAGTGCAAATGATAGGGAAATTGCCGTGTTAAAAATGCAGTATTTTCGACTGATCAAATTCCCCCAAACTTATTTTCGATCGTCTCGATCGAATGGTTTTATTAAAAAGAGAAGGAGAAAATAAAGAAAGAGAAAAACTAACTAGCACACTTTCGTAGGCAACACGATTGCATTGAGCACGTGCAACAAGCCTTTAAACCTCTAGGTGTCCCTAGTAGGAGGAGTGTTGTCTCCTGAGGGTTTTCAGCGGATTGCACCCACAAAATCCTATAATAAAAGGAAGATCATGAATATTACATTTAAAGACAAGAATTGTAAAAGAAAACCCTTGAAAATTAGGCTTTCCAACTAAGCATGCTTTTCGGTTGTCATGAACCCTATCTTAATGGTCATGAAAAAATGTCAGAAATCACGTCCTCCCTCAATAAAACATCGTCTTATTCTTCATTCCTATCTTTCTTCTAAACATCGATCATATCACCCTGCGTGTGTGTAAAGGACATCCCTACACCCGGAGAATTCAATTCAAGCTATCATACTCTTGCCCATTAGCCTCAATACTTTTTAATTAATGAATATTTAGATGAATTTGCTCACACACTTTCATGCGACCGTTAATACTTCTTGAGGTACTAACCGACCGATTACTCATGTGCTTGCTTATTTGGTGTTTTTTTCCTCGTCTTGCACCACCTAAGGCATAGCAGTGACTCCCAGACCAGTTGGCCTTAGGGCACTAGGTGAAGAGGCACCCTCGCTATATATTTTTTTTATTGCCCTTAGCGATAACAAAACCAGTATCCATTTTTCTCACCATTTTATATTTTCTTCATCATTTTTTTATTTCCTTCATACATCGGCTTTAAGACAAGAGTATTTCAAGGTATCCTCTACTATCCCGGGCTTCAAGATGTGTGTAAGTACGAATAGCAGGGTATCAACGTTCAAAATGTTTGGCTTCCAGAATAGGAACTATTTTTCAGACTTATTTTTATCCTCAGATTAGTGACTTCCTTCATCTTACTAACCCTTGGGACAACGGCTCATAACTACTTATTACTAGTTCGTATAAGAAAACTTCTAATTTTCTTAGTTTTCTTAAATTTTTTCAATCTTTTGGATGTAATTTTTCACTATCTAATCTTTTATTATCTTATTTATGTACAAAAATGTTAAATATTTTTATATTTTGAAAATTTTTAAATTTTTATGGGTTTTGAAAATTTTTACACAAAATGATGAGCCAAAAATTTTTACACAAAATTTTTATGGGTTTTGAAAATTTTTAAATTTTTATAGGCTTTTAAAGAAATATTTTGTGCTTATGCAAATGATATGCAAATGATGCAAAAATAAGCACAAACCTCCCCCAAACTTGTTTTCAACAGTGTCCTCACTGTAGCCAACCGCTATATCTACAAAACTTGTAAGCCTGGGAGGAATTTATTAGTGGGGGCAAAATATATAAGTGAAGATCCTCCCCCAAACTTATTCTTTTTCACTCACCTCCATTCAAAAAGATGATGCAGCAATATACAGGACATGGAGGTGAGACGGAGGAATTTTAATCAAGGTAAAATGGCTCCTGTAAGAATAGAAGCTCCTCCGTAGAGTCAGTGGAAAAATACGGCTTTAGTCTATGTCCATTCACTTTGAAAAATGTGCCGTTTTTAACATATTCTACCTCTACTGCCCCGTGCGGGTATACAGACCGCAGAACAAAATGTCCCTTCCACCGAGATCGAAGCTTACCCGCGTGAAGGTGTAGTCGTGAATCATAAAGAAGGACTTGCTGACCAGGTGTAAATTTTTTCCTCAAAATGTTCTTATCGTGAAAAACCTTGGTCCAATTCTTTACGATTACAGCGTTATCATAAGCTTCATCGCGGAGTTCGCTTAGCTCATTCAATTGCAGCTTCCGAAAGTTGCAGGCTTGGTTTAAGTCAAAGTTGATTTCCTTAATAGCCCACAATGCTTTATGCTCTATCTCGACTGGCAAGTGACATGCCTTCCCAAACACTAACCTATATAGAGACATCCCTAGGTCGGTTTTAAATGCAGTTCGGAATGCCCAAAGAGTATCTGTCAGTTTGGTCGACCAATCTTTTCTATTTTTCGCAACAGTCTTCTCCAGGATTTGTTTGATCTGTCTATTCGAAATCTCAGCCTGCCCGCTCGTTTGGGGGTGATAGGGTGTAGAGAGTCTGTGGTTGATTGCGTATTTCCGCATCAGAGTCTCGAAAGACCTGTTGCAGAAATGTGTCCCGTTATCGCTAATGATAGCGCGTGGGTGTCCAAATCGCGAAAAGATGTTTTCTTTTAAGAACTTAATGACAACCTTCTTGTCATTAGTGCGACATGGAATGGCTTCAACCCACTTCGAGACATAATCAACCGCAAGCAGTATGTACAAATTCCCAAAGGAGTTGGGAAAGGGACCGATAAAGTCAATGCCCCAAACATCGAAAATTTAAACCACTAAGATGGGTTGCTGTGGCATTTCATTTCTCCGGTAAATCCTACCCGTGTGTTGACATTGTGTACAGGTTTTGCAATAATCAAATGCGTCCTTGAACAAGGTCGGCCAATAAAATCCGCATTGCAAAACCTTCTCCGCCGTCTTTCTAGAACCGAAGTGACCCCCACAGGCCCGATCATGACTAAAAGATAGAACACTCTTGAACTCCTCATTCGGGACACACCGGCGAATGATCTGATCAGGACAATACTTAAACAGATAGGGATCATCCCAGTAAAAGTGTTTTACTTGGGATAGAAAACAGTGTTTGTTTTGTTTTGACCAATCGCTGGGTATCAGTCCCGTGACAAGATAGTTCACAATATCCCTGAACCAAGATTCCTTGGATACGCTCAAGAGTTGTTCTTCCGGGAACGAATCATTGATCGGCAGGGTCACAGGGGAAGAAGAGATGCGTGAAAAATGGTCGGCTACAACGTTTTCACATCCTTTCTTATCTTTGATAACAAGATCAAATTCTTGTAATAGAAGGATCCAACGTATTAGCCTACATTTTGCATCTTTCTTCGCCAAAAGATGTTTCAAGACGGAGTGGTCAGTGTACACAACTATTGGTGAGCCAATCAAGTAAGGCCTGAATTTTTCTAATGCAAATACAACCGCCAAAAGTTCTTTTTGGGTAGTCGTATAGTTAATTTGAGCATCATTTAGGGTCTTACTCGCATAATAGATCATGTGTGGCATCTTTTCAATGTGTTGTCCTAAGACTGCACCAACTGCAAAATCTGATGCATCACACATAAGCTCAAAGGGGTAGTCCTAATTTGGAGACGATAGAACGGGGGCTGTAGTGAGGGAGTGTTTGAGTGAGTCGAATGCTGCCTCACAATCCGAGTCAAAGTGGAAGGTCGTATCCTTAGCCAAGAGAAGAGTTAAGGGTCTAGCAATTTTGCTAAAATCCTTAATAAATCTCCTATAAAAGCCTGCATGGCCAAGAAATGATCGGATATCCTTGACGCTTTTGGGATGATGAAGGTTTTGAAAGACATCTATCTTAGCTCTGTCAACCTCAATGCCTTTCCGTGAAATAACATGTCCAAGCATAATTCCCTCTTGGACCATGAAATGGCATTTTTCCCAATTCAAGGTTAAGTTCTTCTCTCTGCAACGAGTAAGAACAGCGTCAAGATTCGTTAGGCAGTCAGAAAAAGAGTCTCCGAAAATCGAGAAATCGTCCATGAAAATCTCCAAAAAATTCTCGACCATGTCAGAGAATATCCCCATCATACACCGCTGAAAGGTAGCGGGAGCATTGCATAACCCAAAGGGCATGCGTCTATAAGCAAAGGTACCAAAAGGATAAGTAAAAGTGGTTTTATCTTGATCTTTTTTGGCTATGGGGACCTGATTATAGCCAGAGTATCCGTCCATAAAGCAATAATACGCACGTCCAGCTAAGCGTTCCAGCATCTGATCAATGAAAGGTAGAGGAAAGTGGTCTTTCCTCGTGGCGGCATTGAGTTTTCTGTAATCAATACATGCACGCCACCCAGTTTGGGCGCGTGTCTGAATCAACTCATTTGCCTCATTGGTAATAATAGTGATGCCGGATTTCTTAGGGACGACATGTATAAGACTCACCCATTGGCTATCGGAGATTGGGTATATGATACCACTACCAAGGCATTTGACGATCTCTTTTATGACGGGGTTCAACCGTCTCTGTGGTTCTCGGGTTGGTCTGGCATCATCCATCACATGTATATGATGTTCTACAATCAAGGGACTAATCCCTTTGATGTCCGCCATGGTCCAACCAAACTCCTCCCTATTAGATCTCAATACCGATAAAAGTGCATTCTTTTGCTCTGATGCTAGAGAAGCGGATATGATAACCGGTAAAGACTCATTCTCACCTAAGTATGCATATTTAAGATGAGAAGGTAAAATTTTGAGATCTAATGCTGGCGGAGAAATAATAGAAGGTGGGATTATCGAATGATTTTTGGAGTCACAAAGAAGCTCATAGCCTGTAAAAGATACAGACTCGGATGGTGATGAGTCAGGAGTGTCGGACTCAAGCGTGGAAATGGTGTCCTCACTAAGATCATGTGCCAGGTCAAACAGTGATGTGGTAGTGTCGTCGAGATCTGTAAAGCAAAGTTCCTCAACTCCGCAACTTTCGGGAGCAATCTCGTGGACAGAGCACACATCAAGGATATGAGCAGAGGGTTCTGATGGCTGACTTCCAATTTTGTAGATGTTTAGTTCAATGGTCATATTTCCAAATGATTAGTTCATCGAACCATTTCTACAGTTAATGACAGCATTGGAAGTGGCAAGGAATGGTCGACCCAAAATCACCGGAATTTGGCTCTGGGGGTTTGCTACAGATTGTGTATCGAGAACAATAAAGTCTACAGGGAATACAAATTCCCCGACCTTTATCAACACATCCTCTAGTTCACCCCTAGGTTTGGTGATTGAACGGTCTACCATTTGGAGAGTGCAGTGAGCAGGTTTCAACTCTCTAATCCCTAGCTGCTCATAGACAGAGTATGGAAGTAGGTTAACACTTGCGCTAAGGTCTAAAAGAGCACGGTTGATGTTTTTACCCCCAATCGAAATCGATATCGTAGGACATCCTGGGTCCTTACGTTTCTTTGGTAGCTGTGGGATAAAAGCAGTGCTAATGTTATTAGACATGAAGACCTTCTTCGGCACTTGAGTCTTCCTCTTCCTAGTGCACAAGTCCTTAAGAATTTTCGCATAAGCGGGGACTTGTTGAATCGCATCTAGGAGAGGGATGTTGATGTTAACCTGTTTGAACATTTCCATAATTTTCTCCATATGTAGACTCGATTTGTTAGTCCTTAACCGATTCGGGTAAGGTGCTTTAGCAATGAGCACTGGGTCCATCATAGGAGAAGGAAGTGGGGGTAGACGTGATCCCAAAAGAGGAGTGGGGATCGTCTGTGGTGGACTAGAAGAGCTGTGCTGAGGTGTCGAGCCTAGTGGGAAATGGAGAATAGGCTCGCGAGAAGGCGGTGGGGTAGAAGAACAAGGATCAGAAGTAGAAGTGTGTGTGTGAGGAAAGGTCTCAGCCGGGGTGTTACTGATAGATTGATCAGTATCATCAATTTCTTCCCCAACATGGTTATTCAGCACTCTTCCTGATCTCAACGTTGTGACGGCATTTATATTATAATGCCCAGGATTCGGTAGGGGTTGAGACGGAAGTTTCCCTTTTTCTCTCGCACTCATTTCGGCTTTAAGTCGTGCAATTTCTGCTTCCATCGTTCTGATACTCTCAGCTTGGGACGCTGAGTTTTTCTTTATCTCACCGACGGAATATCTAACCTCAGCCGACACTTCCATGAAATTTGACAAGAGTGACTTCATGGTTTGAGTGAATTGAGAGAACTCGTCAGAACAGGTCGACTGTATAGGATTAGACAGTGCAGGAGGGTTGACCTGGTTTTGAAAATTTTGTGACTGGTAGGGGTGCTGAGTGAGTTGAAGTGGTTGCTGTTATGGTGGAGGGACCCTTTGGAAATGATTCTGGTTTGGAACCGTGTTCTGAGATTGGGATTGGTTCCAAGCAAAGTTCGGGTGATTCCTCCAACCCTGATTGTATGTGGAAGAATATGGATCGTTTCTAGGTCTTTGAAATGCGGCATTGGTATGCTCGTGACCTTGAAACGGAGAGTTTAATGGACATTCTTCCGTTAAGTGAGAAGGATCAGAATAGCACCCACATACAGTTTTGGGGAGCGACATCGTATTTAGGGAGGCTGCTAAAAATTTGTGTTCCATAGCTTCGAGCTTCTTTTCCATTGCTGCCATCTCGGCTCGAACACCTATGGACACGTCAATTTGGTGTACGCCACCTCTAGACGATGGATGGGTTCCACTCTCCCACTGTAAGGATTTTTTAGCGAACTCTTCTAAAAATTTCCAAGCTTCCCCATCATCCTTGGTCATAAAGGTGCCTTGACACATGTTTTCAAGGTTTTGTTTAGTGGTAGGGTTAATGCCCTCATATATGATTAGGCAAAGATCCCATCTCGGGATGCCGTGATGTGGACATTGAACCAAAAGATCCTTGAAACGTTCAACACATTTTGAGAATGGTTCAGTCGGAAGCTGGGTGAATTGATATAGTTCGCTACGGATTCGAGCTGTCTTTTGCATAGGGTAGAATTTCTTAAGGAATGCCGCAACGAATTCTTCCCAATTCGTAATGGAATGTGCGGTGGTGTTATACAGCCACTTCTCGGCTATATCGCACAAGGTAAATGGAAGAAGACGTAGACGCATAGCATTCACAGAAAGTTGTGACGTACCCATCATCGCGCATACATTTTCAAATTTGGTGATAAAGATGTTGCGCCACGGCAGCGCCCCGGCCGTCTATCCGAGGCCAAAATGCGGAATGAAATTTTTTCTTATCTTTAAACCGGCACTACCGCAGACAATAAACCCGGATCGTAACCATTAACCTAATGCTAGCTAACAAGAGATGGGGTGAGAGATATACCAAGCGATCCGTGTCCTTCGGTCTTCGTCTCCACTCCGATCTCCCGCGGAATCTCCGTCCATCACCTCCTCGTCGGAAAGGGCACCACATAGCCGAGTTTTTTTACGGGCTCCCACCTCTGGACCGAGGCAACTCGGACGCGAAGTTGGCTAGCCGATGCGTCCAAGATTTGCTGTAGGCTAGTGTAGAATGCTATGTCTCTTTGGGGTTTATGAAGTTGCCATGGATGTGGAGGTGGAGAAAGAAAATGAGCTTTTGAAAAAAAATGGAGCTATCATTTTCTTGCAAGAATGAGATGAAGGAAATATGCCACACTTAAAAATGAACCTCTCATCCCCCTCTCAAATGTGGCCGGCCAAATATGAGGAAGTGAATCCATGAAGGGAGGTGAGTGTAGGAGAGGAATAAAGGTGACCACACCCCAAAAGCAATGATAACAAAGTCACACTAAATCAAATCCAATTCTAATCTTAACTAATGCAAGTGAGGTGACTAGAAAAGGATCTCATGATGAGGAAGCCACAAATGCAAGAAACCCCTCCACAATAAGTTATTTGCAAACTTCCAAATAACCCCCTCCATCGGAAAAGTCCGGCCGCGAAGGAACAAAGGAAAATCGACCGGAACGGAATGCAAACTGGCAACTTCAGAAAACTGATCCCGTAATATATTACAGGAAAACTCCGCTACTGCATATACATGCCCGCATTTGTATTCCCACTGAACACAAATGCAAAGAGACAAAACTACACTATCTAATACTAGGATCCGGCTTAAGCCAAAGCCGGCTAGTAAAAACCGATCCGATCACGATCCGTGCAATACCGCACGTATCTGATCGAAACCTGCCATATCTCCATATGGCCTCTACAGCGTTTCGCCCGAAACTTGAGTAACTGAGTGTGGTGGACTCTAAAGACTCGTCAATACTATGGCTGTGGATTTAACCACTAGCACGTCAGAGGTATTACCCATACGTGATGGGATACCAGCTATTGACCAAACGGGACGTCGATGAGCGAACTCATCCTGACACCCTACTGAGCCTGTCAGTGACAATATCCGTACAGTCCGGTCCGTTCGTCTATGAGCATCGCATGGCGGGCTTAGGGGGTTGGTAAAAGTCAGACCCCCAATAGCGGTACAAGTCGTGTCGGAGTGAAGCCCAGAACACCCTGAGATACTACTGGAATACCTACCAGTAAATCTCCTGCCTCGGCCGAGGGCTTTGTGTAATGGCTCTCCTAGACACAGCGCGACCTCACCCCCAATACCGGGAGAGACGAACCCCTGCTGATCCGCTCGCTGCCTCCATGTGGCTCGGGACTGTACCCAACTAAAACCTGTTTGCACGACTCCTTTGAGCCGTGGTAGGGTAGTAATCAAAGTACAGTGGGAACTCACACGAGACAAATGACGATCTCAGGTCGATGAACTAACATGTACACATGTCACCTGGGAACTGCTATCTGACATCTGGTATAATCCCAACTAGCAGGTTCCCGGCGAGTCCTGTCCGGTGTACTCATAACCCAATGAGCACCTGTATACATCTTAGGTGAACCAACTGACACCAGTGGCTTGTGAGACCGGCCACCGCCCCTCGTCGGGGTCTCGACTGTGTACACTAGTCTACTAATGGAGTATCGATGCCCAGTCTCGAAACTCCCACGACTAGGGACCTTTTAAGGATGTGCTTATAGAACCCAGCTCCCACGTATATGATCGCCATCATACTACTGGCCGTCAAGCAAGAATCCTAAGGTCTCTATCAACGTGTAATAGCGACTCATAAGGTCACCTAAAGCAGTACACGATGATAGAGATAAACCAGATAGCATACTATCATCTTGAGTAAGACTGTCCTACCGGGATAGGTCCTCCCTCAATCATTGCAATCACGTGCCTGTGATCCAATAATTGACTCTGAGGGCACTAACTCCAACAATCTCCCACTTGCACTCAAGGCTAATTATTGCGATGTCGCATACTCACAGCCCGTGTGATACCGAACACCCAACTCCTCTACTAGTCAGTCTTACAAAGCTCGTTTGCGAAACTATTACGTTCAAGGAATAGCCTCAGTGAGAGGATCCGCTCTGATGTTTCTTTCTATGTCTCTCTTTATCTCAAGTTCGCGGAGAAAACCATCTCCTGAAATGAGCAATACCTGTCTTAGAATGTGTCTGGATATCTGATGGGACCTAGCTCATAAATGAACTCCAAATTCAAACTTCTTAGACTGTATCGTCAACAGAACTTAATCAGTATCCTGCGCCATGCCTTCCTTCAGTATCCACCTGGACCATCTGTCCAAAATACCGCCCCTCGCCAGAGGGAAAACTATAACTCTGACAGTCACTCTGCCATCCAGGTCACCTTGGAAGCCTGGAATGATAACCGTTTCCAGAACGAGGCTGTCATTATCATATCCCTAGAACACGCACTTATGTCCCAAAACTGCTTCCGATCGTTTCTCCAGGATTGGATTAATATCAACTTATTGCATCTACTGCAAGAACAACATCTGGTGTGGTACTTGGCATCTCATGATCAACTCAATTGCCTATGCAAGTGATCTGCCAATCATACGTATCCCTCTCCCCTTTAGTCTGTAAGACACCTTTAGAGAGGGTGACTCCATCACTTGCAGGTATACTACCGTGCCAGGAGTCGTCCATTCTAAATACTCTTAGAATGCTATCTAAGTACCCTGATTGGGAAACCACCCAAATCCAGATCTAAAACCATAGATCTAGTGACCAGAATGTCTGATATAATATCCAAGTCCTATGTGGAGAAATCACTGTGTGACGACCAAAGAATAACCGATCGTAGTATAGGAATTTCACTTCCTACTCTGTGTATGTCATCCAAATACCAGGACATCACACCCTACTACCTTCTTAACAGATCCATCCCCTATTCTGATGAAGTCAAACCTATGACTGTTACGTCAGAAATAGATGATCTATCTCCGCTATATCTGCTTTAGTCTATAGATAGACATAAGCCTCTTGCCCACTATGCTTCCGTTTCTCCCACTGACTACGACAACCCTCTGGCAGAGTCATATAGACGTGCACTTCTAAAGCCAGTTTAGAACGACGCTATACCCATCTTCCTACCGAGTCTCATAGTCTGGAACAACAGCAATGGCAAGTCTGGGTAAACAAGAACCTCCCTGCTACCGTCCTTGAGCATACCGAAGTACCTCTCGGGTGCCTGAGGTTATCCACTTTATCTGCGGAGTGGCCAATGGAATGTCAAACCAGATTGAATCTTTAAGTTCTTATCAAATCTTCAGTAATCGTTTGCGGTTCTGAAATCACTTCCAGTTCTACCATACTCCCACTACTGTTTTCTGAAGAAAAAAAAATTATTAAAACTGTGGCGAGTCAAGAACAATATCACTATTGATCTTCCAGATGGTAGAAAGTCAACTCTCGTCATAGCCCGGGTCAACCCACAAACAGCCATTACAGAAACGTGCCTTGAGTTATCCGGAATCTGGTTTTAAACATAAGCCGGACAAGTCCCCGTACCTTAACAATGTCAAGATATGAACTGTTCTATATCTAATATAGAAACAGAGGCACTGATTTAATTGAACCAGATTCAAATCATGCAGCTGTCTCTAGTGCATGTCAATTAAATGGAAGGAGGCCGATCAGCGTTACTCAACTTAGGAGTACTTCCAATTATGAGTAATCTGAAAGAGAAGCTAGTTCTCTTAATCATTACTATCAACTGAATACCACGCACAAGTATCTACATCTTCGATCACCTTGAAGAATCCCGATACTTGCAACACCTGTTTCTCTACTTTACTCTTTTACCTATAACTTCTCAAAACTTGGACCCTGCGTTTCTACGAAACACCTGTCTAAGAACTATGAGGAAGTGAATCCATGAAGGGAGGTGAGTGTAGGAGAGGAATAAAGGTGACCACACCCCAAAAGCAATGATAACAAAGTCACACTAAATCAAATCCAATTCTAATCTTAACTAATGCAAGTGAGGTGACTAGAAAAGGATCTCATGATGAGGAAGCCACAAATGCAAGAAACCCCTCCACAATACAAATAACCCCCTCCATCGGAAAAGTCCGGCCGCGAAGGAACAAAGGAAAACCGGCCGGAACGGAATGCAAACTGTCAACTTCAGAAAACTGATCCCGTAATAAATTACAGGAAAACCCTGCTACTGCATATACATGCCCGCATTTGTATTCCCACTGAACACAAATGCAAAGAGACAAAACTACACTATCTAATACTAGGATCCGGCTTAAGCCAAAGCCGGCTAGTAAAAACCGATCCGATCACGATCCGTGCAATACCGCACGTATCTGATCGAACCCTGCCATATCTCCATACGACCTCTACAGCGTTTCGCCCGAAACTTGAGTAACTGAGTGTGGTGAACTCTAAAGACTCGTCAATACTATGGCTGTGGATTTAACCACTAGCACGTCAGAGGTATTACCCATACGTGACGGGATACCAGCTATTGACCAAAAGAGACGTCGATGAGCGAACTCATCCTGACACCCTACTGAGCCTGTCAGTGACAATATCCGTACAGTCCGGTCCGTTCGTCTATGAGCATCGCATGGCGGGCCTAGGGGGTTGGTAAAAGTCAGACCCCCAATAGCGGTACAAGTCGTGTCGGAGTGAAGCCCAGAACACCCTGAGATACTACTGGAATACCTACCAGTAAATCTCCTGCCTCGGCCGAGGGCTTTGTGTAATGGCTCTCCTAGACACAGCGCAACCTCACCCCCAATACCGGGAGAGACGAACCCCTGCAGATCCGATCACTGCCTCCATGTGGCTCGGGACTGTACCCAACTAAAACCTGTTTGCACGACTCCTTTAAGCCGTGGTAGGGTAGTAATCAAAGTACAGTGGGAACTCACACGAGACAAATGATGATCTCAGGTCGATGAACTAACCTGTAAACATGTCACCTGGGAACTGCTATCTGACATCTGGTATAATCCCAACTAGCAGGTTCCCGGCGAGTCCTGTCCGGTGTACTCATAACCCAATGAGCACCTGTATACATCTTAGGTGAACCAACTGACACCAGTGGCTTGTGAGACCGGCCACCGTCCCTCGTCGGGGTCTCGACTGTACACACTAGTCTACTAATGGAGTATCGATGCCCAGTCTCGAAACTCCCACGACTAGGGACCTTTTAAGGATGTTCTTATAGACCCTAGCTCCCACGTATATGATCGCCATCATACTGCTGGCCATCAAGCAAGAATCCTAAGGGCTCTATCAACGTGTAATAGCGACTCGTAAGGTCACCTAATGCAGTACACGATGATAGAGATAAACCAGATAGCATACTATCATCTTGAGTAAGACTGTCCTACCGGGATAGGTCCTCCCTCAATCATTGCAATCACGTGCCTGTGATCCAATAATTGACTCTGAGGGCACTAACTCCAACAAAAGACGTATGCGTCTTCAGTCTCGAGACCGTTGAATTTGGGTAGAAGGTTGATGTACTGGGGTTTAATCTCAAAATTATCCCCGTTAGCTGGTGGAATGGATAAGCAGGTCGAGAGAGGACCTCGCAAAGGATAGCTCCTCTCTTGGAGAGAGATGCGGGGTGGATTCTGCGCAACAACGGACGGCGGCAGAGCAGCGGTAAAGAGGTTCGATGGAGACGGATCCATCGGTGTGGGTGTGGTGGTGGGTAAAAGAGAGGTAAATGGAGAAATACCGACTTCGGAGTCGATCGGGGGAACGTGGACAAGTCGGGCACTAGAATTCCATGTCCAGCCTATCTTGCACTAAAAAGGGTTAGTACAAGTGGCAGCGTGACTTATAATTAGGGGAATGAATGAATGCGGTGTTTGTTTTGAAAAATGATACGGACTTTTGAAAATATGATGCGATCATAACAAATGCAACAAGCAATACCCTAAAATCTAGTGGTCACCTAGGTCAGGCTCTAGACCGCTCCAAACTGCCAAAAGACAGGTCGCAGGATCAATCCTCCACTGCCTCTTTGTCTCTCCTGTGGCCAGGTAAGTGCCAGGTAAGTGGGAGGTTCTCCACTACGTAAGTAGTGGGCCTAATTAAGTAACCACTAGCCTTCGACACACTTGCCTTAGACACCACGAAAAGAAACGCGGATAAACAATGGATTACCCACGGCCTTCATTTGTCCTAAGTGAGCGCGACGGTCTTTAGAGTCATCTCTAGATATTTTTTTAGTTAATGAGGGTAATGCGGATGCAAGTTTGTGATTTTTGAGGCTTAGGAAGGGCAATGAACTCCCCACCTAATCTGGATTTGGCCGTGCCCCTTAATGTCCGTATTAATATGCAAACAACCACAAAATCAAAAACACGCACAATTTATTTTGCTTTTTGCGGCGCTGCGATTTTTGCAAAGAAGCCTGCAACAAATTGTTAATTGGATCAGATGAAGAAGGAGATAAGAAAGTTTTAGAAGACCTGAGAGAAATTTGGTACTGAGATGCTCCCTCCAAGCCGCGATTCAGCCGTAATAGTCTCCTTATGCCGCGGTTCCGCCGCACCTCATGCTCCTCTCTGCACAAAAATTTAACAGATCGCTCCTGATCACTTCCTTAGCTATCTGGAAATCTCCAAATATTTTTCCAATTGCACAGCAAGCTCCAGATTTCCTTGCAATTAACCACAACAACTCGTTTAGTGTTTTGCGCGAGTTTTGATCTTCAAAATTAAGATGGAATTAACTTTTCAACTCAAATTTCAAAAAAAATGAACAAATTAGCATACGATCCACAGGGAAAGTGAGATCCGTTCAATTTTTGAATTAGATGAGTAGAAAATTTAAAGAAAAGAAATGAAAACAATTCATGATTTGTAATTGAATATCAAGAATTAGAAAAATCTAGATCTAGAAAAAACATTAAAATCAAGAATAGAGATGTGTGATAATTTCCAAACCAACAATCAAGATTCGAAGTGTGGCTCGTAGGAGTAGATCGGATCTATAGATGTGATGAGATCTAATGATTACTCATTCTTATAAATTAACGAATTGATACTAGATCGATGAAAATTTACCAAGGGTTAAGGATCTTGCGAAGAATTTAGGGATTCCTCATCTCATCCTTTGTCCTTTCGATGAATCTCATTCAAGATCTAGCTTCTAGTAAATCTAATGATCGATTGTTGATCTCTAGTTTTGAGCGAACACAATCAAGAAAGCATCGTCTCAAAACTAGATCATCGATCATTAGATTCACAAGAATTTACAAACGTTATAAGATTTAAGAATTGTAAAAGAGTTTAAATCATCATCATCTATTGATCGTCACAACTCCTACACGAGCGGAGTTTTACTCAAACATCATAATATCAAACACAATCACAAATTGAGATCGAATCATAATGCTTGAATTAAAAGATAAGCAAGATATAGAAATTTCACCTTTATTTATCGACAAATTTCGTTACAACTCTTTTGAAATTTACAAAAGGAAGGAACTAGATCGTCGATTTCGGCTTCGCTCAGCTCCTTGAGTCGCGGATCTCCTTGGATCTCTTGCTCCGATAAAATCCGGCGTCGCTTTCTAAAGGATCGAAGGCTTCTCGCTTGAATGGTACTCGGGATCTTGATCTTGATTTTGGAATTGGAATTAGGGTTATGGTTTTGAGGCACAAGTTGTGTCACTCAACTTGTGGGTAGAAGATGATGGATGATTCTTGAACAACCTCAACCCTAGATCTAGGCTCCTTTTTATAGATCTCAAAACCCTAGATCTAGGATTTCAAATTTCAAATTTCCCTCCAAAAGTTTGTTAAAGGGAGCCTTCTAGATGAAGTTTGTTAAGCCGAGCCTTCTAGATGAGCCACGTGGCGTTTCTGGGGTCTTCTGGAAGCTTGGGCCGTTAGAGGAGACACGCGGAGCAAATTGGGAGGGTTGGCGCCATCAAGCCGCCGCGGATCCACGGCGTAAGCGGGCTCCCGCCGCGGAACCGCGGCGCTATTGAAGCTTTGGGGCTTGAGTCTTCAACTGTGGTCTTGGGCTGATATTTGGGCCTTTTTATGATATGTTAAATTTCATTTGGCCTTCTGTATCGCTACCAGATCTCACATCTTGGAGTTGGTGTATTTTTGATCAGCTCTTTTCCCAATTTTGGCTTTGTTCCTACAATTTTCTGCATAATTTCTCGAGACAAGAGTTGCGCTATACAAAAATGATGCGATGCCATGATAAACACACAATTTCCCTAAAAGTGCCGGTTTTAAAGTCTAACACATGCAATCTGGTATTTCAGAGATGTTTTGCTATTATGTGCAATATGAATACCGAACACTTCTAAATGAGTGCAAATGATAGGGAAATTGCCCTGTTAAAAATGCAGTATTTTCGACTGATCAATACACATTAGATGTGTGTATAAGAATCACATATGATTTAAAGATAAGGATAAATGATATTTGGATGACTCATATTTGTTTTGTTCATAAAAATAAGTTATGATATATTTGTTCTTATCTTTGAGAAGTCATGCCATTCTCATCACTTGATCTCCACGGCTATCTCTCTTGAAATGGTTTAAGTGAAAAGGTGAAAAAGAAAAGAGAAGAATTTGGTGGGTTAATTATTCTACAATTCCTACTAATCATCCTTAGCAAGTTTAATTAGTGGGTTGCTTCATTTTGATGAGATCAATTTATAGCTAAAACTTGTGATGGAGTTATCTCATTGTGGATCATCTTCGGCAAGAAAATCACCTAGCAAGCTTGTTCTGGGTTTCGTGAAGACTAGCCAGAGTCCAAGGAAAGGTGGTTAACGCGCTACAAAGGTTGTAGCACTCTAAACTTGCTCTCTTTTATTTTTTTGCAATTGCATCTATTTGATGATCTTGGTTAGGTTTTGGTTCTATGTTTGAAAATTTTGTTATCTTATTCCGCCGCGGTCCGTGAGTGTCATAACCCTAGAGCCGAAACTTACATATCCGACCTTCCGATGATATGTCGATTACACCGGTAAAGTTAAGCGAAATTCCGGGAAGCATGGATCATCCGATTTGGCGATGGATCACAATATTGAAATTTTGAATAAAATCACAGGAGTGGTTTCGTTTTCTTCTTGTCCCATCAAGTGTTGCCTAGATTATTTACATGGCAATGCGCAATACAAGATTTTTGTATCAAATTTGGATGGATTCACATTGAACATCTGAAGCAGTGATGAAAACTAAAGCTGCTATATCTGATGATAAACTGTTACTTAGGAGTAAATGATCATTTAAGAGAGTTGTTTTTAAATGTTTGGAAAGAGATTATAAATCAAGATTTGGTGTATACATCTTGTAATGGCAAAGTTGTGTAAATAAATTTTAAGGACATGAGAGTAATGGACACAGAGAAGTAGAAAATTATGGTGTTCGCTAAAATCATTAAAAAAAATTAAGAGACAATTTCTCATGTAACCATGATTGTTACTAAGAAACACAATTTCTCATGTAACCATGATTATTACTATTAGAGCGTTTTCTGATCATATATTTGTAGATCATATATTCTTCAAATGAGATGAATGTTAATTTGTTAAAATTATGCTGTAGAGGGGGGAAAATAATTATGGTTATTTGATGAAAGAGTAAAATTTGTAATAAAATTAATTAAATCTCTGTTATAACTAGAGCATATAGATCATGTGGCACTTCCAATTTCAATTCAAGGAAAAATTGGATAAAGGAGAAAAGTCCTTAATTATTAGGATGCCCACAACATTATTTAAATTCAAAAATTAAACGAAGTATCCGATAATTTAGTTCAACATTTTTATTTAAAAAAAACTGCCCACTATCTACCGGTAGTTACAATTTTTTATCAAAATCAAATTGTCACCATTGAGCCTCTCATCCCCAATTTTCTGTCCACGTGCAAAAATTATAGGTCTTTTAGAAGCACAAAAGCGAACCAATTAAATGGCATTAAAGTTTTGACAAACATTTGATTTAATCGTCTAGTATGAGCAAGTCTTAAATATGTAAAGAAAATAAGATGGATGCTTTGTATTACGATATTTGTTTGTTCTTAATATTCATATTTCGTTATGTAGGATAAAATATGGATTTTCATAAAGAATTTGAGAGATTTTCAAATTACGAAATTTGTGCTTGAAGTTCCAAATGAAATATGAAATAGCAATTGGAAGGTATACGTATCTCAGCAATAATATGATGTTGAAATGGATTTAAAGAATTTGAGTGATGGATTAAAAACTTATTACTAGATCTCCTAGCTAAACAATTTTAGCTGAACAATGACTTGATACAGAAAAAGGTGAAAGCCTGAAGCTGTTTTTTTCTTGCTGTACCTTGCATAATCTTTCCAAACCCTTCCCTTCTTCCTTTCTCTTTCCTATTTTCTTCTTTCTTCTTGATTGTTGGAAGTATGGAATATCATATGTGATGTAAGACTTGTTTGTAAATACTATTCTCGTTCATCAGACTCCAAAAAAAGAAAGAAAAGAACTAAATAATTTTAGCAGAAAGAACCAAGAAGGGATGGATTATTTTAACAATGGATATAGGTACCACACCAAATATGAGATTATATGTGCTTCTGAATATCTAATTACTTAGATTTCTGGTGAAGTTTATACAGTTTTTGCGATGTCTGGCTACAAAGCATTTTTTAATGTAATATTTGTATCAAGGGTGCCCCTCAATTAAAGCTATTATTAGGATATGCACAAAGTAAAGTTTAAACTGAAAATAACGATATTCACAAAGTAATCTTTAGATTACAAAATACTGATCTTTCTATTCAGTACGAGCACTTACAACACCGGACAGACACCTTCGCTCCCTCATCCTCCTAAGTTTCTCATAGCATCATATTCTTCTTCTATTGTCCAACCGTGTTCTTTTGGATGCAGGGCCTGCTAGTGCATTATCCGCACTTGATTTTATCTATATTAAGAAAAAGTTCAATTACCCAACGATAAAAGGTTAAGAAATTAAGTCGTAGTTACAAAAACCATTGTGGAAAACCATTCACCTTATCAAGCTTGTCTCTGACCAATTGAACCGTCTCATTCATTGATGAAGATGACAAGTACTCCTGCATGAAGCATCACCACCTTTTATATCGTAATTTATGGTATCTTGATTCTGAAGTGAAGCATACATGTTTAGATTTAATTTGGCTAAATTTACACACTTGAACTTCCCAGTGTTTTCTAGATAAGTGCCCTATACTTTTTGTAACAAATAGCTACCCTGAACTTAGTAAATTGCAATTAAATCCCTTAAACATTCCATGCTTTCCAATTTGATACTGTGTCATTTCTGTAAAGGTAAAAACATTCTGCCTAAAATGTAGCATTTGGTATCAGAGTGAAAAGATAAGGAAAGATTAAGGTGCTTTTCTGCAATTTTCAAAGTGCAGGGCATTTATTTGTCACTACGAATAGGTATGGGTGTGAATCTGTTGAAATTTTAAGGAAATTTTGTGAAATTTAACATTTGAACAGAGCTGTGTGAAAATTGAAAGACATAGAACTAACTAGGATGCATATATACTCAATTACAAATCCGAAGAGAATTAAAAATTTTGTGTAATGTATCCTCATACACAAGTAGCCCAATCAAAAGCATTACCTTGTCTGATGACACATACGACATTCTAGGATCCATGATCTCAGAAGATTGATTTGGCGCCAGATTTCCCCTGGGAATAGGAAATAATTACAACCAAAAAATTGCCTTAAAATGATGAAATAAAAATAATGTCCAAAGTCTCAGGATAAAAAATGTTTCAGTAAAATGCCATATGACTTCTATTAATAAAAAACGGCAGAAATATTGAACTTTACCTATCATTAAAACTCTGAAACTCATAATAATTTGATATTGATGAAGCCTGATCTATACTATGAAGATGATTAGGAACTTGAGAAAGGGACTTTGATCCTTCATATATGATATCTGTAACAAATAGATAGGGCTATGACATGAGGAGAAATGTTTGAAACAGTGGAGACTTAGTCGATTAAAAAAATTAATAGAACTCAATGGTATTGTAGTAATTAGGCGGCTTATGCTTTAATCGGGTCAAGACTTCCTTTCTCCTCCCCTCAAGTTTCTTCTTGGTATCTGAAAGGGTTTCGAACTGAGGAGCATATGAAACTTGAAGTCGGTTCCCAAAGAATACAGACTCGTCCAATTTTCTCTTTGCGAACCTTTAAATTTAAAGTGTTTGCCCATCAAAAGTGTGGTTAAGATAATTTATCGTAAGAACATTCTTTCCGAGCTTAAAAAAGATGAAAAGGGAAATAGATGTATTACAGAGCTGACATCTCACAAGTGACCATTTTAGCATTCCTTGATCTTTATTTTCGTTAAATGAATATCTTAAATTTA
Source organism: Agapanthus africanus (assembly GCA_030015575.1). Taxonomy (NCBI): domain Eukaryota; kingdom Viridiplantae; phylum Streptophyta; class Magnoliopsida; order Asparagales; family Amaryllidaceae; genus Agapanthus; species Agapanthus africanus. The sequence goes on along the minus strand of CM057344.1, from coordinate 309,531,189 downwards.
TCGGCAAATTTAATATTTCCACATCTACACTTGTTAGCATTACAATATTATCAAACAAATGACCTTTTGTATAGTAAACGATACAATTCCATAATTAATATTCTAATATTTAACTCCTAAAACTTTTATTCTGTCAACTATCTCAAGATAGTGATTCAAATCCTCTCCAGTTTGTATCATGTAGTGCCACATCATAAATGAATGTGTTAAATAGAAAAAGTTTAGGAAACTACTATGTAAATATCTTTCGAGCATGAAGATTCAATTAAATAATTTATAATCACCTTGCATTGTTAACTTGTAAGAATTTGATCTAGAAAACATCATTAAAAGGCTCACAATCTTCTGCATCCATGGGTTTGCACCTTCCAAGTACAAATTAGAAACAAAAGTTAGCTAAAAAAGAGTCGGTAAGAATGCAAGCAAACCCAGATATGATTCAGTCAGAATTACAGAGAAAGGTAAAAGTTTTTCAACAAACACACCAATTGTATGAGTTAGAGCTAATTGAGCTGATTTAGAAGTAAAGTCAACTGGGGTCGGTGGAAGGAAAACTGTTGGTCTTTTTAATAATAGGAGGAAGTAATATAGGAGATGTGCAGGAGAAAGTAGAAAGACTCTTAAGCAAAATTTCCACAATCAAACAACCATAAAATGATTCTTTTAGAGACCGCGTACTGGTTAATTGGCATATGGTAGAATTAGGTTAGGCTGTTTGCTGTTGAAGGAGAATTGTAACAATGATTTTTACAAGTGGAAGTTGCTTGTAGGAAATATGAAGCTAAACGAAATATTTTGCAACATAAATATTAGTGTACATGACATAACTGTCCTACCAAATAGCCTTAGGAAGGAAAGGGATGACTTCAATATGATTAAGTACGAATTTACTGTACAAAAATATATAAAGTTATCGATCTCAGGTATAAATTCTTAATGATTATCTATATCTAATAATGATAAAAATCTACAGAATCACCTTCTTGATTCAATATCGACCCAATAATCTGTCAAAGCATGGGATCCAAAACAAAAGAAAATTGGATAGAAGCATAAAGTATTCTCAAGTAACTGGATCCTGCACTACCATCCCTGCATTGGAGGTAGTCCTAAGGAGGTATATAGAGATTCGGGGATACAAGTTTTTAAAAGTTTGCAAGTATTAAATATAGATACAATTTTCTCAACTTAAATATATATACAATTTTCTCAACTTACTGCCCCTATTGTTTATTTTGCTTACACATAGCCATGACCTCTATAAATTATTAAATAGTAATGTTTAAAAAACTAACTAGAACAAATTGAAATTTTTAACAACTGGAAAAGGAACAAGTTTCACGAGCAAGATGTCTCCTTCACCTTCCAAGAACATTGCTTATAGACATATATCTGTCCTTGATTAAAGAGGTGTGTCCCTTCCTAACTTTCAAACTTTTTTTGAAAAGAATGGCAACAAGATAATAACATCTTTATACAATATTTTGCGCAACAGCTATCCCGCTAAACATCTATTGTTTTCACATAAATGAAGTGTTAATAAAAGTAAATAGACCTATAAGTACATCATTTGTCATATTTCTATGAAAGCTGGAGTTACCAGGTCAATTTATATGACAAAAACAAAATATGTGCAGGACAAAAGTATAGTGGAAAGAGATGGTAACCTGGTAAGTGAAAAGGCCTAATTGAAAAGTTTCATGAAGAGCCTATAGACTGTTTAAGGCCAAATAAAATTACAATGGCTTCAGGAATCGCAAAAAAAAACCTGACACAAATGACAAACTTAATGACAAACAGATGTGGCGAGAGAAAAAAGAGAGAAACTAAAGAATGTTAAGTAAAGAATGCCGAGCAAGGTTTAAGAACTCGGTTTCGGATCCAGTCACTCAAAATTTATTAGTTTTGGTGGGTTTTCGTTAGTTTCGCTTATCTCAGTTCAGGTTTCAGTTTCAGTTTTGATGGTAATACATGCATACATATATGTAGATATGTTAAATTCATGGTTTTATATCACAACATTGATCTTAGTGTTAAAAAATCAAGCCAAATTAAGACCTAATGCAAAATACATTGAAAAGTGTATTTAAATAAGTATTAATATTGGGTTTGGGTCGACTTTTGTAGTCTTCTTAGAGTGAAAATTGTAAGTATACGGTGCTAGAGTCGTAACACTTGGGAAGCGCGGCGAAAAATAGAACAAAAATTTCTAACAATAACACCATAGACTATATCCAAGTTCATTCAAATACCAGCAATTGTAAAAGATCAAGAGAGCTATAGAAAAGGAAAAAGAGGGCTACAACTTTTGTAGTGTGTCCACTCTCTAGTGGAAGATCCAAACTTCGCTCTAAGGTTGCGGGATCGAACTTGATCTACAACCTCCTCGCCGAAAATGATCCATCTTGAAAGTAAACCCCACAAGCTACCACTTCACTATAGAACACTTCTAATGTGAAGCAACTAGCTCTCACAAATTGCTAATGAGTAAGATGTAGAGGATGATGTAGTAAAGCTCGCTCTTTTACACTCTTTCTCTTTTTCTCTCTTGAAATGAAGAAGATGAAGATGAAAAATCAATCCCCCCCATTTTCTATCCCCTTACCTTTTATGTGCCATGAGAGGGCCTGAGAAAATGTCTAGAATTTTCTCAAGTGGCCCTGATAACCCGCATGACTCATGTCATAAAGTGACAAAAATAGTAAATGTATCAAATACATTATACTATATGTATCATGTACAATATGCATGTCTGTACGAAAAACAAATGAGAGTATATGTATCATATACATAAACATAATATGCATCATATGGAGAGAGTGTATGTATCATATACATATTAAAGAGAGTATAATAGTAGAAACTCCATCCATAACATATATGGATATTTAGTCAACGCCTAACTTAATAATCCGGCTTATAAATAAACCGGCTAGTATTAGCAAACATCCGATTAATATACGTGCATCATATACACGTGTTTAATCGAACTCCCGCACGTGTCAACTATACGCACAATCCAAATCCACATCATCGTATAGCTTAAGTGAGTACTTTCAGTGTGTGGCTCTAAAGACTTGACAATACGCTGATAATAGGTTAATAAGATCAAATCTGAGACAATTTCATATCAATCCTCTAACGGGTTAACCCATAAGCACGTCAGTGACACTAGCTGTACATAACGGATACCCAGCTATTGATTAAAAGATGGGTCGATAAGAAAACTCATCTGAATCCAATAAAGCCTATCGATGACAATTACCATATAGTCTGGTCTCTTTGTCAAAGAGTGTCGCATACCATGTCTGGAGGTGGAAACTGTCAGACCCCCAATAACAAACAAGTCATGCAAATATCGAACTCATAACCGTTCGAGATACAACTGATAATACTTATCAGTTTATCTCAACCACTCGGCCAGAGATTTCAGGCTATGGTTATTTCATGCACAGCGCGACATCAACCTCTTGTACCAGGAGAGACAAATCCCCTCTTGATCGCTTACTGTCTCCATGTGCTTTGAGACTATACCCAACTAAAACTGTATGTACGGCTCTTTAAAGCCGTGGTTTGATAGTAATCAAAGTATAGTGGGAATACATACAAGACATTATGGCGATCTCAGGTCAAAACACTACCATGTACCATTGTCACCAAAGAACTGCTATCTGCCAATAGGTATAATACCATCTAGAAGTTCTCAGTGAGTCCATTTAGTGTACTCATTTTCCAATGAGCGCATGTATACAATCTTTGGTGTCAAACACCAATAGCTTAGGGCCAGCAATCGTCCCGATCAGGGTCAAGAAACGTATACACTAGTCTACTTTGGAGTACGGATGCTCTGTCTCGACACTCCGACGACTAGGAAGATTTAAAGATTTGCTTATGGACTACCTAGACCCCACTAGTGTGGTCTCATCATAATCATGGTAGTCAACATGTATTAGCGATACGTAACAGCAAGTAAAACATATACACACGATTGATAAAGCAAACCAGATAGCATACTATCATCTCAAGCAAGAATGTTCTATCTATATAAATCCATGTACAATTACAATAATTACCTTCAGGGCACGTATATCTAACAAAAATAACCTGACCAGCTGTACCATAAATGAAAGCCATGGTCTTAATTTTGGTTCTGCACTTAATCCATAAAAAATAATTAGGCTGCCCTGAAAGCTAAATAAATAGGCCTGACTAGTTGTTTTCAATACCCTTTCTCATATCTCCCTCTCTATCTCTATCTGCTCGATGAGTTTTCTTTTTTCTTATAACTTTCTCAATAGTCAAGATCAACCGCTTTTGGCGAGCAAGTAGCAATTACTCGCCATGAAAATACCTTAGAACTAACAATGGACTATAGTGATCATGATGATAGCAAAAACGCCATAAAAATACCTATTTCAGGTTTCGACTGAAACCTGATTGTATGGTTGGTTCGTATCGGTCTACATCGAAACCAATACGAAATGATCACGTATTGGTGGTTTCGAACGAAACATCGAACCTTGATGCCGAGTTAGTATGAAATTCGAAGCCAAGGAATGTTGATTACGTAAGGGGATCTATCGTACACATACTTTTTTTTCCAGAATTAGCCACTACAGGAACATCAGAACCTTTTATCACTGAGTGCACATGGTAAAGAAGAAATGGTGTTTGAGAATTACGGATGGGTATATAAGTGGATTTGGCAATGACACGGTTACTGTTGGCTATAGTGCCCTCAAGTCAATTATTAGATCGCAGGCATGTGATTGCAATGATTGAGGGATGACTTATACCGGTAGAACACTCTTACTCAAGATGATAGTATGCTATCTGGTTTGTCTTTATCATCGTGTACATGCTTTAGGTGACATCACAGATCACTATTACATATTGATAGAGCCCATAGGATTCTTGCTTGACTGCCAGCAGTATGATGGTGATCATATACATGGGAGCTGGGTACTCTATAGACACATCCTTAAATGTCCCTAGTTATGGGAGTTTCGAGACTGGACATCGATACTCCAGAGTAGACTAGTGTATACTGATCGAGACCCTGACGAGGGGCGGTGGCCGGTCTCACAAGCCATTGGTGTTAGTTTGTTCACCTAAGATGTATACAGGTGCTCATTGGGTTATGAGTACACCGGACGGACACGCCGGGAACATGCTACTTGGTATTATACCTATTGTCAGATAACAGTTCCCTGGTGAGATGTGTATAGGTTAGTTTATCGACCTGAGATCGTCATTGTCTCGTGTGAGTTCCCACTGTGCTTTGATTACTACCCTACCACGGCTCAAAGGAGTCATTCAAACAGGTTTTAGTTGGGTACAGTCTCGAGCCACATGGAGGCAGTGAGCGGATTGTCGGAGGATTCGTCTCTCCCAGTATTAGGGGTTGATGTCGCGGTGTGCACGGGTAGCCATCACCAGAAATCTTTGGTCAAGGTAGTCGAGAATTACTGATCTAGGATCGGTAGTTTCTCAGGTGGTGATGAGTTTCATACCGATACTAAATGTCGCGTTATAGGGGTTTGACTTTATCCACTGTAGGGTTACTAGACACTCTCACAAGGGTCTACAAGGCATCAACCATGCCCGATTTAAATTTTAGACGTCCTGAACAACCCTAACCAAGATCTTAGACTAGAGATTAGGCGATAACATAAGCAAATAAACAACTTTACTTCTAAGAGTTAGGGATTACAACCTTTGTAGTCCGTTCCTTCACTTATAAAGCTCCGTGTTGAGGTCCCTTCACTGCGATCATCGAGTATCCGGACTCTAGAGAGGCTCCATAAAAGAAAGATGCAAGCTTGCTTCCGATCTTCGATAACAAAGATGATCTACCTTGAAGAAACTCAAACCCAAGCTTTTGCTTTGCTAATCAAGTATTAGCAAAGCAAACACCCTAATCTAAGTGGCTAGAATAGATGAGAATGATGAAGTAGGAATTTAGCTCTCATTTATTTTCTATTTCTCATGCATTTTCATCACTTCACAAAAAGCTAGAAAGCTTTTCATGCAAGGAAGAAGAAGGAAGAAGATGATCTATTTCTTTTGTGATGAATAATGAAAGTGGTGTGAGGTTAGAAATGCAACCATGGTTCAAGTGAGAAGACTTAACCATTGTAGAGAGTTTACCATGGTCAAGGGTTTAGGTTGGGTTAAGGAAATATCAACAAAATATCATAACAAATATCTTTGCTTAAAACAAAAGCAAAGCTTCTAGAAGCTACTAGAAAGAATTAACCCAAATCAAACCCTAACCATGTTAAATCTCCACTAATCATGTTGCATTTATAACCTTAACTTGTTACAATATTATATATCACATATATAATATATTTTGTAACAAAATAAAATAATACAATTAACATATATCGCATATATATCAATGTATTACCCGAGTGAGAAAAAGAATCTTTTAGTGAGCTTATATTAGTTAATGTAATTTAATATATCAAATATATAATTATACATTAAATTATCGAATCAACACTTGATCCGATAATCCGTCTATTTCACAAATAACCGACTAATATATCATGTACCGATTCATCGCATCAACACTTGATCCGATGACCCGGCTCATATCAAAATATCACGAGAATAGAATACAGTATCTCATATCATATTATTATCGGTCCTGCACATATCACATATGTGCTCCTACTCTGTTTTGCCTGAGTCAAGAAACCTCTGTGTAGGACTCTAAAGAATCGTCAATACGCCGGCAGTAGGTGATGATCATATCAAACACCCACAAGCTGCAAGTGGTCAGCTAAATGTAACAGCCACCCAGGTATTGAGCGATCAGAAGATCAACAAGCAAGCCTTTACATTCTCCTGCGAATCCAATCAGTAACACTCCCGTACTGTCCGATCTCTTCGTCTGATATGTCGTATATCTCGCCTAGGGGTGGTATACGTCAGACCCCAGTAGCTTGATAAGTCGTGTCCATATGAGGTCTATAACAGTTCGAGAAACTACTGATAACACTTACCAGTAAATCTCAGCAACCCTGGCCAGGGATTTCCAGTTATAGCCAATCGAACACAGCGCAACATCAACTCCCTATACTGGGAGAGACGAAACCCCTCCTATCGCTCTTTGCCTCCTTATGATTCAGGACTGTACCCAAAAGCCACCTTTTTGCACGCCCTCTTGGACGTGGTATGATGGAAATCAAAGCACAGTGGGAATCACACAAGACACTATGACGATCTCGGGTCTACAGACTAACCTGTACCAGTGTCACCAGAGAACTGCCATCTGACGTGAGGTATAATACCATCTGGGAGTTCTTGGCGAGTCCGTCTAGTGTACCCAGTCTCCACTGAGCACCCGTATACCTTCTCTGATGTCAAACACCAATGGATATGGGATCATCCATCGCCCATCATATGGGTCAAGAAGCGCATACGCTAGTCTACTCTGGAGTATCGATGCCCTGTCTCGGTACTCCCATGACTAGGAACATTTGAAGGATATACTTAACGACGACACTGTCCCCACTAGTATGATCCGCATCATAGTCTTGGTAGTCAAGTACTCATCCTAAGGGCTTTATCAACATATAACATAGAAACAATCAGAGTACATGTTAAGATAAAGAGCAACCAGATAGCGTACTATCATGTCGAGCAAGAAAGTCCTCCCTATATATGTCCAAGCATCCACTACAATATACATCGTATGTACAGTAATGGCCTCTAGGGCATACATATAACTAACATCCACCCCCTAGACTCGATATGCGATACTCATAGACGAACGGACTGGATTGTACGGATATTGTCATTGTCAGGCTCAGTAGGGGTTTCAGGATGAGTTTGCTCGTCGGCCTCCCTTTCGCTCAATACCTGGGTAGCCGTTACGTACAGCTAGTACCACTGACGTGCTTGTGGTTAAACCCACTGCCAGCGTATTGACGAGACTTTAGAGTCCCATACAGAGGGTTTCCCTGCTTCGGGCGAAACGTTGTAGAGGTCATATGGTTTTACGGCAGGGTTCGATCACATACGTGTACTTGTGCACGAATGATGTTCGGACGGATAATACTAGTGGGTTTTGGTTTAAACCGGATCCTAGTATTATATTGTTGGATTATTTTCGTCTCATTGTATTCGTATTCTTCGGAATACAGATGTGGGTATGGATATACGGTTGAGGGGTATTCTTGTAATTTATTGCAAGATTACTTTTAGAAGATTACACATCATCATGATTTAGACCTTTTTGGATTAAAAAGTTATCATGGTGTAGGATGAGGTGTTTATTGTATTTTTTGTGGCATGGCTAATTAGTGACCTATGGTTACTATTCAAGCATGCTAAGGGTTTTTGTTTGTTGACTTGAGATATTTTTGTTGACTCTAGATATTTTGGAGACTTGACATATTTATTGTGATGGCTCCATTATTTCTTATCAACACTCACAACACACAAAAGATTAAGCCATTCATTCATTCACTCTCTTCTTGGGTTGCGATCAACACCTCATTCTCATGGCATCTTCTTCCTCTAGCTCCAACCAAACCCTCTCATGAGTTGAGAATCCTTTGGTGTCTTGAGACAAATTAATTCTTCATCACTCTCTACTTCATCTACGGTATTTAGAGTAGCGATCTAGGTGTCCTAATTGCCTCGGATATGAGGTTGGAGCTCGTTGCATAGACTCTCGGGTGGATCATCTTCGATGGAAGGAGACCGGAGATCAAGCTTGATCAAGAAAGCCCCTAGGAGCTTAGGATGATGGTCGAAGACCGAAGGACACGGATTTATTCGGTATAACCATTCTAACTCCTATGCATGTTTTTGTTATCTAGGGCTTATGGGTAGATCCGGGTAATTGGTTGTGGTAGTGCCAAGTTTTATAAATTTTTGTTCCACATTTGGTCACGGATTGATGGCCGGGACGCTGCCGTAACCCAACAGTTACAACTTACGCCTTTATTACCAAATGTTTTAGGTTGAATAAATGCTTATTTTTTCCAGTTCAACTTTACTACGAGTAATCTCTTCTATTTAATTATCAGGTGATACCAACTTTTACTGCTTCAATCAAGGGGATGCAAGAAATAAAGAAGGGCGGCACTTGCATAGTGCTATTAAAATTCAAACTTTAAATACCAAAATTTTATATAATAATAAAAAAAAGAAGTATGATGAAGAGATACAACAAGCCTTCATCCCAAACTTTTAAATTCCAAAAACTATGAAAAGAATGATCAAGAGATGCTAAAATAAAATACTCAAAACTAAGCTGCAAGGCTATGTCCTCAGAATATGATTACAAAATCTTAGTTCTATCAGCATTACTAAAGCATGTGAAAATTGAATGCCCCCGATGTTTTCAAAGGTCTTGCTATAAGGAGTAAGTGTGTTATGATATAATAAAGCAAGTATTGAAAGTATAAGAAATATCAACAATAACGAGCTAACTAGTAAAACAATGGACTGTCCAAGATCTACAGTCATGGCAATGAAAGATAACAACAACAACTGAGCATTTTATCCCAAGCATATGTGGTAGGCTACATGAACCAACAAGAGAATCACGACGGGTCCAACACATGAATCCTCAGCCTCCACTCACTCCTATCGAACAATATATTTTCATTGAGGCCTTTGACAACCATATCTTTTCGTATCACCTTCATCCATATTTTCTTCGGTCTCTCTTTCGCCCTTTTGACATTGCCTATATCGAGAGTATCCATTCGTCAAACCGGTGCTTCCATAGGTCTGCGTCGTATATGACCAAACTATCTTAGCCGGTTTTCCCGCATCTTCTTTTCCAAAGGTGCTACACCAATTTTTGCACGAATATCCTCATTTCGCACCTTATATTTTCTAGTGTTACCACACATCCAACGAAGCATGCGCATCTCTGCTACGTGCATTTTCTGTGTATGATGTTTCTTAGGAGCCCAGCATTTTGTACCATATAATAAGGCCGGCCAAATAGCGCTCCGATAAAACTTCTCTTTCAATTTTAACAGAAAGTTACGATCGCACAAAATTCTTGTTGCACTCCTCCATTTCAACCAACCAGCTTGGATCCTTTGATTAACATGGCTACCGATCTCCCCATCCTTTTAGATGATAGAACCTAAATATCTAAACTGATCGCTCAGTGATATCTCTTGCCCTTCCAGTGTAATACTAATATGGTCTCGAGATCTCCGTTTGCTAAATTTGCAATTCATATATGCTATCTTTGACCTGTTCAATCTGAACCCCCGAGATTCTAATGTTTGCCTGCATAACTCCAGTTTGGCATTAACCCCTGCTTTTGTCTCATTTACTATAACAATATCATCAGTGAATAGCATACACCAAGATATCTCATCTTGGATAGTTATAGTAAGCTCATCCATCACGATGGTAAATAGAAATGTACTTAATGCAGATCCTTGATGTAAACCAATTGTAATAAAAAATCACTCATTAGGCCGCCGCAAGTTCTGACATTTGCCATCGTACATGTCCTTAATTACGTCAATGTACTTGACGGGGACCCCTTCTTCATCATTGTCCCCATAATATCTTTCTAGGTACTTTGTCGTACGCTTTCTCTAAATCAATAAATATCATATAGCAATGAAAGATTGATTTTTCCAAACTACTTGATTCAAGTATTTGTACTATGGGCCTATGGCTGTTCCTTTATGGCCTATCGATATCAATTCTTAATTTTTATGGTAAGTTCCAAACTATAAGAATGCAAAATGTATTAAGCTGAATAATTTGATACCAGCTCTGTAGCACAGATCTACGTCATGAACTTTGGGCTCCATAAATTCAATATTTTTTATTTTTATTTTTATTTATCTTTGGATTTTATGAATATCACGCAAGGTGAAATTGAGAAAGAAAGGAATTTTCTTTTAAAAATGATTTATAAGTGGTAGTTATTGTTAGGTTTACCTAGCACCTAATGAAGGGTTTGGAAGCATCACATGTCTTAAAATTAAATTTTTAAGGTGCTAAGTGAACATACAAAGAATCATCACTAGAAAATTAGGGTTTCATAACTTGAACAACATCACAAGTAACAAAGGCTAGGGTTTTAAGAGTACAACCTTTGTAGCTCCCTACGCTAGACTCCTTGGCCACTTGAAGGTTGGAAAAAGGTTCGCTTGAGGTCTTCTAATGTCCACGACGATCCACCCGAAGCTCCTTTGCCCAAAGCTCCTTGCTTTACTCGATATATCAATGGAGTAGAGCAAACACCCTACACAAACCGGCTAGATGTGTGTAGTATGATGATGTGGTTGTTTTTCTATAATCAAAACTCTTTCTTTTATCAACCTCACTTAAAGAAAAATTATAAAGAGAGGAAGAAGAAGATGATGGCTAAGCTTTTTCTCACACAAGGAAAAAGAAAAATTAGAGAGTGAATAATAATTGAAGTGAGAAGAGAATAATATATCTTAATCCCTTCTCACTTCAACCATAGTTAGAATTATCTAGATCTTTTTCAAAGTGAGTTAAAAGGTAAAAGGATAATTAACTCAAGGTTAATAAGTGGTTGATGCATGGTCAAAGATGATAAACTCTAACCTCTTGTGAATTATCCTTTCTTTTTTACAAAATGAAAAATAAATAGATAATTCTACAATGTAAGTCTTGCATTGCCACCAAACTTGTATCAACAACCATGATACAATGTATGCATGTATGTATCCATGCACATCATCATGTGCATACATGTATGCATACAAAATAGAAAAGAGTTTGATTAAAGAATTAATCTAAAAGTCATTTGTTAAACAACACTTGATTTTACAAACCGGTCATATCACATACGACCTGACCAATAGAAAATGCCCGATTAATATGCGGTATCACATATCCGTATTTAATCGGGTCCCCGCGCATATCTCATATGCACACCACATCTTTTCGCCTGAGCTAGGAAACTTCATTGTGGGACTCTAAGACTCGTCAATACGCCGGCAGTAGGTAACGATCATATCAAATACCTACAAGCCGCAAGCGGTCAGCTAAACGTAACGGCCGCCCGGGTATTGAGCGATCAGAAGAAAACAAGCGAACCTGCTACAACTCCCGTCGAGCCGACCGGCAACACTACCGTACAGTCCGGTCTCTTCGTCAGATATGCTGCATATCGAGTCTAGGGATGGTAACGTCGACCCCAATAACTCAATAAGTCGTGCCGATGAAAGGTCTATAACAGATCGAGAAACTACTGATAACACTTATCAGCAAATCCCAACAGCCCTGGCCAGGTACTTACTGATATAGCCAGTCGAGCACAGCACAGCATCAACTCCCAATACCGGGAGAGACGAAACCCCTCCTATCGCTCATCGCCTTCGTGTGTCTCGGGACTGTACCCAACGGCCACCTGTTTGCATGACTCAGTAGAGCCGTGGTAGGGTGGTAATCAAAGTACAGTGGGAGAACACACAAGACTCTATGACGATCTCGGGTCTACAGACTAACCTGCACCAGTGTCACCTGAGAACTGCTATCCGACGATAGATATAATTCCATATAGGAGTTCTCGGCGAGTCCGTCCAGTGTACCCAGTCACCACTGAGCACCCGTATACGATCTCGATGTCAAACATCGATGAATGTGGGAACATCCATCGCCCATCATATAGGTCCAGTATCATATACGCTAGTCTACTCTGGTATATCGATGCCCCGTCTCGATATACCTACGACTAGGGACAATTTAGGATATGCTTATAAACTACAGATGTCCCACTAGTATGATCTACATCATAATCACAGTAGTCAAACCTATATTCTCAGGGCTTTATCAACATGTATCAATGAATAAAAGCATGATCAAATCAACATGTCGAATAAAGAAGAACCAGATAGCATACTATCATGACGAGCAAGAATGTACACTGAATATATATATATATACACACACACACACATGTATAAATACATCCACTATCACATAATGGCCTCTAGGGCATACATATATCCAACAATCTCCCACTTGCACTAAGGCCAGTTATTGGCGTATCTCATACCCAACATCTCAAAAAGTCGCTCATGCTGCGGCTGAGTGAGGGCCTTGGTGAGTGGATCCGCGGCGTTATTCTTTGTGTCTACTCTCTTAATCTCGATCTCGCGGCAATATACAATCTCCCGGATCAAATGAAAGCGCCTTAGGATGTGTCTGGACCGCTGATGGGACCTGGGCTCCTTGGTAACAATACAATGGTATTGGATCAATAATGGTTGGAACTACTCCTAGCTCCGAGACAAACTTCCTCATCCAGACGGCTTCCTTGGCGGCATCATTCGCAGCAATGTACTCAGCTTCTATCGTAGAGTCTGCAACGGTGTCCTGTTTGGAACTCTTCCAACTTACCACCCCTCCATTGAGGGTAAATACAAACCCTGAGATAGATTTGCTGTCGTCCTTATCACTCTGGAAGCTCGAATCGGTAAAGGCCTCCATTTGGAGATCTCCATTACCATACACCAAGAACAATTCTTTAGTCCTTCGCAAGTACTTAAGAATGTTCTTCACAGCTATCCAGTGATTCTCCCCTGGGTTGGATTGATACCTGCTTACAACACTAAGTGCATAAGCTACATCTGGGCGTGTACATAACATCGCATACATTATAGATCCTACTGCCGAAGCATAGGGTATAATGCTCATGCGAGCTCTCTCTTCATCGGTCTTTGGGCAAGAATCCTTGGAGAGAGTGACCCCATGGCAAGCGGGTAAGGCACCCCGCTTGGAGTCTTCCATACTAAACCTTTTTAGGATGGTGTTGATGTACCTGATTTGGGACAATCCCAATAACCTCTTGGATCTATCCCTATAGATCCTTATGCCCAGAATGTATGTGGCATCACTCAGGTCCTTCATGGAGAACCTTAGTGATAAGAAAGATTTGACCGACTGTAGCATAGGAATATCATTTCCTATCTGAAGAATGTCATTCACGTACAATACGAGGAATGTGACAGCTCTTCCTACAGCCTTCTTATAAATACAAGGTTCATCTGGATTTTTGATAAAATCAAACTCTTTGATAACATCATCGAAACAGATGTTCCAACTCCGTGATGCCTGCTTTAACACATATATGGATTTAAGTAATCTACATGCTTTCCCGCTGCTCCCACTGTCAATGAAGCCCTCTGGCTGATGCATATAAACGCATTCTTCTAAATCCCCATTTAGAAATGCCGTTTTAACGTCCATCTGCCATATTTCATAGTCGTAGTGAGCAGTGTTAGTTGTATGTACGCCCTAGAGGCCAGTATTGTACAGATGATGTATATTATATTGGATGCTTGGACATATATAGAGATGACTTTCTTTCTCGATATGATAGTATGCTATCTGGTTGCTCTTTATCTTAACATGTATACTAGTCTCTTTAAACTGTCTTATAGTTACATGTTGGTAAAGCCCTTAGGATGTGTACTTGACTACCTGGTCTATGATTCAGATCATACTAGTGGGGACATGGTAGTCCATAAGTACATCCTTCAAGGTCCCTAGTCGTAGGTGTATCGAGACGGGGCATCGATATACCAGTGTAGACTAGCGTATACGCTTCTCGACCCATGAGATGGGCGATGGATGATCCCATATCCATTGGTGTTTGACATCAGAGATGGTATACGGGTGCTCAGTGGAGACTGGGTACACTGGACGGACTCGCCGAGAACTCCCAGATGGTATTATACCTCACGTCAGATGGCAGTTCTCAGGTGACACTTGTACAGGTTAGTCTGTAGACCCGAGATCGTCATAGAGTCTTGTGCGATTCCCATTGTGCTTTGATCTCCACCTTACCACGTCCATGAGGGCGTGCAAAACGGTGGTTTTTGGGTACAGTCCCGAGTCACATGGAGGCAATGAGCGATAGGAGGGGTTTCGTCTCTCCCGGTATTGGGGGTTGATGTTGTACTGTGCTCGATTGGCCGTAACAGGGAAGTCCCTGGCCAGGGCTGTTTTAGAGATTTGCTGGTAAGTGTTACCAATAGTTTCTCGACCCGTTATGAGCCTCACATCACACGACTTATCGGTTATTGGGGTCTGACGTTTACCAGCCTTAGACTTGATATGCGACATATCAGACGAGGAGACCGGACTGTACGGGAAGTGTTGCCGATCGGCTCGACGGGAGTTATAGCAGGTTCGCTTGTTCTCTTTTGATCGCTCGATACCCGGGTGGCCGTTACGTTTAGCTGACCGCTTGCGGCTTGGGGGTTCTTGATATGATCATCACCCACTGCCGGCGTATTGACGAGTCTCAAGTCCCACAATAGAGTTTCCTAGTCCAGGCGAAACGTTGTGGTGCGCGTATACGATATGCGCATGGACCCGATTAAAATGCGCGTATAGGATACCGTATATTGATCGGGCGGCTTGCTTTTGGTAGGGGTCATATGTGATATGGCCGGATTGATAAATCAAGTGTTGATTTATCATTTAACCATGAGCTTCTCACTTGAAATCCTTTCTTAAGTTAGTTGGATGTATGCATGCATGTATGCCTTCTTTTTTGATTCATGCACATATGGATGTACATATACACATACATACATACATACATCTTTCATGGTTGATTATACAAGGAAATGGTGGTAATATAAGACTCACACCATGGGTTTTTTATATGGAATATTATTGTATTTAAGCTAAAAACAAAAGGAAAAAGAAATGGGTTTGTTTTGGATTGTTTCTACACTCTTCTTGACTTAACCTCACTCACCCACCATTTAACCATGGTTTACTCTTCCTTTTAGTTTTTAACTCAAGTACAATAATGATTCAACCATGGTTTGAGATGAGAGATAGAAAATATATATTGATATATTTTTTCTATTTTCTTTAAGAGTTTAACTTATCATCTTCTAAAAAGCTATCATCTTCATCAACCTCTCTCATTTTGCTCTCTAGTTCTTTGTAGTGAGCAATATACTCATCAAGATTGGATTTTGAAGTGAGAAAGAGAACCACAACACCATTCTACACAAGTCTAGCCCACTTATTTAGAGTGTTAGCTTGATTTCGTTCATTTGATCGGATAAAGTTGCAAGCTTGGACAAAGCGGACTCCGGATGGATCATCGGTGACCTCGAGGAGTTCAAGCGGAGCTTTTTCAAACCCTAAGTAGCCGAGGAGTCTAGCGTAGGGAGCTACAAAGGTTGTACTCTCTAAACCCTAGCTTTTCTTTTCATATGTTGATGTGAAAATTTTTGAAACCCTAATTTTTCTAGGAACTATCCGATGCTTGTTAGCTTAGCACCCTAAAAATGCATTCTTTGGTTCATGTGATGCTTCCAAACCCTTCATGAGGTGCTAGGCTAACCCAACATTGGTATCAGAGCCGACCTAAAACATTAGGAGACATCTTTACGAAGTTAAAACTCCGATCGAACCGAAAATACGGATTTTTGGGTGCTCTATGGACTTTTTTCAAAATCTGGTTATTTTCAGAATTAAAAATATGTAAAAAATTCAGCAGGTAAAAATATGAATTACGGTATAAAAAGTTTTCCATGAACAGTCTTTTATGCCGCAGAAACGCGGCCTAAGCTTGCTTAGGCCGGTGTTCCGCGGCCGTACTCCTCCATCACTGTATAATTTTTCTGCTGTAATGATTATTTCTGCTAGTATATTTTTTAGGGTATTTTTAATATGTATTTAGTTCTGAAAAATTCTGGAGATGGTTTTGGACTCGTCGATTCGGTCGGAATTTTGATTTCGTTACTTTTCCAGGTAAATTAGAAAGTAGTGAAGTGTTTGAACGAGTATCATTTACTCACTTTTCACGGGGTTTAAATCCTTCAGAGATTCGTGCAAGTTTTGTGGTGGTCCCTCTAGAAGACAACAAACCTTAACTCGATTATGTGACCGTCTTGAACTGCCCTTTGAACCTTAGGGTTTGGGGCAGTACGACGTGCCACATGTGAGGCGTTGGCTTGACCCTTCTACGGCTGGACCGCTACTACTGTGTCACACTCTAAGTTTTTGAACTTCGCTCAAGTGTTGAGCTTTAGTGAATCTTGGGTATTTGATCGTTCGTTCGAAAACTTTAATACTGTCTAATTATCTGGAATTTGATGCAATGTATGGAATTCATATTATAAAACATGAAATACGAGGTATGTGATACTTCGCATTTACGATGTCTAAAGAGAATGTGGATTCCAGATATTGCAGTTTTACACTTTCTTTTCTGTGACCGTAAGTGTAGTATGTCGATATCGCCGGTTTCGTTGCTATACATCAACGACAATTGGGGTACGCATACTTACTTACGTTGATGATATGTGATATTATGTGTTGCTGAGATATGATGTGCAGGATTGTTGTGATTGAATAGCCGGGTTTTTTTTATGTGAGATGAGAGTTTTATATTTTCATTCATGTAAATTCAAATGTAATGTAATATTCTTTTATTTGGGGCACTTCCGGGTTGAGGTCGTTGCCACCTGTGTTGTATATTATTTACTTTTCCGCATTAGGATGGACCCAAGGAGGGGAGCACGGGTGACCGGGTTCTGGGGTTCAGTGGGAGGCCATCTCGAGGAGTCGAGACCGGGTCTCCTAAACTCCAGAATTGGTAGCGTCGCTTGACGTTCTCGTAGGTGTCCAGGGTGTGGGCTTGGCTATTCATCGCGACTGTGGAATCCGTATTTTCTATTTTGGCTAAATACTAAATACGGACGTCCTAGTATATCCCACATTATATCTATGTTTCTGCTGCGATATCTGTGATGTGATCATTTGATATGTTCTGATGAATACAGTATATAGTATATATGATATATTATATAGACGTTACTTATGTTTTACACCCGCACTAGCCCTGCCCTGCTCTGTCGTTAGTTACCTAACCTAACGGTGCACGAGGGGACATCGAGGCGAATGCGGATGGCATAAGTGTACGTCGTATTTATCTGTGATGTTTAGGTAACTTAAATGATGGGACTTCATTAATGTGATTAATGAAAGAAAAGAAACCTATAAGATGTTGTAGAATCAAATTTTAAATAAAAAGGGTAGCTACAGTTTTGCTTTGCATAGTGGTATATATGATATACCCTGCACCTTATTCGATGAGGAAAGAGCCGAGATCCCTTCACCGGGAGTGACCTCTTTAGCGAAACTGGCAGATGCTACAAACACTCGGTTTGACTTTTGACGGCCTTTGGAGTTTTACTTTGCACAATGATATATATGATATATCCCACACCTCATTCGACGAGGAAAGGGCCGACGATCCCTTCACCGGGAGTGACCCCTTTAGCAAACCTAGAAAAGCTTCAAAATCACTCCATTTCAAAATTTCACTTGATTGTACAACGATATCAAGTTCATTACGCAATAGGTTTTCAGAAAAACCTGTCGTAGCCCTCCGTCATTTCAGATAAGAACTGTTTAGTATTCGTGCTGCGTTTGTTGGCCTTTGTCAAGGCGTAGTGTGCGGTAGCTGAATAGTGCTTATCTGCTTATGCATGTGATGCAGATTGTTTCAGGGTAGTCGTACGACCTTGTTGGCCTTTGTCAAGGGTCGTGCGGGTGGGTTTGATTCAATCAAGAAATGACGGGTTGAACTTGACTAGCATCCTATGATTTGTTGGCCTTTGTCAAGGTCATAGGACGCTAGGGGCAAAATATTATCGGGAATTTCAAGTGTTGAAATTTGCAATGAGATTGAATACCTTCTATGAGATAGTTGGATCCCGATACCCACTGCGAGTAAGAGTTACTCCTGGGAGAGTTTTACACATTACAATTAGCCGATCAAGTAGGTGTCTAGAAAGGTGTCAACGGGGTTACGCCTCTGGGAAAACGAGGTTTGCTTTAATTAGGTCCGTGCGAAAGTACGGGAAACCTCCCTCAAAGTACCGACACTGGCCTGGCTGAAAGATTGGCGAAGTTGTAGGGTGTAATTAATCCCGGCTAGTCTTTCATTTTAGGGTTTGAAGGAAGATTTGATAAAAACCAGTGGTAGCCATCCTGATTAGATAAGATAATAACCAATCTGATCTTGCAAGAGCATACGCTAAAGTGTTTTCTTCTCTCTCTCTCCAGGTAGCGACCATGTCATGCCTTAATAAAGATAATAATATGGATGTATTGACTGAACCTGCATGTTATACTGTGATGTGGAACGTTGGTTCCGTTCTTTCTTATAAGAGTTATTGGAATGAACAGGACATAGGGGAATATCAGGATTCCCAAGCTACCCAAATGAAGAAAGTACATGATGATGCATTTTCTTCAGGTGTGTTCGTTACAGAAAACTGTTTCTCCATTTGCCCTACGTCCTGGGTATTAGATACCGGGTCAGGATCCCATATATGTAATCAGTTACATGGGCTTAGAAAAGGTAGAGAACTTGGAGAAGGTGATAAAGACATAAGAGTTGGAAATGGTGCAATTGTTGCAGCTAAGACTGTCGGGGAATATCACCTTGCATTACCTACTGGTAATACTTTGGTTCTGAACGAATGCTATTACATGCCGAACCTGATATGCAATATTATATCGGTTTCTTTGTTGAGTAAAGAGGGATATAATTTTGTATTACAGGATAATGTTATGAACATTTTCCGTAACCAAAAGTTGGTTGGATCAGACACGTTATGTAATGGCATTTATGTTCTAAATCAATCAACAGTTCTGAGCATAACAAACACACACAAGAGGAAGAGTTCAGAAATGAACGAATCCTTCTTGTGGCATTGTAGACTCGAACATATAAATGCAACACGACTGGCTAAGTTGCATAAGGATGGATATTTGAATCCGTTTGAATTTTCATCTTATGACACTTGCCAGTCATGTCTCAAAGGCAAGATGACCAAAACTCCG
Organism: Agapanthus africanus; assembly: GCA_030015575.1. NCBI lineage: Eukaryota > Viridiplantae > Streptophyta > Magnoliopsida > Asparagales > Amaryllidaceae > Agapanthus > Agapanthus africanus. The sequence continues at coordinate 309,511,326 of CM057344.1, read as the reverse complement.
TTTACGGGACACGGAGAAAGAGTTACTGAACTCTTGGGACTGATACATAGTGATGTATGCGGTCCCAAGTCTACACATGCCAGGGATGGTTCATCGTACTTCATTACATTCACTGACGATCTCTCTAGATTCGGATATGTGTTCCTGATGAAACACAAATCAGAAGCTTTTGAGAAATTTAGAGAATATAAACAAGAAGTCGAAAACCAAACCGGAAAAAGTATTAAAATCCTTCGATCTGATCGAGGAGGTGAATACTTGAGCAATGAATTCCTGGACTTCCTAAAAGAGAATGGGATTCTCTCTCAGCTGACTCCTCCATATACACCACAGCACAACGGTGTATCGGAGCGGAGGAATCGTACCCTATTAGATATGGTGCGCTCTATGATGAGCACAGCTGAGTTACCTATTTCCTTCTGGGGATATGCGCTGGAAACAGTAGCATACCTATTGAATCAAGTTTCAACTAAATCTGTACCTACCACACCATATGAGATATGGAGTAGGAAGAGACCATGTCTTAAACGAGTTAAGATATGGGGTTGCCCGGCCTATGTCAAGAGGCAAAATCCGGACAAACTCGAGGCGTGGTCAGTTCTATGCAAGTTTGTGGGATATCCCAAACATTCACATGGATATCTTTTCTACCATACAGAGGAACAAAAAGTGTTTGTTTCTCGACATGCCACCTTTTTGCAAAAGAAATTTCTTGCAAAAGAAATTAGTGGCGATAAGGTAGAATTGGAAGAAATTCCGGCTACACAAACTCAAACTGAAGATTTAGTGGAATCAGAGGGTTCAGTAGCTCCCAACGAACCTCAGCCTCTCCGCCGATCTAGTAGGGTTACTCGCCAACCTGAGAGATACTACGGTTTTCTCATGGATGGTGGGAGAGAGGATTGCATCATGGAGGATGATGACCCAACTAGCTTCGAGCAGGCCATCACGAGTAGGGACTCAGTGAAATGGCTGGATGCTATGCGATCCGAGATGGAATCCATGTACACCAACAAAGTATGGACTTTGGATGTTGCTCCTGAAGGGGTAAAACCCATTGGGAGCAAATGGATGTTCAAGAAAAAAACTTGGTGTAGATGGGAAAGTGGAGACTTGTTGCAAAGGGTTTTCGTCAAAGACCAGGTGTGGACTATGACGAAACCTTTTCTCCAGTGGCTATGCTTAAATCCATCCAGATCATGCCATCGCTGCATATCATGACTACGAAATCTGGCAAATGGATGTTAAGACCGCCTTTCTAAACGGTGATTTAGAAGAGTGCGTGTACATGACTCAGCCAGAGGGCTTCGTAGACAGTGGGAGCTGCGGGAAGGTGTGCAAGCTGCTTAAATCCATTTATGGATTAAAGCAAGTATCGCGGAGTTGGAACATCTGCTTTGACGTCGTTATCAAAGAGTTTGATTTCGTCAAAAATCCAGATGAACCTTATATCTACAAGAAGGTGGCAGAGAGTAAGGTTGTCTTCCTCGTATTGTACGTGGACGACATACTCTTGATAGGAAATGACATTCCTATGCTGCAATCGGTCAAGATCTTCTTATCACAAAGATTCTCAATGAAAGATCTTGGTGATGCCTCCTGCATATTGGGAATCAGGATCTATAGAGATAGATCCAAACGGATATTGGGATTGTCCCAATCCAGGTACATTGACACCATACTAAAGAGGTTTAGTATGGAAGAATCCAAGCGTGGGAACTTACCCACGATCTCTGGAGTCACTCTCTCCAAAAAGATGTCTCCTAAGACTGATTTGGAGAAAGCTCGCATGCAAGGGATACCCTATGCTTCGGCTGTAGGCTCTATCATGTACGCGATGCTATGTACCAGACCCGATGTAGCATACTCACTAAGTGTAGTGAGTAGGTATCAAGCTGATCCTAGAGGGAGTCACTGGACAGCTGTGAAGAGCATTCTCAAGTACTTACGAAGGACTAAAGAGATGCTCTTGGTGTATGGTAACGGAGAACTCCAAGTGGAGTCCTTTACCGATTCGAGCTTCCAGAGTGATAAGGACGACTCTAAGTCGTAGTCGGGATTTGTCTTTACCCTTTACGGAATGGCGGTTAGCTGGAAGAGTTCCAAGCAGGAAACCGTAGCAGATTCGACGATGGAGGCTGAATACATCGCTGCCAACGATGCTGCCAAAGAGGCTGTCTGGATCAAGAAGTTCATTACTGAATTTGGAGTGGTTCCATCCATTGAGCATCCAATACCTTTGTATTGCGATAACAATGGAGCGGTGGCTTTGGCCAAGGAGCCCAGGTCCCATCAGCGATCCAGGCATATTCTGAGGCGGTATCACCTGATCCGGGAGATAGTTGATCTCCGGGAGATCGAGGTCAGGAGGGTTGACACGAAGAACAACACGGCGGATCCACTCACGAAGGCCATTCCCCAGATACAGTTTGAGAGACTCTTCGGGATGCTCGGTATGCGATACTACAGTAGCTGGCCCTAGTGCAAGTGGGAGATTGTTAGTTGTATGTATGCCCTAGAGGCCAGTATTGTACAGATGATGTATATTATATTGGATGCTTGGACATATATAGAGATGACTTTCTTGCTCGATATGATAGTATGCTATCTGGTTGCTCTTTATCTTAATATGTATACTAGTCTCTTTAAACTGTCTTATAGTTACATGTTGGTAAAGCCCTTAGGATGTGTACTTGACTACCTGGACTATGATGCAGATCATACTAGTGGGGACATGGTAGTTCATAAGTACATCCTTCAAGGTCCCTAGTCGTAGGTGTATCGAGACGGGGCATCGATATACCAGTGTAGACTAGCGTATACGCTTCTCGACCCATGAGATGGGCGATGGATGATCCCATATCCATTGGTGTTTGACATCAGAGATGGTATACGGGTGCTCAGTGGAGACTGGGTACACTGGACGGACTCGCCGAGAACTCCCAGATGGTATTATACCTCACGTCAGATGGCAGTTCTCAGGTGATACTTGTACAGGTTAGTCTGTAGACCCGAGATCGTCATAGAGTCTTGTGTGTTTCCTACTGTGCTTTGATCTCCACCTTACCACGTCCATGAGGGCGTGCAAAATGGTGGTTTTTGGGTACAGTCCCGAGTCACATGGAGGCAATGAGCGATAGGAGGGGTTTCGTCTCTCCCGGTATTGGGGGTTGATGTTGTACTGTGCTCGATTGGCCGTAACAGGGAAGTCCCTGGCCAGGGCTGTTTCAGAGATTTGCTGGTAAGTGTTACCAGTAGTTTCTCGACCCGTTATGAGCCTCACATCGGCATGAATTATCGGTTATTGGGGTCTGACGTTTACCACCCCTAGACTTGATATGCGACATATCAGACGAGGAGACCGGACTGTACGGGAAGTGTCGCCGATCGGCTCGACGGGAGTTGTAGCAGGTTCGCTTGTTCTCTTCTAATCGCTCAATACCCGGGTGGCCGTTACGTTTAGCTGACCGCTTGCGGCTTGGGGTGCTTGATATGATCATCACCCACTGCCGGCGTATTGACGAGTCTCAGAGTCCCACAATGGAGTTTCCTAGTCCAGGCGAAACGTTGTGGTGCGCGTATGCGATATGCGCATGGACCCGATTAAAATGCGCGTATAGGATACCGTATATTGATCGGACGGCTTGCTTTTGGTAGGGGTCATATGTGATATGGCCGGATTGATAAATCAAGTGTTGATTTATCATTTAACCATTAGCTTCTCACTTGAAATCCTTTCTTGAGTTAGTTGGATGTATGCATGCATGTATGCCTTCTTTTTTGATTCATGCACATATGGATGTACATATACACATACATACATACATACATCTTTCATGGTTGATTATACAAGGAAATGGTGGCAATATAAGACTCACACCATGGGTTTTTTATATGGAATATTATTGTATTTAAGCTAAAAACAAAAGGAAAAAGAAATGGGTTTGTTTTGGATTGTTTCTACACTCTTCTTGACCTAACCTCACTCACCCACCATTTAACCATGGTTTACTCTTCCTTTTAATTTTTAACTCAAGTACAATAATGATTCAACCATGGTTTGAGATGAGAGATAGAAAATATATATTGATATATTTTTTCTATTTTCTTTAAGAGTTGAACTTATCATCTTCTAAAAAGCCATCATCTTCATCAACCTCTCTCATTTTGCTCTCTAGTTCTTTGTAGTGAGCAATATACTCATCAAGATTGGATTTTGAAGTGAGAAAGAGAACCACAACACCATTCTACACAAGTCTAGCTCACTTGTTTAGAGTGTTAGCTTGATTTCGTTCACTTGATCGGATAAAGTTGCAAGCTTGGACAAAGCGGACTCCGGGTGGATCATTGGTGACCTCGAGGAGTTCAAGCGGAGCTTTTTCAAACCCTAAGTAGCCGAGGAGTCTAGCGTAGAGAGCTACAAAGGTTGTACTCTCTAAACCCTAGCTTTTCTTTTCATATGTTGATGTGAATATTTTTGAAACCCTAATTTTTCTAGGAACGATCCGATGCTTGTTATCTTAGCACCCTAAAAATGCATTCTTTGGTTCATGTGATGCTTCCAAACCCTTCATGAGGTGCTAGGCTAACCCAAAAAGCAGCAATAGCAAGTAGGATCCGAATGGATTTAAGCATGGCTACGGGCGAAAAAGTCTCGTCATAGTCCAAACCTGGTCTTTGAAGAAAAGCTTTCGCCATAAGTCTTGCCTTATAGGTCTTTACCTGCCTATCTACACCAATCTTTCTTTTAAAGATCCATTTGCACCCCACAGGTTTTTACCCCAGGGGGTACAACGTCCAAAGTCCATACTTTGTTGGTGTACATAGACTCCATTTCGGATCTCATGGCATACAGCCACTTCATAGAGTCTCCACTCGTGATAGCTTGCTGAAAACTGGTAGGATCATCATCCTCCATGATGCAGTCTTCTCTGTCACCATCAATGAGGAAACCGTAGTACCTCTCCGGTGGGCGAGAAGTCCTACCAGACCTACGGAGTGGCTGTGGTTCCTCAGTTTCTATTGCAACAGCCGGTTCAACCAAGTCGTCATTTGTAGTTTATTTCTTTAGAACCTCTTCTAGATCCACCACATTGCCATCATCTTTATCTATGAAAAACTCTTTTTCCAGGAATGTGGCATGCTGAGAAACAATCACCTTTTGTTCCTCCTTGTGGTAGAAAAGATATCCATAAGAGTTCTTTGGATATCCCACAAAATTACACATGACTGACCGTGTCTCGAGTTTGTCCGGATTCTGCTTTTTAACATAGGCCGGGAAACCTCAAATCTTAATTCTCTTAAGAGATGGTCTCTTCCCATGCCATATCTCATATGGCGTGGTAGACACGGTTTTGGTTGGAACCCTGTTCAGTAGAAACGCTGCAGTCTCCAATGCATGCCCCCAAAATGAGATGGGTAACTCAGCATCACTCATCATGGAACGGACCATATCTAATAGGGTCCTATTCTGTCGTTCAGACACACCGTTGTGCTGTGGTGTGTAAGGAGGAGTGAGTTGAGAGAGAATCCCATTCTCTTTTAGGAAGTTTGCAAATTCTGTACTGAGGTACTCCCCACCTCGATCTGATCGAAGCATTTTGATACTCAATCCGGTTTGTTTTTCTACTTCTTGTTTATATTCAGTGAATTTCTCGAAAGCTTCGAATTTGTGCTTTAATAAAAATACATGACCGAATCTTGAGAAATCGTCAGTGAAAGTAATGAAGTAAGAAAAACCGCCTCTAGCCTGTGTAGACATTGGCCCACATACATCACTATGTATGAGTCCGAGGAGCCCGATAGCTCTTTCTCCGTGTCCGGTAAACGGAGTTTTGGTCATTTTACCCTTGATACAAGACTGGTAAGTCGCATAAGATTTATATTCAAAAGGGTTTAAATATCCATCTTTGTGTAACTTGTTTAGTCTTGTTTCGTTAATATGACCAAGTCTACAGTGCTAAAGAAAAGCTTCATTTATTTCTGAAAGTTTTCTTTTATTAGTGTGTTGTATGCTGAAAACTGAGTGTTGATTTAGGACGTATATCCCGTTATTAAGCGTACCATACCCAACCAAAATTTGATCCAGGTGAATGTTCATAACATTGTTCTGCAATACAAAATTATATCCTTCATTGTCTAACAAAGAAACATATATTATATTACAAAGCATACTTGGTACAAAATAACATGGGTTCAAAACCAATATACACCCAGATGGCAACCCCAAGTGATACTCTCCCACTGCGACTGTATGTTCCAACGCGGAGAGTATGGTCACCTGTCTTCAAAACCTTGCTATTTCTCAGCCCCTGCATAGAATTGCAAATGTGAGAACCTGAACCGGTATCTAATACCCAGGAAGCAGAGTTTATTGAAAAACAGTTTTCTGTCACAAACACACCTGAAGCGGAAGCATCCCCATGCTTCTTCTTGAGATTTAAGTACTCCGTACAGTTGCGCTTCCAATGTCCTGTTTTGTAGCAATGAAAACATTCACCTTTCCCCGATTCTCCAGCTTTGGACTTTTCGTTCCCCTTAACCTTTTTAACTCCACCCTTAGGATTGGTGGGCTTCTTCTTTTTCTTTCCCTTGGCCTTAGCCTTTGGGCGAGAAGAGGAAGATTGTCCAACAGTTATAACGGGAGTTTTCACTGATTTCAGTGTGCTCTCTGCACTCCTTAACATATTAAGGAGTTCAGGTAGTTCCCTCTCCATGTTTTGCATGTTGAAGTTAACTATGAATTGAGCAAAGGTGGGGGGGAGGGACTGCAGAATAATATCCGTATATTGTTCATTATCCATCGTCCATCCAAGGTCCTCAAGCTCTTATATGAGAGCTATCATCTTCAGACCATGTTCTCCTACCGGTGTGCCAGGGGCCATTTACATCTGAAACAATTTCTTTGATGCTTCGTATCGTAATACTCGGGATTGCTCTCCATACAACTCCTTTGTATGGAGGAATATGGTTTGAATGTCCATATTCTCGTGCTGCTTTTGATGTGTGTTGTCCATCGATGCAAGCGCGAGGTATTTGGCCGTGGCACAGTCAGCATCCCATGTCTTACGGACTTCAATGTCCGCAACTGAGGATTTTGGACCTGGGACGGGCGGGGCTGAAGCCGTGAGGACATATGATACTTTATCATTAGTCAAGGTAATTTTCAGATTCCTTAGCCAGTCTTTATAATTGGTCCCATTCAGTTTATTTTTATCTAGTAGAAGCTTGAGTCCAGTCATTGGTATCTGCCATTAAGAGAGAGAAAAGAATACACTCAGCGAAAGCTCTTGCAAAGATCAGATTGGTTATTATCTTGTCTAATCGATGTTTCCCACTGCTTTAATCAAGTTTTTCTTTCAAACCTTAAAAAGAAAACTAGCCAGGATTAATTACAGTCTACAACTTCGCTAACCGTTCAGCCAGGCCAGTGTCGGTACTTGAGGGATGTTCCCCGTGCTTTCGCACGGAACTAATTAAAGTAAACCTCGTTTTCCCAGAGGCGTAGCCCCGTTAACACCTTTCTAGACACCTAATGAGTTAGCTAATTATAAACTGCAAAACTCTCCTGGGAGCAACTATTGCCCACAGTGGGATCGGGATCCAACCATCATATGGAAGGTATGCAATCTCATTGCAAATCTCAACACTTGAAATTCCCGATGTGATTTTTACCCCTAGCACTCATGACCTTGGCTATGGTCAACAAATCATAAGTACTAGTCAAGTTCAACCTGTCATTTCTTGATTAATCAGACCCGTTCACATGATCCTTGGCTAAGGTCAATAAAGTCATATGCCCGTCCTAATTAATCTGTATCATATGCATTGTAGGAAGACATCACTTAGCTACCGTATACTACGCCTTGGCTAAGGTCAACAAACGTAGCACGAATACTAAGTACTCTACTTCCTAAAATGACGGAGGGTTGCGGATGGTTTTTAATAAAATCATTAACGCTTTGAACTTGATATCGTCGTAGAATCAAATGGTTTTCAAAAGGAGTGGCTTGTGCTCCGCAGTTTTGAAATGTAGCTTTTTCATAAAGAGCCGAGTGGTTTTCAAATCCGATTCTACAACATCTTTTTAGGTTTATTTTCTTTACATTAATCATATAAATGTAGTCCCATCATTTAAGTCCTTAAGCCAATCACAGAAAAGAAACGAAAATACAACGTACGCTTATGCCATCCGCATTCGTCGCAATGTTCCGTTATACACCGTTAGGTTACTTAACTAACGGCATACCGGGACGGGACTAGCATGGGTGTAAAACATAAGCAACGTCTACTATATATCTCATATATAATATATCATTCGTCTCAGATATCACAGAACACAGGCAGCAGAAACATAGATATAATGTGGGATATACTAGGACGTCCGTATTTAGTATTTAACCAACAATAGAAAATACGGATTCCACAGTCACGATGAATAGCCAAGCCCACACCCCTAGACCCCTACGAGAGCGGCAAGCGACCCTACCAATCCTGGAGTTTAGGAGACCCGGTCTCGACTCCTCGAGATGGCCTCCCACTGAACCCCAGAACCCGGTCACTTGTGCTCCCCTCCTTGGGTCTATCCTAATGCGGAAAAGTAAATAATATACAACACTGGTGACATCAACCTCAACCTGGAAGTGCCCCAAATAAAAGAATATTACATTACATTTGAATTTTACATGAATGAAAAAGAAAACTCTCATCTTACATAAAACCCCCCGGCTATTCAATCGCGACAATCCTGCACATCATATCTCAGCAACACATAATATCATATATCATCAACGTAAGTAAGTATGCGTATCCCGATTGTCGTTGATGTATAGCAACGAAAACGGCGATAAACGACATACTACACTTACTGTCACAGAAAAGAAAGTGTAAAACTATAATATTTTGAATCCATATTCTCTTTAGACATCGTAAATCCGAGATATCACATACCTCGCATTTCATGCCTAACTATATGAATTCCACATACTGTATCACATTCAAGATAAATAGACAGTATTAAACATTTCGATCGAATAATCAAATACCCAAAATTTCCTAAAGCTCAACACTTGAGCGGAGTTCAAAAAATCCGGAATGTGTCACAGTAGTAGCGGTCCAGCCGTAGAAGGGTCAAGCAAACGCCTCACATGTGGCATGCCGTACTGCCTCAAATCCTAAGGTTCAAAAGGCAGTTCAAGACGGTCACATAATCGAGTTAAGGTTTGTTGTCTTCTAGAGGGTCCACCACAAAATTTGCACGCATTTCCGAAAGATTTAAACTCGATAAAAGATTCAACACTTGAAAATTTTTGTTCCGGGAAAAAGTAAGTTAATGATATCCGTTCGAACTTTTTAATACTTTCTAAATTATCCGGAAAAAAAACACGAAATTAAAATTCTGATCGAATTACCGAATCTAAAACAATCTCCAAAACATATATCACTGAAATCAGATTAAAAATACCTAAAAAAGTATACAAGCAGGTAGGAACACTACTGTATAAACACGAGCCAATGATACCTCTGTACGGCCACGGAGCCGCGGCCCAAGCAAGCTATGGCCGCGGTTCCGCGGTGGCAAGTACTGTTCATTGCTTTGTTTTTCACAGTGGTGCTTAGATTTCCCTGCTGATTTTTTTACATATTTTTAATTCTGGAAAAACACAGGTTTGAAAAAATGTCCAGAGAGGGTTCTAAATGTCCGTATTTTGGTTCGACCGGAGTTTTAACTTCGCTAAAGCATCGCCTAAAGTTCTAGGTCAGCTCTGATACCAATGTTAGGTTTACCTAGCACCTAGTGAAGGGTTTGAAAGCATCACATGTCTCAAAATTAAATTTTTAAGGTGCTAAGTGAACATACAAAGAATCATCACTAGAAAATTAAGGTTTCATAACTTGAACAACATCACAAGTAACAAAGGCTAGGATTTTGAGAGTACAACCTTTGTAGCTCCCTACGCTAGACACCTTGGCCACTTGAAGGTTGGAAAAATGTTCGCTTGAGGTCTTCTAATGTCCACGATGATCCACTCGAAGCTCCTTTGCCCAAAGCTCCTTGCTTTACTCGATGTATCAATGGAGTAGAGCAAACACCCTACACAAACCGGCTAGATGTGTGTAGTATGATGATGTGGTTATTTTTCTATAATCAAAACTCTTTCTTTTATCAACCTCACTTAAAGAAAATTATCAAGAGAGGAAGAAGAAGATGATGGCTAAGCTTTTTCTCACACAAGGAAAAAGAAAAATTAGAGAGTGAATAATAATTGAAGTGAGAAGAGAATAATATATCTTAATCCCTTCTCACTTCAACCATAGTTAGAATTATCTAGATCTTTTACAAAGTGAGTTAAAAGGTAAAAGGATAATTAACTCAAGGTTAATAAGTGGTTGATGCATGGTCAAAGATGATAAACTCTAACCTTTTGTGAATTATCCTTTCCTTTTTACAAAATGAAAAATAAATAGATAATTCTACAATGTAAGTCTTGCATTGCCACCAAACTTGTATCAACAACCATGATACAATGTATGCATGTATGCATCCATGCACATCATCATGTGCATACATGTATGCATACAAAATAGAAAAGAGTTTGATTAAAGAATTAATCTAAAAGTCATTTGTTAAATCAACACTTGATTTTACAAACCGGTCATATCACATACGACCTGACCAATAGAAAATGCCCGATTAATATGCGGTATCACATATCCGTATTTAATCGGGTCCCCGTGCATATCTCATATGCACACCACATCTTTTCGCATGAGCTAGGAAACTTCATTGTGGGACTCTAAGACTCGTCAATACGCCGGCAGTAGGTAACGATCATATCAAATATCTACAAGCCACAAGCGGTCAGCTAAACGTAACGGCCACCCGGGTAATGAGCGATCAGAAGAAAACAAGCGAACCTGCTACAACTCCCGTCGAGCCAACCGGCAACACTACCGTACAGTCCGGTCTCTTCGTCAGATATGCTGCATATCGAGTCTAGGGATGGTAACGTCGACCCCAATAACTCAATAAGTCGTGCCGATGAAAGGTCTATAACAGATCGAGAAACTACTAATAACACTTATCATCAAATCCCAACAGCCCTGGCCAGGGACTTACTGATATAGCCAGTCGAGCACAGCACATCATCAACTCCCAATATCGGGAGAGACGAAACCCCTTCTATCGCTCATCGCCTTCGTGTGTCTCGGGACTGTACCCAACGGCCACCTGTTTGCACGACTCAGTAGAGCCGTGGTAGGGTGGTAATCAAAGTACAGTGGGAGAACACACAAGACTCTATGATGATCTCGGGTCTACAGACTAACCTGCACCAGTGTCACCTGAGAACTGCTATCCGACGATAGATATAATTCCATATAGGAGTTCTCGGCGAGTCCGTCCAGTGTACCCAGTCACCACTGAGCACCCGTATATGATCTCGATGTCAAACATCGATGAATGTGGGAACATCCATCGCCTATCATATGGGTCCAGTATCATATACGCTAGTCTACTCTGGTATATCGATGCCCCGTCTCGATATACCTACGACTAGGGACAATTTAGGATATGCTTATAAACTATAGATGTCCCACTAGTATGATCTACATCATAATCACAGTAGTCAAGCCTATATCCTCAGGGCTTTATCAACATGTATGAATGAATAAAAGCATGATCAAATCAACATGTCGAATAAAGAAGAACCAGATAGCATACTATCATGACGAGCAAGAATGTACACTGAATATATATATATACATGTATAAATACATCCACTATCACATAATGGCCTCTAGGGCATACATATATCCAACAGTTATTTCCCACTACTTGGACGTAAGATGCCCAGTTGGATCACTAATTCATAGATGGACAACCTCTAGGCATGGCCTTTTCCAACTACTGAATCTTTTGTTCACATGGTCTCTGAAGCGGGTTCCTAACCGGGCAAAGCCGACCGCGACGTTGTACTTTTCTTCAAAGAGTGCCCCTAGCAGGAATCCATGCACAAGAGCGAGTGATCCACAAGAGGGTTCCATTTGGATAAACACGGCAGTTACACACTACTAGAGGAAGGTTTCTAGAACACCGCTCTCTTCCTAGTTCTCGTAGTTATCAGTAACATAAAAGGCAATCACTTAAGGCAAACTCCATAAATTAATTGTGAAGAAGAAAAAGGACCAGCTTTACTTACTTTTCTATAATCCCATAGGATCCAAACAAATTTTCCAGTTGGTCCCTGCATCCTAATGCTGGCACATTCCGTACTATTAAATATCTGCCAGCAGAACAATTAATTGGAAAACATAGCATCAGCATCCAATATGAAATTTAAGTTATATATAAAACCATCTTTAAGAAGGTAAATAGCCTATTTATATGGTATTTCAGATAGAACAGAAAAGGACTTGGATTCGTCAGAGACAGTGTAGACATGCACGGCTGCAGGAGAATCATCTTTGTGCCGCTGCAGCGGCATACTGATTACAGTATGATGTATTGGAAAGAGATATAGAGAAGAGAATTTGGGGATCAGAGACTAGGTTTTTTATTAAATGAGCGGGATTGCACCATATTGCTTGTGCCCTTCATGCATGACCTGCAAAAAGTTATGTTCCATGTCATAAAATGGACTACATTTTAATTGTTTAATTTTTAAAAAATTCAAAAACGATATTATAAAATTATCTGGCGATAATAGTTTAAGAAAGATTGTCTTCCTTCCGTTGATACACATAGGAAAAAATTGCCAATATATTAAACAAAATCACCAAGTGCTAATTCATTGATAACAGAAAAGAAATTGAAATCTCATGTTAAAATGGTCTCATCGTTTATTAAATAAATTCAACCAACAGCTTTAAATCAATTATCCTTAAGCAAAAAGCTAATTTTCCTTAAGCAAGAAATTACATTTAAGTCTCAATGCGTTAAAAGAAATATTTTCAGCATCTGTTCATTTCTGATATCATGGTTTTACAAGTGAACAGCAAGGCCAAGGCGAATAACTACATAATAAATATAACTTTGCAAGCATTACCATTCAAGTTAATAGATGGAAGATATGGACATGAAGAGTGAGAGTGATGATATCACTCGATGATCGTGTAAAATCATTCAAGAATTCAAATTACCCATAATATAATAGAAAGACAAATATGAAATATCGAATAATCCAGACAATGTCATCATCGTTGGAGAGTCATAGCAACTCTTAATAGATAATGGAGCAATTACCTCTGCATCATCATCGCTATCACCACCAATATCTAATATACCTTTATCTAAAAAAAATGACAGCCACATGAACTGCAAAATCTCATATGTAAATCCATAGAAGACTAAATATATTCTATAAATTATCAAACTAAATTAATAGGGCAATAGCATTGGATTACACTATTGATGGAGAATCCAGATCCAATTAGGGCTATATTCCTTTTTTAAATAAACCCCCAAATCTCTCTAAAAAAAAAAAGAAATGAAGACTGCTTGTTTTGCAAAACATACCAAAACACTGTTAAAAGTTGTGAGATTTTAGAAACTTCTTATTTACTATTTACATCCTTATAAATAGGGGTGGTTGGACCGGTTTTTGACAATTTATACACCTGGTCCGAAATTTAAAACCTAAACCCAAAGCATGCTCGAACCCGATGGGTTTACAATGTATTTCACCGAAATCTGACGAATTTAGGACAGGTTTGGGGTTTAAACGGGCAAGTTAGTTGTTGCGGAATTTTTGGAATTGTCCCATTATAAATTGTTAAAAAATTGCGATTATAAAGCTTAAGGTGAGTTTAAGCATGTCAAAGGGTTATGTCCAGTGTTCTAAATATCGCCGACATATCTCCTATAACGATCGATATATCGGTTTTAGAGCATAAACGATACAATATGCTGAATTTATATCATTTTATAGTTTTGGGTAAATATCACCATATATATTAGGTCCGATATATCTGTTAGTGTTATATGTCCTAAGGCCATTATTGTATCATACTGGTTTGTATATTACGTATTGGAAGTTTGAGATATACCCGGATATAGTAACAGTCTTGCTCGAAATGGTAGTATGCTACTTGGTTTGTTTCTATCTCAATATGTGCATGTGTTTCTTTTAGCACATCGCTAATACATATTGGTAGAGCCCTTAGGATTTTTTCTTGATTACCAGCGTTGTGATGGCAGTCACACTAGTGGGGGCTAGGTAGTCTATAAGCACATCTTACACAATTCCCTAGTTGTAACGCCTTGAAAATCGTTCTGGTGAAATTTCGGAAAATCGGGAAAATAAGGGGGTTTCTGTAAAAATGTCAAAATACAAATATCTTTATTTTAAAATTAAATATAAATATTCTAGCTATGTAATTGCTAGTATTTGGTGTTTATTGAGCCACTGGTGAGATTTCAAAATTTCTGAAATTTTTTCCGAAATTAATTATTTTAATATTATTTTAAGCCGTCACTAATAAATTTAATTCGGGAAAATTACAAACCGGAATGAGTTGAAACAAATTTTGTGCACCATAATACATTAAACAAAATTTTAACAAGTGGTTTTTGAATTAAAATAGGGTTGTTAACCGGTATTAGAAAATATCGAAGAAAAAGGCTTTTTTTCGGTGAAATTAGTGCAAATGAAGTGCGGTATAACTTTTATCTTTTCCCAAACAAAACCACACTCTCTTTTACCCCCCTCACACTTTTTGGGCTGATCTTGGCTGCCCCTCTTTCTCTTGTGTCTTCAAGTAGGTTCTAGAGATTAGATTTTTGGAAAATAAATAAAAGAAAATGAATAAAAGTGAAAAGACTTAAAGAAGGAAATTAATGAAAGAACTTTCTACACTAGCCTACACTCTTTTCCTTCCCTCCCTCTCCTCATGTGTGGCCGGCCCTCCCTATGGCAGCCCCTCCCATTTCACCACCTCATTTCCACTTCAAATCTTCATTAAAATCCATGAAAAATCAATACAAATCTCACAAAATTCCTAAATAAACCTTTACCCTTTATTCTTGACTTCAATTAGCTTGAAGATTAGGAGCAAGAGAAAGATTTTGAAGATCAAGTTGCATGTTTAACTCATGATTTTGAGGTATAATCTTTAACCCATGGTTACTTGCTATTTAATTATTTCAACTTAGTTAATTATGACATTTAATTATGATTCTAATTGCTAAAATGAAATTTCAAGAAAGGGTTTAAACTAAGTTTAGGGTTTTTATAACTTGCTCATGGTTGTAATGTGTGGTTTAATAATTTAAGTCATGCAAATTCTAGTTCAATTGTTAAATTGTAAAATGTTACTTTAAAATTGTTTTAATTAGGATCTTTTTGTAAACTAGATTTTTGCAAACCATGTAAATAAGTTAGATAAAATTAGAATTAGGGTTTTTATTGTTAGATTGTAGTGTTAATGTGTAGATTAACTTGTTAAGTGAGGGTTAGACATAATCTAGTTACTAGTTGCAAAATTTTAGTTTAAAAATTATGCTAATTATGCTAGTTTCTTTTTTATTTGCAAACTAGGTTTTGAGGAAATTGACTAAGTAATTGAGATCAAATACCAATTAGGGTTTTTATGACATTATGAACATTGTAAATTGTAGTTTAATAATTTAGTTCGTGCAAAACCAAGTTTAGTTGTGGAATTGTGAAATTTGTTGTGAACGTGTTAAAATTTGATAAAATTGCAAACTAGAAATTTTGGTTTGATACAAATTGATGGGATTAAATTATAGAAATAGTTTTTATGACTTCGTTATGTTGTTTAATGAATATTATGACCATCAGTTTCATTTAAACATCAAGTTTTGAAGTAAAACGGTAAATTGGCATTTTCGGGTTTTACGAAATCGGGCGATTTGATGGATTTTTGTGTTTCGATGAATTAAATCATGTTTTATAATATAAGTAATGTGTTTTAAAACTACAAGTTGTTTGTTGATGTTATCTCGATCCATCGGAGTTTGTACGCCGATATCGAGCGGTATTTGGTTCTTTTGCGTGGACGGGACATAGGTTTTAACCTATGCTTGTTCCTTGTATCGTTTGACTTTTGTATGTGATTCGGTTTACGATGCTATTTATATGTTTACGTCTAGGTACCCCCACGTGGACTGCGGGCGATGAAGAGGAGGATGGCGACTCTGTCTTCGGCAGATATGGACCAGGTGAGTAGATGCATATCTACGGGGGGAAGTCGGGTGGATGGCGTTTAGCACCCCCGCAACGTAGAATAGGAATAGTACTTATTGACATTAGGAAACCAGACGTGACCCTAGTAGGACCCTAGTATTGACCCTAGGCTGGACTAGACCGATTTAGGAAAACCATATCAGAGGATGAGTACCTTGGGAGAGATTCGTAGGTTTCAGATAGAAACACACCCACGCACACACTGAAACTCGACATGGGGTACGTGTATGTGGATATATATAGAACTAGGTATAGGTATATACATATATGTACAACACGTATAGGTGATTCATTGATGTTATATGATATCCGAGGTATGATGAAACAGTATAATTGGGCTTGATGCCGTGATTCTTGACTATACAGTCGAAATAAGTGTTAGCGGATCATTAGAGAATGAGATAATGAACATGAATATATAAGTTATAAGGAGTGGTGGTGATATTGATGTACATGGGACGCTAGAATAGTACCCGGACTGTAACTCGTGACTGATTACGATATGATATATGCATAACTTGATTACGACATTATATTGGTGTGACCTGATGCCGATATCATATAAGTATGACTTAATCACAATATGATACATATGACATTATACGAATGAGGAGACACCTAGGAGATACTTGACCGTACCCCGATATTGGGATGCCGTATGATGGATTTTACTGTACGAGGCTTAGATTTGATGATTGATCCGCACTCTTGATTCGAGGAAGCCGTACTACGTACGTGACGCTATTGAGGCGGGATCGCCGGCTATTAGAGATATTGATTCAGACCTTAGGTAGACTCTAGTTTCTTACTGACTAGTCTATTAGGTTTAGTTCCTTAGGATGTTAGATGGACACTGGTTTAGGTTAGAATCACATAGTGGTAGTTGTACTCGTATCTCGCAGAGGAGTGGATAATGCACATCTGTATTTACATTCATACTGTAATCATCATGGTGCATGTTCTTTTATATGTTGCTATAATCAGTATAAACTTTACCTGTTAGGACACCAGCACCATTACCGATGATGCGCATATTCCACGCACATTTATTTGCCGGCTCACACACATCATCATCGGTAATTGCTATGTCACGTACATTTTAGATCATATTATCTTTTATTGATAGAATCAGTTAACAACTAAACCGATATAATATTGTGATCACTCTCTGATGTTAAGTATAAGACATGATACTCATTACTTAGACATTCATGCATTCATATTTTCGTGTTATCATGCAGTATTATGGGCATATGCCGACACTTATCATATAGTTACTCATGATTTTCTTGAGGATTTCAGTATTGCTGCGATTTCTGGATTTTTGGGGAAAACCGCAAGAATTTAACAAAACCTTATATTTATCATTTTCAAAACAAAGTTGCGGTTTTCTCGTGATGTATGTGTCGTCCACCATGAGTTTTCATGTTTTCTGTTGGATTTCGAGACCCGATTCGAGGAGTGGATGAACCGTCTCGGGTACATGGTGGGCCCGGTATGGTACCCCGGGGCAAGAAGATCGAGTTGTAGACGATGAGCCTGGCAGGGGAAGGCTACCTACCGGTGATGTCTGGCGCGGCGGATATCCGGAGGATACCGACCGTTGTCGTGGGATTTGATGATATGGGCCGATCCGGACTGACGGAGCCCGACATATTGAGACTTGAGGTTACATGTGTTGTGTCGATTCTTGACACGGATTTCCATGGATTTCATTGTTGAGATTTCAGATGCTTATACACACCTTACTAGGATAACAGCTAAAGGTTCTCATACATATATATCTGGATTGCAGGATTTGTTACTTTACATTCATGGTGCATGCATTTCATTTCATATGACATAGTACTATATGAGG
Source organism: Agapanthus africanus (assembly GCA_030015575.1). NCBI lineage: Eukaryota > Viridiplantae > Streptophyta > Magnoliopsida > Asparagales > Amaryllidaceae > Agapanthus > Agapanthus africanus. The sequence goes on along the minus strand of CM057344.1, from coordinate 309,493,263 downwards.
CACGGACACGACACGGAGTATTTGCACTTATACGTAGTATTACCCTGCTATTACTAGATGTTTGGGATATAGTAGTGTATTATTATGACCTAGGATAGCGTCGTGCATTCGATTTCTTTTCGTAGATGTCTTCTACTCACGAGTTGGCAACTCACCCCCGTTGTGCCAAATTCTTTGCAGGTGCGATGTACAGGTTTCCCTTGGCAGTTGCTGGCACATCATTTTCATTTCGGGTGATTTGCACGGTAGGTTGGTTCATTTGTATCTGAACCGCCGTTGTATTTTTATTATTTCATTTGTATCTAGAAAGCTCCATCAACCATATTTGTATTACTTGATAAGTTTATTGGACCAGTTGTTTATTTCGACCTTAGAGTCGCGCATATGTTATTCTGATCTGGTGGTTTTTGTTTTCTTTTGAGATTTGAGCCTCGCCCTTTGGCGTTGTATATTATTGTGATTGTTGTGGTTGTCTCCGCCTGTTGGCGTTGAGCTAGCACCCGTTTGGGGATGCTTTTTATTGTTTATTCATATTATACTTGTTGTACCCGTTTGGGGGCCAGTTTTTACAGAGGAGACTCTGCCGAAATTTTTGGTAAAATTTGCTGATGTTTTTATACTTGTTTTCTTTTCTTTTCTTCTTTTTTTTCTTTTATGGTTTAGATTTCTGGGCTTCGGCTTACTTAGGTCACGTGGCGCCTCTAGACGCTTCGTAATCTAAATGCCGGTCACATTCCGTACTTTCGGGTCGTGACACTAGTCGTAGGATTATCGAGACGGGGCATCGATACTCCATAGTAGACTAGTGTATACGCTTCTCATCACAGCAGGAGAGATGGTCTGTCCCACAGCCATTAGTATGTTGTACTGAAGATAGTATGCAGGTGCTCATTGGGCTATGAGTACAATGGACAGGACTCGTACGGAACTGCTGGTGGGTATTATACCTATCGTCGGGTGGCAGTTCTCAGGTGATATGAGTACAGCTTAATCCGTAGACTTGACACTGTTATTTCGCCTCGAGTGTGTTCCCACTGTTCTTTGATAACTACCCTACCATAGCTCAAAAGAGTCGTTTAAACAGGTAGTAGTTGAGTGCAGTCCCGAAGCACTTGGAGGCAGTGGCGGTTAGATATGATTCGTCTCTTCTGGTATTGGGGGTTGATATCGCGCTTTGTTCAGAAAGCCATTACACAAAGTCTTTGGTCAAGGCAAACGAGATTTACTGGTAAGTACTCCAGTAGTTTCTCAGGGTGTTTTGGGCTACACTCCAACACGACTGTAAGTGCACGGCGGCGCCCCGGCCGTCGATCCGACGCCGGAAAACGCGGAAACGAAAAACTTTGCGAAACTTGCAAACCGGCACCACCGCGCACTATCAACCCGGATCGGGCCATTAACCTAGCTACTAGCAAAATACAAGATGGGTAGAGAAGTATACCAAGCGATCCGTGTCCTTCGGTCTTTGTCTCCACTCCGATCTTCCGCGGAATCTCCGTCCGTCACCTCCTCGTCGGAAAGGGCACCACGTAGCCGAGTTCTTTTATGGGCTCCCACCTCTGGACCGAGGCAACTAGGGCGCGAAGTTGGCTAGCCGACGCGTCCAAGATTTGTTGTAGGCTAGTGTAGCATGCTATGTCTCTTTGGGGTTTATGAAGTTGCCATGGATGCGGAGGTGGAGAAAGAAAATGAGCTTTTGGAAAAATGGAGCTATCATTTTCTTGCAAGAATGAGATGAAGGAAATATGCCACATATAAAAATGAACCTCTCATTTCCTCACCCTCTCAAAGTGGCCGGCTAAAACAAGATCATGGATGGATAAAAATGCAAGTGGAGAAAATGAAAATGAATAAATGGAATAAAAGGTCACACCAATATCTTAATCAACTCCTTTCACATAACCATCTCATAAATGCAAAGGATGAGACCATAATGGAATCTCATGATGATAAATCTATCATAATGATGCCACAAATGCAAGAAACCCCTCCACAATAAGTTATTTGCAAATTTACAAATAACCCCTCCAACAATAAAGTCCGTCCGCGAAGGAACAAAGGAAAACCGGCCGGAACGGAATGCAAACTGGCAACTACAGAAAACTGATCCCGTAATAAATTACAGGAAAACCCCTCTACTGCATATACATGCCCGCATTTGTATTCCCACTGAACACAAATGCAAAGAGACAAAACTACACTGTCTAATACTAGGATCCGGCTTAAACCAAAGCCGGCTAGTAAAATCCGTCCGATCACGATCCGTGCAATACCGCACGTATCTGATCGAACCCTGCCATATCTCCATACGGTCTCTACAGCGTTTCGCCCGAAATATGAGTAACTGTGTGTGTGGTGGACTCTAAAGACTCGTCAATACTATGGCTGTGGATTTAACCACTAGCACGTCAGAGGTATCAGCCATACGTGACGGGCCACCAGCTATTGACCAAAAGGGACGTCGATGAGCGAACTCATACTGACACCCTACTGAGCCTGTCAGTGACAATATCCGTACAGTCCGGTCCGTTCGTCTATGAGCATCGCATGGCGGGCCTAGAGGGTTGGTAAAATTCAGACCCCCAATAGCTGTACAAGTCGTGTCGGAGTGTAGCCCAGAACACCCTGAGATACTACTGGAATACCTACCAGTAAATCTCCTGCCTTGGCCAAGGACTTTTCATGTACTGGCTCTCCTAGACACAGTGCGACCTCACCCCCAATACCGGGAGAGACGAACCCCTGCAGATCCGCTCACTGCCTCCATGTGGCTCGGGACTGTACCCAACTAAAACCTGTTTGCACGTCTCCTTTGAGCGTGGTAGGGTAGTAATCAAAGCACAGTGGGAACTCACACGAGACAAATGACGATCTCAGGTCGATGAACTAACCTGTACACATGTCACCTGGGAACTGCTATCTGACGTCAGGTATAATACCAACTAGCAGGCTCCCGGCGAGTCCTGTCCGGTGTACTCATAACCCAATGAGCACCTGTATACATCTTAGGTGAACCAACTGACACCAGTGGCTTGTGAGACTGGCCACCGCCCCTCGTCGGGGTCTCAACTGTATACACTAGTCTACTTTGGAATATCGATGTCCTGTCTCGAAACTCCCACGACTAGGGACCTTTTAATAATGTGCTTATAGACTCCAGCTCTCACGTATATGATCGCCCTCATACTGCTGGTAGTCAAGCAAGAATCCTAGGGGCTCTATCACCGTGTAATAGCGACGTGTAAGGTCACCTAAAGCAGTACATGATGATAAAGATAAACCGGATAGCATACTATCATCTCGAGTAAGACTGTCCTACCGGCATAGGTCTTCCTCAATCATTGCAATCACGTGCCTGTGATCCAATAATTGACTCTGAGGGCACTATATCCAACAACGACTTATTGCGCTATTAAGGGTCCAACGATTACCACCCCTAGGCCCGATATGCGATACTCTTAGACGAACAAACTGGACTGTATGGAGATTGTCACAGATATGTTCAGTAGGAGTTTGGATGAGTATGCTCTTCGGCCTTCTTATCGACAGATACATGGGTAGCCGTTACGTGCGGCTAGTACCGCTGATGTGCTTATGGTTAAACCCACTGCCAGTGTAGTGTCGAGTCTTTAGAGTTCCACACTAAGGGTTTCCCTACATCGGGAAAAAGTTGTAGAGGCCGTATGGTTTTACGGCAGGGCTTCGATCCCATATGTGTACTTGTGCACGTATGATGTTCGGGCGGATAATACTAGTGGGCTTTAATTTAAACCGGATCCTGATATTATATTGATGGATTATTTTCGTCTCATTGTATTCGTATTTTTTCGGAATACGGATACGGGTATGTATATACGGATGAGGGGCATTCTTGTAATTTACTCAAGATTGCTTCTAGAAGAAAACACCTCATTAGGGTTTTTAATCTTTTGATTAAAAGATTAATGAGGTGGAGGAAATGAGGTGGAGGTTTACATTGAATGAGGCATGGCTACTTAGTGACTCATGTGGTGGCTCATGACATGACTCACTAGATGACTCACTCTTTAGATATTTTTTTGAAGCATGCTTGATATTTTGTGAGATATTTTATCTCGTCAATTATTGTATGCTTCATTATTCATCACAAATGAGCCATCTTTATTTTTAGCTCACTCTTCACTCTCTTTTCCTTAAGCTCCTTCCTCTAATCCTAAATCTCTCATGTGTTGAGAATCCTAGAGTATTTCGAGACATACTAATCCATTTACACTGTCTACATCATCTAAGAAATCTTGTTTAGCGAACTAGATGCCGTAGTTACCTCGGATTTGAGGTTGGAGCTCAGACTATAGACTCTCGGATGGATCGTCTTTGACTCGAGGAGGCCGACGAGGAGGCATCGATCCATACTATCCTTGGAGTTTATGATGAGGAGGAGGACAGCGAGAAAAAGACCCGAAGGACATGGTAACGTGAGGTATAACTTCCTATCCGAGTAGTTAATCTCATACAGTTTTGTTAGTTAGGGTTTAGCATCCATCTTGGAGTTCAAGTCGGTGTTGCGACATCCGTAAAAATCGTATTTACGTATTCCGCCTCCCCTCGAACCCGCGGGGTGCGCGACATCGACTTACAGTGGTATCAAAGCCTACTAAATCTTAGCTAACAGTTTAGACATGTAAAATTACGAAACCGAAATAACTCCGAAAGACGAAACTAAGAATCCAAGTTTCTGTTAAATTTTTCGGAGGCTCTAAATTTTTTTTAAACAATTGCAGAGTGCTCTATTTGTTGTGAGATGAACACATAACCAAAAAGAGGCAATTCCACCATGACTTGGCCGACCATAATGCCAAGATGACCGGCCTCATTGGGTCAAGTATGGGGAATGGCCTTGGATTTTGTTCTGTGGTCTTGTTGCTTGGATTTAGGGTTTCAAGTGGTGTTTGATTTTGCCAATTTTGATTGTACTGTTAATTCTCTGTTGTGGCAATACGGAGTATTTCGAAGTCGCAATTTTAATGTAATTTAACATGTTTCAGTTGTTATAAGTGCTTCGAAACGTCCGCTAATCGCTATACGTCGATTAGTGGGAGTTGCACATATCTGCGTTGCTGCTATGTTGGTTTGTGTATATGGAATATTGGATCATCGATGATGAATAGCCGGGGGATATGAGATGAGAGTCATCTTTCTTTCATTCAATGTAAATTGTAAAGTGATGTAATATTATTTTGCGAGGCACATCCGGGTTGAGGTTGTAGCCACTGTTGTATTATTTCTTTTACCGTTTTCTGCTCCTAGAAAAGACCCAAGGTGGGGTGCACAAACTACCCGGTTCTTTGAAGTGCCGAGTGGCCTACTCATTTTACCGAGGGAGATTGCTTCACTTCGGGAATTTAGTGGGCACACCCGTAGGGGTCTAGGGTGGGGTTTGGCTCACGACCGTGGAATCCGTCTTTCATTACAGGCTTAAACAAAACACGGAATTCCTAGAATATCCAATATGTTCATCTGTGATCTAGAATGCCTATTATTGCGTGAGACGAATGGTTATTATATATATGCTATATAGTAAACGTTGATTATGTTTTGCACCCGCGCTAGTCCAGCCCTCGCTCTGGCATTAGTTAAGTAACCTAACGGTGTTAGACGGGGCCCAGTGATGAATGCGGGTGGCATAAACGGACGTGATATTTTTGTTTCTCTATGAGATGTAAATGATGGGACTGCATTAGATTAATGCAAAGCAAACAAACCAAAACTGAATCGTTGGATCAATTTAAAAACCACTCGGTTTTTTCAAAACAGAAACTTTTAAATGCGGAGGTTAAACCACTCCTTTAAAAGTTATCAGGTTCCTTCGATTAAATCAAGTTCATTACGTTCACGGTTTCGCCAAAACCAGCCGTAGCCCTCCGTCATTTCAGTTGAATATTCAGTAGTATTCAAGCTATGTATTTTGACCTTCGCTAAGGCATAGTGATTGGTACCTGCTGAATATTCATCTGTAACATAGATAGATGCGTTGGTTTGGGACAGTCGTACTACTATTTTGGCCTTCGTCAAGGGTATGTTCGGGTGGGTTCAAATTAACCTAGACAATGATGGGTAGAACTTGACATGTGACTTATGATATGTTGGCTTTCGTCAAGGTCATAAGAGCATGGGGTAAAAATCCACATCGGGAGTTTCTAAAGAAACTAAAACTAGCTAGTGTTGCATACCATTTAGAGTGTGATAATGTTGGTAGGATTTCTTCAGGATTATCACAATGATATTTGGATCCCGATCCTACTGTGAGTATCAGCTACTACTCAGGAGATTTTTCACTAATACGATCAATGCTATAAACCAAGTAGGTGTCTAGAACGCTGTTAGCGGGGCTACGCCTCCAGAAAAAGAGGTTATGTAATTAAGGAATTTAGCAAAAGCGTTGGAAAACCTCCCTCGAAGTACCAACACCAGCCTGGTAGAAAAGTTAAGCAAGAATTGTAAAGTGAGATTAATCCTGACTAATTCTTCTTTTATGTTTTGAGGAAAGATTCAAGATACGGTGGGAGCCATCCTGTTTAGATAAATTAAAAACCAATCTAAACTTGCAAGAGCATCATGCTGAGTGTTTTCTTCTCTCTCTCTCTCTCTCTCCTAATTACAATGATCAGATGACCAAGATTAGGTTACAGCTAAATAATAAAATAACTGAGTTATACTATATTGAGTGGTAAAGGTTTGTACAGATGTCCATTACCTATGACAAGCTGGACTACCTCATTACTACTCAGGCCCCCGCCGTCCCAGGTCTAAATTCCACCGTCACGGATAATGATATCCGTAAGACATCGGAAAAAGACAGTGTGAATGCCAAGTGCCTCGTGTTGGAATCAGTAGATGATGTAAACCAGAGACACCACGAGAAGATGGACTTAGTTTCCATCTTCCTCCATAACAAAGATTTTGTAACATTTTAGAAATATAAAATATTATTTTTTGGAATTTAAATATTAAAATAATCTATTTTGCGAAAAATATTCGATTTGCGAATTTGAAGTTTTCATAAATGGTATAAGTATATAACAATATTTGGAAAATAATTGGAGATTAAAATGATTTATTTATTATAAAGATATTTATCGGATTTTGGCATTTTTATAATTAATTATATGCAAGTTTAAATTAAAATTGATCAGTGCACTACTAATCGCGATTAAGCCAAATCCGTACTTTTACATTTTTCCATGGTTAGTGCACCATGTCATGTTACATTTTTGGTTGCATGTTGTTTCATTGTGTTTGATTTAATGAGTGAGAGTGAAAATTAGAAAAAGAATAAAAAGGATAAGTTTTGTGACATGGCTTGAAAACAAAAGAGATATTTTGAGAGAGTGTGAGCATAAGATAGAGTGAGGTTAAGTGAGAAAGACCTTGACTTCTTCCTTCAAATCTCATTTGTTCTTCATCTCCTTCTTCATGCTTCCTCCACCTCCTCCACCTCCATGTATCATCTTCAAATCTTCACCAAAACCCTATGCCACCTTCATTAATAAGATGGACAACCTCATCCTAAACCTTATGGACCTTTCAAGTTTGGATTTGGAGACTTTGGGCAATCCAAGGATTTTCTTGAGTTGCCAAATGAGATATATTTACTTTCCTTTAGTTAAGTTGTTTATGTTAGTGTATCCTAGTTTAGTTTAGAATTCGTATTAGTTAGATTTTGTGATCTTAGAAATTTCTAGATTGATTGTTTAGTGGAAATTGGACTTGTAAGTGGTGAATTGCGGTGTAGTGAGTGTTTGCAAGTCTTGAGTGATGTTTTTGTGGCCTAAGCCAGAGAATAGAACCCAATACACGAGTTTAGAATTGTCTCGTGTCGGTTTTGTGAAGTTTTGTTAGCCTACAGGGTATCTGGAGCAACCTGGAATGTTTATGATGAAATCAAACAATTACATTGACCTAGTTAGACTATTAGAAGACCACCATAGAAGAACGATACCCAAATTCAATGTTTTGGCCGGTGTCACCCGTTACTGTAGCACATCTCACCGGTCCAATTTTGGGTTCTAGTGATGGGATTTTGCCTGTAGCTCACACTCCTTATAACCTAGCTATTGTATTGGTTGTTTTGTCCTAATCTATCTGTGCAAAAATCTGGGAGCATTTTGAGTTGGTTGTGGCTATGTTTTCCGATATTTTAAACGTGGATTTATGAATTTCTTGATGTGATTTGGTCATAGGACGTTTGTACGTCAACGATGAGGGTTAATTGGTTGTTCTTGCATGCGTAAGCTATAGGTTCTAACCTATAAACAATTCGTGTGCCGTATCGGTTTCTCGGACTTAGTTTTAATACTGTTACGACGCGTGTTGATATGTAGGTACCTTCGCGTGGATTTCTGAGACGACGAAGCACATCGACCTCGACTAAGCGAGGATATTACAGGCGGGTAGATTTATATCTATGGGAGAAGTCGTGTGTATGGCGTATAGCATCCCCGCAACCATTGATATGGAAAGATCATTGTATAAATTATAATTTTTAGAAAGGATATGTTACGAACTTATGGACATGATTAAAGGTTTTAGTAAGAGATGATGTGATAAAAGTTGATACTAATGGATATATTGACTTGAGAATATGATATATGTATATAAGATAACGTGACGTGGGATATTGAGATGATAGATATAGATGACTCGGATTGATATATGAGAAATATGATATATATATATATATATATAGGCTAGCGTGACGTCGGATATTGTGATGATAGATATAGATGACTCGGATTGGTATGAGAATATGAAAAGAGAAAGTAAATCCTTGCAACCATTGATACCAACTTTGTCACGACCCGAAGGTACGGAACGTGACAGGCACTAAAATTACGAAACGTCTCAAGGCGTAACGCAATCTAAGTAAGCCAAAACCCAGAAATCTAAAACCATTTAAAGAGATAGAGTGAAGGAAAAATTTATTTAAAAGATGATTTTTGTAAAATAAAAGTCACCTTAAAACATTTTAATGCATCAAATTTCCCGAAAATTTCAGCAGAATCTCCTTTGTAAATACAAGCCCCCCAACAGGTACAACACATGAAATACATATAAATAATGAAATAAGGCATCCCCATGCAGGAGCTAGCTCTTCGCCAATGGCGAAATCACAATCACATGCAATATATATATCATCAAGTGCAAAAATAAGCGTATAAAAGCACGAAAGTAAGAAAAAAAACACGCCGGCTCAAGTGAGCATCGACACCAGAAATAGAATACATACAAATCTCACAACTCACCATCTAAGTCCAATGTACGAAGGATAGATGAAGTATACTAGATACAAAATAAAATACATGGTGGGGGCAAAAGAAATCCTTCAAAACCCACCTACGAGCAACTGTAAGTCAATGCAACGAAGCAAAGAAGAAAGTACGCCCGCCACTATGTGCTGACAGGTCAGACCTGCAAGATACTGTGGCACAACGAGGTGAGTTGCCAACTCGTGAGTAGTAACTAACATCTAATAAGACTATCGTAAGCATGCACGCAAATGCGTCACACCCTACATATACCGATATGATGCGATGCCCAAGTATGTATGCAACATAAATGCATAGTTAACACGAGACCTGAAAATGTTTAGTACGAGAAAATCTGTATTCTTATCTTTGAAAAACTTCTGTAAAATAATTGTAGTATCATCAATGAAATCAATAGAAATCCGTGTCAAATATCGACACAAAATAAGAAGGCCTCAATTTTTAATATCTCAATGTCTCAATAACTCGATGTCTCAACATCTCAATGTCTCAATGTCTTGGGCTCCATCAGTCCGGATCGACCCATATCATCAAATCTCACGACCACGTCGGTATGCTCCGGATATCCGCCGCATCAGACATCACCGGTAGGTAGTCTGCCCCTGCCAGGCTCATCGTCTACAACTCGAGCTTCTTGTCCCTGGGTACCATACCGAGCCCACCATGTACCTGAAACGGTTCATCCTACTCCTCGAATCAGTTCTCGAAAACCAACCGCAATCAGGAAAACTCATGGTGGATGACAATACATCATGAGAAAACCGCAACTAGCATTTTAAAAGGATAATAAGTTTATAAAATTCTTACGGTTTTCCCTAAAATCCAGAAATCTCATAAATACTGAAATTCTCGAGAAGAATCACAATATATAAACATGCCGGTGATGATGGAAATCTAGAATACGCTAGTATATACCATGCGAAGTACAGCCAGAAGCTATGCATGAATTATAATGCAATGAGGTATGTATACGAGTAACAATCCTACGTATCCATTTTAGTGAAATGAATATGCAAGTATAAGTCTACGGATCATATATGATGCAAATGCACTAATACCAATTCTAAGCAAGTTCTATAGTGTTCGTGACATAGCAATTACCAATGGCGTGTGTGTTCGCATAAATAGTGCACGTGCGGCAGGAACCAATGGTAATAGTGCAAGTGTCCTTTGAGATGATATCACACACACACACACACACACACACACACATATACACACAACGATGCGATGCGATGAGATGGCTAACTAGAAAACTACGCATATAATGCAAGTAGTACAAGTAATACTAAACCATCGGGCGTCTCGCGCCATCCAGACGATCCCCCCATAAATGTGTACATCTACTCACCGGAACGCCATGGCTAATCTGATCTGATCTCAGCCTTGTCTCTTCCGCGCCACATCCGACGTCTCTGCACCCGATCCAAGAATTGCATACAAGAAATTAAGAAGATAAATATATGATAGTCGCGGATACAAATGATACAAGTCAACCACGCGTAAATTTTCAATGATGTGTAAAGATTCTAAACAATCCTTCCTTTTTGCCCCAACTTTCCTTCGTCCATGCCCAAGTGAGACTTAACATTACCCATCTTGACCTGCCCTTAACCAGAATCATGGAACCAGGCTCTTAATAAACTTCCTCACGCTCCTAGTGCCAATTAAATTATAAATTTATTATAAGTTAGATAACAAACTGAATCCACGTCCAATGACTGGAAACTGGATATCTTCAATTGAGAGAAGGTAAAGCTACTTATAATATAGTAATCAAAAATCACATAAGCAAAGAGTAAGCAAATGCAACCTACGCATGCACGCGCGAGCACACGTAGCTAATGAATTCTCAATCATTTGGCCTCGGGGGAAATTTCCAGAATGCAATAATTTAGTCAAATGTAGAAAGCTTATATTGGGATCCAGTGCATCATTCTAAAATTCTAAGCTTACAGGAAATGCATCATATTCGAACAAATGTTTATCAAAATCTACTAAAAATATCAGTGGTTCTGAGGAATCCTAAGATTGTCCAACTGATCATGATCATAAGCTCAGTTTAAACCAAATAACCTTCTGTTGCATTCTACTTATGCTCACACAACCAATAAAATAGGCATATCTGAAACAAACTCCCCCAATGACTCCTGATCATGATTATAAGCTCGGTTTAAAACAAATAACCTTCTGTTCCGTTCTTCTTATGCTCACGCAACAAATAAAATAAGCATCTTTGAGACAAACTCCCCCAATGTCTCCGAATTCTCTAGCGATGTCAACTCCCCCATCATAAACAACAAACAAACCTCACAAATTAATGGGAATTAATGGATTTTGTTCAATTAACACCACTATCGCTACAAAGAAATAAGAATTATCATCATAAGCATCTCTGAGGCCTACAAAACCATTAAAAAAATGAAACTTTGACCCCAAATATCACCAAAACAAGCACCTAAAATGCAAATCTCACACTGAAAATTTCTCTGATCCCTAATTCATACAAGATCCAAATCATTATATCAATCAAAATAACACGCATAAAATAAGATCGGTATCAATGATCAAAAACTCCCAGATCCAAATCGAAGAAGATCAAAAACCAAAAAGAATCAACGAAACACTCACCGCTGTCGCCGATCAAGAGAAGCTTGATTGGTAATCGTAGTCCACGTGAGCCCTCGCAGGTGGAGCAGCCATCGGAATGAGATCAAGGAGAACGATCGATGAGGTCTCGAAACCCAGATCACACGACGAGCAAAGAGAGAGAGAGAGAGTGAAGTGTGTCAATGTGCGTAGAAATATCCCCATTTATTGCAACTTTTTAACTTACTTCATAATTCTTTCATTTCATTTTCTTTAATTTAACTTTCCCCACTAGAATTTTCTAGAATTATGGAGACAAAATGAGAGAGAGAATATGTTAAAATCTTAGTATTAAGTGGTCATGGTTCACTCAAATAAGATTAACCCATTCAATTTGTAATTTACACTAATTAAATATATAAATGAAAGCTTATAATAATATTTAAAATAATTAATTAAGAAAAATATTTAATTAAACTAATAATTTATAAGTGACTAAATAAATACCAAATACTAGCAATTACATAGTTAAAGTAGGCGTATTTAATTCTATATTGAAAAATAATTATAGTTGTGTTTTACGGAAAATATGATTTATTTTACCGGTTATCGGAAATTTCACCTAAAAGATTTATTTATTTATTTTTAAAACGTTATAATTTCTTTAGTCCTTCTCAAGTACTTAAGAATGTTCTTCACAGTTGTCCAGTGCTGTTCCCCAGGATCAGATTGATATCTGCTCACTACACCTAATGAGTAAGCTACATTTGGTCTGGTACATAATATCGCATACATGATAGAGCCTACCGCCAAAGCATATGGTATCTCTTGCATGCAAGCCCTCTCCAAATCAGTCTTGGGAGACATCTCTTTGGAGAGAGTGATTCCTGAGCAAGCGGGTAAATTACCACGCTTAGAATCTTCCATACTAAACCTCTTTAGTATGTGTCAATGTACGTGGATTGGGACAATCCCAACATCCGTTTAGATCTATCTCTATAGATCTTAATCCTCAGGATGTAGGAGGCATCACCAAGATCTTTCATGGAGAACTTATGTGATAAGAAGAGCTTGACCGCATAGGAACATCGTTTCCTATCAAGAGTATGTCATCCACGTACAATATGAGAAAGACAACCTTACTCTCTACAACCTTCTTGTATATACAAGGTTCATCTGCATCTTTGATAAAATCAAACTCTATGATCGCTTCATCAAAATAGATGTTCCAGCTCCGCGATGCCTGCTTTAATCCATAGATAGATTTAAACAGCTTGCACACCTTTCCGCTGCTCCCACTTTCTACATGCCCTCTGGCTGTATCATGTACACGCTCTCTTCTAAATCACTATTTAAAAGCGGTCTTGACGTCCATCTGCCAGATTTCATAGTCATGATATGTAGCGATGGCAAGTAGGATCCTGATGGACTTAAGCATAGCGAGAGGAGAAAATGTTTCATCATAGTCAACACCAGGACATTGACGAAAACCTTTTTCTACAAGTCTAGCTTTGAAAGTCTTAACTTTTCCATCTACACCAATCTTCTTTTTGAAGATCCATTTGCTCTCAATGGGTTTTACATCTTCCGGAGCAACTTCCAAAGTCCATACTTTGTTGGTTTACATGGATTCCATCTCAGATCGCATAGCATCCAGCCATTTCACAGAGTCCCCACTTATGATAGCCTGCTCGAAACTAGTTGGGTTATCATCTTCCATGATGCAATCCCCGCTCCCATCGTCTACGAGAAAACCGTAGTATCTCTCAGGTGCATGAGAAACCCTACTAGATTTGCAGAGTGGCCGGGATTCGTTGGGGACTATTGAATCCTCTGGTTCTATTAAATCGTTAGTTACAGTTTGTGTAGCTGGAACTTCTTCCAGTTCCACCTCATTGACACTATTTTTTCACAAAAAATTCTTTTTCTAAAAATGTGGCATGTCGAGAAACAAACAACTTTTGTTCCTCGGTGTGGTAGAAGATAAACCCTCGCGAATTTTTGGGATATCCTATAAACCTGCACAGAACTGACCTTACCTTGAGCTTGTCTGGATTTTGTGTTTTAATATAAACCGGACAATCCTATATCTTAATAAAATTAAGACATGCTCTTTTCCCTTTCCATATCTCATATGGAGTGGTAGGTACAGATTTGGTGGGAACCATATGCAGGGTTACCTAGCACGGCAGCAAGGTTTTGGGTGGCATCGTCCATGCCAAATTCAAAAATTTGCCGTTCTAGCTAACCCTAACCATGAATCGTTAACTAGAAATCGACGGAATAACATATGTAAACACTTTACATCCTAAGTAAGCAAGGAATACAACCTTTGTACACCGGTCCTTCACTTCAATAACTCCATGTAGTAGTCCCTTCCCTGCGATCAAGAAGTCCCGGGCTCTAGAGAGGCTCTGATGAAGAAACGAACATGCTTGCTTCGAAGTCTTCGAGGCCAAAGTTGATCTACGTCGAGGAGACACTAACCCAAGCTATTTCTTCACTAATTATGGAATTAGTGAAGCAAACGCCTTATAATAAATGACAAGTAGTAGAGGATGATGAAGTAGGAAGTTTTCTCACATTAGAAATCATTTTCTCACATTTTATCTCATATCTCCATTGAAGCTAGAAAGCTTTTTAGGAGGAAGAAGAAGAATGAACTCATCGAGTGAGAATGAATTATTGTGTGAGGTTAAAAATGCAACCAAGGGTTAAGCATGTCATGCTTAATCCTTGTAGAGAGTTAACCATGACCTATGGTTAAAGGTTAGGTCAAGAAATATCTTAAGCAAGACAAAGAGAGTGGACAAAGTCAAAGATGCCTTGAAGCTTTTACAAGCTTTCAACAAATATCATTCATGATAAATGTCCATAATATTTGAATTACTTAATGATAAATTATAAACCCTAATCTTAACCCTAGCATGGTTTAACCGTCATTAACCCTAGTCGCATTTGTAACCTAGCATGATACATTTAACATATATCACATATATATCAATGTATCCAAAGTAAGAAAAGAAATCATAAGTGAGCTAATACTAGTTAATGTAATGTAATATATCAAATATATAATTATACATTAGATTATCAAATCAACTCTTGATTTAATAATCCGGCTATATCACCTATAACCGACTAATATCATATGAATCAACTTATCGAATCAACACTTGATCCGATAACCCGGCTATATCATGTATAACCGGCCGATATCTCATATCACGAGAATAGAATACGGTATCTCATATCGTATTAATCTCGGTTCCGTACATATCACATATGTGCTCCTACTCCGTTTCGCTTGAGCCAGGAAACCCCTGTGTAGGACTCTAAAGACTCGTTAATACGCCGGCAGTAGGTGATGATCATATCAAACACCCACAAGCCACAAGCGGTCTGCTAAACGTAACGGCCACCCGGGGATTGAGCGATCAGAAGATCAATAAGCAAGCCTGCTCACACTCCTGCGAATCCAACCAGTAACACTACCGTACAGTCCGGTCTCTTCGTCTGATATGTCGCATATCTCGTCTAGGGGTGGTAAACGTCAGATCCCAGTAACTCGATAAGTCGTGTCGATATGAGGCTCATAACGGGTCGAGAAACTACCGATAACACTTACCAGTATATCTTTGAAGCAGCCTTGGCCAAGGACTTCCTGTTATAGTCAATCGAGCACAGCGCAACATCAACTCCTAATACCGGGAGAGACGAAACCCCTCCTATCGCTCATTGCCTCCATGTGACTCGGGACTGTACCCAAAAGCCATCGTTTTGCACGTTCTCTTGAACATGGTAAGGTGGAAATCAAAGCACAGTGGGAATCACACAAGACTCTATGATGATCTCGGGTCTACAGACTAATCTGTACCAGTGTCACCAGAGAACTGCCATCTGACGTTAGGTATAATACCATCTGGGAGTTCTTGGCGAGTCCGTCCAGTGTACCCAGTCTCCATTGAGCACCCGTATACTGTCTCTGATGTCAAACACCAATGGATATGGGATCATCCATCGCCCATTTACATGGGTTGAGAAGCTATACGCTAGTCTACTCTGGTATATCGATGCCCTGTTTCGATACACCCACGACTAGGAACATTTGAAGGATGTACTTAGCGACTACACTGTCCCCACTAGTATGATCTGCATCACAATCCTGGTAGTCAAGTACTCATCCTAAGGGCTTTATCAACATGTGACATAGAGACAATCAGCGTACATGTTAAGATAAAAAGCAACCAGATAGCATACTATCATGTCGAGCAAGAAAGTCCTTCCTATATATGTCCAAGCATCTACTACAATATACATCGTATGTACAGTAATGGCCTCTAGGGCATACGTACTATTAACAATCTCCCATTTGCACAAGGACCATCTGTTGTAGTATCTCATACCCAACAATCAGCAGTGGTTGAAGTATCTCATACTCAACAATTCCATAAAAGTCTCTCCTGGGAATAGGCTTTTGTTAGTGGATCCGCCCTGTTCTCCTCTATGTCTACTCTCCTAAACCTCGATCTCCCTGGAGATCATCCATCTCCATGATCAGGTGATACTGCCTAAGAATATGTCTGGATTACTGATGGGACTGGGGTTCCTAGGCCTAAGCCACAACTCCATTGTCACAGAATGGTAGGAACGAAGTTCATCTCATGAACTATATACATCCAGACTACCTCTTTGGTAGCAACCTCGGTAGCAATGTATCCAGCCTTTATCGTCTAGTATGTCACGGTATCTAGCTTGGAACTCTTCCAACATACCGTCTCTCCACTGAGGGTAAAGACAATGCCTGTGACTGACATTTAGTCGACCTTATCACCCTGGAAGCTATCCAGTGATTCTCCCTAGGATCGATTGATACCATCTCACTACACCTAGTTAGAATCCTAACATCCACTTAGATCTATCTCATACATCCAAAACGCAGGATTTAGAAGGTATCACCTTGATCCTATATGGAGAATCCTTGTGATAAGAGGAGATTGACCGAGTGTAGCATAGGAATCTCTTTTCCTATCAAGGGTATGTCATCCACGTACAATACGAGGATCACCACCATACTCCCTACTACCTTTTGTATATACAAGGTTCATCTACTCTTTTCATGAAGTCAAACTCTTTGACTACCACATCAAAATAGATGTTCCAACTCCGCGATGCCTGCTTTAACTCATAAAGTATCTTGCACACGTTTCCGCTTCTCCCACTGTCTATGAAGCCCTCTGGTTGTGTACTTATAGACGCTATCTTCTAAATCACTATTTAGAAATGCAGTCATGACACCCAACTGCCAGATATCGTAGTCATGGTATGTAGAAATGGCAAGTAGGATCTGGATGGACTTAAGCATAGGGACTAGAAAAGGTTTCATCATTATCCATACCTGGTCGATGACGAGAACCTTTTGCAACAAGCCTTAGCTTTGAAAGTCTCAACTTTTCCATGTACACTAAGTAATTTTCTCAAGATATACTTGCTCCTGATGGGGATTTAACCCTTCAGATAAAGCAACCAAAGTCCATACTTTGTTGGTGAATATGGATTCCATCTCAGATCGCATAGAATCCAGCCATTCTCACAGAGTCCCCACTCCTGATGGCCTGCTCGAAACTAATTGGGTCATCATCTCATGATGCAATCCTTGCTCCCACAGTCATAGAGAAAACCGAAATATCTCTCAGGTGTGTGAGGAGCCCTACTAGATCGGTGGAGAGGCTGAGGTTCGTTGGGAACTATTGAATCCTCCGGTTCTACCAAATCATCAGCTGTGGTTTGTATAGCTGGAACTGCTTCCAGTTCTATCTCATGACCACTAATTTCTTCACAAGAAATTCCCTCTCCAAAAGGTGGCATGCTGAGAAACAAAACACCTTTTGCTCCTCAGTGTGGTGGAAGATATTCCCTTGCGAATGCTTAGGATATCCAACAAACTTACACAGAACTGACCTTGCCTCGATCTTGTCCGGATTTTGCTTTTAGACATAGGCTGGACAATCCAAATCATAACATCCTTAAGAGATGGGCTCTTCCCATACCATAACACATATGGAGTGGTAGGCACCTGATTTGGTTGGAACCCTATTCAATAGGTATGCAACTTCTCAAGTGTCACGGCCCGAAATTTAGCTCGTGACCAGCACTTAAATCATGCAACGTCTAAAGGCCTAGCGGAATTTAAGTAAGCCGAAGCCCACAAATCTAAACTCTTTTAAGAAAATAAAAGAGGTGAAGTTTTGAAATAAAGGGATAAGGAAATCAAGTTTTCTTAATGCATAGAAAAGGGACATGAAAATGCAAGTGAAAATTTCTAGTTTGAAAACATGTTTCGCCTTTTAAAAATTTGGGCAGCACCTCCTTTGTATTTTTGATCCAAAGCCACAAATACATAATGATAATAAAGGCATCCCCAAACGGGAGCTAGCTCTTCGCCAAACGGCGGATCACAACCACGCAAGATAGTATAAATAAGTATGCAATGCCCAACGGCAAAGATCAACACTAAATATAAAGAATAAAGCGAGATATCAACCCAAAAGGCGAACATAAAACCCATCCCTCAAGTATCGCAACTACAAGTTTCACTAAGTCTCATTACTTATACAATTACTAGTTTTGACTGATGGAGTTGATTAGATACAATATGAAATATAAATACAAGAGTGGGTACGATACAAATGTCCTACCTACCAAAACAATCACCCGAAGCAATTGTGTGCCAGCGATGCCGCTACTGATCCATGCGGTCAACCTGCAAGAACTGTGGCCCAACGTGGGTGAGTTGCCAACTCGTGAGTAGAAAAACATTAACAAGTAGAAATTGAATAAACAACGACTCCTAGGTCAACTATATCATGAAGGTAATACTATGATATCTAGGGTGACCGTATCTGTATATGTGCCAACACTAATATCAATGTCAAACGGCATGTGGATATCATCCAACAATATAATCAATGTCTGTATGCATGTGGATCTCGTCCAACCATATCATCAATGTATTTATGCAAGTGGATCCCGTCCATGTGTCAACCAATGACACAACAAGATCATGCATGTAAATATCATAAAAGCATATGCATGCAAGTATGAGGATATAAATCAACGTGTGTCCCTCGCGACACATCAAAATTATAGAACCTGGGTGTCCAGCATCGACACTCGAAAACATCATGAAACCCGTGTCCAGCATCGACACGTAAATCTTCATATCTCGGGCTCCGTCAGTCCGGATCGGCCCATACCATCTCTCGACTCCAGTCGGTATCCTCCGGATATCCGCCGAGCCCAAATACTATCACCGGTAGGTAGTAGTCCCTCTGCCAGGCTCACCATCTACTGCACAACAATCCTTTCTCGCCCCGGTGTACCATACCGGGTCTACTATGTACCCACAATCGTCCTCATCCAGCTCCTCGAATCTGGTTTCACATGTCACACGTCTCAGAACTGAGAAAATGCATGGTGGACGCACTGAAATAGCATATCAAGAGAAACCGGGTTTTTAAAACAGTACATGATTTCTTTTGAAATAGCCACGGTTCTCAAATCCAGAAATCTCATGAAAACAGCATATCTCAATGCGTAAAAGCGTAAAGCATGATGTATGCGACATATAACAGAAATGTAAGCATATCCGTATATCATGCAACATGGAACAATAATATGCACATATCGAGGGAAAACCGCTCTTTAAAATGAATCCAGTTTAAAAATATATCCCGCGGTTCCCAAATTCTCCAAAGTCCAATGCAACATCGTATAAAGGTGCATATGCAACTATAGCAAGTAAATCGTGCAAGGAGTCATATCATGATGCAGCAAATCCTACTGTGTAGTGACATGGAAATTATCGTTGAAGAAGTGTGTGAGCCGGCAAATATGTGTACGTGTAATATATGCATCATCGATAATGGTGTAAGTGTACTAGCGCAGGTATATGCAATGCAATGAGAATAACATGAATGCAGCATAAGGTAAATCATATGCAAATGCTGACGGGTATACGTATCTAACATGACCGAGTCGGTGAATCTAACCATCGGCATCTAGCCTCATGACATCACGTACGGTATAATCCATCGTATGGCATCCTCTAGTCAAGGGTATGGATTAATCATCAAGTCAAACTCATCACGTACGGAAAATCATCGAACGGCGGCATTAAACTAATAGGGATCCTTTCAACCTATATGACAATGAGGGTACGGCCTAATGTCACGTACAGCCTCTCATTCACGATTCACAACATGTACACACATATATATCCATATACTTATGTCCCAAGTCACATCTATAGAAATCTCATATTAGGGGACCGGCAAGGTATCAATCCTCTCAATCGACTCGCATCCGTATACCAACATATCATCATATCACATGCCAAATCGTATTCTCTTTTCATCGCATCTATATTCACATAAGGTCAATTTACAATTACATTCTACCTTTACTATAAGCATATGTATCTAATCTAACGTACACACCCGAACCATACAATCAGTTTTTAAAAGATAAGAATCGTAGTTTTGAAAGTCGGGGCTACGGTGGTTCTAGGGAAAAGATATCATTTGAAAGTCCATAACGCCCCTCAAGATATCTATTTAAAAGATGCATACAATTCTTCAGTTTGGAAATAGGTATTGTTCGGATGACACATTTACGTCGGCTATCTAGTCTTATAGTACCCTATACGGCAATATCATCAAACATCATTCTCAAATCCCGTCATCACATATTAGTCATATCATATCACTTCTAACTATCCTGTAGTTTCTGATATAGATTCTCTAACTATCTTTTAAATCTATCTATAATTTTCTATTAAAGGTTTCCTTAACTATATACTATGAATCGGTTTCCATCAAAAACTTGTGGGGGTGCTATACGCCATCCACCCGACTTCCCCCGTGGATATAGATCCACTCACCTTGATCCTTGCTTTTCAAAGTCGATGACGTCATGCTCCGTCGCCTCGGAATCCACACGGAGGTACCTACAATAATACACAAATCATAATCGCTATTAACATTACGTCCGGAAAACCAAAACAGCACACGGATCGCCTATAGGTTAGAACCTATAACCCACGCATGCAAAACCAACCAATTATCCCTAGTCGTTGATGTACAAATATCCAACGACCAAATACAAATCCAAATATCAAAACTTATCATTCAAAATATGAAAAACATGAAAACAACAACATAGGAAAACCCTTCCCAGATATCACTATAGGATAAATTAAGGGATTTTTCACATAGGGTTGCTCTAGATATAACAAAACAAGGCTACCCACCAAAAATATATGATTTCCCCTCTAATGTGGCCGCAATTTGCGGCCACAGAGAATAAATTTGCGGCCAGAAAAAGAGGGCAGGGGCTTAGATTTCAGGGGGTGGTTCATGGTTGCATGCACGTCTCGTGGTCATGAGAACTTATTTTATAAAGGCCTCGAGTCATCCCAAACTCCTATATACCATCACTAATTGTCACGACCCGAAAGTGGCACGTGACGGCCCTTAAACTACGCAACGTCTACAGGCGTAACGCAATTTAAGCAAGCTGAAAACCCACCAATCTAAACCATCAAAAAGTAGTAAGCGATAATAGCATTTTCAAAACCTTTGAAATCTCAAACCAAATTCTTTAAAGTCCAACTTTATTTCCTTTAAAATTTTGGCAGCACCTCCTTTGTAAAAACCAGCCCCAAAAAGGGATACAACAAAGATATAAGTAAAGCATCCACAAACGGGAGCAAATACACACCCAAAGACGGAAAATAACCACCACAACAGATATAAGATGCCGTAGAGAAGAATAAAAGACGATATAAATAAAACTGTATAAAAGACCTCCAAGTCACAAAATAATATACAATATCGTCCTCACATTAAGTCTCTAAGTCATACATGAAAGTGGTAGATGGAGAGTATATGGTACAACGAATATAAAATGAGCAACATCGGATAACCGCAAAACCCACCTATAACAAAACTGTACACAGTCAGTCGTAGCGGTATCCGCTGCAAAAGATGATACGATAGATGAAAGACCCTGCCTCGACTACTCTGAGGAACAACCTGCAAAACACTTTAGCACAACGGGGGTGAGTTGCCAACTCATGAATAGTAAATAACATATGAAGGTAATCGCAAGTATGCACGTACAGCGCGAATCTAACATATGCAAGCTGATAGCAATAAATGGCAATATGTATGCAACAGTCATGAAAGGTACTCTATCAAGTACAACTAGTACATGAAGCAATAAATGGCAATATGTATATGCAACAGTCATGAAAGGTACTCTATCAGGTACTACTAATACAAGAAGCAATGCATATAAAATAAATGTGGAGTATGGGATAAAACATGTCATCCCCACGGAATCCTGACCTCGTTGCAGGACCAAAGTCCATCAAGACAATCAAAATCCCAAATTTCCCCAAATCAGCCCCCAATCTGGCTCTCATATCCTGTAAGTCTCATATATCCTGAGTGTCCAATATCAAATAAATCTCATATATCCTGTATCCAATATCAAGTAAATCTCATATATCATGTATCCAATATCAAGTAAATCTCATATATCCTGTATCCAATATCAAGTAAACCTCATATATCCAATATCGAGCATATAGGCCCCGAGCACATAGGCCTCTCACGTCGAGCACATAGGCCCTGAGCACATAAGCTCCTCACATCGAGTACGTAGGCCCCGAGCACATAGGCCCCTCTCATCGAGCACATAGGCCCCGAGCACATAGGCCCCTCTCATCGACCATATAGGCCCACATATATAATGAATAAGTATATTTGCATATATCATTATGATGATATATGATGTAGGTGTATATATATAACAGCGTCCCATACCACTGATATATATATGATAGGTATACATATATATATATCAGCGTCCCATACCACTGATATATATATACGTAGGAGTAAAAAAATCCAGAAAAAAACATCATATGAAAACCATATCTCAATGCGAAATCCATGAATATA
Source organism: Agapanthus africanus (assembly GCA_030015575.1). Lineage (NCBI taxonomy): Eukaryota > Viridiplantae > Streptophyta > Magnoliopsida > Asparagales > Amaryllidaceae > Agapanthus > Agapanthus africanus. Next base: position 309,470,342 of record CM057344.1, on the reverse strand, counting down.
ATATATGCAACATGAAACAGTAATATGAGCATATAAGGAAAAATCGCTATTTAACTGCAACAAGTTATAAAATATATCATGCGGTTCCTAAATTCTCCAAATCCATACAACATCATAATAAAGGTGATCATGTAGCTATAGCCAGGTATGCGTAACCATGTCGGTATAGCAAGATATGTGTATCTACCTATCAATAATGATATAATACCCTCCAGGTATATATGTAGCTATAACAAGGTATATGGGTGTACATGTAAGTATGTATGCAAGATGTACATGTAGCTATGTCTCATATGTGAATATACCTATCTCTAATAGTACAATACCATGTAGGTATATGGGTAGCTATCATGTAGGTACGGCAAGGCATATGTGTAAGCATGTAGGTATACAGGTATGCTATAAGTCATATGTTCAATGGAATATGAATCAATGTCTCAATATCCCTAACCAAACAATATCATATAAGTATGTGTGTTGTGCGTGTCATGGCAATTATTGACGGTGTATGTGGCATACAATCAATGTTCGTGCAACATGAGCCGTCAATAATAGTGCAGTGTCCAAAGGGTACAAGTCCAAGCACAACAAGTAATAATATGCAATGAAGTTTTATGCGCAAACTCTATATATATGCAATATAAACATGCGACTAATTTCATATCATATCTAGCCCAGACGCATAACGCCATGCGGACGATTCCCCTGTAGATGTTAAATCTACTTACCAACGCTCCTGGCTAAGTAAAGCCAACCACCTGTTTCTCCTTCTTCGCATCGTCCGAAGTCCCCTCCTGCGAACCTAAAACATAAAACAATATAACAAGTATGTATATTAGCAAACGACCAATACCACGTACAAACTACATTTGACCGACGCACCAACTCCAAACAAACTCTCAAGTGTTCGTCTAGTAGCTAACGTGCATAGCGACACAACGAAACCAACTCAAGAGCAATAGAACACAACGACACGAACCGTATCGGATAACGTAACGCGTGAAAACGAAACACAAGAAAACAAGCAAGTGATCCCAGATTTTTCTACATAAACAATTTGTAAAATTTGCACATACCACAAGACCACACACAACCCCAGAGACCCCCAGACCAAAACCCAAACCTTAACTCCCCAGTCTAGCCGCAATTTGCGGCCAGAAGCAATTAATTTGCGGCCCACTGCTCATGGAATAGTGTCAGGTTTTTATGGTAGGTTCTAGGTCACTACACAAGGTCACTGTGATGGGAACTTTTCCAACAAATATCTGGTTTGATAGCAGATCATCCGAGACCCAAAACTACACTAAAAATACGATATTAACCCGAAACGAAACTATACGTGATCTAAACTGAAACTAACAAGCTACGCAACACTAAAAAGACTTACTTAACAGAAAGAGATCATTACCAACTCCCACAAGCTCAAAGATCCTAACTTTCCAAGCTCCAAGGCATCCAAGAGGCAAAACAAGTCTAAAGATGTGATTTTTGTGAGATTTTGTGAGTTTAGAGATGGATTAGTGAAGGGATTAGCAAGTGTTCAGTTGATGGAAGAAGAAAATGAGAAAGAGATAGAGAGTGAGAGAATGAAATGATAAAGAGAGAGTGAGATGAAAAGAGAGAGAGGTGAGTGTAAGGGGTGAGTGCACCTTACAATAACTCCACATTAATGCAGGCCATGTTCACCATGCCACCTCCTCTCAAAACAAAACCCAAAAGAAAATATCTCCTACAACAAATATTTAGGATTTAAGGTTAAGGATAAGCAAGGGATTAGGATTAAAGCAAAAGATTAAGATTAGGGTTAAGTTGTCATGGTCACTAAAACTAGATTACATAAATACACCCTCACATAAACATGCACATGTGTGTGCATGCCATAACAAATAATAATAAATTATTAATTAAATGTTATAAGATGTAAGGAATCCAAATTGGTAAACTTTTTTACCAAAAACCCGCACTACTGCCTAAACTAACACTAATCAAAATCTAAGGCGTTACTCTAATTCCACAAAAACCCAATATCGACGAATCTAAAGTTCATATTTTGGGGTTTTACTGGTCCAGGTCAAGAATTGGTCTCTAGGGTCTTGTAACAGCCACTAGGCATCATCCAATCCACACAACACTCAAACCCCTCTCTAGCAATTTCCAAGTTCACAAATCCACATCTTAACCCCATTTCTAAACTAAGTAGAATGCTAGGAAAACATAACTAACTAAGTGAAAGGACATAAACCTCATGAATGCCACCAAGCAAAACCCTAGAAGAACAAAGTCCTCAAAATCCAACATTGATGGATCCAAAGTGTAGAGGGTGAAGAGGGGATCAACTTTTGTGAAGGGGGTTTAGGGTTTTGGTGAACATTTGGAGATGATTCCTTGGGGTAGAAGTGGAGGGAGATGAGGTTGAGGGAGATGAAGAAAAATGGAGAAAACAAATGGGGGGTGAGGATATAAGGCAGCCCTCTCTCTCACACTCTCTTATTCTCACTCTCTCACACTTATTTACCCTTTTACCCTTCTCATTTTCTTTTATCACCAATAAATACATAAACCTAATAAAACAACTCATATGAAATAACATGTAACATGTCATAGTACACTAACCATGGAAAACTGTAGAATCACGAATTTGGCTTAATCGAGATTAGCAGTGCACTAATCGGGTTTTTATCCAAACTGCAAATAATAAATTTTTAAAATGCCAAATCCTTTAAATATATTTTTAAATGAGTAAATCATTTTAATCTCCAATTATTTCATAATTATTTCTATATATTTATACCCTTTTTTGAAAACCCCAATTTGCAAATCGGCAGTTTTCGGGAAATATATTATTTTAATATTAAATTCTAAAAATAATATTTTATATTTTCTGAAATGTTACATCAAGTGCATAACCCCCAAAAGGAAATAGGCAACTCAGTAGTACTCATCATAGAGCACACCTTATCACATAGGGTGCGATTGCTCCACTCCGATATACCAACGTGTTGTGGTGTATACGGAGGAGTAATGCTGAGAGAGAATCTCATTCTCCTTTAGAATAGTCCAGGATCTCCGTGCTCAAGTATTCTCCTCCCTGATCTCATCATAGGACATAATACTTGAACCCGTTTTGGTTCTCTAATTCTGACTTATATTCTTTGAATTTCTCAAAAACTTCAGACTTGTGTTTCAACAGGAACATATGTCCGAATCTTGAGAGATGATCAGTGAATGTAATGAAGTACAAAGAACCAGTCCTGGCATGTGTAGACAGGGGACCTCATACATCATCATGTATCAATCCCAAGAGTTCACTAACTCTTTCTCTGTTTCCAATAAACGGAGCTGTGGTCATTTTATCTTTGTGACATGACTGGCAAGTTTCACAAGATGTAAATTCAAACTGATTTAAATATGCATCTTAATGTAACTTAGCTAGTCGGGTCGCATTGATATGACCTATTCTACAATGCCTCAAGAAGGATTCGTTCATTTCTGAACTCTTCCTCTTTGTGCGTTCTATATGTTAAGAACTGTGGTTTGATTTAGAACGTATATGCTTTTAGATAACGTGTCTGAACCGATCAACTCTTGATATAGGAAATGTTCAAAATATTATCCAACAATACAAAATTATATCCTTCTTTACTAAATAAAGAGACCGATATGATGTTGTATAACAGGTTCGGTATCTAATAACATTCGTTCAGAATCAATGTATTCTTGTAATAACGGGTGATAACTGCTAACAAACTTGGCTGCAACACTTGCACTGTTTCCAACTCTTGAAACTTATCTCCTATTCTTAGTTCTCTACCTATCTGTAGCCCATGTAGCATATTACATATGCGGGATCCTGATCCGGTATCTCATACTCAGGACGTAAAGGATACTGAGAAAACAATTCTCTATAATGAACACACCCGAAGAAGATGTATCAACATACACTTTCTTCGTTTGGGCGGCACGGGAATTCTGGTAATCCCCTATTTCCTGCTCGATCTTATAACAATTGTATGTTGGAGCGGGACCAACGTTCCCCTATCTCAGGATAACAAGCGGGTTCGGTCAATACATCCGTATTATTATCTTGATTAAGGCGTGATATGGTCGCTACAGGAGAGAGAGAGAGAAAAATACTCAGCGTATGCTCTAGCAAGATTAGATTGGTTATAAATTTATCTAATTAGGATGGCTCCCACTGTTTTAGTCAAATCTTCCTTCAAACCCTAAAAGGAAAGACTAGCCGGGATTAATTACACGTTACAAGTTCGCCAATCTTTCAGGCAGGCCAGAGTCGGTAGTTTGAGGGAGGTTTCCCGTGTTTTCGCACGGACCTAATTAAAATAAACCTCGTTTTCCCAAAGGCATAACCCCATTAACACCTTTCTAGACACCTACTTGATCGGCTAATTGTAATGTGTAAAACTCTCCCAGGAGTAACTCTTACTCGCAGTGGGTATCGGGATCCAACTATCTCATAGGAGGTATCCAATCTCATTGCAAATTTCAACACTTGAAATTCCCGATAATGTTTTACCCCTACCGTGCTATGACCTTGACGCATGCCAAACAACCCATAGTCCGCTAGTCAAGTTCAACCCGTGCATTTCCTGATTGAATTAATCCCACCCGTACGACCCTTGATGCATGACAAACAACGCCGTACGAATACCCTAATCCAATCGCATCATATACTAGCAGATAAGCACTAGTTAGCTACCGTACACTACGCCTTGACGCATGCCAAACTATCGTAGCACGAATACTAAGTAGTACTTATCTGAAATGACGGAGGGCTACCACAGGTTTTTGAGAAAACTTTTTGCGTAATGAACTTGATATCGTCGTAGAATCCAGTGATTTTGAAAAAGGAGTGCTTTTCAGGCTTTTACTAGTTTTGCTAAATTGGTCATTCCCGGTGAAGGGATCTCGGCTCTTTCTTTATCGAATAAGGTGCAGGATATTTCATAAATACCACTATTCAAAGCAAAAACCATAAAAGCAATCAAAACACAAACCTAGTTTGTAATATCTGCTAGTTTCGCTAAAGAGGTCACTCCCGGTGAAAGGATCTCGGCTCTTTCCTTATCGAATAAGGTGCTGGATGTTCTACAAGGAACACCGCTATGCAAAGCAACAACTAGAGCTACCTGTTTTTAAAACAAGTTTCTACATCTTTAGGTTTCTTTTATTTCATTAATCTCATTAATGAAGTCCCATTTATTATGCTTCCTAAGCATCAGATATGAAACAAAAGCAGCAATATTAATTATATCTCATATATATAATATATAGGCATTCGTCTCAGAATATAATCAATGATCACATCACAGAATATCGCAGCAGAATAAAATATATGAAATATTAGATATACTAGGATTTCCGTGTTTTAAATTAAGCCTGTATAAAACACGGATTCCACGGTCGTGATGAATAGCCAATCCCACAACTTTGAACCCCTACGAGAGCGGCAAGCAACCCTATCAATTCTAGAGTTAGGAGACCCGGTCTCGACTCCTCGAGATGGTCTCCCACTGGACCCTAGAACCCGGTTACTTGTGCTTCCCGCCTTGGGCCTATCCTAATGCGGAAAAGTAAATAATATACAATGATGACATCATTCTCAACCCGGAAGTGCCGCAATAAAAGAATATTATATACAATGAATTTTACATGAATGAAAATAAAAACCCTCATCTCATATAAAACCCCAGCTATTCATTCACGACGATGCAATATAACATATCACAGCAGTACATAACATCACATGTCATCAACGTAAGTAAATATGCGTATCCCAATTGTCGTTGACATATAGAACCAAAACCGGCGATACACCACATATTACACTTATGGTCGCAGAAAAGAAAGTGAAAAACTACAACAGTAGGAATCCGCAACCTCCTTAGACATCATAAACCTAACGTATCACATATTTTGGATTTCATGCCTAACCAAATGAATTCCTTAGACATCACATGCCTAACAATTAAAAACCCCGCATTTTAGTTTCGATCTCGAAAACACTTTTCAATATCTAGTCGGGCAAGTAAACAAGATTCCCAACATCCTGATCGAATGCTCGTCGGAAACTTTAGTAGACGGTCACACCCCCGGTGCCATCGACGAAGTGCACTAAGGCGGAACGCCGCTGCCGTGAGCACCCGAACGGATGCTTTTGGCGACGGGGTTCTCCTACAGTCACTTGGTCGGGGCTATGGGGAGTGGCTATCTAATAATGTTACCCGATGAGTATTCGCGTACGCTACGTGATTGCGACGGACTTTTGATCACATCAAAATCCCGTGGCAACCGATCATCTGAGACTAAATTGCTAGATTTATAACATTCAAATTAGTTATCTCATAACTACTTGTGGATTCCAAATATTATATCCCATCACATGCTATCCGGATGAGGTTAAACTTTTCGATCGATTCATCAAAGTCCCATAATTTCCCGACAGCTCAACACTTGAGCACAGTTTTAATAATACCCAGATTATGCCACAGTACCTATGGACCAGCCATAGAAGGGAAAACCCAAGCCTCACTCATGTCACCACGGAATTACGGCAAACCCTAGGGTTTGACTGCAGTTCCACGATCCAAAAAAGTCGAGTTAGGGTTTCATTCTTCTAGAGGGTTCATAGAATCACTTGCATGTTTTTCCGAATACGTTAAATTTGGAAAAAATGGGTTTTTGACATTCGATCGAACTTTTTAAGTTCATCTAGACAACATGCGAATAACCCGAAACAATGTTAAAACTAAGATTACGAAACACTCTGAATTGTTTATAGTGTAATATTACATCACATGCAAAATTAGCAAAAACAAACAACACCTGAAACATCAAAACCAAGTCTTTGGAACACTTAAAAAATTTCGGGGGGGGGGCTCGATTTGGCCGAGATGAGCAACATGGTGGCCGGCAAAATTTTCATAGAATGCCTTGAAATTTTTACTGTGTTCATGATATATCTCATACATCACTCTGTAGTTGTTTAAAACTTTTTTTGAACAACTTTTAAAATCGACAGAAACTTCAATTTTCTGTTTCAAGTTTCGGAGTATTTCGGTTTCGTAATCTTAACAAAATCTGTATAAATTTATGGCCTGACTTTGATACCACTGCAGGGTTACCTAGCATAGAAGCAAGGTTTCGGGAGGCATCGTCCATGCCAAATTCAAAAATTTACTGTTCTAGCTAACCCTAACTATGAATCGTTAACTAGAAATCGACGAAATAACATATGTAAACACTTTACATCCTAAGTGAGCAAGGAATACAACCTTTGTTGACCATTCCTTCACTTCAATAGCTCTGTGTAGTAGTCCCTTCCCTGAGATCAAGAAGACCCGGACTCTAGAGAGGCTCCGATGAAGAAACGAACATGCTTGCTTTGAAGTCTTCGAGGCCGAAGATGATCTACGTCGAGGAGACACTAACCCAAGTTATTTCTTCACTAACTATGGAATTAGTGAAGTAAACACCTTATACTAAATAGCAAGTAGTAGAGGATGATGAAGTAGGAAGTTTGCTCATATTAGAAATCATTTTGTCACATTTTATCTCATATCTCCATTGAAGCGAGAAAGATTTTTAGGAGGAAGAAGAAGAATGAACTCATCAAGTGAGAATGAATTATTGTGTGAGGTTAAAAATGCAACCAAGGTTAAGCTTGTCATGCTTAAGCCTTGTAGAGAGTTAACCATGAGCTATGGTTAAAGGTTTGGTCAAGAAATATCTTAAGCAAGACAAAGAGAGTGGACAAAGTCAAAGATGCCTTGAAGCTTCTACAAGCTTTCAACAATTATCATTCATGACAAATATCCACAATATTTGAATTACTTAATGATAAATTATAAACCATAATCTTAACTCTAGCATGGTTTAACCCTCTTTAACCCTAGTCGCATTTGTAACCTAGCATGATACATTTAACATATATCACATATATATCAATGGATCCAAAGTGAGAAAAGAAATCATAAGTGAGTTAGTACTAGTTAATGTAATGTAATATATCAAATATATAATTATACATTAGATTATCAAATCAACTCTTGATTTAATAATCCGGCTATATCACCTATAACCGACTAATATCTTATGAATAAACTTATCGCATCAACACTTGATCCGATAACCCGGCTATATCATATATAACCGATCGATATCTCATACCGCGAGAATAGAATATGGTATCTCATATCGTATCAATCTCGGCCCCGCACATATCACATATGTGCTCCTACTCCGTTTCGCTTGAGCCAGGAAGTGTAGGACTCTAAAGACTCGTCAATACGCCGGCAATAGGTATGATCATATCAAACACCCACAAGCCGCAAGCGGTCTGCTAAACGTAACGGCCACCCGGGTATTAAGCGATCAGAAGATCAACAAGCAAGCCTGCTCACACTCCTGCGAATCCAATCAGTAACACTACCGTACAGTCCGGTCTCTTCGTCTGATATGTTGCATATCTCGTCTAGGGGTGGTAAACGTCAGACCCCGGTAACTCGATAAGCCGTGTCGATATGAGGTTCTTAACGGGTCGAGAAACTACTGATAACACTTACCAGTATATCTCTGAAGCAGCTTTGGCCAAGGACTTCCTATTATAACCAATCGAGCACAGCGCAACATCAACTCCCAATACCGGGAGAGACGAAACCCCTCCTGTAGCTCATTGCCCCCATGTGACTCAGGACTGTACCCAAAAGCCACCATTTTGCACGTTCTCTTGAACGTGGTAAGATAGAAATCAAGGCACAGTGGGAATCACACAAGACTCTATGACGATCTCGGGTCTACAAACTAACCTGTACCAGTGTCACTAGAGAACCGCCATCTGACGTTAGGTATAATACCATCTGGGAGTTCTCGGTGTGTCCGTCCAGTGTACCCAGTCTCCACAGAGCACCCGTATACTGTCTCTGATGTCAAACACCAATGGATATGGGATTATCCATCGCCCATCTATATGGGTAGAGAAGTTATACGCTAGTCTACTCTGGTATATCGATGCCCTGTTTCGATACACCCACGACTATGAACATTTGAAGGATGTACTTAGCGACTATACTGTCCCCACTAGTATGATCTGCATCACAATCTTGATAGTCAAGTACTCATCTTAAGGGCTTTATTTACATGTAACATAGAGACAATTAGCGTACATGTTAAGATAAAGAGCAAGCAGATAGCATAGTATCATGTCGAGCAAGAAAGTCCTCTCTATATATTGCTAAGCATCCACTACAATATAAATCGTATGTACAGTAATAGCCTCTAGGGCATATATATTACTGACACCATATTCAATAGGTGTGCGGCTGTCTCAAGCGCATAACTCTAAAAGGAAATGGGTAACTCAGCATTACTAATCATAGAGCGCACCATATCTAATAGGGTGCGATTCCTCCGCTCCGAAACTCCATTGTGCTGTGGTGTATACGGAGGAGTAAGCTGAGAGAGAATCCCGTTCTTTTTTAAATAGTCTCGGAATTCCGTGCTTAAGTATTCTCCTCCCCGATCAGATCGAATGACTTTAATATTTTTACCCGTCTAGTTCTCAACTTCGTTCTTATATTTCTTGAATTTTTTAAAAGGTTCAGATTTGTGTTTCATCAGGAACACATGTCTGTATCTTGAGAGATCATCGGTGAATGTAATGAAGTACGAGGAACCATTCCTGGCATGTGTAGACATAGGACTGCATACATCACTATGTATTAGTCCCAAGAGTTCAGTAGCTCTTTCTTCGTGTCCAATAAACGAAGTTTTGGTCATTTTACCTTTAAGACATGACTCGCAAGTTTCATAAGATGTAAATTCGAACGGATTCAAATATCTATCTTTATGTAATTTAGCTAGTCTTGTCGCATTGATATAACATAGTCTACAATGCCACAAGTAGGCTTCGTTCATTTCTGATCTTTTCCTCTTATGTGTGTTCTGTACGTTTGGAACTGTGGTTTAACTCAGAACGTATATACCGTTACATAACGTACCAAACCCAATCAACACTTGATTTTGGAAAATGTTCATAACATTATCTTTTAATGTGAAATTATATTCTTCTTTATAAAGCAAAGAAACCGATATAATATTACACATAATTTTTGGTACGTAATAACAGTCGTTCAGAATCAATGTATTATCAGTTGGTAATACAAGGTGATATTCACCAACTGCTTTGGCTGCAACAATTGCACCATTCCCTATTGTTAGAAATTTATCATCCTTTCCCAGTTCTCTACCTCTCTTTATCCCATGTAACAAATTGCATATGTGGGATCCTGATCCGGTATCTAATATCCAGAACGTAGAGCAAACTGAAAAACAGTTCTCGGTAACGAACACACCCGAAAAAGATGCATCATCATGCTCATTTTTCGTTCGGGTGGCGCGGGAATCCTGATATTCCCCTATTCCTACGGAACCAACGTTCCCGAGCTCAGTGTAATAAGCGGGTTCGATCAATACATCAATATTATTATCTTGATTAAGGCGTGTCATTAGTTGCTAATTGAAAAGAGAGAGAAGGAAACGCATTAACGCGCACTCTTTACAAGATTAGATTGGTTATTATCTTATCTAATCAGGATGGCTCCCACTGTTTTTATCAAATCTTCATTCAAACCGTAAAAGGTAAGATTAGCTGGGATTAATTACACCCTGCATGTTCACTACCGGTTAGCCAAGCCAGTGTTGGTACTCCGTGCTTTCGCACGGACCTAATTAAAATAAACCTCGTTTTCCTAGAGGCATAACCCCGTTGACACCTTTCTAGGCACCTACTGGATTAGCTAATTATAATGTGCAAAACTCTCCCCGGAGTAACTCTTACTCGCAGTGGGTATCGGGGTCCAGCTATCATATAGAAGGTATGCAATCTCATTGCAAATTTCAATACTTGAAATTCCCGGTAATTGTTTTTACCCCTAACGTCCTATGACCTTGACGAAGGCCAACAAACCATAGGCCGCTAGTCAAGTTCAACCCGTTCATTTCTTGATTGAATTAAACCCACCACACGACCTTTGATGAAGGCCAACAAAGTCGGACGACTACCCTAATCCAATCGCATCACAAATACTAAATAGTACTTATCTGAAATGACGGAAGGGCTATGACCGGTTTTTAAGAAAACCTTTAACGTAATGAACTTGATATCGTTGTAGAATCTAGTGATTTGAAAAGGAGTGTTTTTTGTAGCTTTTGCTAGTTTCGCTAAAGTGGTCACTCCCGATAAAGGGATCTCGACTCTTTCCTCATCGAATGAGGTGCTGGATATTCATCAAGGAATACCACTATGCAAAGCAAGAACTAGAGAAGCTATAAAAACAATGTAGGGTTAGCTTAGCACTATGTGAAGGTTTTGGCAAGCATCAAACATGCTATATTAAAATTTTGGGGTGCTAAACAAACCAAGCAATCGACCTAGAGAATTAGGGTTAAACAATAAATGTAAACAACTTTACATCTAAGTGAAAGAGGAGTACAACCTTTGTAGACCGGTCCTTCACTTCTAAAGCTCTGTGTAGTAGTCTCTTCGCTGTGAGTAGTGAACTGCTGAACTATAGAAAGGGTTCACTTAAAGAAATGAACAAGCTTCCTCAATACCTTCGAAGCCGAATATGATCTACGTCGAGGAGACTCAAGCTCATGCTATCTCTTGACTAATGGTGAGATTAGTGAAGCAAACACCCTAAACTAAATGGCTAATAGTAGAGGATGATGAAGTAGGAGTATTGCTCACTTTAGATTTGATTTTCTCATTTTATTTCATCACTTTGTCAAAAACAAGAAATCTTCAAGAGGAGGAAGAAGATGAAGTGATGAAGTGATGAAAGAATCATTCCTTAGGTTAGAAATGCAACCATAGATGAGTATATCACATACACTAACCCATGTAGAGAGTTAACCATTGTGTATGGTTAAAAGTTAAGTCAAATAAATATCTTAAGTAAAAACAAAGAAGTGGACTAAGTCAAAGCTTATCTACGAGCTTCTCCAAGCTTCTAGCCATGAGTTAATTCCACTAATTTGTAATTACTTAATAAATATTAAATCTTAACATTAACCCTAGCATGGTATGAGTCTCATACATCCATGTTGCATGTGTAACCTAGCACAACACACTAAAATATATCACATATATTTATGTGTGCAAAAACAATACAATTGACATATATCACATATATATTAATGTATCATAAATGAGAAAAATGAATACTTAAGTGAGCTAATATTAATTAATGTAATTTAATATATCAAATATATAATTCCACATTAAATTATTAAATCAACATTTGATTTAATAATCCGGCTATATTACATATAACCGACTAATATCAAATGTAACAACTTATCAACACTTGATCCGATAACCTGACTATATCTCATATAACCTACTGATGTCACTTACCATGAGAATAGAATGTTAGTTATATGTATGCCCTAGAGACCATTACTGTACATACGATGTATATTGTAGTGGATGCTTGGACATATATATGGAAGACTTTCTTGCTCGATATGATAGTATGCTATTTAGTTGCTCTTTATCTTAACGTGTACACTGATTGTCTCTATGTTACATATTGATAAAGCCCTTAGGATGAGTACTTGACTACCAGGATTATGATGGAGATCATACTAGTGGGGACAATGTAGTCGCTAAGTACATCCTTCAAATGTTCCTAGTCGTGGGTGTATTGAGACAGGGCATCGATATACCAGAGTAGACTAGCGTATAGCTTCTCGACCCATGTAGATGGGCGATGGATGATCCCATATCCATTGGTGTTTGACATCAGAGACAGTATACGGGTGCTCAGTGTAGACTGGGTATACTGAACGGACTCGCCGAGAACACCCAGATGGTATTATACCTTATGTCAGATGGCAGTTCTCTGGTGACACTGGTACAGGTTAGTCTGTAGATCCGAGATCGTCATAGAGTCTAGTGTGATTCCCACTGTGCTTTGATTTCCACCTTACAACATTCAAGAGAACGTGCAAACGGTGTCTTTTGGGTACAGTCCCGAGTCACATGGAGGCAATGAGCGATAGGAAAGGTTTCGTCTCTCCCGGTATTGGGAGTTGATGTTGCGCTGTGCTCGATTGGCTATAAATGGAAGTCCCTGGCCAGGGCTGCTTCAGAGATCTACTGGTAAGTGTTATCATTAGTTTCTCGACCCGTTATGAGCCTCATATCGACACGACTTATCGAGTTACCGGGGTCTGACGTTTACCACCCCTAGATGAGATATGCGACATATCAGATGAAGAGACCGGACTGTACGGTAGTGTTACTGATTGGATTCACAGGAGTGTGAGTAGGCTTGCTTGTTGATCTTCTGATCGCTCAATACCCGGGTGGCCGTTACGTTTAGCAGACCGCTTACGGCTTGTGGGTGTTTGATATGATCATCACCGACTGCCGGCGTATTGACGAGTCTTTAGAGTCCTACACAGGGGTTTCCTGGCTCAAGAGAAACAGAGTAGGAGCACATATGTGATATATGCGGGACCAAGATTGATACGATATGAGATACCGTATTCTATTCTCGCGAATTGTGACATTGGTTGGGTATATGCGATATAGCCGGGTTATCGGATCAAGTGTTGATTCGATAAGTTGTTACACATGATATTAGTCGGTTATATCTAATATAGCTGGGTTATTAAATCAAGAGTTGATTTGATAATCTAATGTATAACTATATATTAGATATATTGTTAGTTATATGTATGCCCTAGAGGCCATTACTGTACATAGGATGTATATTGTAGTGGATGCTGGGACATATATAGGGAGGACTTTCTTGCTCGACATGATAGTATGCTATCTGGTTGATCTTTATCTTAACGTGTTCACTGATTGTCTCTCTGTTACATGTTGGTAAAGCCCTTAGGATCTGTACTTGACTACCTGGACTATGATGCGGATCATACTAGTGGGGACATGGTAGTCCATAAGTACATCCTTCAAAGTCCCTAGTCGTGGGTGTATCGAGACGGGGCATCGATATACCAGAGTAGACTAGCGTATACCTTCTCGACCCATACAGATAGGCGATGGATGATCCCATATCCATTGGTGTTTGACATCAGAGATGATATACGGGTGCTCAGTAGAGACTGGGTACACTGGACGGACTCGCCGAGAACTCCCAGATGGTATTATACCTTACGTCAGATGGTAGTTCTCTGGTGACACTGGTACAGAGTAGTCTGTTGACCCGAGATCGTCATAGAGTCTTGTGTGGTTCCCACTGTGCTTTGATTTCCATCTTACCACGTCCAAGAGGGCGTGCAAAACGGTGGTTTTTCGGTACAGTCCCGAGTCACATGGATGCAATTAGCGATAGGAGGGGATTCGTCTCTCCCGGTATAGGGAGTTGATGTTGCGCTGTGTTCGATTGGCTATAACAGGAAATCCCTGGCCAGGGTTGCTGAGATTTACTGGTAAGTGTTACCGGTAGTTTCTCGAGATGTTATAGACCTCATATCGTCACGACTTATCGAGCTATTGGGGTCTGACGTTAACCACCCCTAGGCGAGATATGCGACATATCAGACGATCAGACCGGACTGTACGGTAGTGTTACTGGTTGGATTCACTGTAGTATGAGCGGGCTTGCTCGTCGATCTTCAGATCGCTCAATACCCGGGTGGCCGTTACGTTTAGCAGACCGCTTGCGGCTTGTGGGTGTTTGATATGATCATCACCTGCTGCCGGCGTATTGACGAGTCTTTAGAGTCCTACACAGAGGTTTCCTGGCTCAAGCGAAACGAAATAGGAGCGCATATGAGATATGTGCGGGACCGAGAATAATGCGTGTATGTGATACCGTATTTCATTCTCGCGATGAATGTGTCGAATGGTTATATGCGATATAACCTAGTTATCGAATCGAGGGTTGATTCGATAAACCGATACATTGGATACTAGACGGTTATATGCGATATGACCGGATCGTTAAATCAAGTGTTGATTTAATGATTTAATGCATGATAATATATTTGATATATTACTTTGCACTAACTAGTATTGGTTCACTTAAGATGGATTTTCTCACTCGGTTGTGCACATTGTATATGTGATATACTTTTTGTGCACTTGATTGTATCATGTTTGATGATACATGTTTGCTTGAGTTTGTGTAAAGATTGAACCATGGTTATTTAAATGATTAGGGTTTACATTTTCATATCTATTTATTTATTTATTTATTATGGAAATGATAATGAGAAGAATGGTTGCTAGTTTTGTTTTATTCTTTGAACCTTCATGAAGCATTGACTTTAGTCAACCATTCTTATCTCATCCTTAACCCTAACCATTCCAACTAACCTTGGTTTAATCTCTACACCTAACCATGGTTTGCTTATGATAAGAATGGATTTTCTTTTCTATTTTAATAATTCTTATCATAACAATTTCCTTCTTCTTCTTCATTTCTTCAAGTGAAGAAAGCTTGCCTCCATCAATGGCAAGTGATGAAAAAGAGTGAGAAATCCAAATCTAAAGTCTACCCACTTCCTATTTCTTCATCCTCTACCTCTTGCCAAGTAGTAGAGTGTGTTTTCTTCACAAGTTTCTTGACTTGGTGAAGTCGGAGCTTGATTTAGCGATGCCTCGACGTAGATCATCTTCGGCATGGACATCGATGACCTAGCCCGTCCATTCTCCGATGAAGCCGACGCTAGAGCCCGGATTTGATTTGGACAGCGGAGAGGACCTCATCTCGGAGCCGTGGAGGTGGAGGACCGGATCTACAAAGGTTGTATTTCCGTTTAACTCATAGTTAAGTGTTAACTAGTTTTTGTTTCGCCTAGACATCTAGCTAACGATCCGTAGTCTAGGGTTTCTCGGCACCGTATTTTTATAAATTGGCATGGTTGATGCCTTGTGAGACCTCATTTGGGTGCCTAGGAACCCTACAGTGGTATCATAGCCTAGCTAGAGCTTTAGGCGAAGTCTAGACGCAATTTGAAGTCCGATCGAACCGAAACCCAACCCCAAAAATTGCTCTCTGTACTTTTTCTAAAATCGTGGATTTTTCAAGATTAAAAATTGCTAAAAAATTCAGCAGGGAAATCTAAGAATTACGATGCAAAAATTATTTCATGAACAGTAAATTTCGCGGCGGAACCGCGGCAGAAGCATGGCTTCTGCGGCGGTTCAGCGGCTCCTTGATGACGTCAGCCCTGTTCCTTTGCACAGTAATTCCTAGTTCACTGTACTGAGTTTTATGGGAATTTTTAATATTTTTTCCAGAGTTGAATTTTCTGGGTTTGTTTTGGGGATTCGGTGTTTCGATCGGAGTATCAAATTTTGTCTATGTGGCTTTCCGGATAAATTTTAGAATATGTTAAAAAGTTCGACCGGATATAAATACCCAATTTTTCCCCTGTCGGGAAATTTCCAAGTGTTGGATTTTTCCGTAGTTTAACGACGTTCTAAGTAGTGCAAGTAACGCAATGGTCCCTCTAGAAGACAACAAACCTTAACTCGATTATGTGACCGTCTTGAACTGCCCTTTGAACCTTCGGGTTTGGGGCAGTACGGCGTGCCACATGTGAGGCGTTGGCTTGACCCTTCTACGGCTGGACCGTTGGTACTGAGGCACGAACTGAATGTTGTTAGACTTATTTCATGTGTTGGATTGTATCGGGAAAACTTGGGTGTTCGATTGTTCGATCGGAAAGTTTAACATTTTCTGTTTATCTGGAATGTGATACAATAATTGGAATTCACAAATAGTTATGAGATAACGGAATGAATATTATAAACATAGCAGTTTAGTCTCACTTGATCGGTTGCCACGGAATTTTGATGTGATCAAAAGTCCGTCGCAATCACGTAGCGTACGCGGATACTCGCCGGGTAAACTTAATAGACAGCCTCACTCCATAGCCCCGACCAAGTGACTGTAGGAGAACCCCGTCGCCGAAAGCATCCGTTCGGGTGCTCGCGGTAGCGGTGTTCCGCCTTGGTGCACTTCGTCGACGGCGTTGGGGGTGTGGCCGCCTACTGAAGTTTGCGACGAGCATTCGATCAGGATGTCGGGAATCTTGTTGAATTGCCCGACTTGATATTGAAAAGAGTTTTCGATTTTGAGACTAAAATGCGGGGTTTATAATTGTTAGGCATGCGATGTCTAAGTAATTCATTTGGTCAGGCATGCGATGTCTGAGGTGGTTGCGGATTCCAACTGTTGTAGTTTTACACTTTCTTTTCTGTGACCGTAAGTGTAATATGTGATATCGCCGGTTTCGTTGCTATATGTCAACGACAATTGGGATGCGCATATTTACTTACGTTGATGACATGTGATGTTATGTGTTGCTGGATATGTTATATTGGATCGTCGTGTTTGAATAGCCGGGGGTTTTTATGTGAGATGAGTGTTTTTCATTTTCATTCATGTAAAAACTTGTATGTAATATTCTTTTATTGGGGCACTTCCAGGTTGCGGAAGTTGTCACCCTTTGTATATTATTTACTTTTCCGCACTAGGATAGACCCAAGGAGGAGAGCACAAGTAACCGGGTTCTGGAGTCCAGTGGGAGACCAACTCGAGGAGTCGAGTCCGGGTCTCCTAACTCTAGAATTGGTAGGGTTGCTTGCCGCTCTCGTAGGGGTCTAGGGGTGTGGGTTTGGCTATTCATCGCGACCGTGGAATCCGTGTTTTATACTGGCTCGTATTGAAAACACGGACGTCCTAGTATATCCAATATTTCATATGTTTCTTCTGCTGCGATATCTGTGATGTGATCATGTGATGTTCTGTGATAGATACAGCATATAGTATATATGATATATTATATAGACGTTACTTATGGTTTACACCCGTGCTAGCCCTGCCCTGCTCTGCCGTTAGTTACCTAACCTAACGGTGCACGAGGGGACATCGAGGCGAATGCGGATGGCATAAGTGTACGTCGTATTTATCTGTGATGTTTAGGTACTTGAATGATGGGACTTCATTAATGTGATTAATGAAATAAAAAAAACCTAAGATGTTGTAGAATCGAATTTCAAAATAAAACAGGTAGCTACAGTTCTTGCTTTGCACAGCGGTATATGTGATATATCCTGCACCTTATTCGATGAGGAAAGGACCGAGATCCCTTCACCGGGAGTGACTCCTTTAGCAATAACTGGCAGATGCTACACACTCGGTTTGTCTTTTGATTACTTTTAAGAGTTTTTGCTTTGCACAGTGATATATATGATATATCCCGCACTTCATTCGACGAGGAAAGGACCGACGATCCTTTCACCGGGAGTGACTCCTTTAGCAAAACTAGAAAAGCCTAAAAAACACTCCATTTTAAAATCATTTGATTCTACAACGATATCAAGTTCATTACGCAATAGGTTTTCAGAAAAACCTGTCGTAGCCCTCCGTCATTTCAGATAAATAGTAGTTAGTATTCGTGCTACGTTTGTTGGCCTGCGTCAAGGCGTAGTGTGCGGTAGCTAACTGGTATTTATCTGTTTATGCATATGATGCAGATTGGATTAGGGTAGTCGTGCGACTTTGTTGGCCTGCGTCAAGGGTCGTGCGGGTGGGTTTAATTCAATCAGGAAATGACGGGTTGAACTTGACTAGCGGACTATGGTTTGTTGGCCTGCGTCAAGGTCATAGGACGCTAGGGGCAAAATATTATCGGGAATTTCAAGTGTTGAAATTTGCAATGAGATTGCATACCTTCTATGAGATAGTTGGATCCCGATACCCGCTGCGAGTAAGAATTACTCCTGGGAGAGTTTTATGCATTACAATTAGCCGATCAAGTAGGTGTCTAGAAAGGTGTCAACGGGGTTACGCCTCTGGGAAAACGAGGTTTACATTAATTAGGTTCGTGCGAAAGCACGGGGGACCTCCCTCAAAGTACCGACACTGGCCTGGCTGAAAGATTGGCGAACTTGTAGTGTGTAATTAATCCCGGCTAGTCTTTCCTTTTAGGGTTTGAAGGAAGATTTGATAAAAAGCAGTGGGAGCCATCCTGATTAGATAAAATAATAACCAATCTATTCTTGCAAGAGCGCACGCTGAGTGTTTTCTTCTCTCTCTCTCCCGGTAGTGACCATATCACGCCTTAATCAAGATAATAAATTGGGGATTACCAGAATTCCCGTGCCGCCCAAACGAAGAGAGTGCATGATGATGCATCATCTTCGGGTGTGTTCATTATAAAGAACTGTTTCTCAGTACCCTTTACGTCCTGGGTATGTGATACCAGATCAGGATCCCAGATATGTAATCTGTTACATAGGGCTGCAGAAATGTAGAGAACTGAGAACGGGTGATAAGTTTCATGAGGCAGAAAACGGGGCAAGTGTTGCAGCCAAGTCTGTTGGTCACTGTCACCCTGTATTACCAATACATTGATTCTGAACGAATGTTATTAGATACCGAATCTGATATACAAAATCATATCAGTCTCTTTATTAGTAAAGAAATGATAAAATTTTGTATTGTTGGACAATGTTTTGAACATTTCCTATATCAAAAGTTGATCGGTTCAGGCACGTTATCTAAAAGCATTGATGTTCTAAATCAAACTACAGTTCTTAGTATATGGAACATACACAAGAGGAAGAGTTCAGAAATGAACGAATCCTTCTTGAGGTATTGTAGACTAGGTCAGATCAATGCGACCCGACTGGCTAGAGTTACATAAAGATGCATATTTAAATTAGTTTGAACTTACATCTTGTGAAACTCGCCAGTCATGTCACAAAGATAAGATGACCATAGCTCCGTTTACTGGAAACAGAGAAAGAGTTAGTGAACTCTTGGGATGATACATGTTGATGTATGTAGGTCCCCAGTCTACATATGCCAAGACCGGTTCTTTGTACTTCATTACATTCTCTGATAATCTCTCGAGATTCAGACATATGTTCGTGTTGAAACACAAGTCCGAACCTTTTGAGATATTCACAGAATATAAGTTAGAAGTAGAGAACCAATACGGGTATAAGTATTATGTCCTTTGATGTGATCAGGGAGGAGAATACTTGTGCATGGAATTCCTGGACTATTCTAAAGGAGAATGAGATTCTCTCTCAGCATTACTCCTCCGTATACACCATAGCACGATGGTATATCGGGGCGGAGCAATCACACCTTATATGATATGGTGTGCTCTATGATGAGTATTACTGAGTTACCTATTTCCTTTTGGGAGTTATGCACTTGAGAAGCTGCATACCTATTGAATAAGGTTCAAATCAAATCAGTTGCCTACCACTTCATATTTGAAATGATAAGGGAAGAGCCCATATCTTAAGATGGTTAAGATTTGGGGTTGTCCGGCCTATGTCTGAAAGCAAAATTCGGACAAGCTCGAGGCAAGGTCTGTAATGTAGAACTGGAAAGGTTCCAGCTATACAAACTGCTGCTGATGATTTGAAAGAACCAAAGGATTCGATAGTTAGCAACGAACCTCAGCCTCTCCGCCGATCTAGTAGGGTTCCTCACCCACCTGAGAGATACTTCTGTTTCTCTATGACAGTGGGAGCGAGGATTGCATCATGAGATGATGACCCAACTAGTTTCGAGCTGGCCATCAGGAGTAAGACTCTGTAAGAATGGCTGGATGCTTAGCGATCTGAGATGGAATCCATGTACACCAACAAAGTATGGACTTTGATTGCTATATCTGAAGGGTTAAATCCCCATCAGGAGCAAGTATATCTTGAGAAGATTACTTGGTGTACATCGAAAAGTTAAGACTTTCAAAGCTAGACTTGTTAAAAGTTTGCATCATTGACCAGCTCTGGATAATGATGAAACCTTTTCAAGTACCTATACTTAAGTCCATCCAGATCCTACTTGCCACGGCTACGATATCTGGCAGTTGGGTGTCATGACAGCTTTTCTAAATGATGTTTTAGAAGAGAGCGACTGTAAGTACATAGCCAGAGGGCTTCGTAAACAGTGGGAGCAGCGGAAACGTGTACAAGATGCTTTATAGGATAAAGCAGGCATCGCGGAGTTGGAACATCTGTTTTGATGGATTAGTCAAAGAGTTTGACATCATCAAAATGGTAGATGAACCATGTATAAACAAAAAGGTAGTAGGGAGTATGGTGGTGATCCTCGTAGAGTACGTGGATGACATACTCTTGATAAGAAAAGAGTTTCTTATGCTACGCTCGATCAATCTCCGTTTATCATAATGATTCTCTGTGTAGGATCAAAATGATACCTCCTAAATCCTGATTTTTAGATCTATGAGATAGATTTAATTGGATGTTAAGATACTCACTAGTTGTTGTGAGATGGTATCAATCGATCCTGGGGAGAATCACTGGAAAGGTTCCAGAGTGATAATGACGACTGAGTGTCAGTCACAGGCATTATCTTTACCCTCAGTAAAGGGACGGTATGTTGGAAGAGTTCCAAGCTAGATACCGTGACATACTAGACGATAAAGGCAGGATACATCGCTACTTAAGATGCTACCAAAGTGGATGTCTGGGTGTATATTGGTTCATGAGATGAACTTAGTTCCTCCCATTGTGTGACAATGGAGTTGTGGCTTATGCCATGGAACGTCCGTCCCATCAGTGATCCAGACATATTCTAAGGCAGTATCACCTGATCATGGAGATAGTTGATCTCCAGGGAGATCGAGGTTAGGAGAGTAGACTCAGAGGACAACACAGCGGATCCACTCACAAAGGCCTGTTCCCAGAGAGAGACTATTATGGGATGGTTGAGTATGAGATACTGCAACCACTGCTACAGATGGCCCTAGTGCAAGTGGGAGATTGTTAGTTATATGTATGCCCTAGAGGCCATTACTGTACATAGGATGTATATTGTAGTGGATGCTGGGACATATATAGGGAGGACTTTCTTGCTCGACATGATAGTATGCTATCTGGTTGATCTTTACCATAACGTGTTCACTGATTGTCTCTCTGTTACATGTTGGTAAAGCCCTTAGGATCTGTACTTGACTACCTGGACTATGATGCGGATCATACTAGTGGGGACATGGTAGTCTATAAGTACATCCTTCAAAGTCTCTAGTCGTGGGTGTATCGAGACGGGGCATCGATATACCAGAGTAGACTAGCGTATACCTTCTCGACCCATACAGATGGGCGATGGATGATCCCATATCCATTGGTGTTTGACATCAGAGATGATATACGGGTGCTCAGTAGAGACTGGGTACACTGGACGGACTCGCCGAGAACTCCCAGATGGTATTATACCTCATGTCAGATGGCAGTTCTCTGGTGACACTGGTACAGAGTAGTCTGTTGACCCGAGATCGTCATAGAGTCTTGTGTGGTTCCCACTGTGCTTTGATTTCCATCTTACCACGTCCAAGAGGGCGTGCAAAACGGTGGTTTTTGGGTACAGTCCCGAGTCACATGGAGGCAAAGAGCGATAGGAGGGGATTCGTCTCTCCCGGTATAGGGAGTTGATGTTGCGCTGTGTTCGATTGGCTATAACAGGAAATCCCTGGCCAGGGTTGCTGAGATTTACTGGTAAGTGTTACCAGTAGTTTCTCGAGATGTTATAGACCTCATATCGACACGACTTATCGAGCTATTGGGGTCTGACGTTAACCACCCCTAGGCGAGATATGCGACATATCAGACGATCAGACCGGACTGTACGGCAGTGTTACTGGTTGGATTCACTGGAGTATGAGCGGGCTTGCTCGTCGATCTTCAGATCGCTCAATACCCGGGTGGCCGTTACGTTTAGCAGACCGCTTGCGGCTTGTGGGTGTTTGATATGATCATCACCTGCTGCCGGCGTATTGACGAGTCTTTAGAGTCCTACACAGAGGTTTCCTGGCTCAAGCGAAACGAAATAGGAGCGCATATGAGATATGTGCGGGACCGAGAATAATGCGTGTATGTGATACCGTATTTCATTCTCGCGATGAATGTGTCGAATGGTTATATGCGATATAACCTAGTTATCGAATCGAGGGTTGATTCGATAAACCGATACATTGGATACTAGACGGTTATATGCGATATGACCGGATCGTTAAATCAAGTGTTGATTTAATGATTTAATTCATGATAATATATTTGATATATTACTTTGCACTAACTAGTATTGGTTCACTTAAGATGGATTTTCTCACTCGGTTGTGCACATTGTATATGTGATATACTTTTTGTGCACTTGATTGTATCATGTTTGATGATACATGTTTGCTTGAGTTTGTGTAAAGATTGAACCATGGTTATTTAAATGATTAGGGTTTACATTTTCATATCTATTTATTTATTTATTTATTATGGAAATGATAATGAGAAGAATGGTTGCTAGTTTTGTTTTATTCTTTGAACCTTCATGAAGCATTGACTTTAGTCAACCATTCTTATCTCATCCTTAACCCTAACCATTCCAACTAACCTTGGTTTAATCTCTACACCTAACCATGGTTTGCTTATGATAAGAATGGATTTTCTTTTCTATTTTAATAATTCTTATCATAACAATTTCCTTCTTCTTCTTCATTTCTTCAAGTGAAGAAAGCTTGCCTCCATCAATGGCAAGTGATGAAAAAGAGTGAGAAATCCAAATCTAAAGTCTACCCACTTCCTATTTCTTCATCCTCTACCTCTTGCCAAGTAGTAGAGTGTGTTTTCTTCACAAGTTTCTTGACTTGGTGAAGTCGGAGCTTGATTTAGCGATGCCTCGACGTAGATCATCTTCGGCATGGACATCGATGACCTAGCCCGTCCATTCTCCGATGAAGCCGACGCTAGAGCCCGGATTTGATTTGGACAGCGGAGAGGACCTCATCTCGGAGCCGTGGAGGTGGAGGACCGGATCTACAAAGGTTGTATTTCCGTTTAACTCATAGTTAAGTGTTAACTAATTTTTGTTTCGCCTAGACATCTAGCTAACGATCCGTAGTCTAGGGTTTCTCGGCACCGTATTTTTATAAATTGGCATGGTTGATGCCTTGTGAGACCTCATTAGGGTGCCTAGGAACCCTACATATATTACATTACATTAACTAGTATAGCTCACTTATGATTTCTTTTCTCACTTGATGTGCACATTATATATATGTGGTATGTATATTTGTGTACATATATTGTGTCATGCTTGATGATACATGCAAGATGGGTGTATGAGACTTAAACCATGCTAGGGTTAAGTTAGGGTTTTATTTATTTCTTAAGTTATAATAAAAGAGAGAAGACTTGGTCAACGTTGTCAAGCTTGGATTAAGCTTGTAGAAACATTGACAAAGTCCACTCTTTTGTCATTTGTTAGGATATTAGTTAACCCAACCCTTAACCTTAGCCCTTAGTTTATTCTCTACATGAGTTAGGCATGAGGGCTTAACTCACCTATGGTTGCAATAATTCATTTGGATCATTATTTTTCATATGAGTTCATTCTTCTTCTTCTTTCTAGCTTGAGTGGAGATGTGAGATAAAATGTGAGAAAATGAAATCTAAAGTGAGCCCACTTTCTACTTCATCATTCTATACTACTTGCCATTTAGTATAGAGTGTTTGCTTCACTAATTCCGTAATTAGTGAAGATATAGCTTGGGTTAGTGTCTCCTCGACGTAGATCATCTTCGGCCTTGAAGACTTCGAAGCAAGCATGTTTGTTTCTTTATGGGAGCCTCTCTAGAGTCCAGAGTTCACGATCACAGCGAAAGGGACTACTATACAGAGCTATTGAAGTGAAGGACCGATCTACAAAGGTTGTATTCCTTGCTCACTAAACATGCAATGTGTTTGCATTTATATTTCCATCGATTTCTAGTTAACAATTCTATGTTAGGGTTAGCTAAAACGGCAAAAATTTGAATTTGGCATGGACGATGCCTCTCGAAACCTTGCTGCCATCTTAGGTAACCCTACAGTGGTATCAAAGCCATGCTAGAAATTTATACAGATTTTGTTAAGATTACGAAACTGAAATACTCCGAAACTTGAAACGCGAAAATGCAGTTTCTGTCGATTTTAAATAATTGTCAATTTTTTTTCAAATAAGTACATAGTTCTATATGGGATGTTACATGAACACTGACAAAATTTGAGGCGGTTTGGAGAATTTTTGGCCGGCCACCATACCTTAGATCTCGGCCCAAATCCGAGTAGTATGCTAGAAATTTTGACTGTGTTCAAGTGACTGGGTTTTGATGTTTCAAGTGTTGTTTATTTTTGTTAATTTTGCAAGTGATGTAATTTTACACTATAAGCAATTCGGGGTGTTTCGTATTCGTAGTTTTAACATTGTTTCGGATTATTCACATATTGTCTAGGCGAAATTAAAAAGTTCGAACAATTGTCAAAAACCCATTTTTCCATGTTTAACGTATTCGGAAAAATATGCAAGTGAATCTGTGGACCCTCTGGAAGAACGAAACATTAACTCGATTATGTGACCGTCAGAACCGCCACTAAACCCTAGAGTTTGTGGTAGTTCTGCGTTGTCAAATGTGAGGCATTGGTTTAACCCTTCTACGGCTGGTTCATAGGTACTGTGGCATATTCTGGGTATTACTAAAACTGTGCTCAAGTGTTGAGCTGTCGAGAAATTGTGGGACTTTGATGAATCGATCGAAGAGTTTATCGTCGTCTGGATATTATGTGATGGGATACAATATTTGGAATCCACAAGTAGTTATGAGATAACCAATTTGAATTTTATAAATCTAGCAGTTTAGTCTCATTTGATCGGTTGCCACGAGATTTTGCTGCGATCAAAAGTCCGTCGCAATCACGTAGAGTACGCGGATACTCGCCGGGTAGACTTAATAGATTGCCATGCCCCATAGCCCCGACCAAGTGACTATAGGAGAACCCCGTCGCTAAAAGCATCCGTTCGGGTGCTCGCGGCAGCGGTGTTCCGCCTTAGTGCACTTCATCGACGGCATTAGGGGGTGCGGCCGTCTACTAAAGTTTCCGACGGGCATTCGATCAGGATGTTTGGAATCTTATTGAATTGCTCGACTAGATATTGAAAAGTGTTTTCGAGATCGAGACTAAAATCTGGGGTTTATAATTGTTAGGCATGCGATGTCTAAGGAATTCATTTGGTTAGGCATGTGATGTCTAAGGTGGTTGCGGATTCCAATTGTTATAGTTTTTCACTTTCTTTTCTGCGACCGTAAGTGTAATATGTGGAGTATCGCCGGTTTCATTGCTATATGTCAACGACCATTGGGATACGCATATTTACTTACGTTGATGACATGTGATGTTATGTGTTGCTGGGATATGTTATATTGGATCATTGTGTTTGAATAGCCGGGGTTTTTATGTGAGATGAGAGTTTTTCATTTTCATTCATGTAAAATTCATTATATGTAATATTCTTTTATTGGGGCACTTCCGGGTTGAAGATGATGTCACCATTGCATATTATTTACTTTTCCGCATTAGGATAGACCCAAGGCGGGGAGCATAAGTAACCGGGTTCTAGGGTCCAGTGGGAGACTATCTCGAGGAGTCGAGACCGGGTCTCCTAACTCTAGAATTGGTAAGGTTGCTTGATGATCTCGTAGGGGTCTAGGGGTGTGGGATTGGCTATTCATCACGACCGTGGAATCCGTGTTTTATACAGGCTTAATTTAAAACACGGAAATCCTAGTATATCCAATATTTCATATGTTGTTTTCTGCTGCGATATCTGTGATGTGATCATTTGATATATTGTTGAGATGAATACAGGATATAGTATATGTGATATATTATATAGACGTTGCTTATGTTCTACACCCGCTTTAGCACTGCCCCGCTCTGCCGTTAGTTACCTAACGTAACGGTGCACGAGGGGACATCGAGGCGAATGCGGATGGCATAAGCATACGTTGCATTTATCTGTGATGTTTAGGTAAACTTTAAATGATGGGACTTCATTAATGAGATTAATGAAAGAAAATAAACCTAACGATGTTGTGGAATCGGATTTTCAAAAACAGGTAGCTCTAGTTGTTGCTTTGCATAGCGGTGTTCCTTATAGAACATCCAGCACCTTATTCGATAAGGAAAGAGCCAAGATCCCTTCACCGGGAGTGACCTCTTTAGCAATAACTGGCAGATGCTACAACCCTCGATTTGTCTTTTGATTGCTTTTCTAGTTCTTGCTTTGCATAGTGATATTTGTGAAATATCCTGAACCTCATTCGATGAGGAAAGAGCCGACGATCCCTTCACCGGGAGTGACCTCTTTAGCAAAACTATTAAAGGCCTCAAAAACACCCCATTTAAATTATTTGATTCTACAACGATATCAAGTTCATTACGCAAAGGGTTTTCTTAAAAACCTATCGCAGCCCTTCGTCATTGCAGATAAGTACTACTCAGTATTCGTGCCGCGGTAGTTTGGCATGCGTCAAGGCGTAGTGTACGGTAGCTAACTAGTGCTTATCTGCTAGCACGATGCGATTGGATTAGGGTATTAGTACAGCGTTGTTGGGCATGCGTCAAGGGTCGTGCGGGTGGGTTTAATTCAATCAAGAAATGTACGGGTTGAACTTGACTAGCGGACTATGGGTTGTTTGGCATACGTCAAGGTCATAGGACGCTAGGGGTAAAAATATTATTGGGAATTTCAAGTGTTGAAATTTGCAATGAGATTGCATACCTTCTATGAGATAGTTGGATCCCGATACCTACTGCGAGTAATAGTTACTCCTAGGAGAGTTTTACACATTACAATTAGCCGAACAAGTAGGTGTCTAGAAAGATATCAATAGGGTTACGCCCCCTAGGAAAACGAGGTTTATTTTAATTAGGTCCGTGCGAAAGCACGGGGAACCTACCTCAAAGTACCCACACTGGCCTGGCTGAAAAATTGGTGAACTTGTAGGGTGTAATTAATCCCGGCTAGTCTTTCCTTTTAGGGTTTGAAGGAAGATTTGACTAAAACAGTGGGAGCCATTTTGATTAGATATATTAATAACCAATCTAATCTTACAAGAGCATACGCTGAGTGTTTTCTTCTCTCTCTCCAGGTAGAGACCATGCCACGCCTTAATCAAGATAATAATATGAATGTATTGACCAAACCCGCTTGTTATACTGAGCTAAGGAACGTTGGTCTCTCTCCAACTTATAATTGTTATAAGACCGAGCAGGAAATAGGGGATTGCCAGAATTCCCGTGCTGCCCAAACGAAGAAAGTGCATGATGATGCATCTTCTTCGGGTGTGTTCATTACCGAGAATTGTTTTTCAGTATCCTTTACGTCCTGGGTATGAGATACCGGATAAGGATCCCACAAATGTAATCTGTTATATGGGCTACAGATAGGTAGAGAACTGAGAATGGGTGATAAGTTTTAAGAGTTAGAAACGGTGCAATTGTTGTAGCCAAGTCTGTTGTCAGTTATCACCCTGTATTTCTAAATATATTGATTCTGAACGAATGTTATTAGATACCGAACCTGATATACAATATCATATCAGTCTCTTTATTTAGTAAAGAAGGATATAATTTTGTATTGTTGGACAATGTTTTGAACATTTCCTATATCAAGAGTTGATCGGTTCAGGCACGTTATCTAAAAGCATATACGTTCTAAATCAAACTACAGTTCTTAACGTACAAAACACACATAAGAGGAAAAGTTCAGAAATGAACAAATCCTTCTTGAGGTATTGTAGACTAGGTCATATCAATGCGACCCGACTAACTAAGTTATAGTAAGACGCATATTTAAATCAGTTTGAACTTACATCTTATGAAACTTGCCAGTCATGTCACAAAGATAAGATGACCATAGCTTCGTTTATTGGAAACGGAGAAAGAGTTAGTTAACTCTCGGGATTGATACATGATGATGTATGTATGTCCTCTGTCTACACATGCCAAGACCGGTTCTTTGTACTTCATTACATTCACTGATGATCTCTTAAGATTCGCACATGTGTTCCTGTTGAAACGCAAGTCTGAACCTTTTGAGAAATTCAAAGAATATAAGTTAGAAGTAGAGAACCAAAACGGGTATAAGTATTATGTCCTTTGATGTGATCAGGGAGGAGAATACTTGAACACGAAATTCCTGGACTATTATAAAGGAGAATGAGATTCTCTCTCAGCATTACTCCTCCATATACACCACAACACGTCGGTGTATCGGGGCGGAGCAATCACACCCTATGTGATATTGTGTGCTCTATGATGAGTACTACTGAGTTGCCTATTTCTTTATGGGGGTTATGCACTTGAGAAGCTGCATACCTATTGAACAGGGTTCCAACCAAATCAAGTGCCTACCACTCCATATGTAATATGGTATGGGAAGAGCCCATCTCTTAAGAAAGTTAAGATTTGGGGTTGTCCAGTCTATGTCAAAAGAAAAATCCGGACAAGCTCGAGGCAAGGTCAGTTCTATGGAAGTTTGTTGGATATCCGAAGCATTCGCAAGGGAATATCTTCTACCACATTGAGGAACAAAATGTGTTTTATTTCTCAGCATGCCACCTTTTGGAAAGAGAATTTCTTGTGAAGAAATTAGTGGTCATGAGGTAGAACTGGAAGGAGTTCCAGCTATACAAATTACAGCTGATGATTTGGTAGAACCGGAGGATTCAATAGTTCCCAACGAACCTCAGCCTCTCCGCCAATCTGGTAGGGTTCCTTATCCACCTAAGAGATACTTCGGTTTTCTCTATGACAGTGGGAGCGAGGATTGCATCATGAGATGATGACCCAACTAGTTTCGAGCAGACCATCAAGAGTGGTGACTCTGTGAGAATGGCTGGATACTAAGCGATCTGAGATGGAATCCATATACACCAACAAAGTATGGAGTTTAGTTTCTATATCTGAAGGGTTAATCCCCATCAGGAGCAAGTATATCTTGAGAAGATTACTTAGTGTACATGGAAAAGTTAAGACTTTTAAAGCTAAGACTAGTTGTAAAAGGTTCTCGTCATCGACCAGGTGTGGATAATGATGAAACCTTTTCTAGTGCCTATGCTTAAGTCCATCCAGATCCTACTTGCCACTACTACATACCATAACTACGATATCTGGCGGTTGGGTGTCATGACTGCTTTTTCTAAATAGTGATTTAGAAGAGAGCGTCTATAAGTACACAGCCAAAGGGCTTCGTAGACAGTGGGAGCAGCGGAGACGTGTGCAAGTTGCTTTATGGGTTAAAAAAGGCATCGCGGAGTTGGAATATCTGTTTTGATGTGGTAGTCAAAGAGTTTGACTTCATTAAGATAGTAGATGAACCTTGTATATACAAAAAGGTAGTAGGGAGTATGGTGATGATCCTCGTATTGTACGTGGATGGCATACTCTTGATAGGGAAGGAGTTTCCTATGCTACGCTCGGCCAATCTCCTCTTATCATAAGAATTCTTCATATAGGATCAAGGTGATACCTCATAAATCCTGGAGTTTGGATCTATGAGATAATCTAATTGGATGCTAGGATTCTCAATATGTCATGACCCAAAATTTGGTTTGTAACCGGCACTTAAACTACGTAACGTCTACAGGCGTACGCAACTCAAGTAAGCCGAAACCCAGAAATCTAAACCACCCAAATCTGGATCAACGGAGAAAAACATAGTTTTAACATTCGGAAAAATCACAAGTAAAATCACAGTATCCGTAAAAGTAGAGATGATAAGACGCCCTGCCACGACCACTCAGAGGGTAAGTCCTGCAAAACACTGTAGCACAACGGGGGTGAGTTGCCAACTCGTGAATAGTAATCAACATCATACTGTAATCGCAAGTATGCACGAATATCGATTTATCTATCACATGTAATCTGATAGCATAAGTATGATAAGTGTATATGCAACAATCATGTAAAGGTACATCATCAGAGTACTGCAACTACATGAAACAATGCATATTAAAATAATCCTGAGTGTATGGGATGATATAATAAAATCTCATGCAAAATCATCAGCATGGAAAACACCAGTGTCCCTCACTGACACATCAAATCCCAAATCCTCAGGCACCGCATCCTCAAATCGGCCCTCACATCCTATAAGTATCATGGAACCTGAGTGTCTAACATCGACACCCGAAACGTCATGAAAACCCGTGTCTAGCATCGACACGTAAATCCCCATAACTCAGGCGCCGTCACCACGACTGGCCCTGAAGATATGTTATACATCACTCCGGTCGGTATCCTCACGATAACCGCCGAGTCCAAATACTATCACCGGTAGGTAGTGGTCCCACCGCCAGGCTTATCGTCTACACCATGAAATCACCACTCGCTCCGGGGTACCATACCGGGTCCACCATGTACCCACAGACGGTGCCTCCCACTCCTCGAATCGGGTATCACAAGCCAAATCTCATAACCGAGAAATCACATGGTGGACGCATCAATACATAGTTTTCTTGAAATACCCCCACGATTCTCAAATCCATAAATCATATGAAATCCATATCTCAAAGCGTAAATCCATGAAAAAAAACTGATATATGCAACATGAAACAACAATATGAGTATATTAAGGGAAATCCTCTCTTTTAAATGAATCCATCTTTAAAATATATCTTGCGGTTTCCAAAATTCTCCGAAAAACAAGTGCAGCTTCGTATGAAGTGTACATGTAAGTGTAGCAAGATTTAAGTATCTACATGTAAGCCAGTATGTATGATGCATTTCATAAGCGCAATGATCAACAACTCAATATCATATATCAAAACAATACCTCTTGGGGTACATACAACTATAGTGAAAATATGCGGGTGTACATATCAATATGTGTGCATGATATACATGTAGCTGTAATAGACTATGTGGTGTACAAATCAATACGTGTGCATGATATACATGTAGCTGTAATAGACTATGTGGGTGTACATGTCAATATGTATGCAAGATGTACAAGTGGCTATAGTAAGGTATACGTGAAATGGATTAAGAGTTACAATCTTAACTATCCATGTCAAACACAATAACATGTATGTAGGTGTCAACAATATCTCCTATGCACAAAGGAATAAGAGTTACTACCTCCACTATCTCTATCTACTACCATATCACGTATGTAGGTGGTTTGTGCGTGTCATGGCAATTACTGACGATGTGGGTGTAGCATACAATTTAGTGCTCGTGCAACATGAACCGTCAGTAATGTGTTATATCTAAAGGTACAACAGATACTACTATGCATTGACATTGATATGAAATTAACCAATATGCAATAACATGCAGCTATCCTATCATATAAGCCCGGACGCATAACGCCATACGGGCGATTTCCCCGTATATGTTAAATCTACTCACAAATAGCCTCCAGCTATGAAAATCCGACCACCTGCTTCCCCTTGTTCGCAGCGTCCGAAGTCCCCGCTTGCGACGCTATAAATTCACAAACACACAAATAGTGCAAACATCTCAGAATCGACTAATATAACGTAAAACTACACTTTTAACGACGCACCAACACTAAACAAACTCACAAGTCTTCGTTTAGTGATTAACGTGCGTTGCGACACTACTAAACCAAACTGAGTACAGCAGCTGCAACAGAACACGATTCATGTCGGATTACGTAACACGAGGATTCAAAACACTATTTATAGGTACACGATTCCAGATTTTTCATACTGCAATTACTAAAAAAGTAAACAGTACCAAACACCCCTAACCAACAGCAGACAACTACCCACAAAAGCCAAACCCCAACACCTCCCTACATCGCCGGCGTCGCCGGAATTCTCTGAAGGGGTCGCCGGCCCCGGCCGGTAGGGTGGTCCTCGTGTCTCAGGTAGTGCTCCAGGGTCACTAGTACATCAATACAATTTTGTTTGGTCACCCACTAAAATTTCCAGATCACAGCAGTTCACAGAGATCCAAAAATGACACTAAAAACACGATATTGCACTAATCGATATTTAAAGTGTTTTACGCTACAACCAACGAGCTAAAAACATAAAAACTCCTAATTAACAGTGTAGGGATTATACCTATCAACTTTAGCTCACAAGATCCAAGCTTTCCTAGTTTCCAAGTGATCAAAGAGCAAGAACCAAGACTTGAAGTATATTTTGTGATATATTTTGGAATTTTGGAGAATTTTGAGTTTGGATTGATGAAAATTGGAAAGGAAATGATCAAGGGTAGTAGGAAACGGAAGGATCTCGGCCAAGAGAGGAGGTGGGGGTTTCGTGTGGAGCTACCTAGCAATTTCTAACAATAAATGCAATTTAATGCATTCACACAACACATGCACATATGTATGCACCTCATTTCTTTTCTTTTTCTTTTCTTTTAACCTTAAACCCTAAGTCAACACAAGGAATCTAGATACTATGTGGGGTTTTGGGTTTACCCAAACTTAATTTGTTGAAAAGACTACTAAAGGAATTTCACAAAATGTGAATACCGCATTAAAATGATATTAAAATTGGGAAAAATTCAAATTGAACCAAAACGTCTCATATACCCCCAAAGCTTGCGCACTAGATTTATTTTAGCTAAACTAGGTGCTGACAAGTCTATATGGTCATTTGAGCACAGTCAGGTTAAAACAGAAAATACCGACAATTTAACCCTAAAACGGAAAAATTCGCATAACGAATTCTAAAACGTTACAATCTCTCCCATTATAGAAATTCGGTCCCCGAATTAAAAATTGACTACTAAGCGTACCTTCAATGATTTGAGGGAATTTCTTCCGCATCTTGCTTTCGTCCTCCCAAGTGATTTCCTCACTAGTAGGGCTATACCAAAAAACCTTCACAGACGGTAAGACCCTTGACCAAAGTTTCTTCACCTGTCGATCCAAAATAACTACCGGCTGCTCGATGAACGAAAGTTCGCGCTCAAGCTGAACGGTCTCATGCTGAATCATGTAAGAAGGATCATGAAGGTATCTACGTGTTAGTGTATATGCCCTAGAGGTCATTACTGTATCATACTAGTTTGTATATTACTTAATGGAAGCTTGGGATATTCACAGTTGTATAGACAATCTTGCTCAAAATGGTAGTATGCTATTTGGTTTGTTTCTACTTTAATGTGTACATGTGTTTCTTTTAGTATATCACCTATACACATTAGTGGAGCCCTTAGGATCATTGCTTGATTACCAGCGTTGTGATGGCAGTCACACTCGTGGGGGCTGGGTAATCCACAAGCACATCCTTATACAGGTCCCTAGTCGTAGGACTATCGAGACAGGGCATTGATAGTCTGGAGTAGACTAGCGTATGCGCTTCTCATCCCAGCAGGGGAGACGGTCTGTCCCACAGCCGTTAGTACGTTGTACTTGAAGAAGTATGCGGGTGCTCGTTAGGTTACGAGTACACTGGACAGGTCTCGTCGGGAACTGATGGTTGGTACTATACCTATCGTCAGTTATCAGTTCCCAGTTGACATGAGTACAGCTTAGTCCGCTGACTTGTTACCGTCACTTCGCTTCGAGTGTATTCCCACTGTACTTTGATTACTACCCTACCACGGCTCAAATGAGTCGTGCAAACAAGTAGTAGTTGGGTGCAGTCCCGAAGCACTTGGAGGCAGTGACGGTTAGACAGGATTCGTCTCTCCTGGTATTGGGAGTTGATATCGCGCTGTGTCAAGGAGAGCCATTACACACAGTCGTCCCTGGCCAGCGCAAGCGAGATATACTAGTAGGTTTTCAGTGTTATCTCAGGGTATTCTGGGCTACACTCCGACACGACTTGTACCGTTATTAGGGGAATGACATTTACCGCCCCCTAGGCCCACCATGCGATATTCTCAGACGAATAGACAGGCCTGTACGGAGATGTCACATTCAGGCTCAGTAGGAGTTCAGATGGGTTTCACCTCGTCCGTCTTCTTATCGGCATCTACCTGGGGGCCGTTACGCACAGCTAGTGCCGCTTGCGGTCTGTGATTCAACCTACTGCCAGCGTAGTGTCGAGTCTTTAGAGTCCCACACAGAGAGCTATTCGCCTTTAGGCAAAAGAGTAGAGGTCGCATGGTTTTGCGACAGGGTTCGGTCACGTCCGTGCACTTGTACACGTTTAGTGTCCGGGCAGTTATCACTAGCGGGCTTTGGTTTAAGCCAGATCTTAGTGTACGTTTTGGGATTGGTTTTATCTCGTTTGTATTCGTGTTCCTTGGAACGCGGATGCGGATGTGTATGCATGGTTGACAGAGAGACAGAGGCAGAGGATTCTCATTAGGGTTGTTGACTGTTGACTTTTGCTAAACCCTAATGAGAATAAGAAATATGATTAATAATAATACTAATTATGTATTATTGTGCCATGGTTGGGTTGAAAGGTTGACTTTGTTGACTTCTTGACTTTGTTGACCGGTTGACTAGGTTGGACTTGTTGACCATCATCATTACAATGGCTATCATTTCATAGCAAAGACTTTTGCTTGCTTGTTATTCTTTACAAAATGAGTGCATGAAATGATATTGCCATTTGACTTGAACCATCACACAATACTCAATTACTATTATTGTTTTGATTATTTTGGATTATGAGAGCAAGGGTGAGAAAAGTCTTGCTCATTCTATCATTTGCTTTCTCTCTCATGAAAGCTCTCCTCATCCTCAAGCTCTCCCTCTTCCTCTTGCTCTCTCTCTAGTTCATGGTTCTATTGTCTCATGTGTTGAGAAACATGAACCATAGAGATAAAACCCAAAACACTTCTCTACTCATCCTAGTATACAAGGTCTAGCAAACCAAGTGTTCTAGTTTCCTCTAGATTGAGGTTGGAGCCAGAGGTAAAAGCTTTCAGGTGGATCCATCTTCGGCACAAGGAGACGACGAGGAGAGAACCATCCGACCACCATAAGGAGTCGAAGAGAAGGAGTTCAAGTTAAGGTATAACCCCCTAACCGAGTAGGTAAAACTCCTAGTTAGGTTGTTAGATAGTTATTTAACAAAGATCCGTATTTTGAGTCCATGTTACCACCAAAGAAAAATCGTTTTTCACCATTTCCGTAACCCTAAAGAACCGGGGACGGGTAACGTGGACTTACAGTGGTATCAGAGCCTAGTTAAACACTATATAACATGTTAGCAAACTAACTAGAAGTTCGATCGGACAAAAAGTTACGAAACACGCCCGAAATGTATAGTTTCTGCCGATTTTTTTTTCCTGTTCAAAAAATAATTAATCTTACAATAAAAATCGGCTCAGGCTTTTTAAAACACACCCAAGAAAAATAGTCCATCGACTCGGTCAAAGCGCCGCGGAAACGCGGCAGGAGCATGCTCCCGCCGCGGATCCGCGGCCGAGTTGACTCGGTCGTGGGCAATTTTTCTTGCAGTGTGTTCAGTGGGGTGTTTTGGGATTTTTGGAATATGATTTTTCTGCCCAGATTTTCCAGAGAGCAAAATTTGTTTTCGGGGTTTAAAAATCCGTATTTTGATCGAACTTCTAAAGACTTTAGCTAACGGGTTATATCTGTGATGTAATATATGTATTGAACGTCTGCTAATCGCTATACGTCGATTAGTGGCGGTTATACATATCTGTGATCTGTAATGTTGATGGTATGTGTATATGAATTCATTAGGTTGTCGCGGATGAATAGCCGGGGGTTGTGAGACGAGAGTTTTTCTTTATCTTTCAATTCATGTAATTTGTAATTGATGTAATATTATTTATATTGCCGCAAAACCGGGATGAGGTTGTAGCCGTCATTGTATAATTTCTTTTACTGTTTTTGTTCCTAGGATAGACCCAAGGTAGGGTGCACAAACTACCGGGTACCTCGAAGTGCCGAGTGGCCTACTCACGGTTTTGAGGGAGGTTGCTTCGCTTCGGGTACTTGGCGGGTAGTTTGCCGCACCCGTAGGGGTCTAGGGTGGGGTCTTGGCTATTCATCGCGACCGTGTAATACGCTCTTCGTTACTGGCTCGTACGGAATGCAGATTCCTAGTATATCCAATGTGTTCGTCTGTGATCTGGAATGGCTATCATTGCATGTGACGAATGTATATATCTATATATAATATCTATTTAGGCGTTGCTTATGTTGTGCATCCGCGCTAGTCCAGCCCCCGCTCTGTCCTTAGTTATGTAACCTAACAGGTAATGACGGGGCCCCATGGCGAATGCGGATGGCATAAGCGTACGTCATATTTTCGTTGTTTTCTGCAATGGTAGGATTAAATGATGGGACGCATTAAAATTAATGCAAGAAAATAAACCAAAGTAAAGTCATTGGAACAATTTCAAAAACCACTCGGTTTCTTTTCGAAAAACAACTTTTAAACGCGGAGCTTAAGCCACTCCTTTTAAAAGCTATCAAGGTTCCATCGATTATATCAAGTTCACTACATTCACGGTTTCGCCAAAACCATTCGTAGCCCTCCATCATTTCAGTTAAATATTCAGTAGTATTCAAGCTATGTATTTTGACCTTCGCCAAGGCATAGTGATTGGTAGCTGTTGAATATTTATCTGTAGCATAGATAGATGCGTTGGTTTGGGACAGTCGTACTACTATTTTGGCCTTCGTCAAGGGTATGTACGGGTGGGTTCAAATTAACCTGGATAATAACGGGTAGAACTTGACATGTGACTTATGATATGTTGGCCTTCGTCAAGGTCATAAGAGCATGGGGCAAAAATCCACATCGGGAGTTTCAAAAGAAACTGAAACTTGCTAGCGCTGCATACCATTTGGAGTGTGATGATTCTGGTAGGATTCCTTCAGTTTTGTCACGCAATGATATTTGAATCCCAATCCTACTGTGAGTATATGCTACTCCTCGGGAAATTTCTCGCTTAACGATCAATGCTATAAACCAAGTAGGTGTCTAGAAAGGTGTTAGCGGGGCTACGCCCCCAGGGAAAAGAGGTTCTTAAATTAAGGAACTTCGCGAAAGCGTAGGAAAACCTCCC
This sequence comes from Agapanthus africanus, assembly GCA_030015575.1. Classification (NCBI taxonomy): domain Eukaryota; kingdom Viridiplantae; phylum Streptophyta; class Magnoliopsida; order Asparagales; family Amaryllidaceae; genus Agapanthus; species Agapanthus africanus. The sequence goes on along the minus strand of CM057344.1, from coordinate 309,432,493 downwards.
TCGAAGTACCGACACTAGCCTGGCTGAACGGTTAAGCAAGTATTGACGATGAGATTGATCCTGACTAATTCTTCCTTTTTGGTTTGAGGAGGGATTCGAGAAACAGTGGGAGCCATCCTGTTTAGATAAATTAAAAACCAATCTAAACTTGCAAGAGCATCATGCTGAGTGTTTTCTTCTCTCTCTCTTAATTGCAGCGACCCAGTGACTACACATAGGTTACATTCAGATAATAAAATGACTGACCTGATTGTTATGATTGGCAAAGGTCTGTCCAGATGTCCATTGCCCATGACAAGTTGGGACACCTCTTAACTAATCAAACCCCTGCCGTCTCAGGACCAGTTTCCCCTGTCGCGGATGTTGACATCCGTAAGACATCAGAAAAAGACTGTGCGAAAGCCAAGTGCCTCGTGTTAGCCTCAGTTGATGGTGTATACCAGAGGCAGCACGAGAAGATGGACTTAGTTTCTATCTTCCTCCATAACAAAGATTTATATGGAGAGCAATCTCGTATCGCAAGATATGAGACCTCGAACGAATTGCTTCAAGCGAGGTTGGCTGTCGGGTCATCTGTAGGGGGCAACGTCCTTACAGAGACCAGCTATTTTGAGCTCACGGACCTGAAGACCATGTTGGAGAACGGGTCAAATACTGACTTGATTCTACAGTCTCTGCCCTCTGCTTATACCCTGAAGGAAACCAGGGAAGAAGAAGGAAAGGGAAGGGCAAAAGTTTCGGGACTGGATATAGTTAAAGAGGGACGTTCCTATTGTTACGGGAATGAACATTGGCAGAAGGATTGCATGGCTAGCAAAGCCAGTAGCCAGTATTCGAAGCATGTTGTAGCTTCGGCTTCGGGTGTGTTTGTAGTAGAGAACTGTATGTCAGTTAACCATACTTCCTGGGTATTGGATACCGGATCAGGATCTCACATCTGTAATTCGTTATAGGCTTTGAGAAACCGTAGGGTTTTCAGGAAAGGTGATATGACTCTCAGGGTTGCTAACGGAATGAGCATGGACGCTGAATCCATAGGGGAATATCATCTTGGACTGACAACTGGGCAGACATTGATTCTGCGTAACTGTTTGTATGTACCAGGTGCGACTTGTAATATCATATCCGTATCCTTACTTTCTAAGGAAGGATATGATTTTGCTTTTGTAAGCGATGTGGTCCACATCCACCTAAATCAAGTTCTGATTGGGTCAGGTACATTAGAAATCGGGATATACATGTTGAATCAAGTTCAGATTTTCAGTGTCCAGAACACACTTAAAAGAAAGTCTCCGGAATTAAATAAGGCTTTCTTATGGCATTGTAGACTGGGTCACATTAATGAGACACGGTTAACTAAGTTACATAAAGAGGGATACTTGAATCCGTTCGAGTATCAGTCTTATGCCACTTGTGAATCTTGTCTCATGGGAAAGATGACAAAAACTCCGTTCACTGGATACGGAGTAAGAGCGAGCGAGCTCTTGGGACTCATACACAGTGACGTGTGTGGTCCAATGTCTACACATGCGCGAAGCGGTTATTCATACTTCATTACTTTCACAGATGATTTCTCTAGGTATGGACATGTCTTCCTGATGAAGCATAAATCCGAGGCCTTTGAGAAATTTCGAGAATACAAGAATGAAGTTGAAAAACAAATAGGCAAAAGTATCAAGACAATGAGATCTGATCGAGGTGGTGAATACTTGAGTGCCGTGTTTCTGGACTACTTAAAAGAGAATGTAATTCTCTATCAGCTTACTCCTCCATACACACCACAACACAACGGTGTATCGGAAAGGCGGAATCGAACCCTATTGGATATGGTTCGTTCCATGATGAGTAAGGCTGAGTTACCGTGATCCTTCTGGGGTTATGCACTAGAATCAGGTGCATATCTTTTGAACAAGGTTCCCTCCAAGACTGTGCCTACCACACCATATCAGATGTGGTGTGGGAAGAAACCCCATCTTCAATATCTGAAGATATGGGGATGTCCAGCTTTTATTAAAAAGCAGCATGCAGACAAACTCGAGGCACGCTCAGTACTGTGTAAATTTGTGGGATACCCAAGGAACTCCAGGGGGTATCTTTTCTATTACGCAGAGGAACAAAAGGTTTTTGTTTCTCGTCATGCCCACTTTCTGGAACATCAGTTTTTAGAAAAAGGAATAAGTGGGAGCGCAATAGAACTGGAAGAAATTCCAGAACCACAAGCTATTACTGAAAGCTTGGAAGAACCGGAAATTTCAGGAGAACCGGACATTCCTGCGCCGCTCCGCAGGAGTAGTAGGCAGTCTCATCCGCCCGAGAGATACTGCGGTTTTCTCATAGACGGGGATAGAGAGGATTGCACTGTTGATTATGATGAGCCTACTAGCTTCCAGCAAGCCATTCAGAGCGGTGACTCAGTAATATGGCTGGATGCATTGCGGACTGAGATGGAGTCCATGTACACCAACAAAGTTTGGACTTTGGACTTTGCTCCAGAAGGGGTAAAACCCATAGGCTGCAAATGGATCTTCAGAAAGAAGATTGGTGTAGATGGGCAGCTTGAAACCTATAAAGCTAGGCTTGTTGCAAAGGGTTTTCGTCAAAGACCTGGTTTGGACTATGACGAGACCTTTTCTCCGGTAGCTATGCTCAAATCCATTCGGATCCTTCTTGCCATTGCTGCTTTCCACGATTATGAAATCTGGCAGATGGATGTAAAGACGGCTTTCCTAAATGGAAATTTGGAAGAGTGCGTCTATATGGATCAGCCAGAGGGATTCATTCAGAGTGGGAGCAGCGGTAAAGTGTGCAAGTTGCTTAAGTCCATCTATGGACTGAAGCAGGCATCGCGGAGTTGGAACATCTGCTTTGATGATACTGTCAAAGAATTCGACTTTGTCAAAAACCCAGATGAACCATGCATTTACAGTAAGATTGTAGGGAGAAATGTGATATTCTTCGTCTTGTACGTCGATGGCATTCTCCTAATAGGAAATGATATTCCTATGCTACAGTCAGTCAAAGGATTCTTGTCACAGAGGTTCTCCATGAAGGACCTGGACGATGCCAACTACATTCTGGGGATCCAGATCTATCGTGATAGATCTAAAAGGGTGTTGGGACATTCACAGTCCAGGTACATTGACACCATACTGAAACGATTCAGTATGGAAGATTCTAAGCGCGGTAATCTACCGGCTTGTCACGGACTCGCATGTCATCAATACCCTACGCATCTACGGTAGGCTCTATTATGTATGCGATGTTGTGTACCAGACAAGATGTAGCATACGCACTGAGCGTAGTAAGCTGGTATCAGTCGGACCCAGGGGAGAAGCACTGGATAGCAGTAAAGAACATTCTCAAGTACCTGAGAAGGACTAAGGAGATGTTCTTGGTGTATAGCGGAAAAGACCTCTTGATCGAGGCCTTTGCTGACTCCAGCTTCCAGAGTGACAAGGATGACTCCAAGTCCATGTCGGGTTATGTCTTTACCCTCAATGGAGGGGCGGTTTTCCAGAAGAGTTCCAAGCAGGAAACCGTTGCTGACTCAACTATGGAAGCGGAGTACATAGCTGCTTGCGATGCCGCAAAAGAAGCCGTCTGGATAAGGAAGTTCTTGACAGAACTTCAGGTGGTTCTGTCCATTGTTGATCCAATACCTCTGTATTGTGACAACAACAGGGCTATTGCTTTAGCAAAGGAACCCAGGTCCCATCAGAAGTCCAGACACATCTTGAGGCGGTATCACCTGATCAGGGAGATCGTGGGTCGCCAGGAGATCGAGGTTCGGAGAGTTGCTACGGAAGATAACACTGCTGATCCACTCACGAAGTCCTTACCCCAGACTCAGTTCGAGCGGCTGATCGAGATGATAGGTCTTCGATACGCCAGTACATGGCCTTAGTGCAAGTGGGAGATTGTTAGTGTATATGCCCTAGAGGCCATTACTGTATCATACAAGTTTGTATATTACTTAATGGAAGCTTGGGATATTCACAGTTGTATAGACAATCTTGCTCAAAATGGTAGTATGCTACTTGGTTTGTTTCTACTTTAATGTGTACATGTGTTTCTTTTAGTATATCACCTATACACATTAGTGGAGCCTTTAGGATCTTCGCTTGATTACCAGTATATCACCTATACACATTAGTGGAGCCTTTAGGATCTTCGCTTGATTACCAGCGTTGTGATGGCAGTCACACTCGTGGGGACTGGGTAATCCATAAGCACATCCTTATGCAGGTCCCTAGTCGTAGGGCTATCGAGACAGGGCATCGATACTCCGGAGTAGACTAGCGTATGCGCTTCTCATCCCAGCAGGGGAGACGGTCTGTCCCACAGCCGTCAGTACGTCGTACTTGAGATAGTATGCGGGTGCTCGTTAGGTTACGAGTACACTGGACAGGACTCATCGGGAACTGATGGTTGGTACTATACCTATCGTCAGTTATCAGTTCCCAGGTGACATGAGTACAGCTTAGTCCGTTGACTTGACACTGTCACTTCGCCTCGAGTGTGTTCCCACTGTACTTTGATTACTACCCTACCACGGCTCTAAGGAGTCGTGCAAATAGGTAGTAGTAGGGTGCAGTCCCGAAGCACTTGGACGCAGTGATGGTTAGACAGGATTCGTCTCTCCCGGTATTGGGAGTTGATATCGCGCTGTGTCAAGGAGAGCCATTACACACAGTCGTCCCTGGCCAGGGCAAGCGAGATATACCGGTAGGTTTCCATTGTTATCTCAGGGTGTTCTGGGCTACACTCCGACACGACTTGTACCGCTATTAGGGGACTGACGTTTACCGTCCCCCTAGGCCCACCATGTGATATTCTTAGACGAACAGACCGGACTGTACGGAGATTGTCACATTCAGGCTCAGTAGGAGTTCAGATGGGTTTCACCTCGTCCGTCTTCTTATCGGCATCTACCTGGGGGCCGATACGAACAGCTAGTGCCGCTTGCGGTCTGTGGTTAAACCCACTGCCAGCGTAGTGTCGAGTCTTTAGAGTCCCACACAGAGAGCTATTCGCCTTTAGGAAAAATAGTAGAGGTCGCATGGTTTTGCGACAGGGTTCGGTCACGTTCGTGCACTTGTGCACGTTTAGTGTCCGGGCAGTTATCACTAGCGGGCTTTGGTTTAAGCCAGATCCTAGTGTACGTTTTGGGATTGGTTTTATCTCGTTTGTATTCGTGTTCCTCGGAACGCGGATGCGGGTGTGTATGCACGGTTGAAAGAGAGACAGAGGCAAAGGATTCTCATTAGGATTGTTGACTGTTGACTTTTGCTAAACCCTAATGAGAATAAGAAATATGATTAATAATAATATTAATTAAGTATTATTGTGCCATGGTTGGGTTGAAAGGTTGACTTTGTTGACTTGTTGACTTTGTTGACCGGTTGACTAGGTTGGACTTGTTGACCATCATCATTACAATGGCTATCATTTCATGGCAAAGACTTTTGCTTGCTTGTTATTCTTTACGAAATGAGTGCATGAAATGATATTGCTATTTGACTTGAACCATCACATAATACTCAATTACTATTTTTGTTATGATTATTTTGGATTATGAGAGCAAGGGTGAGAAAAGTCTTGCTAATTCTATCATTTGCTTTCTCTCTCATGAAAGCTCTCCTCATCCTCAAGCTCTCCCTCTTCCTCTTGCTCTCTCTCTAGTTCATGGTTCTATTGTCTCATGTGTTGAGAAACAAGACCATAGAGATAAAACCCAAAACACTTCTCTACTCATCCTAGTATACAAGGTCTAGCAAACCAAGTGTTCTAGTTTCCTCTATATTGAGGTTGGAGCCAAAGTTAGAAGCTTTCAGGTGGATCCATCTTCGGCACAAGGAGACGACGAGGAGAGAACCATCCGACCACCACAAGGAGTCGAAGAGAAGGAGTTCAAGTTATGGTATAACCCCCTAACCGAGTAGGTAAAACTCCTAGTTAGGTTGTTAGATAGTTGTTTAACAAAGATCCGTATTTTGAGTCCATGTTACCACTAAAGAAAAATCGTTTTTCACCATTTCCGCAACCCCAAAGAACCGGGGACGGGTAATGTGGACTTACACTACGAAGCATCGACACATGGAAAACATGGTGAACATCTGGAAAACTGGGCGGGTGCGCCAAACGATAAGCAATAGAACCCACTCGCTCAAGGATCTCGAAAGGACCTATAAATCTGGGACTGAGCTTCCCCCTCTTCCCAAATCGCATAACGCCCTTCATCGGAGAAATCCTCAGGAATACATGATCCCCCACTACGAACTCAAGTCTACGACGACGACGTTCGGCATAAGGCTTCTTCCTGCACTGGGCTGCTCTCATGCTGTCCTGAATCAGCTGGCTCTTCTCCGTAGTCTCTTGAACTAGCTGGGGTCCCAAAACTAGACTCTCACTAAGTTCGGTCCAACAGACTGGCGATCGACACTTCCTACCATATAAAGCCTCAAAAGGTGCCATCTGAATAGTCTCCTGAAAGCTGTTGTTGTAGGAGAACTCAATCAACGACAAGTGACATCCCAACTGCCACCAAAATCAATCACACATGCACGGAGCATATCTTCCAGAGTCTGAATAGTCCGCTCCGACTGACCATCGGTCTGTGGATGAAAAGCGGTGCTAAAACTCAACCGGGTAACCAAAGCTTCCTGAAGCTTCTACAAAAGACGACTAGTAAACTGGGTGCTTCTGTCGGATACTATGCATGTGGGAACACCGTGCAAACACACAATCTCATCTATGTATAGCTGAGCATACTGAGCATACCTGAAAGTGGTCTTCACCGGAAGGAAGTGAGCCGCTTTCGTCAACCGGTCAACAATCACCCAAATGGAGTCATACCCTCTACTGGTCCTGGGTAGACCCACAATGAAGTCCATGGAAATCTGCTCCCATTTCCACTCCGGAACGGGTAAAGGCTGCAACTCTCCAGCAGGTCTCTGATACTCAGCCTTGACTTGCTGACTAGTCAGGCACCTCGAAACGAAGTCCGAAATATCGTGTTTCATCCCTTCCCACTAGTAAAAGTCTCTCAGGTCACGGTATATCTTGGTAGAACCTGGATGAACGCTAAAGGCCGACTGATGTGCCTGCTCTAGGATCTCACGTCTCAACCCATCAGCATCTAGTACACACAAGCGAGTCCCGTATTGTAGCACACCGTGGTCATTAATCATGAACTCCGAAACTGTACCCTGTCGAACAAGCTCAAGAATCTCGGACAAACGGGCATCACTGGGTTGCGCCTCACGGATATGATCAAATAGTAGTGGACGGGCGTGGACATGAGCAAACTGTCCCCCAGCGGAGGTGAACTCAAACTGCACTCTACCATCACATAAGAGCTGCTAATCTGCAGACGACTGACGCTGAACTGCGCTCAACTGGGACAAGCTACCTCCGGGCCTACGACTCAAAGCTTCAGCTACCACATTCGCCTTGCCCGGGTGATAAATGATCTCACAATCATAATCCTTCACTAGCTCCATCCATCAGCGTTGTCTCAGGTTCAGATCTCGCTGCTGGAAGATATACTTCAAGCTCTTGTGATCCGTGAAGATCTGACACGACTCCCCGTACAAGTAGTGTCTCCAAATCTTCAACGCAAAGACCACCGCGGCCATCTCGAGATCGTGAGTGGGGTAATTCTGCTCATGCTTCTTCAGCTGCCTAGAAGCATAAGCAATCACTCTGTCATGCTGCATTAATACACAGCCGACCCCACTCGAGAAGCATCACAATAAACAACATAGCCGCCTGATCCAGAAGGTAAAGAAAGAACTGGTGCTGTCGTCAACCGAGTCTTCAACTGCTGAAAACTCTGCTCGCACGTATCAGTCCAAAGAAAAGGAACTCCCTTCTGGGTCAGTCCAGTCAGCGGTGCAGCATACTCGAGAAATCCTGCACAAAACTGCGACAATAACCAGCTAAGACCAAAAAGCTGCGGACCTCAGTCACTGATACAGGTCTGGGCCAAAGCTGTACAGCCTCGATCTTCCTCGGGTCCAACAGAATACCATCACCAGTAACCACATGACCCAGGAAGTCAACTCTATCAAGCCAAAATGCACACTTTGAGAATTTAGCATACAGCTGGCGCTCTCTCAAAATCTGCAAAGTAATCCTCAAGTGCTGCTTATGCTCCTCCCGACTCCTAGAGTAGACCAGTATGTCATCAATAAACACTATAATAAACTGGTCGAGGAACGGCCTGAAAATCCGGTTCATCAGATCCTTGAACGCTGCTGGCGCATTGGTGAGTCCGAACGACATCACCAAAAACTCATAATGCCCATTGCGCGTACGAAAAGCAGTCTTCGGAATGTCATCATTCCAAACCCGCAACTGATGATAACCCGAACGAAAATCAATCATAGAAAAATGTTTCGCACCCTGGAGCTGATCAAATAAATCGTCAATGCGAGGTAAAGGATACCTGTTCCGCACCGTAACTCGGTTCAACTGACGATAATCCACACATAGCCTAAAACTGCCGTCCTTCTTCTTGACGAACAGAACAGGAGCTCCCCACGGTGAAACACTCGGACGTACAAGTCCCAAATCAAGCAACTCTTACAATTGATCTTTAAGCTCTCTAACCTCTGCCGGAGCCATCCGATAAGGCGGTATAGAAATAGGCTCCGTGCCAGGAATCAGATGAATGCAGAACTCAATATCGCGCTCTGGCGGCAACCCAGGTAACTTATTGGGAAAGACATCGGGAAACTCTCGCACGGTAGGAACCTGGTCCAACGACTCCACTGTGGCTCCAGTATCATGAATGAAAGCCAAGAATCCTCGATATCCCCTCCTCAAAAGCCGAATAGCGCACAGGACAGAAATCAAACTGTGAGGGGCGACACCACGGTCCCCCTGCACAACAAACACTGACTCGCCGGGAAAACAAAACCTAACTGTCTTCTCTCGGCAGTCCACGGACGCATAGCAAGTAGCTAACCAGTCCATGCCCAACAGAATGTCGAAGTCCAACATCTCAAGAAGGATCAAGTTGACGGACAGATCTCTGTCTCCTAAACGGACAGCATACGATCGGAACACGTGTCGCGCAATAAACGACTCTCCCACAGGAGTAGTCACGACAAGCGGCTGATCTAGCAAACATGATTCTCGGCCTAACCTCGGCACGAAGTGCATAGCAACCTATGAATGCATAGATCCCGGATCGAAAAGAATATGTGCGTCATAAGAACATACAGAAAGGATACCTGAAACCACAGCTTTGGACGCCTGAGCATCCTGGTGAGTCAAGGCAAAAACCCGTGCCTGCCCTCTACCGGCTACTGGCTGTCCTCTTCCTCCGCCACCTCGACCTCTCGGCACAAATCCACCGTGACCACGACCTCTCTGAATAGGAGTCTGACGCGGCGCAACAATAGGAATAAGAGGCAACGCTCTCGGAGGCGGAGAAGGTGGTAAGGTAACCTGGGGTACTGCTGGCCCTCTCTTACGCACCACCGTACAATCCCGAACAAGATGATGTAGACTGCCACATCTGAAGCACCCATAAGACAGTCGCTGGCCTTCCTGGGAATAAGAAATAAATAACCGGCCCTATCCCACGTCTCTGCTACTCCCCGAGTCTGAAGGAACTCTTCCTCGGCGTGCAAACCTCAGTCTCCGTGCTGGTACATCCGTACGAGTCCTCTTCGGTTCTGGAACAACCGATGACTCAGCTAGACGCTCCTCCACTAATAGAGCTGCATCGACATCTGCCGCATACGTATCGCAATGCTGAATGCTGATGGCTAGGAACAACTGGGTAAGCAGACCTTGAAAAAACCTCTTCACCCTCATCTCTTCAGTCGCCACCAGGTACGGAGCATACACAGACAGCTCGGTAAACAGTACATCATACTCAGACACCGTCATCCCCGGAGTCTGACGTAACGACTCAAATTTGCGTGCTCGCGCATCCCTGACGCTCGGTGGAAGAAAACGGGTGAGAAACACCGTTACAAACTCAGCCCAGGTCATAGGAGAAAGACCAGCGGCTCTGCCCCTCTCCAACGACTCACACCACTTCTGGGCCATACCCACCAGCCGGAAACTGGCAAACTCCACCCATCTCTCATCGGAGCATCAGAGTGAACGACAAATCCTGGCCATCCGGTCGATGAACGTCTGTGGATCCTCAGTAACATCTGTGCCAGTAAACACCGGAGGCCTTAGCCTCATAAAATATATCAGTGACACGGTAATAACCTCCGGAGCTGTAACTGCGACTACCAGAACTCTAGGTACCATAGTGGTCCCTGCAATAGGTGGAACAACTGCCGGCCCTTGCGCTCGAATGGTCTCTACTAAAGTCCCCACTATCTGGCGAAGATCCAGCATACCAGCTCCAATCATAGCAATGTGCTCCGGCACAACAGGCGTACTGCCCTGGTCAGTCCTCGCCTCAGATGAGTCAACTCTGATCTCGGCCCTCGCGGCCGCTCTCTGTGCCCTCGTAGTCTTCGGCGACATATAGGATGGAAATTGAAACAAGATTCAATAAGGAAACAGGAATCGAATCACAAGGATGTATATCATCACGGAAGAATATCAATCAATAAGTCCTAAGGTCACTTAGGCGGAGTACCGTGTCGTAAGTATGCCGCGGAACATACACACGCTACGCCACTCTGCTTAAGCAACCTACTCCATCATACCAAGGTTATCCTACACTCCGAAAGGTAAAACCTAGCGCTCTGATACCAACTTTGTCACAACCCAAAAATTTGGCCCGTAACCGGCACTTAAACTACGTAACGTCTACAGGCGTACGCAACTCAAGTAAGACGAAACCCAGAAATCTAAACCACCCAAATCTGGATCAACGCAGAAAAACATAGTTTTACCATTCGGAAAAATCACAAGTAAAATCTCTAACTCTAGTTTTCTTTCTTGAAAATTTCGGCAGCACCTCCTTTGTAAAAACTAGCCCCGAAAACGGGTACGACACAGATAATATATAAAGCATCCCAAACAGGAGAAAAATCACGCCCAACGGCGGAGACAATCACCACAACATGTATACGACGCCGAAGCGAAGAAATATCAAAGAAAAGACTGCAATAAGAAGTAAACTTTCCCAAAACAAAACCGGCTCCCACGAGTACGGCTCCCAAGTCACCAAAATAATACAACACCGAATCCTCACAAGTCGTCTCTAAGTCATATACAAACAGTGGTAAATGGAGAATACTAGATCCAATAAAAGGATATACAATGTATAAGCAGATAACCGCAAACCCACCTAAAAGCAAAGGCCTTACTGCCTAACGTAGCGGTATCCGCAAAAGTAGAGATGATAAGACGCCCTGCCGCGACCACTCAGAGGGTAAGTCCTGCAAAACACTATGGCACAACGGGGGTGAGTTGCCAACTCGTGAATAGTAATCAACATCATACTGTAATCGCAAGTATGCACGAATAGCGATTTATCTATTACATGTAATCTGATAGCATAAGTATGATAAGTGAATATGCAACAATCATGTAAAGGTACATCATCAGGGTACGACAACTACATGAAACAATGCATATTAAAATAATCCTAAGTGTGTGGGATGATATAATAAAATCTCATGCAAAATCATCAGCATGGAAAGCACCAGTGTCCCTCACTGACACATCAAATCCCAAATCCTCAGGCACCGCATCCTAAGATCGGCCCTCACATCCTGTAAGTCTTATGGAACCTGAGTGTCTAACATCGACACCCGAAGCGTCATGAAAACCCGTGTCTAGCATCGACACGTAAATCCTCATAACTCAGGCGCCGTCATCACGACTGGCCCTGACGATATGTCATACATCACTCTGGTCGGTATCCCCATGATAACTGCCGAGTCCAAATACTATCACCGGTAGGTAGTGGTCCCACCGCCAGGTTTATCGTCTACACCACGAAATCACCACTCGCCCCGGGATACCTTACTGGGTCTACCATGTAACCACAGACGGTGCCTCCCGCTCCTCGAATCGGGTATCACAAGCCAAATCTCAGAACTGAGAAATCACATGGTGGACGCACTGAAATATCATATCAAGAGAAACAGGGTTTTCAAACAATACATAGTTTTCTTGAAATACCCCCATGGTTCTCAAATCCATAAATCATATGAAATCCATATCTCAATGCGAAAATCCATGAAAAAAAACTGATATATGCAACATAAAACAACAATATGAGTATATCAAGGGAAATCCGCTCTTTTAAATGAATCCATCTTTAAAATATATCTTGCGGTTTCCAAAATCCTCCGAAAAACAAGTGCACTATCATATGAAGTGTATATGTAAGTGTAGCAAGGTTTAAGTATCTGCATGTAAGCCAGTATGTATAATGCATTTCATAAGCGTAATGATCAACAACTCAATATCACATATCAAAACAATACCTCTTTGGGTACATATAACTATAGCGAAAATATGCGGGTGTACATGTCAATATGTGTGCATGATATACATGTAGCTGTAATAGACTATGTGGTGTACATGTCAATACGTGTGCATGATATACATGTAGCTGTAATAGACTATGTGGGTGTACATGTCAATATGTATGCAAGATGTACAAGAGGCTATAGTAAGGTATACGTGAAATGGATTAAGAGTTACTATCTTAACTATCCATGTCAAACACAATAAAACGTATATAGGTGTCAACAATATCTCCTATGCACAAAGGAATAAGAGTTACTACCTCCACTATCCCTATCAACTACCATATCACGTATGTAGGTGGTTTGTGCATGTCATGGCAATTACTGACAATGTGGGTGTAGCATACAATTTAGTGCTCGTGCAACATGAACCGTCAGTAATGTGTTATATCTAAAGGTACAACAGATACTACTATGCAATGACATTCATATGAAATTAACCAATATGCAATAACATGCAGCTATCCTATCATATCAGCCCTGACACATAACGCCATTCTGGCGATTTTACCGTAGATGTTAAATCTACTAACCAATGGCCTCCAGCTATGAAAATCCAACCACCTGCTTCCCCTTGTTCGCAGCGTCCGAAGTCCCCGCTTGCGACGCTATAAATTCACAAACACACAAATAGTGCAAACATCTCAGAATCGACTAATATAACGTAAAACTACACTTTAAACGACGTACCAACACTAACTCACAAGTCTTCGTCAAGTGATTAACGTGCATTACGACACTACTAAACCAAACTGAGTACAGCAGCTGCAACAGAACACGATACGTGTCGGATTACGTAACACGCAGATTCAAAACACTATTTATAGGTAAACAATTCTAGATTTTTCATACTGCAATTAATAAAAAAGCAAACCGTACCAAACACCCCTAACCAACAGCAGACAACTACCCACAAAAGCCAAACCCCAGCACCTCCCTACATCGCCGGCGTCGCCGGAATTCTCTGAAGGGGTCGCCGGCCCCGGCCGGTGGGGTGGTCCTCATGTCTCAGGTGGTGCTCCAGGATCACTAGTACATCACTACAATTTTGTTTAGTCACTTACTAAAATTTCCAGATCACAGCAGTGCACAGAGATCTAAAAAGGACACTAAAAACACGATATTGCACTAATCGATATTTAAAGTGTTCTACGCTACAACCAACGAGCTAAACAATATAAAAACTCCTAATTAACAGTGTAGGGATTATACCTATCAACTTTAGCTCACAAGATCCAAGCTTTCCTAGTTTCCAAGTGATCAAAGAGCAAGAATCAAGACTTGAAGTATATTTTGTGATATATTTTAGAATTTTGGAGAATTTTGAGTTTGGATTGATGCAAATTGGAAAGGAAATGATCAAGGGCAGTAGGAAAGGGAAGGATCTCGGCCAAGAGAGGAGGTGGGGGTTTTGTGTGGAGCTTCCTAGCAATTTCTAACAATAAATGCAATTTAATGCATTCACACAACACATGTACACATGCATGCACCTCATTTCTTTTCTTTTTCTTTTCTTTAAACCTTAAACCCTAAGTCAACACAAGGAATCTAGAAACTATGTGGGGTTTTGGGTTTACCCAAACTTAATTTGTTGAAAAGACCACTAAAGAGGAATTTCCCAAAATGTGAATACCGCATTAAAATAATATTAAAATTAGGAAAAATTCAAATTAAACCAAAACGTCCCATATACCCCCAAAGCTTGCGCACTAGCTTTATTTTAGCTAAACTAGGTGCTGGGAAGTGTATATTGTCGTTTGAACACAGTCGGGTTAAAACAGAAAATACCGACAATTTAACCCTAAAATGGAAAAATTCGCATAACGAATTCTAAAACGTTACACAATAGGTGTAGTGAGATGGTATCAATCGATCCTGGGGAGAATCACTGGATAGCTTCCAGGGTGATAAGCTCGACTGAATGTCAGTCACATGCATTGTCTTTACCCTCAGTGGAGAGACGGTATGTTGGAAGAGTTCCAAGTTAGATACCATGACAAACTAGACGATTATGGCTGGATACATTGCTACCAAGGATGCTACCAAAAAGGCGGTCTTGGTGTAAATAACTTAATGAGATGAACTTCGTTCCTACCATTATGTGACAATGGAGTTGTGGCTTTGGCCTAGGAACCCCTTTCCCATCAGTGATCCAAACATATTCTTAGGCAGTATCATCTGATCATGGAGATGGTTGATCTCCAGGGAGATCGAGGTTAGGAGAGTAGACATAGAGGACAATATCGCAGATCCACTCATAAAGGCCTATTTCCCAAGTAGAGATTTTTATGGGATGGTTGAGTATGAGATACTACAACCACTTCTGATTGTTGGGTACGAGATATTACAACAGATGGCCCTAGTGCAAGTGGGAGATTGTTAGTTATATGTATGCACTAGAGTCCATTACTATACATACGATGTATATTGTAGTGGATGCTTAGACATATATATGGAGTGTTAGTTATATGTATGCCCTAGAGGCCATTACTATACATAGGATGTATATTGTAGTGGATGCTTGGACATATATAGGGAGGACTTTCTTGCTCGATATGATAGTATGCTATCTGGTTACTCTTTACCTTAACGTGTACATTGATTGTCTCTCTGTTACATGTTGGTAAAGCCCTTAGGATGTGTACTTGACTACCTGGACTATGATGCGGATCATACTAGTGGGGACATGGTAGTCCATAAGTACATCCTTCAAGGTCTCTAGTCGTGGGTGTATCGAGACAGGGCATCGATATACCAGAGTAGACTAGCATATACCTTCTCGACCCATACAGATGGGCGATGGATGATCCTATATCCATTGGTGTTTGACATCGGAGATAATATACGGGTGCTCAGTGAAGACTGGGTACACTGGACGGACTCGCCGAGAACTCCCAGATGGTATTATACCTTACGTCAGATGGCAGTTCTCTGGTGACACTGGTACAGAGTAGTCTGTTGACCCGAGATCGTCATAGAGTCTTGTGTGATTCCTACTGTGCTTTGATTTCCACCTTACCACGTCCAAGAGGGCGTGCAAAATGGTGGTTTTTGGGTACAGTCCCGAATCACATGGAGGCAATGAGCGATAGGAGGGGATTCGTCTCTCCCGGTATAGGGAGTTGATGTTGCGCTGTGTTCGATTGGCTGTAACCGGAAATCCCTGGCCAGGGTTGCTGAGATTTACTGGTAAGTGTTACCAGTAGTTTCTCGAATTGTTATAGACCTCATATCGACACGACTTATCGAGCTATTGGGGTCTGACGTTTACCAGCCCTAGGCGAGATATGCGACATATCAGACGATCAGACCGGACTGTACGGTAAGTGTTACTGGTTGGATTCACAGGAGTATGAGTGGGCTTGCTCGTAGATCTTCTGATCGCTCAATACCCGGGTGGCCGTTACGTTTAGCAGACCGCTTGCGGCTTGTGGGTGTTTGATATGATCATCACCTGCTGCCGGCGTATTGACGAGTCTTTAGAGTCCTACACAGAGGTTTCCTGGCTCAAGCGAAACGAAATAGGAGCGCATATGAGATATGTGCGGGACCGAGAATAATGCGTGTATGTGATACCATATCCCATTCTCGCGATGAATGTATCGAATGGTTGTATGCGATATAACCTAGTTATCGAATCAAGGATTGATTCGATAAGTCGATACATTGGATATTAGTCGGTTATATGCGATATGACCGGATCGTTAAATCAAGTGTTGATTTAATGATTTTATGCATAATTATATATTTGATATATTACTTTGCATTAACTAGTATTGGTTCACTTTAAATGGATTTTCTCACTTGATTTGTGCAAGTTGTATATGTGATATACTTTTGTGCACTTCTTTGTATCATGTTTGATGATACATGTTTATTTGGTTAAGTGTAAAGAATTAAACCATGGTTAAGTTGTTGATTAGGATTTTACTTATTCATTTATCTTATTTATTTATTCATTTTGAATAAATTGAAAGATAAATGAATGGTGGCTTGATTTGTTTTTAGTTGAAGCTTCATGAAGCTTTGACTAAATGACCTTTTTGTTCTCATCCTTAACCCTAACCATTTAAACTAACCCTAGTCTATTCTCTACAGTTAACTAAGGTTAGAATATGATAAGAATCAATTCTTTTTCAATTATTCTTTAACACTTATCATATTTTTTCTTCATCTTCTTCTTCATGAGCAAGAAAGAAAAGCTTGCCTCATCAATGGCAAGTGATGAAATCATGTGAGAAATCCAATTCCAAAGTGAACCCACTTCCTATTTCTTCATCCTCTACCTCTTGCCAAGTAGTAAAGGGTGTTTTCTTCACAAGTTTCATGACTTGGTGAAGTGGGAGCTTGATCTTGTGATGCCTCGACGTAGATCATCTTCGGCATCGTAGTCGATGACCTAGCCCGCCCATTTCTCCGATGAAGCTGACGCTAGAGCCCGGGATTCGATTTGGACAGCAAGAAGACTTCATCATGGAGCTATGGAGGTGGAGAACCGGATCTACAAAGGTTGTATTTCCGTTCACTTAGTTAAGTTGTTAACTAGTTTCTTTGTTTCGCTTAAAATCTAGTTAACGATCCGTATTAGGGTTTCTCGGCGCTTGTAAAATTTGAATTTAGCATGGTTGATGCCTTGTGAGACCTCATTAGAGTGCCTAGGAACTCTACATGGAGGACTTTCTTGCTCGACATGATAGTATTCTATCTGGTTGCTCTTTATCTTAACGTGTACACTGATTGTCTCTATGTTACATGTTGATAAAGCCCTTAGGATGAGTAATTGACTACCAGGATTATGATGGAGATCATACTAGTGGGGACAGTGTAGTCGCTAAGTACATCCTTCAAATGTTCCTAATCGTAGGTGTATCGAGATAGGGCATTGATATACCAGAGTAGACTAGCGTATAGCTTCTCGACCTATTTAGATGGGCGATGGATGATCCTATATCCATTGGTGTTTGATGTCAAAGACAATATACGGGTGCTCAGTGGAGACTGGGTACACTGAATGGCCTCGCCAAGAACTCCCAGATGGTATTATACCTTACGTCAGATGGCAGTTCTCTGGTGACACTGGTACAGGTTAGTCTGTAGATCCGAGATCGTCATAGAGTCTTGTGTTATTCCTACTGTGCTTTGATTTCCACCTTACCACGTTCAAGAGAACGTGCAAAGCGGTGGCTTTTGGGTACAGTCCCGAGTCACATGGAGGCAATGAGCGATAGGAGGGGTTTGTTTCTCCCGGTATTGGGAGTTGATGTTGTGCTGTGCTCGATTGGCTATAACAGGAAGTCCCTGGCTAGGGCTGCTTTAGAGATATACTGGTAAGTGTTATCAGTAGTTTCTCAACCCGTTATGAGCCTCATATCGACACGACTTATTGAGTTACTGGGGTCTGATGTTTACCACCCTTATACGAGATATGCGACATATCAGATGAAGAGACCGGACTGTACGATAGTATTACCGATTGGATTCACAGGAGTGTGAGCAGGCTTGCTTGTTGATCTTCTGATCGCTCAATACCCGGGTGGCCGTTACGTTTAGCAGACCGCTTGCGGCTTGTGGGTGTTTGATATGATCATCATCTACTGCTGGCGTATTGACGAGTCTTTAGAGTCCTACATAGGGGTTTCCTGGCTCAAGCAAAATGGAGTAGGTGCACATATGTGATATGTGCGGGACCGAGATTGATACAATATGAGATACCGTATTCTATTCTCATGAATTGTGACATTGGTCGGGTATATGCGATATAGCTGGGTTATCGGATCAAGTGTTGATTCGATAAGTTGTTACACATGATATTAGTCGGTTATATGTAATATAGCCGGATTATTAAATCAAGAGTTGATTTGATAATTTAATGTATAATTATATATTAGATATATTACATTACATTAATTAGTATTAGCTCACTTATGATTTCTTTTCTCACTTGATGTGCACATTGTATATATGTGATATGTATATTTGTGTACATGTATTGTGTCATCTTTGATGATACATGCAAGATGGGTGTATGAGACTTAAACCATGCTAGGGTTAAGTTAGGGTTTTATTTATTTCTTAAGTTATAACAAAAGAGAGAAGACTTGGACAATGTTGTCAAGCTTGGATGAAGCTTGTAGAAACATTGACAAAGTCCACTCTTTTGTCATTCGTTAGGATATTAGTTAACCCAACCCTTAAGCTTAGCCCTTGGTTTATTCTCTACATGAGTTAGGCATGAGGGCTTAACTCACCCATGGTTGCAATAATTCATTTGGATCATTATTTTTCATATGAGTTCATTCTTCTTCTTCTTCCTCAAAAGCTTTCTAGCTTTAATGGAGATGTGAGATAAAATGTAAGAAAATGAAATCTAAAGTGAGCCCACCTCCTACTTCATCATCCTCTACTACTTTCCATTTAGTATAGGGTGTTTGCTTCACTAATTCCGTAATTAGTGAAGAGATAGCTTGGGTTAGTGTCTCCTCGACGTAGATCATCTTCGGCCTCGAAGACTTCGAAGAAAGCATGTTCGTTTCTTCATGGGAGCCTCTCTAGAGTCCGGAGTTCACGATCACAGCGAAAGGGAATACTACACGGAGCTATCGAAGTGAAGGACCGGTCTACAAAGGTTGTATTCCTTGCTCACTAAACTTGCAAAGTGTTTGCATTTATATTTCCGTCAATTTCTAGTTAACGATTCTAAGTTAGGGTTAGCTAAAACGGCAAAAAATTGAATTTGGCATGGACGATGCCTCCCGAAACCTTGCTGCCATCTTAGATAACCCTGCATAGAATGCGGTATCACATACGTGCATTAATATCGGTCCCGCACACATCGCATATGCGCTCCTACTCCGTTTCGCATGAACCAGGAAACCTCTATGTAGGACTTTAAAGACTTGTCAATACGCCGGCAGTAGGTGATGATCATATCAACCCACAAGCCATAAGCAGTCTGCCAAACGTAACGGCCACCCGGGTATTGAGCGATCAGAAGATCAACACGCAAGCCTGCTCATACTCCTGCGGATCCATTCTGTAACACTACCGTACAGTCCGATCTCTTCGCCAGATATGTCGTATATCATAGCCTTGGGGTGGTATAACGTCAGACCACAATAGCCTGATAAGTCATGCCGATGTAAGGTCCATAACTGTTCGAGAAACTACTGTTAACACTTACCAGTAGATCTCAGCAACCCTGGTCAGGGATTTCTTGTTATGGCCAATGGAGCATAGCGCAACATCAACTCCCAATACCGGATGAGATGAAACCCCTCCTATCGCTCATTGCCTCCATGTAACTTGGGACTGTACCCAAAAACCACCTTTTGCACGATCTGTTGACCGTGGTACGGTGGAAATCAAAGCACAGTGGGAATCACACAAGACTCTATGACAATGTAGGGTCTACAGACTAACCTGTACCAGTGTCACCAGAGAACTGCTATCCGACGATAAGTATAATACCATCTAGGAGTTCTCGGCGAGTCCGTTCAGTGTACCCAGTCTCTACTGAGCAGCCGTATACCTTCTATGATATCAAACACCAATGGATATGGGATCATCCATCGCCCATCATATGGGTCGAGAAGAGTAAACGCTAATATACTCTGGAGTATCGATGCCCTGTCTCGATACTCCCTTGACTAGGAACAATTATATGGTGTACTTGTGGACTACCCTTGGCCCCACTAGTATGATCTCCATCATAGTCCTGGTAGTCAAGTACACATCCAAAGGGTTTTATCAACATGTGAGAGCAAGACAGCATCACGTATACTATTTAACATGTTAAGAAAGAGCAACCAGATAGCATACTATCATATCGAGCAAGAAAGTCCTCCTTATATATGTCCAAGCATCCACTACAATATACATCCCATGTACAGTAATAGCCTCTAGAGCATACATATAACTAACAATCACCCACTTGCACTAAGGCCATCTGTTATAGTATCCAATACCCAACAATATAGCAGTGGTTGTAGTATCCCAGACTCAACCATCCCAAAATCTCTCAAATAGTATTTGGGGAAGCATGCCTTGGTGAGTGGATTCGCCATGTTAACCTCAAAATCTACTCTCCTTACCTCGATCCCTTGGAGATCAACCATCTTCCTGATCAAGTGATACTGTCCTCAGAATTTGTCTTGATCGCTGATGGGGCGGGCGTTCCTAGGCCCAATCCACAACTCCATTATTGTCTCAATAACACTTATTGGACGCTCAATGGTAGGAACCATGCTCATCTCATGAACAAGAAATGTCCAGATAGCCACTTTGGCAGCATCAATGGTAGCAATGTATTCAGCTTTTATCATCTAGTATGCCACGGTATCAAGCTTGGAACTCTTCCAACATACCGTCCCTCCGCTGAGGGTAAAGACAATGCCTGTGACTGACTTTCAGTCGAACTTATCACTCTGGAAGCTGGAACCTGGAACCAAGAACTTTCTTTTAGTGCTTCTCAAGTACTTAAGAATGTCCTTTGCAGCTGACCACTGATTCTCCCAATATCCGATTGATTCCTGATCACTACACCTAATGAGTCATCTACATCTGGTCTGGTACATACATCGCATACTCTGATAGAGCCTACCGCCGAAGCATATGTTATCTCTTGCACGTGAGCTCTCTCCAAATCAGTCTTGGGAGACATCTTTCTGGAGAGAGTGATCCATGAGTAAGTGGGTGAACCACCACGCTTAGAATCGTCCATGCTAAACCTCTTTAGTATGGTGTTAATATACCTGGATTTTGGGACACTCCCAACATCCACATAAATCTATCACCATAGATCATAAACAACAAGATGTAGTAGGTATCATCAAGATCTTCTATGGAGAATCCCCGTGATAAGAGGAGCTTGACCGAGTGTAGCATAGGAAACCATTTCCTATCAAGATTATGTCATCTACGTACAATACGTGGAAGACAACCTTACTCTCTATAACCTTCTTGTATATATACAAGGTTCATCTACCTTTTTGATGAAGTCAAACTCTTTGACTGCTACATCAAAACAGATGTTCCAACTCCGCGATGCGTGCTTTGATCCTGATGGACTTAAGCATAACTTTGAAAGTCTCAACATTTCCATCTACACCAAGAATATTCTCAAGATCCATTTGCTCCCAATGAGTTTTACCCCTTCAGATGCAACATGCATAGTCATACTGTAACATTTCAGAAAAAATAAAATATTATTTTTGGGAATATTTATAATTAAATAATAAATATTATGAATATTTTGATAATATGGTATAATTATATACCGATAAATTGGGAAATTAAATAATTAAGATAGTAAATTTTATGAATATTAGAAATTATTTGGAAATTTATATTAAATTAGGAAGAGTAGGAATTTTACAATTTGGTATACAATTATTTGCATATAAGTTAGTTTTACTAAACTCGATTAGTACTTAATTTCGCATTGATTTTGTTTTGTGCATGTGATATGCACCATGTCATTTTCTTGCTAATACATGTTACACATTTTTAATTGTTAGAAAACCTTGCTTCATGTCTTTCATTTCTTGGCTTTTTCTTTGATTTAAAATAAAAGAAAACAAAAGGAAAATGAGAGAAGAGACATGAGAGAGAGAGAGAGAAGGTTCTAGTGCTCTCTTGAGCTTTGACCATAGCACTTTTGTTCCCTTCATTTCTTTTCATCCTTTCTCTCCCCTCCTTCACCTCCATGGCTTCCTCTCTCCTCCACCCCCTCTACCCCCTCACTAAAACCCTAAATCCACATTAAAACATCATCTTCCCTTCACAAAAATTAATGCCTAGCTCACTACAAGCTTGAGGGTGTGATCAAGTCAAGACTTTAGGGATCTTTGGCAACTCAAGAAAATTCTTGAGTTTCCAAATGAGGTAATTCCATCACCATTAGAGTAGTATTTCATTCTATTAGCTTCTATTGTTAGTTTAGAATCGATATATCGAGGTTTAGTGAACTTTGAAAATTTCAAGTTAAGGTTTTGAGGAAATCTTGAGTTGTGAAGTGTAATTGAGATTAGTAAAAACCATATAACCCCTGTTGTGATTGTATACTGGACTAAACCTGAGAGTCAACCTTATTTAGCAAACTTAGAAACCCCGATATCGGATTTTTGTGACTTTTGTGGTGATAATTGGAGATCTGCTGTGACTCGGAGACCTGGAAAATTATTTAGCGAAGACTGAGAGATGTGCAGGTGATATGGATCATTCCCTGAACACCTAAGCCCCTAACCCCAAACCAAGGCTGCAATTTTATTCTTCCTGGCCGCAATTTGCGGCCAGGGTGTAGCAGAATCCCTCCATGTTTAGTCCAGGGAAGTTATTTCATTAAACTAGACACTTACCATATGCAAAATTTGCTAATTTCACCTTAGGCAAAATCTGGAGCATGTTTTCTGAGATTCTGTTTTGATTTCGTGATTTTTTATAACTTGAACTTTGGTAATTGTGTTTTTAACTCGATGTTCTGATGTTTGTACCTCGACATCGAGAATTTGTTTGGTTTTTCTTGCATGCGAGGACCATAGGTTCTAACCTATGTGTGTTTCGCGTGCCGTTTTGGTTTTCATTCGTGATTTCAATTTACGATACCATATATTTATATGTAGGCAGCCTCACGTGGATTTCGAGATGATGGGAAGAGCATGACGACATCGACTTCGGCAAGCAAGGATGCAGGTGAGTAGATGTATATCCACGGGGAAAGTCGGGAGGATGGCGTATAGCACCCCCACAAACGTAGTATAAGGTTATTACATATTATTATTATGAGTCGGACGTGACCTCGGATTCTTGATTGGTAGGGTACCATTGAAGACTTTAATTTGGATTAGATGTATTTAGAAAGATTTAACAAGAGGATGATTACCTTGGAGCCAATTTGTAGGTTTCATGTAGACACACACAAACGCATACACACATACACCTGACTTGGGGTGTGTGTGTGTGTGTGTGTATGAATGTGTATAGGTTTCTATATATATATATATATAACATATACACGTGATATGAGGATATTACGTGATACTTAGGGATGAGTTGATATGGCTGGGCATGATGCCCTGAGATATTGGATATAAGATTGAGTTATGATATGAGATGTGTTATGATATTATCGGATCGTTGGATATATGATCGAGTTATGATATGAGATGTGTTATGATATTAGCGGATCGTTGGGTAATGAGAATATATATATATGTATGTATGTATATATATATATGTGTGTGTATATATATATATATATATAAACGATAAAATGTGTGATGGTATCGGAATGCATGAGACTTTAGAATAGAACCCAGATTGTAATATGTGACTTAATCACGATATGATACAGACATGATATTTTAGTGGATCATTTGGCGATGTGTATTCACACAGACGATGATATATGTTTGATGATATTGGAAAGTATGCGATTGTAGTATAGTATCCGTGATCATGATATTTGTTTGATGATGATACTATACGAACGATGATGTATATATGGTTGTTGACTATACCCTTATTTTGGTATGTCGTACGATAGATTTTACCGTACGAGATATAGATGTGATGATTGAACCGCACTCTTGACTCGAGAAAGTCGTACTATGTACATGACGCTATTGAGGCTGGATCGCCGACTACTTGAGACATTGACTCAGACTTTAGGAGGATTCTTCTTACCTTTCGACTAGTCTCTTTAGTTTAGTCCCTCAGTTGGTTAGATAGATGTTAGTTTAGGCTCGAGTCATACTTATTTTCAAAACTAATGAATCGTGCGCATTTTTTTTAAAGACAGCCTGAGGGATACTACGGATTTTTCAAAGGACGTATCTTTTCTTAAAAAAAACCCCCGTAGCCTCTACTTTTCTAAAAACCACGATTCGTGCTTTTTTTTCAATTAACAAACTGTTGACTCGAAATTAGTATGTATACTCTAATTTTTCGTTTACTACATATTCACCATTAAATTCATGTTGTATCTATCGCATTGCATGTTCATACATATGTTTTCTTGCTAATATAAAACCCTGCCTATTAGGACACCAGCACCATTACCGATGATGTGCATGTTCCACATACACTTATTTGCTGGCTCACACACATCATCATCGGTAATTGCCATGTCACGTACACTTTAGAACATATTATTTTTATTGACATAATCAGCTAAATGCTAGTCCAACATAATATTGTGGGATTACTCTTATGTGCCAATTTAGACATTGCATATATTACTTAGACGCTTCGTGCATTTACATATTCATACTATCATGCAGTATTGTGGGGCTTATGCCGATACTTAGTGGATCATTTGGCGATGTGTATAGACATGATATTTTAGTGGATCATTTGGCGATGTGTATTCACACAGACGATGATATATGTTTAATGATATTGGAATGTATGCGATTGTAGTATAGTACCCGTGATCATGATATTTGTTTGATGATGATACTATACGAATGATGATGTATATATGATTGTTGACTATACCCCGATTTTGGGATGTCGTATGATGGATTTTACCGTACGAGATATAGATGTGATGATTGATCCGCACTCTTGACTCGAGGAAGTCGTACTATGTACTTGGCGCTATTGAGGCTGGATCGCCGACTACTCGAGACATTGACTCAGACTTTAGGAGGATTCTTCTTACCTTTCGACTAGTCTCTTTAGTTTAGTCCCTCAGTTGGTTAGATAGATGTTAGTTTAGGCTCGCGTCATACTTATTTTCAAAACTAACGAATCGTGCGCATTTTTTTTAAAGACAGCCTGAGGGATACTACGGATTTTTCAAAGGACGTATCTTTTCTTAAACCCCCCCCCCCCGTAGCCTCTACTTTTCTAAAAACCACGATTCGTGCTTTTTTTTCAATTAACAAACTGTATGACTCGTAATTAGTATGTATACTCTAATTTTTCGATTACTACATATTCACCATTAAATTCATGTTGTATCTATCGCATTGCATGTTCATACATATGTTTTCTTGCTAATATGAAACCCTGCCTGTTAGGACACCAGCACCATTACCGATGATGTGCATGTTCCACATACACTTATTTGCTGGCTCACACACATCATCATCGGTAATTGCCATGTCACGTACACTTTAGAACATATTATTTTTATTGACATAATCAGCTAAATGCAAGTCCGACATAATATTGTGTGATTACTTTTATGTGCCAGTTTAGACATTGCATATATTACTTAGATACTTCGTGCATTTACATATTCATACTATCATGCAGTATTGTGGGGCTTATGCCGATACTTATTATTTATTTACTCATGATTCTTGGGATTTTGGATTTTCTATGAGATTCCTGGATTTTGGGGAAAACCGCAACAATTTCAAAACTTGTTATTATTTTAAAAAGCAAAACTGCGGTTTTCTCATGATATGATGTGTGTGCTGTCGACCATGTGTTTTCTCGGTTCTTGAGCAGTATCATATACCCGATTCGAGGAGGGGGATCAACCGTCTGCGGGTACATGGTGGGCCCGGTATGGTACCTCGGGGCAAGAAGATCGCAGATGATGGCGTTGAGCCCGGCAGGGGAGCACTACCTACCGGTTATTCGTGACGCGGTGGATATCCGGAGGATACCTACCGTAGTCGTGTGATTGGATGATATGGGCCGATCCGGACAACCGGAGCGCGAGATATTGAGATTTGAGATACAGAGATATGAGATTGAGATATAGAGATATGAGATATCGAGACCTTGAGATTTACATGCTTTGTGTCGATGCTTGACATGGATTTCCATGGATTTCATTGATGATACTTCAGTTATTTCAGAAGAAATTTTACTGAGATAAAAATACATATTTTCTTATATCAGATTATCCAGAATTCTTGGTGGATTGTTTCATTCATGATGCATTCATACATCATATGCATACATAAGTCACATTGCTACTTACTAACACTAACACGAGCACTGAGTATTTAACTTATGCATAGCCTATTGCCCTATCACCACTAGATGTCTAGTGCTATGTTGAGTATATTATATGACCTAGGAGAGCGTCGTGCATGCGATTTCTACTCACAGATGTCTTCTACTCACGAGTTGGCAACTCACCCCGTTGTGCCAAATTTTCTTACAGGTTTCGATGTACAGGTTTCCTTGGTGGCTTGCTGGCACACCATTTTATTCTGGGTGATTGCTTGGTAGGTTGGTTCACTTGTATCGTGACCGCCGTTGTACTTTTATTATTTCATTTGTATCTAGTAAGCTCCATCAACCAGACTTGTATTATTGGATAGGCTTAGAAGACCAGTTGTTTTTCTTTTAACCTTAAAGTCGCGCTTGTATTGTTATGGCTTTCTGGTGGTTTTGATGGTTTTCTTTGATGCTCTGATCCTCGCCCTTCGGCGTTGTATATTATATTGTTTGCGTGGTTATGACCGCCAATTGGCGAGGAGCTAGCTCCCGCTTGGGGATGCCTTATTTATTGCTTTATGTATATATATTCTTGCCTGTACCCATTTGGGGCCAATTTTTACAAAAGAGACTCTGCCAAAATTTTCGAGAAAATATGATGTTTTTTTTAAACATGCTTTTCTATATTTCTTCTTTTAAATGATTTAGATTCTGGGTTTCGGCTTACTTAGATTACGTTACGCCTTTAGACGTTTTGTAATTTAAGTGCCGGTCACGTTCCGTACATTCGGGTCGTGATAAACTTGGTATTAGAGCGTTAGGTTTTACCTTCTAGTGTAGGATGACCCTTGGTTGATGGAGTAGGTGACTAAAGCAGAGTGACGTACCGTGGGTATGTTCCGCGGCATACTTACGATACGCCACTCTACTTAAGAAACCTTAGGATGTATATTTCTTTGCACCATATTCTATTCGTTCCTATGATCTATCTTCGTCATTGTCGGAAGGTGGTTTCTGTTACCACGGTTGCACGAGCAGAGCGAGCTGCGGCTAGAATGTGATGACCGTTAGTGTTTCGTTTATTCCTGAGGATCGAGGCACTGTTTAGCGTGGAGACGAAGGGTATTCACATGTCGTCTAGGCGAAGTAAAAAAGTGCGAACGAACGTCAGAAACCCATTTTCCCAAGTTTAAGGTATTCGGAATGAAATGCAGGTATTTCTATGGACCCTCTAGAAGAATGAAATCCTCACGACATAATGACCATGAGAACGCTGGTGGACCTTAGTTTTTGCGGCAGTTCCGCGGTGCCATTAGTGAGGCTTGGGTTTGATCTTCTACAGCTGGTCCGCAGATGTTGGGGCATGCACTGGATATTTTTAAACTGTACTAGAGTGTTGAGCTCTCGGGGAATTTTGGGACTTTGATGAATCGATCGAAAAGTTTAACGTAGTCCAGATATCATGTGATGGATTATATTACTTGGGAGACTCTAGATATGAGTATAGCCATTTGTAGCGCCGTTCATACAGCTATGAAGAGACCAGTTCGAATTAGTGGACATTAGAAAGGCACACCTCGACGATAGTGTTCTACGATTTTCGATATGGTGATTTGAATGTCACATTTCCGATTGTTTGGATTTTGGTAACTTGAGGATTTCGTTTTACGATTGGTCTTCCTATGTACTCATTCTTTGCACTCGATTAGTGTTCCGTGTATCAGTTGTTTTAATGTTCGTTTGGTGCATATCCATTGCACCTGATTTGATTCTTATATACATTATGAGATGTTTGATTTTGATTTCATACACCCGGATTTAATTGATTTGATTTTGTGTATATGGGTTACACATGATTTTAGACTTATGCTTTCGGTATGGTTTTCATGCACTTTTTGTACTTCGATTTGGTTTTGTGCACATTGATGCATGTGGTTGTGAGTTTACCTATCGCGGTATACTTGATTTTGATTCGGTATATGTCGTATACCGGTGATTTTGATTTTGATATTCGATTTATGTTTTCGTGCACCATGTGCACTGGGTTGAGATTTTTGCGCACACTTGGCGCACTTGATGCGATTTTGTGCACACCAGATGCACTAAATCAGGGTTTTGTGCATATTAGATGCACCCGATATTGTTGTCGTGCACGCCCGTTGCACTTGATAGATGTTTTTGGTACACACCCGTTGCACTAAGTTTTATTTCTGTGCATAGTCATGGCATCTGTATTTAGTTTCGACTTCCGTGCGCATCGGACGCACGTGGTATTGTTGTATGCTGAATTTGAGATTGATTTCATTTTGGTCAGTACGTTTTTATAATAATTACTATTTGGGTCAGTAACCGAGAAGGACTGTTAGGAGGACAGTACCAGAATATGTTTTTGCATGCATTGATAGTTACCGAAGGTATTTCCAAAATGAGCTATAGTCTCAATACTTTCATACGTGTCCGAGATGACACGAAACATTTTCCAAAGGAAACCCTCCAAAATTATTTTCAAATGGCGGAACGTGAATGTTAAATAATAGATACATACGTATAGATATTTTCCTTAGAATGAACGTCCGCTATTTGCGCAGTGATACGCGCATCACACGGTGGCTTGGAAAAGAGATTTTGCATGCATTTCTATTCGGATGTTTCGATGATTTTACTACGATGCGTACTATATACAAGTTATAGCTTGAGTATATCATATTGGTTTTTCGTATTGGATCTTGGCATTGTATTTTCACCATAACTTCGATGATTGCATACAACTTGATGGAGATTTGATTTTGAGTATTTATACTTGTTTTTCCTGCGCATGCATTGCGCTAAGATATGTGTTATGTATTTATGATTTCGGAGCCCCGACGACTTGATCTTTTACTGAAATGTTTTAAGTATTCGTAGGGTTTCAATTAAAATTCGGGCACCGAATTTCTTTATGTTAGTTATATGTATGCCCTAGGGGCCATTACTGTACATTGGATGTATATTGTAGTGGATGCTGGGACATATATAGGTAGGACATTCTTGCTCGACATGATAGTACGCTATCTGGTTGCACTTTATCTTAACATGTATACTTTCTGTCTCTCTGATTACATGTTGATAAAGCCCTTAGGATGTGTACTCGACTTCCAGGACTATGATGTAGATCATACCAGTGGGGCCTGGGTATTCCATGAGTACATCCTTGAAATGTTCCTAGTCGAGGGAATATCGAGACGGGGCATCGATATTCCATAGTAGACTAGCGTATATCTTCTCGACCCATGCGATGGGCGATGGATGATCCCATATCCATTGGTGTTTGACATCGAAGATGGTATGCGGGTGCTCAGTGGAGACTGGGTACACTGAACGGACTCGCCGAGAACTCCCAGATGGTATTATACCTCACGTCAGATGGCAGTTCTCTGGTGACACTGGTACGGCTTAGTCTGTTGACCCGAGATCGTCATAGAGTCTTGTGTGTCTCCCACTGTGCTTTGATTTCCACCCTACCACGGCTCTACTGAGTCATGCAAACAGGTGGTTTTTGGGTACAGTCCCGATTCACATGGAGGCAATGAGCGATAGGAGGGGATTCGTCTCTCCCGGTATTGGGGGTTGATGTTGCGCAATGCACGACTGGCCATAACAGGAAATCCCTGGCCAGGGTTGCAGTGATATACTGGTAAGAGTTATCAGTAGTTTCATGAATGTCATGGACCTCAAGTCGGCATGACTTATCGAGCTATTGGGGTCTGACGTTTACCACCCCTAGGCGAGATATGCGACATATCAGACGAACAGACCGGACTATACGGTAAGTGTTACTGGTTGGATTCACAGGAGTGTGAGCAGGCTTGCTCGTCGATCTTCTGATCGCTCAATACCCGGGTGGCCGTTACGTTTAGCAGACCGCTTGCGGCTTGTGGGTGTTTGATATGATCATCATCTGCTGCCGGCGTATTGAAGAGTCTTTAGAGTCCTACACAGAGGTTTCCTAGCTCAAGCGAAACGAAATAGGAGCGCATATGAGATATGTGCGGGACCGAGAATAATTCGTGTATGTGATACCGTATTCCATTCTCGCGACGAATGTATCGATTGGTTATATGCGATATAACCTGGTTATCGAATCAAGGATTGATTCGAGAAGCCGATACATTGAATACTAGTCGGTTATATGCGACATGACCGGATCATTGAATCAAGTGTTGATTTAATGATTTAATGCATAATTATATATATTTGATATATTACTTTGCATTAACTAGTATTGGTTCACTTTAAATGGATTTTCTCACTTGAATTGTGCAAGTTGTATATGTGATATACTTTTGTGCACATGATTGTATCATGTTTGATGATACATGCTTATTTGGTTAAGTGTAAAGAATTAAACTATGGTTGAGTTAATGATTAGGGTTTTGTTTACTTAATTACTTATTCATTTATCTTATTTATTTATATCCATTTTGGAAAATGAAAAAGATAAATGAATGGTTGCTTGTTTTGTTTTTAGTTGAAGATTCTTGAAGTTTTGACTTAGTCTCCATTCTTGTCTTATACTTAACCCTAACCATTTAAACTAACCCTAATTCATTCTCTAAACTTAACTAAGGTTAGATTATGATAAGTATTATATTTATTTTCTATTATAAAAATACTTATCATATCTTTTTCGTCTTCTTCTTCATGAGCAAGAAGAAGAAAAGCTTTCTACACCAATAGCAACTTGAGAAATCAAGTGAGAAATCCAATTCTAAAGTCTACCCACTTCCTATTTCTTCATCCTCTACCTCTTGCCAAGTTGTATAGGGTGTTTACTTCACAAGTTTTCAAAGCTTGGTGAAGTTGGAGCTTGTTCCTGTGATGCCTCGACGTAGATCATCTTCGGCATCGAACCGACGATCAAGCCCGCCCATTCTTCGATGATGCCAATGCTAGAGTCAAGGGTTCGATTTGGACAGCGGAGGGAGATCATCGCGGAGCTTAGGAAGTGGTGGACCGGATCTACAAAGGTTGTAGCCCCTTTCCTTTAGATACATTTCCGTTTACTTACTCGCTTCGCCTATTTATCTAGTTAACGATCCGTATTAGGGTTTCTCGACACCGTAACTTTTAGAAATTGGCATGTTTGATCACTTGTGAGACTCCATTAGAGTGTCTAGGAACCCTACAGTGGTATCAGAGCCTAGCTAGAGCCTTAGGCGAAGTCCCGACGGAATCAGAAGTCTGATCGACCCAAAACCCGACTTGAAAAATGCTCTCTGGACTTTTTTGAAAAACGTGGTTTTTTGTAGATTAAAAATATTCAGAAAAATCAGCAGTATAATCTAAGAGTTACTGTGAATTTCGATGGACTAATTCCATCAATGAGCCGCGGATCCGCGGCACTAGCTTGGCTCGTGCGGCGGTTCCGCGGCCATTTTGTCGTTTTGTGTATTTAATTTTTCACAGTAATTCTCAGTTTTCTGTTCTGGTTTTCCTGGGAATTTTAAATATTTATTCCAGAGTTGTATTTTCTGAGTTGTATTGGGGACTCGGTGTATTCGATCGGACTGTCTAATTTTGTCGGTGTGCTTTTCCGGGTATTTTTAGAATTTGTTAAAAAGTTCGACCGGATATAAATACCCACTTTTTCCCCTGCCGGGAAATTTCCAATTGTTGGATTTTTCCGTAGTTTAACGACGTTCTAAGTAGTGCAAGTAATGCGATGGACCCTCTAGAAGACAACAAACCTTAACTCGATTATGTGACCGTCTTGAACTGCCCTTTGAACCTTCGGGTTTGGGGCAGTACGGCGTGCCACATGTGAGGCGTTGGCTTGACTCTTCTACGGCTGGACCGTTGGTACTGAGGCACGAACTGAATGTTGTTAGACTTATTTCATGTGTTGAGCTGTTTCGGGAAAACTTGGGTGTTCGATTGTTCGATCGGAAAGTTTAACATTTTCCATTTATCCGGAATGTGATACAATAATTGGAATTCGCAAATAGTTATGAGATAACGGAATGAATATTATAAACATAGCAGTTTAGTCTCACTTGATTGGTTGCCACGGAATTTTTATGTGATCAAAAGTCCGTCGCAATCACGTAGCGTACGCGGATACTCGCCGGGTAAACTTAATAGACAGCCTCACTCCATAGCCCCGACCAAGTGACTGTAGGAGAACCCCGTCGCCGAAAGCATCCGTTCGGGTGCTCGCGGCAGCGGTGTTCCGCCTTGGTGAACTTTGTCGACGGCGTCGGGGGTGCGGCCGTCTACTAAAGTTTGCGACGAGTATTCGATCAGAATGTCGGGAATCCTGTTGAATTGCCCGACTTGATATTGAAAAGTGTTTTCGATTTTGAGACTAAAATGCGAGGTTTATAATTGTTAGGCATGCGATGTCTAAGTAATTCATTTGGTCAGGCATGCGATGTCTGAGGAGGTTGCGGATTCCAACTGTTGTAGTTTTACACTTTCTTTTCTGTGACCGTAAGTGTAATATGTGATGTCGCCGGTTTCGTTGCTATATGTCAACGACAATTGGGATGCGCATATTTACTTACGTTGATGACATGTGATGTTATGTGTTGCTGGATATGTTATATTGGATCGTCGTGTTTGAATAGCCGGGGTTTTTTATGTGAGATGAGTGTTTTTTCATTTTCATTCATGTAAAAACTTGTATGTAATATTCTTTTATTGGGGCACTTCCAGGTTGCGGAAGTTGTCACCGTTGATGTATATTATTTACTTTTCCGCATTAGGATAGACCCAAGGAGGGGAGCACAAGTAACCGGGTTCTGGGGTCCAGTGGGAGACCAACTCGAGGAGTCGAGTCCGGGTCTCCTAACCCTAGAATTGGTAGGGTTGCTTGCCGCTCTCGTAGGGGTCTAGGGGTGTGGGCTTGGCTATTCATCACGACCGTGGAATCCGTATTTTATACTGGCTCGTATTGAAAACACGGACGTCCTAGTATATCCAATATTTCATATGTTTCTTCTGCTGTGATTTATCTGTGATCATGTGATGTTCTGTGACAGATATTATATATAGTATATATGATATATTATATAAACGTTGCTTATGTTTTACACCCGCACTAGCTCTGCCTCGCTCTGGCGTTAGTTACCTAACCTAACGGTGCAGACGGGACATCGAGGCGAATGCGGATGGCATAAGCGTACGTTATATTTATCTGTGATGTTTAGATGGACTTAAATGATGGGATATTCATTAATGAGATTAATGAAAGAAAAATAAACCTAATTGATGTTGTGGAATCGAATTTCAAAATAAAAACAGGTAGCTACAGTTCTTGCTTTGCATCGCGGTGTTCATTATAGAACATCCTGCACCTTATTCGATGAGGAAAGGACCGAGATCCCTTCACCGGGAGTGACTCCTTTAGCAATAACTGGCAGATGCTACACACTCGGTTTGTCCTTTGATTGCTTCTATAGTTTCTGCTTTGCACAGTGATATATATGATATATCCCGCACCTCATTCGACGAGGAAAGGGCCGGCGATCCTTTCACCGGGAGTGACCCCTTTAGCAAAACTAGAAAAGCCTAAAAAACATTCTATTTAAAAACCATTTGATTCCGCAACGAGATCAAGTTCAAAGCGTTAAAGGTTTTCACAAAAACCAGCCGCAACCCTCTGTCATTTTAGGAAGTAGAGTACTTAGTATTCGTGCTGTGTTTGTTGACCATAGTCAAGGCACAGTGTACGGTAGCTAAGTGATGTCTTCCTACACCGCATATGATGCGATTAGTTAGGACAGTCGCGTGACTTTGTTGACCTTAGTTAAGGGTCATTTGGGTGGGTCTAATTAATCACGAAATGACGGGTAGAACTTGACTAGTACTTATGATTTGTTGACCATAGTTAAGGTCATAGGTGCTAGGGGTAAAAACCTTTATCGGGAGTTTCAAGTGTTGAAATTTGCAATGAGATTGCATACCTTCTATATGATAGTTGGATCCCGATACCCACTGCGAGTAATTGTTACTCCTGGGAGAGTTTTGCACTTTGCAATTAGCCGATCAAGTAGGTGTCTAGAAAGGTGTCAACGGGGTTACGCCTCTGGGAAAACGAGGTTTACTGTAATTAGGTCCGTGCGAAAGCACGGGGAACCTCCCTCAAAGTACCGACACTGGCCTGGCTGAAAGATTGACGAACTTGTAGAGTGTAATTAATCCCGGCTAGTCTTTCCTTTTAGGGTTTGAAGGAAGATTTGATAAAAACAGTGGGAGACATCCTGATTAGATAAAATACATAACCAATCTAATCTTGCAAGAGCGCACGCAGAGTGTTTTCTTCTCTCTCTCTCCTGGTAGCGACCATATCACGCCTTAATCAAGATAATAATACGGAATTTTGACCGAACCCGCTTGTTATACTGAGCTGGGGAACGTTGGTCCCGCTCCAACTTATAATTGTTATAAGACAGAGCAGGAAATTGGGGAATCCCAGAATTCCTATGCCGCCCAAACGAAGAAAGTACATATGATGCATCTCCTTCGGGTGTGTTCATTACAAAGAACTGTTTCTCAGTATCCTCTGCATCCTGGGTATATGATACCGGATCAGGATCCCAGATATGTAATCTGTTACATAGGGCTACAAGAGGGTAGAAAAACTGAGAACGGGTGATAAGTTTCATGAGGCAGAAAACGGGGAAAGTGTTGCAGCTAAGTCTGTTGGTCACTGTCACCCTGTATTACGAATACATTAATTCTGAACAAATGCTATTAGATACCGAACCTGATATACAAAATCATATCAGTCTCTTTATTAGTAAAGAAAGGATATAATTTTGTATTGATGGATAATGTTTTGAACATTTCCTATATCAAAAGTTGATCGGTTCAGGCACGTTATCTAAAAGCATTGACGTTCTAAATCAAACTGCAGTTCCTCGTATACAGAACACACACAAGAGGAAGTGTTCAGAAATGAACGAATTCTTCTTGAGGTATTGTAGACTAGGTCATATCAATGCGACCCGACTAGCTGAAGTTACATTTAGATGCATATTTAAATCAGTTTGAATTTACATCTTGTGAAACTTGCCAGTCATGTCACAAAGATATAATGACACCAGCTCTGTTTACTGGAAACAGAGGAAGAGTTGGTAAACTCTTGGGACTGATACATGATGATGTATGTAAGGTCTCCTGTCTACACATGCCAGGACTGGTTCTTTATACTTCATTATATTCTCTGATAATCTCTCAAGATTCAGTCATATATTCCTGTTGAAATATAAGTCCGAACCTTTTGAGGTATTCACAGAATATAAGTAGGAAGTAGAGAACCAAAATACGGGTATAAGTATTATGTCCTATGATGAGATCAGGGAGGAGAATACTTGTGCATAGCATTCCTAGACTATTCTAAAAGAAAATGAGATTCTCTCTCTGCATTACTCCTCCATATAAACCATAGCACGATGGTATATCGGGGCGGAGCAATCATACCCTATATGATAAGGTGTGCTCTATGATGAGTACTACTGAGTTACCTATTTCCTTTTTGGGGGTTATGCACTTGAGAAGCTGCATACCTATTGAATTATGTTTGAATCAAATCAATGCCTACCACTCCATATGAGATATGGTATGGGAAGATCCTATCTCTTAAGTAAGTTAAGATTTGGGATTGTCCGGCCTATGTCAAAAGCAAAATCCGGACAAGATTGAGGCAAGATCAGTTCTGTAGAACTGGAAAGGTTCCAGCTGTACAAAACTGCTAATGATTTGACAGAACCAAAGGATTCAATAGTTTCCGACGAACCTCAGCCTCTCCGCCGATCTAGTAGGGTTCCTCACCCACCTGAGAGATACCTCGGTTTCTCGATGACAGTGGGAGCGAGGATTGCATCATGAGATGATGACCCAACCAGTTTCGAGCAGGCCATCGAGAGTAGGGACTCTGTAAGAATGGCTGGATGCTTAGTGATCTGAGATGGAATCCATATACACCAACAAAATATGGACTTTGGTTGCGATATCTGAAGGGTTAAATCCCCATCAGGAGCAAGTATATCTTGAGAAGATTACTTGGTGTAGATGGACAAGTTGAGACTTTCAAAGCTAGACTTGTTAAAGGTTTTCGTCATCAACCAGGCACGGATAATGATGAAACCTTTTCCAGGGACTATGCTTAAGTCCATCCAGATCCTACTTGCCACGGCTACATACCATGACTACGATATCTGGTGGTTGGGTGCCATGACAACTTTTCTAAATAATGATTTAGAAGAGAATGTCTATAAGAACACAGCCAGAGGGCCTCGTAGACAGTGGGAGCAGCGAAAACGTGTGCAAGATGCTTTATAGGATAAAGCAGGCATAGCGGAGTTGGAACATCTGTTTTGATGGATTAGTCAAAGAAGTTGACATCATCAAAATGGTAGATGAACCTTGTATAAACAAAAAGGTAGTAGGGAGTATGGTGACGATCCTCGTAGAATACGTGGATGACATACTCTTGTTAGGGAAGGAGTTTCCTATGCTACGCTCGATCAATCTCCGCTTATCACAATGATTTTCCATATAGGATCAAAGTCATACCTACTAAATCCTAAGCTTTGGATCTATGAGATAGATTTAATTGGATGTTAGGATACTCACTAGTTGTAGTGAGATGGTATCAATCGATCCTGAGGAGAATCACTGGAAGAGTTCCAGGGTGATAAAGACGACTGAATGTCAGTCACAGGCATTGTCTTTACCCTCAGTAAAGGGACGGTATGTTGGAAGAGTTCCAAGCTAGATACCGTGACAAACTAGACGATAAAGGCTGGTAACATCGCTATTAAAGATACTACCAAAGAGGAAGTTTGGGTGTATATTGGTTCATAAGATGAACCAGGTTCCTGCTATTGTATGACAATGGAAGTGTGGCTTCGACCCTGGAACCCTGGTCCCATCAGTGACCCAGACATATTCTGAGGCAGCATCACCTGATCATGGAGATAGTTGATCTCCAGGGTGATCGAGGTTAGGAGAGTAGACTCAGAGGACAACACGGCGGATCCACTCACGAAGGCCTTTTCCCCAAAGAGAGACATTTAGGGGATGGTTGAGTATGTGATACTGCAATCACTGCTACAGATGGCCCTAGTGCAAGTGGGAGATTGTTAGTTATATGCATGCCCTAGGGGCCATTACTGTACATTGGATGTATATTGTAGTGGATGCTGGGACATATATAGGTAGGACTTTCTTGCTCGACATGATAGTACGCTATCTGGTTGCACTTTATCTTAACATGTATACTTTCTGTCTCTCTGATTACATGTTGATAAAGCCCTTAGGATGTGTACTCGACTTCCAGGACTATGATGTAGATCATACCAGTGGGGCCTGGGTAGTCCATGAGTACATCCTTGAAATGTTCCTAGTCGAGGGAATATCGAGACGGGGCATCGATATTCCAGAGTAGACTAGCGTATATCTTCTTGACCCATGCGATGGGCGATGGATGATCCCATATCCATTGGTGTTTGACATCGAAGATGGTATGCCGGTGCTCAGTGGAGACTGGGTACACTGAACGGACTCGCCGAGAACTCCCAGATGGTATTATACCTCACGTCAGATGGCAGTTCTCTGGTGACACTGGTACAGCTTAGTCTGTTGACCCGAGATCGTCATAGAGTCTTGTATGTCTCCCACTGTGCTTTGATTTCCACCCTACCACGGCTCTACCGAGTCGTGCAAATAGGTGGTTTTTGGGTACAGTCCCGATTCACATGGAGGCAATGAGCGATAGGAGGGGATTCGTCTCTCCCGGGATTGGGGGTTGATGTTGCGCAATGCACGACTGGCCATAACAGGAAATCCCTGGCCAGGGTTGCAGTGATATACTGGTAAGAGTTATCAGTAGTTTCACGAATGTCATGGACCTCAAGTCGGCATGACTTATCGAGCTATTGGGGTCGGACGTTTACCACCCCTAGGCGAGATATGCGACATATCAGACGAACAGACTGGACTATACGGTAAGTGTTACTGGTTGGATTCACAGGAGTGTGAGCGGGCTTGCTCGTCGATCTTCTGATCGCTCAATACCCGGGTGGCCGTTACGTTTAGCAGACCGCTTGCGGCTTGTGGGTGTTTGATATGATCATCATCTGCTGCCGGCGTATTGACGAGTCTTTAGAGTCCTACACAGAGGTTTCCTAGCTCAAGCGAAACGAAATAGGAGCGCATATGAGATATGTGCGGGACCGAGAATAATTCGTGTATGTGATACCGTATTCCATTCTCGCGATGAATTTATCGATTGGTTATATGCGATATAACCTGGTTATCGAATCAAGGATTGATTCGAGAAGCCGATACATTGAATACTAGTCGGTTATATGCGACATGACCGGATCATTGAATCAAGTGTTGATTTAATGATTTAATGCATAATTATATATATTTGATATATTACTTTGCATTAACTAGTATTGGTTCACTTTAAATGGATTTTCTCACTTGAATTGTGCAAGTTGTATATGTGATATACTTTTGTGCACATGATTGTATCATGTTTGATGATACATGCTTATTTGGTTAAGTGTAAAGAATTAAACTATGGTTGAGTTAATGATTAGGGTTTTGTTTACTTAATTACTTATTCATTTATCTTATTTATTTATATCCATTTTGGAAAATGAAAAAGATAAATGAATGTTTGCTTGTTTTGTTTTTAGTTGAAGATTCTTGAAGTTTTGATTTAGTCTCCATTCTTGTCTTATACTTAACCCTAACCATTTAAACTAACCCTAATTCATTCTCTACACTTAACTAAGGTTAGATTATGATAAGTATTATATTTATTTTCTATTATAAAAATACTTATCATATCTTTTTCATCTTCTTCTTCATGAGCAAGAAGAAGAAAAGCTTTCTACTCCAATGGCAACTTGAGAAATCAAGTGAGAAATCCTATTCTAAAGTCTACCCACTTCCTATTTCTTCATCCTCTACCTCTTGTCAAGTTGTATAGGGTGTTTACTTCATAAGTTTTCAAAGCTTGGTGAAGTTGGAGCTTGTTCTTGTGATGCCTCGACGTAGATCATCTTCGGCATCGAACCGACGATCAAGCCCGCCCATTCTTCGATGATGCCAATGCTAGAGTCAAGGGTTCGATTTGGACAGCGGAGGGAGATCATCGCGGAGCTTAGGAAGTGGTGGACTGGATCTACAAAAGTTGTAGCCCCTTTCCTTTAGATACATTTCCGTTTACTTACTCGCTTCGCCTATTTATCTAGTTAACGATCCGTATTAGGGTTTCTTGGCACCGTAATTTTTAGAAATTGGCATGTTTGATCACTTGTGAGACTCCATTAGAGTGCCTAGGAACCCTACACTTTAAGGGGGGAAGATTGTAACATTTCAGAAAAAATAAAATATTATTTTTGGGAATTTTTATAATTAAATAATAAATATTATGAATATTTTGATAATATGGTATAAATATATACCGATAAATTGGGAAATTAAATAATTAAGATAGTAAATTTTATGAATATTACAAATTGTTTGGAAATTTATATTAATTTATGAAGATTAAGAATTTTACAATTTGGTATACAATTATTTGCATATAAGTTAGTATTACTAAACTCGATTAGTACTTAATTTCGCATTGATTTTGTTTTGTGCATGTGATATGCACCATGTCATTTTCTTGCTAATACA
Source organism: Agapanthus africanus (assembly GCA_030015575.1). Lineage (NCBI taxonomy): Eukaryota > Viridiplantae > Streptophyta > Magnoliopsida > Asparagales > Amaryllidaceae > Agapanthus > Agapanthus africanus. Next base: position 309,392,444 of record CM057344.1, on the reverse strand, counting down.
TGTTACACATTTTTAATTGTTAGAAAACCTTGCTTCATGTCTTTCATTTCTTGGCTTTTTCTTTGATTTAAAATAAAAGAAAACAAAAGGAAAATGAGAGAAGAGACATGAGAGAGAGAGAAGGTTCTAGTGCTCTCTTGAGCTTTGACCATAGCTCTTTTGTTCTCTTCATTTCTTTTCATCCTTTCTCTCCCCTCCTTCACCTCCATGGCCGCCTCTCTTCTCCACCCCCTCTACCCCCTCACTAAAACCCAAAATCCACATTAAAACTTCATCTTCCCTTCACAAAAATTAATGCTTAGCTCACTACAAGCTTGAGGGTGTGATCAATTCAAGACTTTGGGGATCTTGGGAAACTCAAGATAATTCTTGAGTTGCCAAATGAGGTAATTCCATCACCATTAGAGTAGTATTTCATTCTATTAGCTTCTATTATTAGTTTAGAATCGATATATCGAGGTTTAGTGAACTTCGAAAATTTCAAGTTAAGGTTTTGAGGAAATCTTAAGTTGTGAAGTGTAATTGAGCTTAGTAAAGGCCATATAACCCATGTTGTGATTGTATACTGGACTAAACCTGAGAGTCAACCCTATTTAGCAAACATAGAAACCCCGATATCGGATTTTTGTGACTTTTGTGGTGATAATTGGAGATCTGCTGTGACTCGGAGACCTGGAAAATTATTTAGCGAAGACTGAGAGATGTGTTGGTGATATGGATCATTCCGTGAAGACCCGAGCCCCTAACCCCAAACCAAGGCCGCAATTTTATTCTTCCTGGCTGCAATTTGCGGCCAGGGTGTAGCAGAATCCCTCCACGTTTGGTCCAGGGCTGTTATTTCATTAAACTAGACCCTTACCATATGCAAAATTTGCTAATTTCACCTTAGGAAAAATCTGGAACATGTTTTCTGAGATTCTTTTTTCATTTCATGATTTTTTATAACTTGAACTTTGGTAATTATGTTTTTAACTCGATGTTGTAATGTTTGAACCTTGACATCGAGAATTTGTTTGGCTTTTCCTGCATGCGCGGACCATAGGTTCTAACCTATATGTGTTTTGCATGCCATTTTGGTTTTCATTCGTGATTTCGATTTAAGATACTATATGTTTATATGTAGGCACCCTCACGTAGATTTTGAGACGATGGGAAGAGCATGACGACATCGACTTCGGCAAGCAACGATGCAGGTGAGTAGATGTATATCCACGGAGGAAGTCGGGTGGATGGCGTATAGCACCCCCGCAAACGTAGTATAAGGTTATTACATATTATTATTATGAGTCGGACGTGAGCCCGGATTCTTGTTTGGTAGGGTACCATTGAAGACCTTAATTTGGATTAGATGGATTTAGAAAGATTTAACCAGAGGATGATTACCTTGGAGTCAATTATTAGGTTTTATGTAGACACACACACACACGCACACACACATACACCTGACTTGGTGTGTGTGTGTGTGTGTGTGTGTGTGTGTGTGTGAATGTGTGTAGGTTTCTATATATATATAACATATACACGTGATATGAGGATATTACGTGATACTTGGGCATGAGTTGATATGGCTGGGCACGATGCCGTGAGATATTGGATATATGATCGAGTTATGATATGAGATGTGTTATGATATTAGCGGATCGTTGGGTAATGAGTATATATATATATATTATATATATATAAATGTTAAAATGTGTGATGGCATTGGAATGTATGGGACTTTAGAATAAAACCCAGATTGTAATATGTGACTTAATCACGATATGAAATAGACATGATATTTTAGTGGATCATTTGGCGATGTGTATTCACATAGATGATGATAAATGTTTGATGATATTGGAATGTATACAATTGTAGTATAGTACCCATGATCATGATATTTGTTTGATGATGATACTATACGAACGATGATGTACATATGATTGTTGACCATACCTCGATTTTGGGATGCCGTACGATGGATTTTACCGTACGAGATATAGATGTGATGATTATCCGCATTCTTGACTCGAGGAAGTCGTACTATGTACGTGACGCTACTGAGGCGGATCGCCGACTACTTTAGACAATGACTAAGACTTTAGGAGGATTCTTCTTACCTTTCGACTAGTCTCTTTTGTTTAGTCCCTCAGTTGGTTAGATAGATGTTAGTTTAGGCTCGAGTCGTACTTATTTTCAAAACTAACGAATCGTGCGCATTTTTCTTAAAGACAGCCTGAGGGATACTACGGATTTTTCAAAGGACGTATCTTTTCTTAAAAAAAAACCCCCGTAGCCTCTACTTTTCTAAAAACCACGATTCGTGCTTTTTTTTCAATTAACAAACTGTATGACTCGTAATTAGTATATATACTCTAATTTTTCGTTTACTACATATTCACCATTAAATTCATGTTATATCTATCGCATTGCATGTTCATACATATGTTTTCTTGCTAATATGAAACCCTGCCTGTTAGGACACCAGCACCATTACCGATGATGTGCATGTTCCACATACACTTATTTGCTGGCTCACACACATCATCATCGGTAATTGCCATGTCACGTACACTTTAGAACATATTATTTTTAATGACATAATCAGCTAAATGCTAGTCCAACATAATATTGTGTGATTACTCTTATGTGCCAGTTTAGACATTGCATATATTACTTAGACACTTCGTGCATTTACATATTCATACTTTCATGCGGTATTGTGGGGCTTATGCCGATACTTATTATTTATTTACTCATGATTCTTGGGATTTTGGATTTTCTATGAGATTTCTGGATTTTAGGGAAAACCGCAATACTTTCAATACTTGTTATTATTTTAAAAAGCAAAACCGCGGTTTTCTCATGATGTGATGTTTGCGCTGTCCGCCATGTGTTTTCTTGGTTCTTGAGCAGTATCATATACCCGATTCGAGGAGGGGGATGCACTGTCTGCGGGTACATGGTGGGCCCGGTATGGTACCTCGGGGCAAAAAGATCGCAGATGATGGCATTGAGCCCGGCAGGGGAGCACTACCTACCGGTTATTTATGACGCGGTGGATATCCGGAGGATACCTACCGTAGTCGTGTGATTGGATGATATGGGCCGATCCGGACAACCGGAGCCCAAGATATTGAGATTTGAGATACACAGATATGAGATTGAGATATAGAGATATGAGATATCGAGACCTTGAGATTTACATGCTTTGTGTCGAAGCTTGACACGAATTTCCATGGATTTCATTGATGATACTTCAGTTATTTCAGAAGAAATTTTACTGAGATAAACATACATATTTTCTTATATCAGATTATCCAGAATTCTTGGTGGATTGTTTCATTCATGATGCATTCATACATCATATGCATACATAAGTCACATTGCTACTTACTAACACTAACACGAGCACTGAGTATTTCACTTATGCATAGCCTATTACCCTATCACCACTAGATGTCTAGTGCTATGTTGAGTATATTATATGATCTAGGAGAGCGTCGTGCATGCGATTTCTACTCACAGATATCTTCTACTCACGAGTTGGCAACTCACCCCCGTTGTGCCAAATTTTCTTACAGGTTTCGATGTACAGGTTTCCTTGGTGGCTTGCTGGCACACCATTTTATTCAGGGTGATTGCTTGGTAGGTTGGTTCACTTGTATCGTGACCGCCGTTGTACTTTTATTATTTCATTTGTATCTAGTAAGCTCCAACAACCAGACTTGTATTATTGGATAGGCTTAGAAGACCAGTTGTTTTTCTTTTGACCTTAAAGTCGCGCTTGTATTGTTATGGCTTTCTGGTGGTTTTGATGGTTTTCTTTGATGTTTTGATCCTCGCCCTTCGGCGTTGTATATTATATTGTTTGCGTGGTTATGACCGCCAATTGGCGAGGAGCTAGCTCCAGCTTGGGGATGCCTTATTTATTGCTTTATGTATATATATTCTTGCCTTTACCTATTTGGGGCCAATTTTTACAAAAGAGACTCTGCCAAAATTTTCGAGAAAATATGATGTTGTTTTTTTTAAACATGCTTTTCTATATTTCTTCTTTTAAATGGTTTAGATTCTGGATTTCGGCTTACTTATATTACGTTACGCCTTTAGACGTTTCGTAATTTAAGTGCCGGTCACGTTGCGTACATTCGGGTCGTGATAAACTTGGTATCAGAGCGTTAGGTTTTACCTTCTAGTGTAGGATGACCCTTGGTTGATGGAGTAGGTGACTAAAGCAGAGTGACGTACCGTGGATATGTTCCGCGGCATACTTACGATACGCCACTCTACATAAGAAACCTTAGGATGTATATTTCTTTGCACCATATTCTATTCGTTCCTATGATCTATCTTCGTCACTGTCGGAAGGTGGTTTCTGTTACCACGGTTGCACGAGAAGAGTGAGCTGCGGCTAGAATGTGATGATCGTTAGTATTTCGTTTATTCCTGAGGAACGAGGCACTGTTTAGCGTGCAGACGAAGGGTATTCACATGTCATCTAGGCGAAGTAAAAAAGTGCGAACGAACGTCAGAAACCCATTTTCCCAAGTTTAAGGTATTCGGAATGAAATGCAGGTATTTCTATAGACCCTCTAGAAGAATGAAATCCTCACTCGACATAATGTCCATGAGAACGCTGGTGGACTTTAGTTTTTGCGGCAGTTCCGCGGTGCCATTAGTGAGGCTTGGGTTTGCCCTTGTACAGCTGGTCCGCAGATGTTGGGGCATGCACTGAATATTTTTAAACTGTACTAGAGTGTTGAGCTCTCGGGGAATTTTGGGACTTTGATGAATCGATCGAAAAGTTTAACGTAGTCCAGATATCATGTGATGGATTACATTACTTAGGAGACTCTTGATATGAGTATAGCCATTTGTAGCACCGTTCATACAGCTACGAAGAGACCAGTTCAAATCAGTCGACATTATAAAGGCGCACCTCGACGATAGTGTTTTACGATTTTCGATTTTGTGATTTGAATGTCACATTTCCGATTGTTTGGATTTTAGTAACTTGAGGATTTCGTTTTACGATTGGTCTTCCTATGTACTCATTCTTTGCACTCGATTAGTGTTCCGTGTATCAGTTGTTTTAATGTTCGTTTGGTGCATATCCATTGCACCTGATTTGATTCTTATATACATTATGAGATGTTTGATTTTGATTTCATACACCTGGATTTAATTGATTTGATTTTGTGTATATGGGTTGCACATGATTTTAGACTTATGCTTTCGGTATAGTTTTCATGCACTTTTTGTACTTCGATTTGGTTTTGTGCACATTGATGCATGTGGTTGTGAGTTTACCTATCGCGGTATACTTGATTTTGATTCGGTATATGTCGTATACCGGTGATTTTGATTTTGATATTCGATTTATGTTTTCGTGCACCAATGGCACTGGGTTGAGATTTTTGCGCACACTTGGCGCACTTGATGCGATTTTGTGCACACCAGATGCACTAAATCAGGGTTTTGTGCATATTAGATGCACCCGGTATTGTTGTCGTGCACGCCCGTTGCACTTGATAGATGTTTTTGGTACACACCCGTTGCACTAAGTTTTGTTTCTGTGTATAGTCATGGCATCTGTATTTAGTTTCGACTTCCGTGCGCACCGGACGCACGTGGTATTGTTGTATGCTGAATTTGAGATTGATTTCATTTTGGGCAGTACGTTTTTATAATAATTACTATTTGGGTCAGTAACCGAGCAGGACTGTTAGGAGGACAGTACCTGAATATGTTTTTGCATGCATTGATAGTTACCGAAGGTATTTCCAAAATGAGCTATAGTCTCAATACTTTCTTACGTGTCCGAGATGACACGAAAATTTTTCCAAAGGAAACCCTCCAAAATTATTTTCAAATGGCGGAACGTGTATGTTAAATAATAGATACATACGTATAGATATTTTCCTTAGAATGAACGTCCGCTATTTGCGCAGTGATACGCGCATCGCACGGTGACTTGGAAAAGAGATTTTGCATGCATTTCTATTCGGATGTTTCGATGATTTTACTACGATGCGTACTATATACAAGTTATAGCTTGAGTATATCATATTGGTTTTTCGTATTGGATCATGGCATTGTATTTTCACCATAACTTCGAAGATTTCATACCACTTGATGGAGAATTGATTTTGAGTATTTATACTTGTTTTTCCTGCGCATGCATTGCGCTAAGATATGTGTTATGTATTTATGATTTCGGAGCCCCGACGACTTGATCTTTTACTGAAGTGTTTTAAGTATTCGTGGGGTTTCAATTTAAATTCGGGGACTGAATTTCTTTAAGGGGGGAAGATTGTAACATTTCAGAAAAAATAAAATATTATTTTTGGGAATTTTTATAATTAAATAATAAATATTATGAATATTTTGATAATATGGTATAATTATATACCGATAAATTAGGAAATTAAATAATTAAGATAGTAAATTTTATGAATATTAGAAATTATTTGGAAATTTATATTAAATTAGGAAGATTAGGAATTTTACAATTTGGTATACAATTATTTGCATATAAGTTAGTATTACTAAACTCGATTAGTACTTAATTTCGCATTGATTTTGTTTTGTGCATGTGATATGCACCATGTCATTTTCTTGCTAATACATGTTACACATTTTTAATTGTTAGAAAACCTTGCTTCATGTCTTTCATTTCTTGGCTTTTGCTTTGATTTAAAATAAAAGAAAACAAAAGGAAAATGAGAGAAGAGACATGAGAGAGAGAGAGAAGGTTTTAGTGCTCTCTTAAGCTTTGACCATAGCACTTTTGTTCCCTTCATTTCTTTTCATCCTTTCTCTCCCCTCCTTCACCTCCATGGCTGCCTCTCTCCTCCACCCCCTCTACCCCCTCACTAAAACCCAAAATCCACATTAAAACATCATCTTCCCTTCACAAAAATTAATGCCTAGCTCACTACAAGCTTGAGGGTGTGATCAAGTCAAGACTTTAGGGATCTTTGGCAACTCAAGAAAATTCTTGAGTTTCCGAATGAGATAATTCCATCACCATTAGAGTAGTATTTCATTCTATTAGCTTCTATTGTTAGTTTAGAATCGATATATCGAGGTTTAGTGAACTTTGAAAATTTCAAGTTAAGGTTTTGAGGAAATCTTGAGTTGTGAAGTGTAATTGAGATTAGTAAAAACCATATAACCCCTGTTGTGATTGTATACTGGACTAAACCTGAGAGTCAACCCTATTTAGCAAACTTAGAAACCCCGATATCGGATTTTTGTGACTTTTGTGGTGATAATTGGAGATCTGCTGTGACTCGGAGACCTGGAAAATTATTTAGCGAAGACTGAAAGATGTGTTGGTGATATGGATCATTCCGTGAAGACCCGAGCCCCTAACCCCAAACCAAGGCCGCAATTTTATTCTTCCTGGCCGCAATTTGCGGCCACGGTGTAGCAGAATCCCTCCATGTTTGGTCCAGGGCTGTTATTTCATTAAACTAGACCCTTACCATATGCAAAATTTGCTAATTTCACCTTAGGCAAAATCTGGAGCATGTTTTCTGAGATTCTGTTTTGATTTCGTGATTTTGGATAACTTGAACTTTGGTAATTATGTTTTTAACTCGATGTTCTAATGTTTGAACCTCGACATCGTGAATTTGTTAGGCTTTTCTTGCATGCGCGGACCATATGTTCTAACCTATGTGTGTTTTGCATGCCATTTTGGTTTTCATTCGTGATTTCGATTTACGATACTATATGTTTATATGTAGGCACCCTCACGTAGATTTTGAGACGACGGGAAGAGCATGACGACATCGACTTCGGCATGCAACGATGCAGGTGAGTAGATGTATATCCACGGGGGAAGTCGGGTGGATGGCGTGTAGCACCCCCGCAAACGTAGTATAAGGTTATTACATATTATTATTTTGAGTCGGACGTAAGCCCGGATTCTTGATTGGTAGGGTACCATTGAAGACCTTAATTTGGATTAGATGGATTTAGAAAGATTTAACCAGAGGATGATTACCTTGGAGTCAATTTGTAGGTTTCATGTAGACACACACACACATACACCTGACTTGGGGTGTGTGTGTGTGTGTGTGTGTGTGTATGAATGTGTGTAGGTTTCTATATATATGGTGTGTGTGTATGAATGTGTGTAGGTTTCTATATATATATAACATATACACGTGATATGGGGATATTACGTGATACTTGAGGATGAGTTGATATGGCTGGGCATGCTGCCGTGAGATATTGGATATATGATCGAGTTATGATATGAGATGTGTTATGATATTAGCGGATCGTTGGGTCATGAGTATATATATATATATATATATATATATATATAAACGATAAAATGTGTGATGGCATTGGAATGTATGGGACTTTAGAATAAAACCCAGATTGTAATATGTGACTTAATCACGATATGATATAGACATGATATTTTAGTGGATCATTTGGCGATGTGTATTCACATAGATGATGATATATGTTTGATGATATTGGAATGTATACAATTGTAGTATAGTACACGTGATCATGACATTTGTTTGATGATGATACTATACGAACGATGATGTATATATGATTGTTGACCATACCTCGATTTTGGGATGCCGTATGATGGATTTTACCGTATGAGATATAGATGTGATGATTGATCCGCACTCTTGACTCGAGGAAGTCGTACTATGTACGTGACGCTATTGAGGCGGATCGCCGACTACTTGAGACATTGACTAAGACTTTAGGAGGATTCTTCTTACCTTTTGACTAGTCTCTTTAGTTTAGTCCCTCAGTTGGTTAGATAGATGTTAGTTTAGGCTCGAGTCGTACTTATTTTCAAAATTAACGAATCGTGCGCATTTTTTTTAAAGACAGCCTGAGGGATACTATGGACTTTTCAAAGGACGTATCTTTTCTTAAAGAAACCCCGTAGCCTCTACTTTTCTAAAAACCACGATTCGTGCTTTTTTTCAATTAACAAAATGTATGACTCATAATTAGTATGTATACTCTAATTGTACGTTTCTACATATTCACCATTAAATTCATGTTGTATCTAACGCATTGCATGCTCATACATATGTTTCCTTGCTAATATGAAATCCTGCCTATTAGGACACCAGCACCATTACCGATAATGTGCATGTTCCACATACACTTATTTGCTAGCTCACACACATCATCATCGGTAATTGCCATGTCACGTACACTTTAGAACATATTATTTTTATTGACATAATCAGCTAAATGCTAGTCCAACATAATATTGTGTGATTACGTTCATGTGCCCGTTTAGATATTGCATATATTACTTAGACACTTCGTGCATTTACATATTCATACTATCATGCAGTATTGTGGGGCTTATGCCGATACTTATTATTTATTTACTCATGATTCTTGGGATTTTGGATTTTCTATGAGATTTCTGGATTTTGGGGAAAACCGCAACACTTTCAAAACCTGTTATTATTTTAAAAAGCAAAACTTCGGTTTTCTCATGATATGATGTGTGTGCTGTCCACCATGAGTTTTCTCGGTTCTTGAGCAGTATCATATACACGATTCGAGGAGGGGGATGCACCGTCTGCGGGTAAATGGTGGACCCAGTATGGTACCTTGGGGCAAGAAGATCGTAGATGATGGCGTTGAGCCCGGCAGGAGAGCACTACCTACCGGTTATTTGTGACGTGGCAGATATCTGGAGGATACTGACCGTAGTTGTGTGATTGGAAGATATTGGCCGATCCGGACCGCCGGAGCCCAAGATATTGAGATTTGAGATACGGAGATTTGAGATTTGAGATACAGAGATATGAGATTGAGATATAGAGATATGAGATATTGAGACCTTGAGATTTACATGCTTTGTGTCGATGCTTGACACGGATTTCCATGGATTTCATCGATGATACTTCAGCTATTTCAGAAGAAATTTTACTGAGATAAAAATACATATTTTCTTATATCAGATTATCCAGAATTCTTGGTGGATTGTTTCATTCATGACGCATTCATACATCATACGCATACATAAGTCACATTGCTACTTAGTAACACTGACACGAGCACTGAGTATTTCACTTATGCATCCCTATTACCCTATCACCACTAGATGTCTAGTGCTATATTGAGTATATTATATGACCTAGGAGAGCGTCGTGCATGCGATTTCTACTCGCAGATGTCTTCTACTCATGAGTTGGCAACTCGCCCCCGTTGTGCCAAATTTTCTTTCAGGTTTCAATGTACAGGTTTCCTTGGCGGCTTGTTGGCACACCATTTCATTCAGGGTGATTGCTTGGTAGGTTGGTTCACTTGTATCGGGACCGCCGTTGTACTTTTATTATTTCATTTGTATCTAGTAAGCTCCATCAACCAGACTTGTATTATTGGATAGACTTAGAAGACCAGTTGTTTTTCTTTCGACCTTAATGTCGCGCTTGTATTGTTATGGCTTTCTAATGGCTTTGATGGTTTTCTTTGAGGTTTTGATCCTCCCCTTTCGGCGTTGTATATTATATTGCTTGCGTGGTTGTGACCTCCAATTGGCGAAGAGCTAGCTCCCGCATGGGGATGCCTTATTTATTGCTTTATGTATATATATTCTTGCCTGTACCCGTTTGGGGCCAGCTTTTACAAAGGAGACTCTGCCAAAATTTTTGAGAAAATATGATGTTGTTTTTTTTAAACATGTTTTTCTACACTTCTTCTTTTAAATGGTTTAGATTCTGGGTTTCGGCTTACTTAGATTACGTTACGCCTTTAAACGTTTCGTAATTTAAGTGTCAGTCACGTTCCGTACCTTCGGGCCGTGACACATACTTTGTTGGTGTACATGGATTCCATCTTTGATCGTATAACATCCAGCCTTTTCACAGAGTCGCCACTCGTGATGGCCTGCCTGAACCTAGTTGGACCATCATCAACCATGATGCAATCCTCACTCCCACAGTCTCCGAGAATACCGCAGTATCTCTCAAGTGGATGAAGAACCCTACCAGATTTGCGGAGAGGCTAAGGTTCGTTGGAGACTATTTAATCCTTTGGTTTTACCAAATCATCAGCTGTTAGTCTGTCTAGCTGGAACTCCTTCCGGTTCTGCCTCATGTCCACAAATTTCTTCACAAGAAATTCCTTTTCTAAAAAAAGTGGCATGCTGTGTAACAAAACACCTTTTGCTCCTTGTTCATATCAGATTGTTGCATTTTTATACCGTCCATTCTTGATCACAATACATATAGGTAGGTACTTTTGATCCTTGTTAGCTGAATAATTGCAGGTTACAGGTTCTCAGCTCTTTACAATGAAATTCATGAAAAGTCGCAACAAATGCAGGACTACGGCCAACAAAAGATAAATACGGGTTTCCGTGCACTATCCGTATGATGCCGCCTACCAGTTCAAGAGACAAAATGGAAAATCGTTGGTCACTTCAATGCACAAAGCATAAGAGCAGCACGAGATCCAAGACTTCAACACGGAGCTCAAGGCAAAAGTCCACATCATTTTTGCATTGTTGAAAATCTAGAAGGAAGTTGAAGAGACTCTAGGAAACCAAGTGGATAAATCAGAAGATAAAAGCAACTAGGAGAAGCCCTGAAAAGATGGCCCCACAATTCCACCAAATGGCCACGGAACCGCGGCCAAACAGGCACTTCTACCGCGGTTCCGCGGCCGTGTATGCACATTGTTGGTGGGAGTGTCGGTGCGTTGATTCGGCTCTTTTGGGATAGTTTTGTAAATTCGTGATTGGATCAGAATGTAAACCTAGGGTTTTCCTATCTATAAATAGAAGAGCTCAAAACCAAATTAGTGTGCCTCTTTTTATTAGATCTAGGATTTAAATTCTCTATGAAAAATTGTAGTGAGTTTTGAGAGGTTATCAATAAAAAAAAAGAGTTCTTTTATTTATCTTGAATGCCTATTTATTTTCTGCAATTTATTATCGCTTTTTATTATTTGCTAATCTAGTCATAATATTTAATTGTGCTTTTCTTTTGTTTTCCCTTTTCTATTTTTCTTTATCATTAAACAAGGATGATGCTTGAGTAAGATCCTTGCCTAGGTGAGGTCTCAAATAGCTAGTTGTAAATTTCTCTTAACCTAAATTCTTTCTACCTTCCCTCTTGTTTTATTTTTATATTTTTAATGAGTGAGTAATTTCTCACTTGTTAGGGCAGGAGAAAGAAGGTTTGAGAGAAGGAAATCTCTCTCACTCCTTTCTTTGCCCAACACCTTAATTCGGACTCCCTTTAATTGAACCACAATCCGCTCACTACGGCATCCTATCCTACATGATAGTGGTGATTCCCTAGTTAGACCGGTTGTGGTTGAATTAATTGGAGGTTAGGACTAAGAGACAAGAACGGAAGGACAAATACTAAAAGGATGAAACTAAGCATGGAAAGCCTAGCTTATAATTGCAAGTTCCTTCCTAGTCGTGCTAATCCCCGTTGTTTCCGATTACCTTAACACCGATATTAAAAAGGGCATTGAAAGAGTTGAGATATTCCTAACTCGAACTAACCTAATCCTAACCCTATCAAGTCCTTTATCATCTTTTATCTCGTTAGTAGATCTTAACGCAAAACCCAAAATATTTGGATTTAACTCGTTAAAACATAAAGAAAAAGATTCCATCTCCCTGTGGATCGACCCGTACTCAACCGGCTAGCTACCGCGATACCGTCTTGATTGCGGTAATTAAAAATTTATGCACGCATAGAAAATAGCGAACAATCAAATGGCGCCGTAGCCGGGGAGACGGTAGTTTATTTCTTTGTGTAGTTTCGGGTTAATTAAAAAATTAAAAATTATAAAAATTGAAAATTTTCAAAACAAAACAAAAAAATTTCATCTTGTTATTTTTGATTTGTTTTTGTGCAAGCGTGCAGGATAGGAAGAATGTCAAGTTCAGTGCTAAAGTCGTGGGGAATTTGACCCATCTCTCGCGGCTACACCGCGGCGGATCAAGACGGAACCACGGCTTTGCTGTAAAATTCTGGACCACATTCAGTGAGCCAATCAACATTCAGGGGCTCTAAACAGGAAGAGGAGAACCAAAGAAGCACAAGGAAGAAATTTGAAGTTCCAACCCAACTGTCAAGCCACGGAACCGCTGCCGAATCACAGGTTTGACCGCGGAACCGCTGTCAAACAGTGACGTCAGCACCCCAAATTCTTTGTGAGTATTTCAACCCTCTTCTCCACTCCTCTGAACTCCACTGAACCATTCTTTCTGTTGCATTCTTTGCACAAACTCTTTTCCCCTCTTTAATAAACTGTTTTTGTGCAGGGTTCTTTGCGCTACCGCCAAATAAATTTTTGCAAGTATTTTAAGATTTTTTGTTTTTTACTGTTTTGCATCAATAATACAGACTTTAAAGAGCTATAACATCAATTCAGATTGGGTGGGGATTTCATCACCCTTCCTAAGACCCCACAAATCACTAATTGCATACGCATTACCTTGAGCTAATAAAAAATATCTAGACCAAACTTTTAAGGACTTGTTGTGCTCATTTAGGACAAGTGGAGGTTGCGGGGAATCGATCGTTTATCTAAACTTGACTTTGTGGTGCCTAGGCTAGACAAGTGAGGGGGTAATTTTAAAAGGCCCGTCTTACGGTGATTCGTGAGCGAAACCCTCCTTCCCTCACTTGTGCTTATCTGGCCACAATTGGCAGTGAAGAGGCGATTCGAGGGTTATCCTGCAACTTGTCGCTTGGAAGTCTAGGAGCGGTCTAGTTGGACTTTAAATACCCTAGCCTAGGTGTGTTTTTGCATATTATGATTGTGATTGTAAAAGGTTTAGTCCCATAATTCCGTATTCTCTCAAACAAACAATTTTTAAAACTCCAAAAACAAACAATTTTTATTGAAAAAATAAAAAAAAATACACCACTTCCCTCCCTTCCTACATTTTCACTCTTCCAACATGGGTACCGTACCTCGAAAAACTCTTGCCGAATTTTGGTAGCCACAACCAGACATTACTTCCTACGGTTTTTGCTTTGGTCGAATTTCGAACGACCCCTCCATGCCCAAAATATCTTTGAAAGATCGGATAGACGCGTCTAGGACAAACACTTGCACTCCGCAATCCACTTCGTATCAACCATTTCAACCTCTCCCACTCCCTTACGTTGATACCCCTTTTGCGAGTCGTCCATTGTCCATCGCTGAACGTATTGAACAATCCCGTAGCCGATCTTTCGCTCCTTTCACCACTGCGAATTTTTTGGATTAACAATTCAATTCACCTTCTTATCCGTATGTTGATCCTACTCCTATCCAACCATTCAATTCCTATCCATCCTACCCAACTTTTGCACCTTCCCTGGACATTGCTTCTGAACAGCCTATTGAGGGTTTCCAGTATCCAAACGAGTTTGAATCTTTTACTGAAACCCATTCACAACCCATGTCTAGTCTGGAACAGTCGTTGGAAGACTTTAGGATAGCACCATGCCAACAGATGGTGGATTTGAATGCGTCCATGGCCACCCTCATACAACCTAGTGACCCGGTAGCAAGTTTCCAACTAGCTCCAAATTTTCCAATGTATGATGAGGCTGTTGGACAGATTGAGAATTTGAGTGGAGAGAGTGAGTTGTGCACCCTTCCAAATCAAACTTACCCATCCCCAATTGAATCCCATAACTCCAGTTTTGGATGTCTATCAAGTGTCCCAAATGATTCACCAGTTGAAGATAGAACGATTAATGAGTTGTGCGACTTTGTAGTGTTTGATTTACCTGATTGTGAAGGGTCCCTTTCGAGTGAAACCATCACCAATCCTTTTGACCTCTACACCTTCACTCTAGAACCTGAATTGATTAATATCCATGCTTTTGATGAGGTGTCTGAGAAAGTTGATTTTCACTTGATTGAGGATATCGACGCTGGGAATATTTCGGATGATGAACCCACAGTTTTGGATGAGTTTCTCTCTCCAATTCATCATCCCGAGTCATTAACTGTTTTTCCCAAACTTCATATGCGTCTGGATTTGGATGATAAAGGCATGGATGTGATAACTTTTGAGGGGAATTTTGAGGATAGTATTGAGGATGAACCAGTTTTGCTTAATGAGTCAGATTTTCTAATTCATCCTGTCCCTTCCACTGACTGTGCACACCCTCCTGAACCATTAACTGTTACCCTTCCTCAATCACTCCCCTCTATCCTTTCCATCGATCAGACCGCGCAAGACACCGTATCACCTTCATTATATGTGTCTGGTTTACCAAGTTCGGCGTACCCATGTTTTCTCAAGAATCTTGAGGGATTTGACCCAATTTTTCGACATATTGATAGATTAGTGCAATCCATCTTTTCACATCGATCATTACAGATTGTACTAATTTATTCAATTCATTTTAACCCTCAAGTTCGTACACCATTTCTTTTTCCCTTCCGCCAATCTTCTTCTCATATACCGAGACCGTATTCCACTTCTATCCTAATACGGTCTCGTGTATTCTCCATTTCTTTTCTCGCCGTATTCTTTCACCAACCAGCACACTACAGAGATAGGATTTTTGAATAGTTGGTGCTTACTTTTGGCCTTTGTATGGCCTTGTATAGCTTGATACTTTTTTCTCCCCCATAACTCTGAACTTTAACGATTAAACAGTGGAAACACTGTTTCACTTAAATTTGGGGGGACCCTTTTATATATATATATATATATATATATATTTGGTTTGCTTTTTGTTTTGTTCTGTTAGGGAGCGCCTACAATTTTGACCCTCTTGCCGTAGCCTGACAGTGAGGGCACTGTCAAGTTTAACTTCGGGGGTGAGAGTTGATTGTAAATAGTTATCATTGCATTGCATCAGCATGTTTTTATTTCTTTCTACATATTTGTTTTTCTTTGCATGTTTAATTCCGTATCTTATTTTTCTGCATTGCATCTTTATAAAAAAAATATATAAATTTTTTTTATAAATATTGAAAAAAAATTTTAAAAAAATTTTGAAAATTTCAATTTTGGCCATTTTTGACTCAAGTTCAACATGACGGTTGACTAGTTAGGAAAAACTAGATCTTGTTAGGTTTACCTAGTACCTAATGAAGGGTTTGGAAGTATCACATGTCTCAAAATTAAATTTTTTAAGGTGCTAAGTGAACATACAAAGAATCATCACTAGAAATTTAGGGTTTCTAAACATACACATCATCACAAGAAGATAAAGCTAGGGTTTTGAGAGTACAAGTTTTGTAACTCCCTACGCTAGACTCCTTGGCTACTTGAGGGTTGGAAAACGTCCGCTTGAGAACCTCTAGGTCCACGATGATCCACCCGGAGTCCTCTTTGTCCAAGCTTGCAACTTCACAAGATCAAAAGAAGAAATGGAAGCTAACACTCTTCACAAGTGGGCAAGACTAGTGTAGAATGGTGTTGTGGTTGGTTTTCTCACTTCAAAATCCTAACTTGGTAAGTATTTTGCTCACTTGAGAAATCTAGAGAGCAAAAAGGAAAGGAGGAAGAAGATGATGGCTTTTGAAAACTCAAGAGAATGATAATAATGTTATGAAAAATAGAAAATATAAGTATATATATTTTCTACTCTTCATCTCAAACCATAGTTACATTATATGGATATTATTGCACTTGAGTTAAAACACAAAAGGAAGATTAACTTATGGTTAAAAAGTAGGTGAACAAGGTTAGTTCAAAGAAGAGTGTAGAAGATAATCATGTATTAAACCTTTTCTTTTCTTTTGTTTTAAAACAAATACAAATATATATATCCATATAAATAAACATAAGGTGTGAGTCTTATATTGCCACCATCTTCTATATATACAACCATGATAGAATGATGTATGCATGTATGTGTGCATGCACATCCATATGTGCATGAACAAGAATGAATGCATACATGCATGCATACATCAAAAGGACAAGAAAAGGATTTCTAGTGAGAAACTAATGGTTAAATTATAAATCAACACTTGATTTAGCAACCCGGTCATATCACATACGACCCGACCAAAAGCAACCGCCCGATTAATATACGGTATCTCTTTAGCGCATTTTAACCGGGTCTATGCGCATATCGGATATGCGCACCACAACGTTTCGCCTGGACTAGGTAACTCCTTTGTGGGACTCTAAGACTCATCAATACGCCGGCAGTGGGTGATGATCATATCAAGCACCCCCAAGCCGCAAGCGGTCAGCTAAACGTAACGGCCACCAGGGTATTGAGCGATCAGAAGAAAACAAGCGAACCTGCTATAACTCCCGTCGAGCCAACCGGCAATACTACCGTACAGTCCGGTCTCTTCGTCAGATATGCTGCATATTGAGTCTAGGGATGGTAACGTCGACCCCAATAACTCAATAAGTCATGCCGATGAATGGTTTATAACAGATTGAGAAACTACTGATAACACTTATCAGCAAATCTCAACAGCCCTGGCCAGAGACTTACTGATATAGCCAGTCGAGCACAGCACAACATCAACTCCCAATACAGGGAGAGAAGAAATCCCTCCTATCGCTCATCGCCTTCGTGTGTCTCGGGACTGTACCCAACGGCCACCTGTTTGAACGACTCAGTAGAGCAGTGGTAGGGTGGTAATCAAAGTACAGTGGGAGAACACACAAGACTCTATGACGATCTCGGGTCTACAGACTAACCTGCACCAGTGTCACCTGAGAACTGCTATCCGACGATAGATATAATTCCATATAGGAGTTCTCGGGGAGTCCGTCCAGTGTACCCAGTCACCACTGAGCACCCGTATACGATCTCGATGTCAAATATCGATGAATGTGGGAACATCCATCGCCCATCATATGAGTCTAGTATCATATACGCTAGTCTACACTGGTATATCGATGCCCCGTCTCGATACACCTATGACTAGGGACGTTCTAGGATATGCTTATAAACTACAGATGTCCCACTAGTATGATCTCCATCATAATCACAGTAGTCAAGCCTATATCCTCAGGGCTTTATCAACATGTATGAATGAATAAAAGCTTGATCAAATCAACATGTCAGATAAAGAAGAACCAGATAGCATACTATCATGTCGAGCAACAATGTACACAGAATATATATATATACATGTATAAATACATCCACTATCATATAATGGCCTCTAGGGCATACATATATCCAACAATCTCCCACTTGCACTGAGGCAAGTTATTGGCGTATCTCATACCCAACATCTCAAAAAGTCACTCATGCTGCGGCGGAGGGAGGGCCTTGGTGAGTGGATCCGCGGTGTTATTCTTTGTGTCTACTCTCCTAATCTTGATCTCGCGGTGATCTACAATCTCCCGGATCAAATGAAAGCGCCTCAGAATGTGTCTGGACCGCTGATGGGACCTGGGCTCCTTGGCTAACGCCATAGCCCCATTATTATCACAATACAATGGTATTGGATCAATAATGGTTGGAACTACTTCTAGCTCCGAGACGAACTTCCTCATCAAGACGGCTTTCTTGGCGGCATCATTCGCAGCAATGTACTCAGCTTCCATCGTAGAGTCTGCAACGGTATCCTGTTTAGAACTCTTCCAACTTACCGCCCCTCCATTGGGGGTAAATACAAACCCAGAGATAGATTTTCTGTCGTCCTTATCGCTCTGGAAGCTTGAATCGGTAAAGGCCTCCATTTGGAGATCTCCATTACCATACACCAAGAACAATTCTTTAGTCCTTCGCAAGTACTTAAGAATGTTCTTCACAGCTATCCAGTGATTCTCCCCTGGGTTGGATTGATACCTGCTTACAACACTAAGTGCATAAGCTACATCTGGGCGTGTACATAACATCGTATACATTATAGATCCTACTGCCGAAGCATAGTGTATAATGCTCATGCGAGCTCTCCCTTCATCGGTCTTTGGGCAAGAGTCCTTGGGGAGAGTGACCCCATGGCAAGCGGGTAATGCACCCCGCTTGGAGTCTTCCATACTAAACCTTTTTAGGATGGTGTTGATGTACCTGGTTTGGGACAATCCCAATAACCTCTTGGATCTATCCCTATAGATCCTAATACCCAGAATGTATGTTGCATCACCCAGGTCTTTCATGGAGAACCTTAGTGATAAGAAAGATTTGACCGACTGTAGCATAGGAATATCATTTCCTATCAGAAGAACGTCATCCACGTACAATACGAGGAATGTGACAGCTCTCCCTACAGCCTTCTTATAAACACAAGGTTCATCTGGATTTTTGATGAAATCAAACTCTTTGATAACATCATCGAAACAGATGTTCCAACTCCGTGATGCCTGCTTTAACCCATATATGGATTTAAGCAATCTACATGCTTTCCCGCTGCTCCTACTGTCAATGAAGCCGTCCGGCTGATCCGTATAAATGCATTCTTCTAAATCCCCATTTAGAAATGCTGTTTTTACGTCCATCTGCCAGATTTCATAGTCATAGTGAGCAACAATAGCAAGTAGGATCCGAATGGATTTAAGCATGGCTACGGGCGAAAAAATCTCGTCATAGTCTAAACCTGGTCTTTGACGAAAACCCTTTGCCACAAGTCTTGCCTTGTAGGTCTCTACCTGCCCATCTACACCAATCTTTCTTTTAAAGGTCCATTTGCATCCTACAGGTTTTACCCCAGGGGGTACAACATCCAAAGTCCAAACTTTGTTGGTGTACATAGACTCCATTTCGGATCTTATGGCATCCAGCCACTTCACAGAGTCTCCACTCGTGATAGCTTACTGAAAACTGGTAGGATCATCATCCTCCATGATGCAGTCTTCTCTGTCACCATCAATGAGGAAACCGTAGTACCTCTCCGGTGGGCGAGAAGTCCTACCAAACCTACGGAGTGGCCGAGGTTCCTCAGTTTCTATAGCAACAGCCGGTTCTACCAAGTCGTCATTTGTAGTTTGTGTCTCTAGAACCTCTTCTAGATCCACCACATTCCCATCATCTTTATCTGTGAAAAACTCTTTTTCTAAGAATGTGGCATACTGAGAAACAAACACCTTTTGTTCCTCCTTGTGGTAGAATAGATATCCATAAGAGTTCCTTGGATATCCCACAAAGTTACACATGACTGACTGTGTCTCGAGTTTGTCCGGATTCTGCTTTTTAACATAGGCCGGGCAACCCCAAATCTTAATTCTCTTAAGAGACGGTCTCTTCCCATGCCATATCTCATATGGCGTGGTAGACACGGTTTTGGTTGGAACCCTGTTCAGTAGAAACTCTGCAGTCTCCAATGCATGCCTCCAAAATGAGACAGGTAACTCAGCATCACTCATCATGGAACGGACCATATCTAATAGGGTCCTATTCCGTCGTTCAGAAACACCGTTGTGCTGTGGTGTATAAGGAGGAGTGAGTTGAGAGAGAATCCCATTCTCTCTTAGGAAGTTTGCAAATTCCGTACTGAGGTACTCCCCACCTCGATCTAGTCAAAGCATCTTGATACTCAAGCCGGTTTGTTTTTGTACTTCTTGTTTATATTCAGTGAATTTCTCGAAAGCTTCGGATTTGTGCTTTAATAAAAATACACGACTGAATCTTGAGAAATCGTCAGTGAAAGTAATGAAGTAAGAAAAACTGCCTCTAGCCTGTATAGACATTGGCCCACATACATCACTATGTATGAGTCCTAGGAGCTCGTTAGCTCTTTCTCCGTGTCCGGTAAACGAAGTTTTAGTCATTTTACCCTTGATACAAGACTGGCAAGTCGCATAAGATTTATATTCAAAAGAATTTAAATATCCATCTTTGTGTAACTTGTTTAGTCTTATTTCGTTTAGATGATCAAGTCTACAGTGCCAAAGAAAAGCTTCATTTATTTCTGAAAGTTTTCTTTTATTAGTGTGTTGTATGCTGAAAACTGTGTGTTGATTTAGGACGTATATCCCGTTATTAAGTGTACCATACCCAACCAACATTTAATTCTGGTGAATGTTCATAACTTTGTTCTGCAATATAAAATTATATCCTTCATTGTCTAACAAAGAAACAGATATTATATTACATAGCATACTTGGTACAAAATAACATGGGTTCAAAACCAATATACACCCAGATGGCAACCCCAAGTGATACTCTCTCACTGCGACTGTATGTACATTGGAACCATTTCCAACGCGGAGAGTATGGTCACCTGTTTTCAAAACCTTGCTATTTCTCAGCCCCTGCATTGAATTGCAAATGTGAGAACCTGAACCGGTATCTAATACCCAGGAAGCAGAGTTTATTTAAAAACAGTTTTCTGTCACAAACACACCTGAAGCGAAAGCATCCCCATGCTTCTTCTTGAGATTTAAGTACTCCGTACAGTTGCGCTTCCAATGTCCTATTTTGTGGCAATGAAAACATTCACCTTTCCCCGATTCTCCAGCTTTGGACTTTTCCTTCCCCTTAACCTTTTTAACTCCACCCTTAGGATTGGTGGGCTTCTTCTTTTTCTTTTCCTTGGCCTTAGCCTTTGGGCCAGAAGAGGAAGATTGTCCAACAGTCATAACGGGAGTTTTCACTGATTTCAGTGTGCTCTCTGCACTCCTTAACATATTAAGGAGTTCAGGTAGTTCCCTCTCCATGTTGTGCATGTTGAGGTTAACTATTAATTGAGCAAAGGTGGAGGGGAGGGACTGCAGAATAATATCCGTATATTGTTCATTGTCCATCGTCCATCCAAGATCCTCAAGCTCTTCTATGAGAGCTATCATCTTCAGAACATGGTCTCCTACTAGTGTGCCAGGGGCCATTCGCATCTGAAACAATTTCTTTGATGTTTCGTATCGTAATACGCGGGATTGCTCTCCATACAACTCCTTTGTATGGAGAAATATGGTTTGAATGTCCATATTCTCGTTCTGCTTTTGATGTGTGTTGTCCATCGATGCAAGCGCGAGGCATTTGGCCGTGGCACAGTCAGCATCCTATGTCTTGCGGACTTTAATGTCCGCAACTGAGGATTTTGGACCTGGGACAGGCGGGGCTGAAGCCGTGAGGACATATGATACTTTATCATAAGTCAAGGCAATTTTCAGATTCCTCAGCTAGTCTTTATAATTGGTCCCATTCAGTTTATTTTTATCTAGTAGAAGCTTGAGTCCAGTCATTGGTATCTGCCATTAAGAGAGAGAAAAGAATACACTCAGCGAAAGCTCTTGCAAAGATCAGATTGGTTATTATTTTGTCTAATCGATGTTTCCCACTACTTTAATCAAGTTTTTCTTTCAAACCTTAAAAAGAAAACTAGTCAGGATTAATTACAGTCTACAACTTCGCTAACCGTTCAGCCAGGCCAGTGTCGGTACTTGAGGGAGGTTCCCTGTGCTTTCGCACGGACCTAATTAAAGTATACCTCGTTTTCCCAGATGCGTAGCCCCGTTAACACCTTTCTAGACACCTAATGAGTTAGCTAATTGTAAACTGCAAAACTCTCCTGGGAGCAACTATTGCCCACAGTGGGATCGGGATCCAACCATCATATGGAAGGTATGCAATCTCATTGCAAATCTCAACACTTGAAATTCCCGATGTGATTTTTACCCCTAGTACTTATGACCTTAACTAAGGTCAACAAATCATAAGTACTAGTCAAGTTCTAACCGTCATTTCTTGATTAATTAGACCCGCCCATATGACTCTTAACTATGGTCAACAAAGTCGCATGAATGTCCTAATTAATCTGCATCATATGCAGTGTAGGAAGACATCACTTAGCTACCGTACACTACGCCTTAACTAAAGTCAACAAACGTAGCACGAATACTAAGTACTCTACTTTCTAAAATGACGGAAGGTTGCGGATGATTTTTAAGAAAATTTTTAACGCTTTGAACTTGATATCGTCGTAGAATCAAATGGTTTTCAAAAGGGGTGGCTTGAGCTCCGCAGTTTTGAAATATAGCTTTTTCATAAAGAGCCGAGTGGTTTTCAAATCCGATTCTACAACATCTTTTTAGGTTTATTTTCTTTACATTAATCATATTAATGTAGTCCCATCATTTAAGTCCTTAAGCCAATCACAGAAAAGAAACGAAAATACAACGTATGCTTATGCCATCCGCATTCGCCGCAATGATCCGTTATGCACCATTAGATTACTTAACTAACGGCATACCGGGATGGGACTAGCGCGGGTGTAAAACATAAGCAATGTCTACTATATATCTCATATATAATATATCATTCGTCTCAGATATCACAGAACACAGGCAGTAGAAACATAGATATAATGTGGGATATACTACGACGTCCGTATTTAATATTTAGCCAACAATAGAAAATACGGATTCCACAGTCGCGATGAATAGCCAAGCCCACACCCCTAGACCCCTACGAGAGCGGCAAGCGACCCTACCAATCCTGGAGTTTAGGAGACCCGGTCTCGACTCCTCGAGATGGCCTCCCACTGAACCCCAGAACCCGGTCACTTGTGCTCCCCTCCTTGGGTCTATCCTAATGCGGAAAAGTAAATAATATACAACACTGGTGACATCAACCTCAACCCGGAAGTTCCCCAAATAAAAGAATATTACATTACATTTGAATTTTACATGAATGAAAAATAAAACTCTCATCTCACCTAAAACCCCCCGGCTATTCAATCACGACAATCCTGCACATCATATCTCAGCAACACATAATATCATATATCATCAACGTAAGTAAGTATGCGTACCCCAATTATCGTTGATATATAGCAACGAAACCGGCGATAAGCGATATACTACACTTACGGTCACAGAAAAGAAAGTGTAAAACTGCAATATTTGGAATCCACATTCTCTTTAGACATCGTAAATCCGAGATATCACATACCTCGCATTTCATGCCTAACTATATGAATTCCATATATTGTATCACATTCCAGATAAATAGACAGTATTAAACATTTCGATTGAATAATCAAATACCCAAAATTTCCTAAAGCTCAACACTTGAGCGGAGTTCAAAAAAACCCAGAATGTGTCACAGTAGTAGCGGTCCAGCCGTAGAAGGGTCAAGCCAACGCCTTACATGTGGCACGCCGTACTGCCTCAAACCCTAAGGTTCAAAAGGCTGTTCAATACGATCACATAATCGAGTTAATGTTTGTTGTCTTCTAGAGGGTCCACCACAAAACTTGCACGTATTTTCGAAAGATTCAAACTCGAAAAAAGATTCAACACTTGAAAATTTTTGTTCCGGGGAAAAAGTGAGTTAATGATATCCGTTCGAACTTTTTAATACTTTCTAAATTATCCGGAAAAAAAACACGAAATTAAAATTCCGATCGAATTACCGAATCTAAAACAATCTCCAGAACATATATCACTGAAACCAGATTAAAAATACCCAAAAATGTATACAAGCAGGTAGGAACACTACTGTAAAAACACGAGCCAATGATACCTCTGTACGGCCGCGGAACCACGGCCCAAGCAAGCTATGGTCGCGGTTCCACGGTGGCAAGTACTGTTCATTGCTTCGTTTTACACAGTGGTGCTTAGATTTCCCAGCTGAATTTCTTACATATTTTTAATTCTGGAAAAACACAGGTTTGAAAAAATGTCCAGAGAGGGTTCTAAAAGTCCGTATTTTGGTTCGATCGGTGTTTTAACTTCGCTAAAGCATCGCCTAAAGTTCTAGGTCGGCTCTGATACCAATTTTAGGTTTACCTAGCACCTAATGAAGGGTTTGGAAGCATCACATGTCTCAAAATTAAATTTTTTAAGGTGCTAAGTGAACATACAAAGAATCATCACTAGAAATTTTGGGTTTCTAAACATACACATCATCACAAGAAGTTAAAGCTAGGGTTTTGAGAGTACAACCTTTGTAGCTCCCTACGCTAGACTCCTTGGCTACTTGAGGGTTGGAAAAGGTCTGCTTGAGAAGCTCTAGGTCCACGATGATCCACCCGGAGTACTCTTTGTCCAAGCTTGCAACTTCATAAGATCAAGAGAAGAAATGGAAGCTAACACTCTTCACAAGTGGGCAAGACTAGTGTAGAATGGTGTTGTGGTTGGTTTTCTCACTTCAAAATCCTAACTTGGTAAGTATTTTGCTCACTTGAGAAATCTAGAGAGCAAAAAGGAAAGGAGGAAGAAGATGATGGCTTTTGAAAACTCAAGAGAATGATAATAATGTTATGAAAAATAGAAAATATAAGTATATATATTTTCTACTCTTCATCTCAAACCATAGTTACATTATATGGATATTATTGCACTTGAGTTAAAACACAAAAGGAAGATTAACTCATGGTTAAAAAGTAGGTGAACAAGGTTAGTTCAAAGAAGAGTGTAGAAGATAACCATGTATTAATCCTTTTCTTTTCTTTTGTTTTAAAACAAATACAAATATATATATCCATATAAATAAACATAAGGTGTGAGTCTTATATTTCCACCATCTTCTATATATACAACCATGATAGAATGATGTGTGCATGTATATGTGCATGCACATCCATATGTGCATGAACAAGAATGAATGCATACATGCATGCATACATCCAAAAGGACAAGAAAAGGATTTCTAGTGAGAAACTAATGGTTAAATTATAAATCAACACTTGATTTAGCAACCCGGTCATATCACATACGACCCGACCAAAAGCAAGCCGCCTGATTAATATACGATTTCTCATACGCGCATTTTAACCGGGTCCATGCGCATATCGGATATGCGCACCACAACGTTTCGCCTGGACTAGGTAACTCCTTTGTGGGACTCTAAGACTCGTCAATACGCCGGCAGTGGGTGATGATCATATCAAGCACCCCCAAGCCGCAAGCGGTCAGCTAAACGTAACGGCCACCCGGGTATTGAGCGATCAGAAGAAAACAAGCGAACCTGCTACAACTCCCGTCGAGCCAACCGGCAACACTACCGTACAGTCCGGTCTCGTCGTCAGATATGCTGCATATCGAGTCTAGGGATGGTAACGTCGACCCCAATAACTCAATAAGTCGTGCCGATGAATGGTCTATAACAGATCGAGAAACTACTGATAACACTTATCAGCAAATCTCAACAGCCCTGGCCAGGGACTTACTGATATAGCCAGTCGAGCACAGCACAGCATCTACTCCCAATACCGGGAGAGACGAAACCCCTCCTATCGCTCATCGCCTTCGTGTGTCTCGGGACTGTACCCAACGGCCACCTGTTTGCACGACTCAGTAGAGCCGTGGTAGGGTGGTAATCAAAGTACAGTGGGAGAACACACAAGACTCTATGACGATCTCGGGACTACAGACTAACCTGCACCAGTGTCACCTGAGAACTGCTATCCGACAATAGATATAATTTCATATAGGAGTTCTCGGCGAGTCCGTCCAGTGTACCCAGTCACCACTGAGCACCCGTATACGATCTCGATGTCAAATATCGATGAATGTGGGAACATCCGTCGCCCATCATATGGGTCTAGTATCATATACGCTAGTCTGCACTGGTATATCGATGCCCCGTCTTGATACACCTACGACTAGGGACGTTCTAGGATATGCTTATAAATTACAGATGTCCCACTAGTATGATCTCCATCATAATCACAGTAGTCAAGCCTATATCCTCAGGGCTTTATCAACATGTATGAATAAATAAAAGCATGATCAAATCAACATGTCAGATAAAGAAGAACCAGATAGCATACTATCATGTCGAGCAAGAATGTACACTGAATATATATATATACATGTATAAATATATCCACTATCATATAATGGCCTCTAGGGCATATATATATCCAACCATCTCCCACTTGCACTAAGGCCAGTTATTGGCGTATCTCATACCCAACATCTCAAAAAGTCGCTCATGCTGCGGCTGAGGGAGGGCCTTGATGAGTGGATCCGCGGCGTTATTCTTTGTGTCTACTCTCCTAATCTCGATCTCGCGGCGATCTACAATCTCCCGGATCAAATGAAAGCGCCTCAGGATGTGTCTGGACCGCTGATGGGACCTGGGCTCCTTGGCTAACGCCATAGCCCCATTATTATCACAATACAATGGTATTGGATCAATAATGGTTGGAACTACTCCTAGCTCCGAGACGAACTTCCTCATCCAGACTGCTTCCTTGGCGGCATCATTCGCAGCAATGTACTCAGCTTGCATCGTAGAGTCTGCAACGGTGTCCTGTTTGGAACTCTTCCAACTTACCGCCCCTCCATTGAGGGTAAATACAAACCCAGAGATAGATTTACTGTTGTCCTTATCGCTCTGGAAGCTCGAATCGGTAAAGGCCTCCATTTGGAGATCTCCATTACCATACACCAAGAACAATTCTTTAGTCCTTCGCAAGTACTTAAGAATGTTCTTCACAGCTATTCAATGATTCTCCCCTGGGTTGGATTGATACCTGCTTACAACACTAAGTGCATAAGCTACATCTGGGCGTGTACATAACATCGCATACATTATAGATCTTACTGCCGAAGCATAGGGTATAATGCTCATGCGAGCTCTCTCTTCATCGGTCTTTGGGCAAGAGTCCTTGGAGAGAGTGACCCCATGGCAAGTGGGTAAGGCACCCCGCTTGGAGTCTTCCATACTAAACCTTTTTAGGATGGTGTTGATGTACCTGGTTTGGGACAATCCTAATAACCTCTTGGATCTATCCCTATAGATCCTAATACACAGAATGTATGTGGCATCACCTAGGTCCTTAATGGAGAACCTTAGTGATAAGAATGATTTGACCGACTGTAGCATAGGAATATCATTTCCAGCGACTTAAAAAGGTTTGGCATGCATTTCTTTCAGATATTTACATGTATAGATTTGATGTCTACATTTATGGTTTTGATATATATCATATTGGTTTTGTTTGGGATTTGACATTTGTGTCTTTACCATGACTCCGATGATTGCGGGATGCTTGACGAAGCTTTGTTTTTGAGTTATCTGCTCATTGTTCACGCGCATGCATTGCGCTATGATGCGTCTTATGTTTTGATAACTTCGGAGCCCCGACGACTTGGACTTTTTATTGAAATGTTTTAAGAATTTGGAGGTTTAAATTTAAATTCGGGGACCGAATTTATTTAAGGGAGTAAGACTGTAACATTTCAGAAAAATATAAAATATTATTTTTGGAATTAAATATTAAAATAATATATATTTCCCGAAAACTGCCCGATTTGCGAAATTGGGGTTTTCGAAAAAGAGTATAAATATATACCAATATTTGTGAAATAAATGGAAATTAAAATGATTTATTCATTTAAAAATATATTTAACGGATTTGGCAATTTTAAAATTTATTATACGCAGTTCTAGTAAAAACCCGATTAGTGCACTGCTAATCGCGATTAACCCAAATCCGCGTTTCTACAGTTTTCATGGTTAGTGCACCACGACATGTTTCATTTGGTTACATGTTATTTCATTGGTGGTTTTATGTGGGTGTATGTGTTTTTGGTGGGAAAAAGGAAAAGTCAAAGTGGACATAATGAGTGGGTTTGGTATACCTTAGAGGGAGAGAGAGAGAGTGAATATTAGTGTGAGAGAGGGGGGCTGCTGCCCAATTTCAATCCCCTACCATTTTTCATCTCCTTCCTCATCTCCTCAACCCCACAACCTTCCTCAAAGAACCCTATATCCATCTCCAACCAATTCCTAAAACCCTACACTCCTTTCACAAAACTTAATCCCCATCTCCTCCTCTACACGTTGAACCGAGCAAAGTGGGATTTTGACGACGTTGGGAAGTTAGTGCTGCCTAGAAGGGATCAAATGAGGTATAAATTCTTCCCTTTAGATTAGTTTTGTTTGATATCGTGTTTTGGGAAGTCGTTTTATGATATTGCTGACCTGCTGTTACCTTAAGCATCCACTGGGAAAACAAACAGTATGGTAATGTTGTGCTCGTAACCCTAAGTGACCACCTGAAGAATGAGACCTTCCCCACCAGTTTTGGCCGGCGACCATTAGACAAAATCCGGCGACACCAGGAATGTAAGAGAGTTAGGGATTGGATTCCTTAGGGTAGTTTCCTGAAGCTGTTTAGGGGTGTTTGGTCCTATTAGAATTTTATGTAATGACTGTAGGTGGAATCTGGGAACATTGGTGAGTGTTTACATGACCTTGGTGGCATGATTCCTGACTTGAGCCATAGACCTGAACCAGATGCGCAAACTTTAGAATTGACCCATATCAGTTTTGTGACTTTGAGTGTGCCTATAGGGTATCTGGAGCAACCCAGGGAATTTCTGAGGCAACCAAACAATATTAGGGGCCTAGATATACTACTAGGAGACCTCTCTGACCTGATGAACCCTAACAGAGACCCCTTGGCCGGCGAGCTCGGATTTTAGGAGGAAGTGTCCGGACATTTGGTGAGGGTAGGGGCCTAGGTTGGTTCAGTAGCTCACATATACCTTATACATCACCCTAGACTTGTTTGCTTGGATTTATTTGACTTGAGTCAAAATCTGGGACCACTTTCTCTAGTTGCTGCTTTGATTTGAGTTATGGTTTTCTGTATTCTAAATTCTGGATTTGCGTATTTGTGTTTTACCTCGATCCCTTGACGTTTGTACGACGATATCGAGGGTTGTTTGATGGTTTTGAAAGCGTAGTCTATAGGTTCTAACCTATAGGCCTTAGCGTGTCGTTTTGGTATTCCCAATGTGATTTTAATACGCATTCCGATTATGTTATCTTTGTAGGTACCTTCACGAGGGCTTCATAGGATGAAAAAGATGAAGGCGACGTCGACACCGACACGTAGGATGCAAGGTGAGTAGATCATATGTACGGGGGAAGTCTGGTGGATGGCGTATAGTACCCCTGCAGTTCGATGTTTAGTATACTATAGATATATACTATATATATATATATGTATGATAGCGTTATGTGTGACTTGGATATTCTAGATGTGATTAGGTGTACTATGGCTAGATTAGGGTTTAGAAGTAAACTAGTATAGTTCCTGGTTGCGAACCCTAGAACAGGTTTACACCCACATGCACACACATGCTTGTCTGTTATACTTATACCTGGACGATGAGGATAGTTGACGATATTTAGAGAGGAGTCGATGAGATTGGGCATAGTGCCATGAGGTCGGTGATATGATATGATTCATATTTGGGATACGGCATGAGATTTTAGCAGGCCTTTGGACGTGTGTTTCACACACACATTTATATTTATATAGATGGTATCGATTTGTACTAGACTTAGATCAGTACCCCAGATCATGAGATATGATGATAAGGATACCAGATAATTGATGAGATGAATGTGATATTGACCTGTACCCAGCTTTTCGGATGCCGTACGATGATTTACCGTACGAGCTTTATATTGATGATAGATCTGCACTCATGACTCGAGGATGTCATATGATATTGTATCGTACGCGGTACCTTTGAGGCGGGATCGCCGACTATTATATATATATATATATCGACTCAGATTTAGGTGGTTTCCATACCCCTCCTGATTGACTTGTTGGTCAGAGCTGTAGTTTTGCTAGTAGATGTTAGGCTAGGCCGATGTCATACCTATTTCAAAAACTAACGAATCAGGAGTATTTTAAAGACAGGCAAAGAGATTATACATATATTTTCAAAGAACGCACCTTTTCTTAAAAAGCACCGTAGCCCTTATTTTACTAAAAACCCCGATTCGTTTTATTTCAAATGGCAAAATTGTATGACATTTTTATATTAATGTAGATTCTTCACTGTTGCGTTTATTAGTCGATTTCTGAATATTCCTGCTATTCGCATCGCATTGCATGTGTAAATGTGTTTATTGTTATATCAAAACCATGCTGTTAGGACACCAGCACCATTATCGATGATGCATATGTTTCACGTACACCTGCTTGCCGGCTCATACACTTCATCATCGATAATTGCCATGTCACTATTCTGTAGTACTGTTGCATTCAGGATATGACCTTTTCATGGCATACTTGTGTACTTACATATTGTACCCCCATACTTGTACACATACTCATTTGCATATACATAGATGATTCTGGCTGGAATTGAGGATTTGGGAACTGCGAGATACTTTTAAAACTGATTCATTTTAAAGAAGCGGTCTTCCCTAAACATGTGCATATTACTATTCCATGTTGCATGATATACTGATATGCTTACATTTCTTTTATATGTCGCATACATCATGCTTTCTGATTTTACGCATTGAGATATGTTGTTTCCATAAAATTTCTGGATTTGGGAACCGTGGGTATTTTAAAAGAGAGTATGTATTGTTTTAAAAACCCGGTTACCCTTGATATGATATTTCAGTGCGTCCACCATGTGTTTTCTCGGTTCTGAGAGTGGCATGTGAACCCGATTCGAGGAGCGGTAGGCACTGTCTGCGGGTACATGGTGGACCCGGTGAGGTACCCCGGGGCAAGAAGACTCGTATATGTTGGACGGTGAGCCTGGCAGGGGAGTACTACCTACCAGTGATCTTATTTGAGCTCGGCGGATATCTGGGGGATACCGACCGGAGACGAGAGATGATACGGGCCGATCCGGACTGACGGAGCCCGATATATGAGAATTTACGTGCCGATACTGGGCACAGCTTTCATGATGTTTTCGAGTGTCGATGCTGGACACTCCGGTTCCATGATTTTTATGTGTCGCGAGGGACACATGTTGATTATATCCTCATACTTCTTTGCATATGCTTTATGATATTTGCATGCATGATGTTTATTGGCATTGGGTGACACGTGGACAATTTCCACATATATATAGTTGACATTGATGATATTGATCACATAGTTGGACGATATCCATATATTCATAGACTTCATGATATTGTCGACATTGATCATACCTCATATTTATGATATGTTATTACCTGAGGCACTGGCATGAGCACTTAGCACTACACTCATGTATAGATGTTACTTTGCCACCTTATCGTGCTTCAGACTTATTCATTTGAGGTTTATATATATATCTGATCGTATTGATCTAGGATTGTGTCATACATACGATTTCTGCTCTGTGATATTTTCTATTCACGAGTTGGCAACTCACCCCCGTTGTGCCACAGTTCTTACAGGTTTTGTCGTACAGGTTCCATTGCGGCTTCTGGCACACTGCTTCCCTTACGGGTGATTTGCTTTGGCAGGTGGGTTCTTTTGCATCAGAACCACCATTGTGCATGTATTATTCAGTTGTATCTAGAAATTCCATCAACTAAATTTGTATATTGTTTCAGACTTAGAAAACCAGTTGTGTATTATTTCGACCTTAGAGTCGCGCGTTGTAGTATCATGATTTTCATGCTGATTTTGAGTTTTCCTTTGGTTTTGATCCTCCCCCTTCGGCCTTGTATATTATACTGCTTGCGTAGTAGTGACCGTCGATTGATGAAGAGCTAGCTCCCGCTTGGGGATGCCTTTTATTATTGTATATATACTATTCATGTTGTACCCCGTTTGGGGCCAGTATTTACAAAGGAAACCTCTGCCGAAATTTTCAGAAAAGACATTGAGGATTTTAAAAATGCATATTCGGCTTACTTATTTAAAAACCTTTCTTTTAAAACATGTTTTCCTTCTTAAAAACTAGTTTTCTTTATTTACTCCTTAAAATGGTTTTAGATTTCTGGGCTTTTGGCTTACTTGGATTAGATGGGGTCCTATAGACTTCGTATGATTCAAGGGCCAGTCACGTGCTATTTTAGGTCGTGACAAGAGTGTTCTATCTTTTTGTCATAATCAGGCTTGTGGGAGTCACTTCGGTCCTCGAAAGACGGCGGAGAAGGTTTTGCAAAGCGGTTTTTACTGGCCGACATTATTCAAAGATACATTTGATCATTGCAAAACCTGTACACAGTGACAACACACGGGTCGGATCTCTAAAAGAAATGAGATACCTCTTCAACCGATCTTGGTTTTAGAAATTTTTGACGTTTGGGGTATTGATTTTATGGGCCCTTTTCCCAACTCCTTTGGAAATCTGTACATATTGCTTACGGTTGATTACGTCTCTAAATGGATGGAAGCTATTCTTTGTTGCACTAATGACAAAAAGGTTGTCATTAAGTTCCTTAAAAAAATATCTTTTTGTGATTTGGAGACCCTCGTGCTATCATTAGCGATAACGGGACACATTTCTGTAATCGGTCTTTCGAAACTTTGATGCGGAAATATGCAATCAACCACAAACATTCCACACCCTATCATCCCCAAACGAGCGAGCAAGATGAGATTTCAAACAAACAAATAAAAAAAAATTGGAGAAAACTGTTTCTAAAAACCAAAAAGATTTGTCAATCAAATTGATGGATGCTCTTTGGGCATTCCGTACTGCTTTTAAAACCGATCTAGGTATGTCTCCTTACCGTCTAGTGTTTGGTAAGGCTTGCCACCTTCTAGTCGAGATTGAACATAAAGCATTGTGGGCTATTAAAGAACCGAGCTTTGATTTAAATCATGCCTGCAACTTTCGGAAGCTGCAATTAAATGAGCTAAGTGAACTCCGCGATGAAGCTTATGATAATGTTGTGATTGTAAAGAATCGGACTAAGGTATTTCACGATAAAAACATTTTGAGAAAAACTTTTACACCTGGTCAACAAGTCCTTCTTTAT
Organism: Agapanthus africanus; assembly: GCA_030015575.1. Taxonomy (NCBI): domain Eukaryota; kingdom Viridiplantae; phylum Streptophyta; class Magnoliopsida; order Asparagales; family Amaryllidaceae; genus Agapanthus; species Agapanthus africanus. The sequence goes on along the minus strand of CM057344.1, from coordinate 309,358,905 downwards.
GATTCTTGACTCCATCTTCATGCGGGTAAGCTAAAATCTCGGTGGAAAGGACCTTTTGTTGTGCGGTACGTATACCTGCACGGGGCAGCTGAGGTTGAAAATGTTGAAAACGGTACAATTTTCAAAATAAATGGACATAGATTAAAGCCGTATTTTTCCACTGACACCTCGGAGGAGCTCCTGTTTTTACAGGAACCGCTTTATAATGACTGATTTTCCTCCACCTCACTTCCATGTCTTGGTAATATTGTCTTATCTTTTAGAATGGAGGTAATTCAACTTGTACATACATATAAAAATAGAAAAAAATGAAAAATAATAAAAAAAATTGTACATAAATAAAAGAATATGTTTGGGGGAGATTTTCATGATCATATTTCTTTCCCCTCGTTAATAACTTTTCCTCCCAAGCTTATAGGTTTCTAAGATTTAACTGATGGCAACAGTGAAGCCACCGTTGTAAACAAATTTGGGGGAGATTTGTGCTTATTTACAAATCATTTTACATTATATTTTGCATAAGCACAAACCATATATACATAAAAAAAATTTAAAAAAAATATTTAATATTTAATCTTTTATAATAAAAGATTAGAAAGTGAGAAATTACATCCAAAAGATTGGAAAAATTAAGAAAACCGAGAAAGTTAGATGTTTTCTTAAACGAAACTAGCAATAAATAGTTATGAGCCGTTGTCCCAAGGGTTAGTAAGAAGAAAGAAGTCACTAATCTGAGGATAAAAATAAGTCTGAAAAATAGTTTCTATTCTGGAAGCCAAACATTTGAATGTTGATACCCTACTATTCGCACTTACACACGTCTTGAAACTCGGAATAGTAGAGGATACCTTGAAATGCTCTTGTCTAAAAGCCAAAGTATGAAGGAAATAATAAATGGAGAATAAAAATATAAAATGGGGTAGAAAAATGAACACCGGTTTTGTAATCACCAAGGCAACAATAAAAAATATAGCAAGGGTGCTTCATCACCTAGTGCCTTAGACCAACTGGTTTGGGAGTCACTGCTAAGCCTTAGATGTTGCAAGACGAGAAAAGTACTAAATACGCGTAATCTGTGAGCACATGAGTAATCGGTCGGTTAGTACCTCAAGAAGTATTAACGGTCGCATGAAAAATGTGTGAGCAAATCCATCTAAATATTCACCTATTAAAACGTACTGAGGTAGATGGACAAGAGTATGATAGCTTGAGTTGAATTCTCCGAGTGTAGGGATGTCTTTTACACACACGTAGGGGTATATGATCGGTGTTTGGAAGAAAAGTAGGAATGAAGAATAAAGACGTTGTTTTATTGAGGGATGATGTGATTTCTAACATCTTTTCATGACTATTAAGATAGGGCTCATGACAACCGAAAAGCTAGTGTAGTTGGAAACTCTAATTTTCAAAGTCTTTCTTTTATAATTCCTATCTTTACATGTAACTTTTATAGTCTTCCTTTTATTATAGGATTTTATGGATGCAATCCGCTGAAAACCATCAGGAGACAACACTCCTCCTACTAGGGACACCTAGAGGTTTAAAGGCTTGTTGCACGTGCTCAGTGTAATCGCGTTTACCTACAAAAGTGTGCTAGTTAGTTTTTCTTTTTCTTATATTTTTTCCTTCTCTTGAATAAAACAAGTTTGCTTGAGACGATCAAAATTAAGTTTGGGGGAATTTGTTCAGTCGAAAATAATGCAATATGTAACACATCAATTTCCTCATTATTCTGATCATTTTAGGATAGTTGATATAAATATAACACATATTAGTAGTTTGTCTGGAAAATACTAAATATCCCGTGTTATATATATATATTCAACGTTCTTTATAGGAAATTATGTGTTTATTATAACATGCATGATATTGTATATCTCAACACATTTTATCGAGATTGTGTGCAGAAAATTCTTCAGGCCAAAGAACCGGAATCGTAAAAGTGCCGATAAAATACAGCAAATCAAAGAATTCAAATCTGGTAGAGATTTAGAAGGGATAAAAAGATTCCAGTTTTCAATTATACACCCAGAGACCAACACCAGAAGACCCCATGAAAATGAGCCAGTGATCTCTTCAAACGGCCGCGGAACCTCGGCCGAGTCGGCCTAGTTGCCGCGGATCCGCGGCCGAGTTAGGTCGTCAGCGGTCCACATTTCTCCAGAAGCTTCATTCTAACCTCCTATCTTACTTGAGACGCTTCATTACCACGTGGCTCATTCTGGAAGGCTCTGCATAACAAGCTTCTTCTAGAAGGCTCCTTGTAACAACCTTATTCTAGAAGGCTCTCCGTAACAACCTACCTCATTTTAGAAGGCTCTCTCTAACAACCTAGCTTATGAGGGAAGATTTATTTGAAATTTATAAAAGGGGATATAGATCTAAGTTGAAGGTTTGTTCATTAGTTGTTGAATATTGAGCCAAATAATTGCACAAGTTGAGTGACATAACTTGATCCAAAACAAAATCCAAATCCAAAGCAAAATCAAGATCCATTGAGAAGCAAATCAAGCGAGAAATCAACGATCCTTCATCGCAACGCTGGTCGTCATCCGAGGAAGAGATCCGCATCCTATCCATGACTCACGGCGATCGAGCTTCGCGAAGATCGATGACAAATTCACCTCTTCAAAGGAGCAATCGAAAGCTTAATCCTGTACCTCGAATTGTGGAGTTGTGTAAATTTGAAGAAGATTTAATGAAGGTGATAAATTGTTAATTCTCGTTTTCATTATATTCTTGCATTATGAAATATTTCATTTTTGATTCTTAAATTTTCATGATGTGTGAGTGAAATCTCTGCTTGTAAAGCAATCGAGAGAATCGGTAGATCTAATGATGATGAATCCTTTTACTACTCTTAAGTCTTATGAGATTTGTGAATTCCAGGAAAAAGAATCTTTGATGACCTAATTTGGATCGAGATCATGTTCTTGATTATTTCGTTGCAAATTAGGAATCAAACGATTGAAGATCCTCTTTGCTAGTGGCTAGATTTGAACGATAATCAATGAAAAGACAAGGGATAGTGAAGGAGAAACCCTAGTTTCTTCAATAGATCCCTAATCCTCATTGATCGTCATCGATTTAATTCATCAATAGATAAGATTTGTAATTCTAGTATTCATCATTGCTACCAATTTGATCGATTCCTACAAGCTATTCGACATAATCTTGATAACTAAATTGATTTGGATATCTTCTTAATTCTTGAATATATTCTTGATTTTCTTGAAATGACAATGTAGGGTTGCTAGGCACGCGCACAAGGGTCTACGAGGTATCAACCATGCCCGAATAAAAATTTAGCCGTGCCGAACAACCCGAATACGGAACTTTAAACTAGAGATTAGGCGAAAACTAACATGTTAACAACTTTAACACTAAGTGAGAGGGATTAGAGCCTTTGTAGATCCGGTCCTTCACTTCATATGCTCCGTGTTGTGGTCCATTCGCTGCGATCATCGGGATCCGGACTCTCGAGAGGTTCCACGAAGAGAAAGACGCAACCTTTGCTTCCGATCTTCGATACTAAGATGATCTACCTTGAAGTTTCTTTAACACAAGCTAACACTCATGAAATGATGTGAACACCCTCATCTAAATGGCAAGGAAAGATGAGGATGATGAAGTAGGATTTTTGCTCTATTTATTTATCTTTTTCTCATATTTATCCATAACAAAATCAAAGCAAGAAACCATTTCAAGCAAAGAAGAAGAAGGAAGAAGATGATGAATAATGTTGTAATCCTTTTGTGATGAATAGGAAAAGAATAATATGATAGATTATGCAACCATGGTTCACTTAACCATTGTAGAGAATTAACTAGGGTTAGGGTTTGGGTTTGGTTAAAGCATGAGTCACTTGCAAATATCTTCATCATGACAAAATAAAAACCTTCTAGAAGCAACTAGAAGTTTTAACCCTAATCCAAACCCTAATCATGTTTAAACTCCACTAAACAAGTTGCATTAGTTATCATATCATGTTACAATATTATATATCACATATATAATATTTATCGTAACAAAATAAAATAATACAATTAACATATATCGCATATATATCAATGTATTATCCGAGTGAGAAAAAGAATCTTTTAGTGAGCAAATATTAGTTAATGCAATTTAATATATCATATATATTATTATACATTAAATTATCGAATCAACACTTGATCCGACAATCCGGCTATATCGCATATAACCGACTAATATTTATCCGTACCGATTCATCGAATCAACACTTGATCCGATGACCCGGCTGATATCAAATATCGCGAGAATAGAATACGGTATCACATATCGCATTATCCTCGGTCCCGCACATATCACATATGTGCCCCTACTCCGTTTTGCCTCAGTCAAGAAACCTCTGTGTAGGACTCTAAAGAATCGTCAATACGCCGGCAGTAGGTGATAATCATATCAAACACCCACAAGCTGCAAGAGGTCAGCTAAACGTAGCAGCTACCCAGGTATTGATCGCTCAGAAGATCAACAAGCAAGCCTGTACATTCTCCTGCGAATCCAAACAGTAACACTCCCGTACAGTCCGGTCTCGTCGTCTGATATGTTGCATATCTCGCCTAGGGGTGGTGAACGTCAGACCCCAGTAGCTCAATAAGTCGTGTCGATATGAGGTCTATAACAGTTCGAGAAACTACTGATAACACTTACCAGTAAATCTCAGCAACCCTGGCCAGGGATTTCCGGTTATAGCCAATCGAACACAGCACAACATCAACTCCCTATACCGGGAGAGACGAATCCCCTCCTATCGCTCATTGCCTCCATGTGATTCGGGACTGTACCCAAAAGCCACCCTTTTGCACGCCCTCTTGGACGTGGTATGATGGAAATCAAAGCACAGTGGGAATCACACAAGACTCTATGACGATCTCGGGTCGACAGACTACTCTGTACCAGTGTTACCGGAGAACTGCCATCTGACGTATGTTATAATACCATCTGGGAGTTCTCGGCGAGTCCGTCCAGTGTACCCAGTCTCTACTGAGCACCCGTACACCATCCTTGATGTCAAACACCGATGGATATGGGATCATCCAACGCCCATCATATGGGTCAAGATGCGTATACGCTAGTCTACTCTGGTGCATCGATGCCCTGTCTCGATACACCCTCGACTAGGAACAGTTATAGGATGTACTCGTCGACTACCGTGGCCCCACTAGTATGATCTCATCATAGTCCCAGTAGTCGAGTACATATCCTAAGGGCTTTATCAACATGTAATATAGAGACAATCAGAGTACATGTTAAGATAAAGTACAACCAGATAGCATACTATCATGTCGAGCAAGAAAGTCCTCCCTATATATGTCCTAGCATCCACTACAATATACATCGTATGTACAGTAATGGCCTCTAGGGCATACATATAACTAACAATCTCCCACTTGCACTAGAGCCATCTGTTATGGTATCGCATACCCAACAATTAGCTGTGGTTGAAGTATCTCATACTCAACCATCCCATAATAGTCTCTACTGGGAAAAAGGCCTTCGTGAGTGGATCCGCGCTGTTGTCCTCTGTGTCTACTCTCCTAACCTCGATCTCCCTGGAGATCAACCATCTCCATGATCAGGTGATACTGCCTAAGAATTATATCTGGATTTCTGATGGGACGGAAGTTCCTTGGCTAAAGCCACAACTCCATTGTCACACAATGGTAGGAACGAAGTTCATCTTATGAACTTATAAATATCCAGACTGCCTCTTTGGTAGTATCATTGGTAACGATGTATCTTGCCTTTAATCGTCTAGTATGTCACGGTATCTAGCTTGGAACTCTTCCAACATACCGTCCCTCCACTGAGGGTATAGACAAGCCTACGACTGACATTCAGTCGTCCTTATCACCCTTGAACCATTCCAGTGATTCTCCCCAGGATCGATTGATACCATCTCATTACAACTAGTGAGTATCCTAACATCCAATTAGATCTATCTCATAGATCCAAAACCCCGGATTTAGGATGTATCACTTTGATCCTATATGGAGAATCCTTGTGATAAGCGGAGATTAACCGAGCGTAGCATAGGAAACTCCATCCCTATCAAGAGTATGTCATCCACGTACTCTACGAGGATCACCACCATACTCTCTACTACCTTTTCGTATATACAAGGTTCATCTACCATTTTGATGAAGTCAAACTCTTTGACTACCACATCAAAACAGATGTTCCAACTCCGCGATGCCTGTTTTATCATATAAAACATCTTGCACATGTTTCCGCTGCTCCCACTGTCTACGAAGCCATCTGGCTGTGTACTTATAAACGCTCTCTTCTAAAACATCATTTAGAAAAGCAGTCATGACACCCAACCACCAGATATCGTAGTCATGGTATGTAGCCGTGGCAAGTAGGATCTGGATGGACTTAAGCATAGCTTTGAAAGTCTCAACTTTTCCATGTACACCAAGTAATCTTCTCAAGATATACTCGCTCCTGATGGGGATTTAACCCTTCAGATAAAGCAACCAAAGTCCATACTTTGTCGGTGTATAAGGATTCCATCTCAGATCGATAAGCATCCAGCCATTCTTATAGAGTCCCACTCCTGATGGCTAGCTCGAAACTAGTTGGGTCATCATCTCATGATGCAATCCTCGCTCCCACTGTCATAGAGAAACCGAAGTATCTCTCAGGTGGGTGAGGAACCCTACTAGATCGGCGGAGAGGCTGAGGTTCGTTGGTAACTATTGAATCTTTTAGTTTTATCAAATCATCTGCTGTAGTTTTTACAGCTGGAACCTTTCCAGTTCTACATAATAGACCTTGCCTCGAGCTTGTCCGGATTTTGCTTTTAGACATAGGCCGGACAACCCCAAATCTTAACAAACTTAAGATATGGGCTCTTCCCTTTCCATATCACATATGAAGTGGAAGGCAACTGATTTGATTTGAACCCTATTCAATAGGTATACAGCTTCTCAAGCGCATAACACCCAAATAGAAATAGGAAACTCAGTAGTACTCATCATAGAGCACACCATATCAAATAGGGTGCTATTGCTCCGCCCCGATACACCGACGTGCTGTGGTGTATACGAAGGAGTAATGCTGAGAGAGAATCTCATTCTCCTTTAGAATAGTCCAGGAATTCCGTGCTCAAGTATTCTCCTCCTTGATCACATCAAAGGACATAATACTTATACCCGTATTTTGGTTCTCTACTTCTAACTTATATTCTGTGAATATCTCAAAAGGTTCAGACTTGTGTTTCAACAGGAACGCATGTCTGAATCTTGAGAGATTATCAGAGAACGTAATGAAGTAAAAAGAACCGGTCTTGGCATGTGTAGACATGGGACCTTCATACATCAGCATGTATCAATCCCAAAAGTTCACAACTCTTTCTCTGTTTCCAATAAACAGAGCTGTGGTCATTTTATCTTTGTGACATGACCGGCAAGTTTCACAAGATGTAAATTCAAACTAATTTAAATATGCATCTATATGTAACTTTAGCCAGTCGGGTCGCATTGATATGACCTAGTCTACAATGCCTCAAGAAGGATTTGTTCATGTCTGAACTCTTCCTCTTGTTTGTGTTCCTTATACTAAGAACTGTAGTTTGATTTAGAACGTCAATGCTTTTAGATAACGTGCCTGAACCGATCAACTCTTGATATAGGAAATGTTCAAAACATTATCCAACAATACAAAATTATATCCTTTCTTTACTAATAAAGAGACTGATATGATTTTGTATATCAGGTTCGGTATCTAATAACATTTGTTCAGAATCAATGTATTCTGGTAATACAGGGTGACAGTGACCAACAGACTTGGCTGCAACACTTGCACCGTTTTCTGTCTCATGAAACTTATCACCCGTTCTCAGTTCTTTACCTTTCTGTAGCCCATGTAACAGATTACATATACGGGATCCTGATCCGGTATCATATACCCAGGACGTAAAGGACACTGAGAAACAGTTCTGTGTATTGAACACACCCGAAGATGATGCATCAACATGCACTTTCTTCGTTTGGGCGGCACGGGAAATCTGGTATTCCCTAATTTCTTGCTCTGTCCTATAACAATTATAAGTTGGAGCGGGATCAACGTTCCCCAGCTCAGTATAACAAGCGGGTTTGGTCAATATATCCGTATTTTAATATCTTGATTAAGGCGTGATATGGTCGTTACCTGGAGAGAGAGAGAAGAAAACACTCAGCGTATGCTCTTGCAAGATTAGATTGGTTATCTAATATATCTAATCAGGATGTCTCCCACTGTTTTAGTCAAATCTTCCTTCAAACCCTAAAAGGAAAGACTAGCCGGGATTAATTACGCGCTACAAGTTCGCCAATCTTTCAGCCAGGCCAGTGTCGGTACTTTGAGGGAGGTCCCCCGTGCTCTCGCACGAACCTAATTAATGTAAACCTCGTTTTCCCAGAGGCGTAACCCCGTTAACACCTTTCTAGACACCTACTTGATCGGCTAATTGTAATGTGTAAAACTCTCCCAGGAGTAACTCTTACTCGCAGCGGGTATCGAGATCCAACTATCTCATAGAAGGTATGCAATCTCATTACAAATTTCAACACTTGAAATCCCCAATAATATTTTACCCCTAGTGACTTCTGACCTTAACTATGGTCAACAAATCATAAGCACTAGTCAAGTTCTACCCGTCATTTCTTGATTAATTAGACCCACCCACATGACCCTTAACTAAGGTCAACAAAGTCATATGACTGTCCTAACTAATCGCATCATATGCTATATAGGAAGACATCACTTAGCTACCGTACACTGTGCCTTAACTATGGTCAACAAACACAGCACGAATACTAAGTACTCTACTTCCTAAAATGACGGAGGGTTACGACAGGTTTTTCAGAAAACCTATTGCGTAATGAACTTGATATCGTTGTAGAATCGAGTGATTTTAAATAGAGTGTTTTTGAGGCTTTTCTAGTTTTGCTAAAGGGGTCACTCCCGGTGAAGGGATCGTCGGCCCTTTCCTCATCGAATAAGGTGCAGGATATATCATATATACCGCTGTGCAAAGTAAGAACTATAGAAGCAATCAAAAGACATACCGAGTTTGTAGCATCTGCCAGTTATTGCTAAAGGAGTCACTCCCGGTGAAGGGATCTCGGTCCTTTCCTTATCGAATAAGGTGCTGGATGTTCTACAAGGAACACCGCTATGCAAAGCAAGAACTGTAGCTACCAGTTTTTATAAACAAGTTTCTACAACATCTTAGGTTTCTTTTATTTCATTAATCTCATTAATGAAGTCCCATTTTAATATGCTTCACAAGCATCTCTTTTGAAACGAAATCTGCAATATAACATATATCTCATATATATAATATAAACATTCGTCACAGGCAGTAATATGATCTCATCACAGAACATTGCAGCAGAAGAACATATATGAAATATTGGATATACTAGGACGTCCGTGTTTTCAATACGAGCCTGTATAAAACACGGATTCCACGGTCGCGATGAATAGCCGAACCCACATCTCCAGACCCCTACGAGAGCGGCAAGTAACACTGCCAACTCTAGGGTTAGGAGACCCGGTCTCGACTCCTCGAGATGGTCTCCTACTGGACCCTAGAATCCGGTTACTTGTGCTCCCCGCCTTGGGTCTACCTAATGCGGAAAAGTTAATAATATACAACGGTGACATCTTCCGCTACCTGGAAGTGCCCCAATAAAAGACTATTACATACAAATGAATTTTACATGAATGAAAAAGAAAAAACTCTCATCTCACATAAAACCCCCGGCTATTCAAATGCGACGATCCAATACAACATATCACAGCAACACATAATATCTCATATCATCAACGTAAGCAAGTATGCGTATCCCGATTGTCGTTGATGTATAGCAATGAAGCCGGCAATACACCACATACTACGCTTACGGTCACAGAAAAGAAAGTGTAAAACTACAACAGTTGGAATCCGCAACCTCTTTAGACATCGCATGCCTAACCAAATGAATTCCTTAGACATCACATGCCTAACAATTATAAACCCCGCATTTTAGTCTCATTATCGAAAACTCTTTTCAATATCAAGTCGGCCAATTCAACAAGATTCCCGACGTGTTGATCGAATGCTCGTCGCAAACTTTAGTAGGCGGCTGCACCCCTGATACCGTCGACGAAGTGCACTAAGGCGGAACACCGCTACCGGGAGCACCCGAACGGATGCTTTCGGCGACGGGGTTCTCCTACAGTCACTTGGTCAGGGCTATGGAGTAAGGCTGTCTATTAAGTTTACCCGGCGAGTATCCGCGTACGCTACGTGATTGCGACGGACTTTTGATCACATCAAAATTCCGTGGCAACCGATCATCTGAGACTAAACTGCTATGTTTATAATATTCAAATTAGTTATCACATAACTACCTGTGGATTCTAATTAATGTATCACATTCCAGATAAATAGAAAAAGTTAAACTTTCCGATCGAATCATCAAGCACAAAAGATTTCCCCAATATATCTCAACACTTGAAATCAGTTTAAAAACGTCCATCACATGCCACAGTACCAATGGTCCAGCCGTAGAAGGGTCAAGCCAACGCCTCACATGTGGCACGCCGTACTGCCCCAAACCCTAAGGTTCAAAGAGCAGTTCAAGACGGTCACATAATCGAGTTAAGGTTTGTTGTCTTCTAGAGGGTCCATCGAGTTACTTGCACGACTTAGAACATTCTTAAACACGAGGAAAAATCCAACTTTTGAAAAATTTTCCGACAGGGGAAAAATTGAGTTATTGATATCCGTTCGAACTTTTTAACAGTTTCTAAAAGTTATCCGGAAAACCACATAGACAAAATCTGATACTCCGATCGAATCATCGAATCCCCAAAACAACCCCAGATGATTCAACTCTTGAATAAATATTAAAAATTCCCAGAAAATCCAGCATAATAAAATAGGAGTTACTGTGCAAAGAAAAATTGATGACGTCATCATTGCGCCGCGGAACCGCCGCAGAAAGCATGCTTCTGCCGCGGTTCCGCCGCGCTTCTTACTGTTCATCAAAACATTTTTGTACCGTAATTCTTAGAATTCCCTGCTGAATTTTTTAAGCATTTTTAATTTGGAAAAATCCCAGTTTTTAGAAAAAGTCCAGAGAGCGGGTTTTAACGGGGTTTCGGGTTTCGATCGGACTTTAAACTTCGTCTAGACTTCGCCTAAAGCTCTAGCTTGGCTCTGATACCACTGTAGGGTTGCTAGGCACGCGCACAAGGGTCTACGAGGCATCAACCATGCCCGAATAAAAATTTAGCCGTGCCGAACAACCCGAATACGGAACTTTAAACTAGAGATTAGGCGAAAACTAACATGTTAACAACTTTAACACTAAGTGAGAGGGATTACAACCTTTGTAGATCCGGTCCTTCACTTCATATGCTCCGTGTTGTGGTCCCTTCGCTGCGATCATCGGGATCCGGACTCTCGAGAGGTTCCACGAAGAGAAAGACGCAACCTTTGCTTCCGATCTTCGATACTAAGATGATCTACCTTGAAGTTTCTTTAACACAAGCTAACACTCATGAAATGATATGAACGCTCTCATCTAAATGGCAAGGGAAGATGAGGATGATGAAGTAGGATTATTGCTCTATTTATTTATCTTTTTCTCATATTTATCCATAACAAAATCAAAGCAAGAAACCATTTCAAGCAAAGAAAAAGAAGGAAGAAGATGATGAATAATGTTGTAATCCTTTTGTGATGAATAGGAAAAGAATAATATGATAGATTATGCAACCATGGTTCACTTAACCATTGTAGAGAATTAACTAGGGTTAGGGTTTGGGTTTGGTTAAAGCATGAGTCACTTGCAAATATCTTCATCATGACAAAATAAAAACCTTCTAGAAGCAACTAGAAGTTTTAACCCTAATCCAAACCCTAATCATGTTTAAACTCCACTAAACAAGTTGCATTAGTTATCATATCATGTTACAATATTATATATCACATATATAATATTTATCGTAACAAAATAAAATAATACAATTAACATATATCGCATATATATCAATGTATTATCCGAGTGAGAAAAAGAATCTTTTAGTGAGCAAATATTAGTTAATGCAATTTAATATATCATATATATTATTATACATTAAATTATCGAATCAACACTTGATCCGACAATCCGGCTATATCGCATATAACCGACTAATATTTATCCGTACCGATTCATCGAATCAACACTTGATCCGATGACCCGGCTGATATCAAATATCGCGAGAATAGAATACGGTATCACATATCGCATTATCCTCGGTTCCGCACATATCACATATGTGCCCCTACTCCGTTTTGCCTCAGTCAAGAAACCTCTGTGTAGGACTCTAAAGAATCGTCAATACGCCGGCAGTAGGTGATGATCATATCAAACACCCACAAGCTGCAAGCGGTCAGCTAAACGTAACAGCTACCCAGGTATTGATCGCTCAGAAGATCAACAAGCAAGCCTGTACATTCTCCTGCGAATCCAAACAGTAACACTCCCGTACAGTCCGGTCTCGTCGTCTGATATGTTGCATATCTCGCCTAGGGGTGGTGAACGTCAAACCCCAGTAGCTCAATAAGTCGTGTCGATATGAGGTCTATAACAGTTCGAGAAACTACTGATAACACTTACCAGTAAATCTCAGCAACCCTGGCCAGGGATTTCCGGTTATAGCCAATCGAACACAGCACAACATCAACTCCCTATACCGGGAGAGACGAATCCCCTCCTATCGCTCATTGCCTCCATGTGATTCGGGACTGTACCCAAAAGCCACCTTTTTGCACGCCCTCTTGGACGTGGTATGATGGAAATCAAAGCACAGTGGGAATCACACAAGACTCTATGACGATCTCGGGTCGACAGACTACTCTGTACCAGTGTTACCGGAGAACTGCCATCTGACGTATGGTATAATACCATCTGGGAGTTCTCGGCGAGTCCGTCCAGTGTACCCAGTCTCTACTGAGCACCCGTACACCATCCTTGATGTCAAACACCAATGGATATGGAATCATCCATCGCCCATCATATGGGTCAAGATGCGTATACGCTAGTCTACTCTGGTGCATCGATGCCCTGTCTCGATACAGCCTCGACTAGGAACAGTTATAGGATGTACTCGTCGACTACCGTGGCCCCACTAGTATGATCTCATCATAGTCCCAGTAGTCGAGTACATATCCTAAGGGCTTTATCAACATGTAATATAGAGACAATCAGAGTACATGTTAAGATAAAGTACAACCAGATAACATACTATCATGTCGAGCAAGAAAGTCCTCCCTATATATGTCCTAGCATCCACTACAATATACATCGTATGTACAGTAATGGCCTCTAGTGCATACATATAACTAACAGACAACTCAATCAAATCTCGAATTAATTTCATGAATTTTCTTTTATATTTTCATTTCAACTCATCTAAAGCAAGATCGAATAAGTATACGCATCTCAGTGGACGATCTATATTCATTAACGAGCTACATCGACACCGTTAATTGATTGCGGTATAAATTTCTTTGGTTGTGAAACATTTTACTTAATACGATAAGAAAAGATCAATTACTCCTCCAGCACACCGCCCCTCCATTGAAGGTAAATACAAAACCCGAGACAGGCTTGCTATCATCCTTATCACTCTAAAATCTTGAATCTGTGAAGTACTCGACCTTAAGGTCTCCATTACCGTATACTAAGAAAATCTCCTTAGTCCTTCTTAGGTATTTAAGAATATTCTTCACAGCCGTTCAATGATTCTCACCTGGGTTTGACTGATAATAGCTTACCACGCTAAGCGCATATGCTATATCTGGTCTGGTACACAGCATCGCATACATTATAGATCCTACCGCCGAAGCATCTCATGCGAACGCTCTCCTTATCAGTCTTGGAAGACATCTCTTTGGAGAGGGTGATTCCGTGCAATGCAGGTATATTACCGTGCTTGGAATCTTCCATACTAAATCTCTCTAGTATGGTCTCTATGTACCTGGACTGCGAAAGTCCCAATAATCTCTTAGATCTATCTCTGTAGATCTTAATCCCAAGAATGTACGAGGCATCACCCAGGTCCTTCATAGAGAACCTTTGTGACAAGAACAGCTTGATCGATTGTAACATAGGAATATCATTTCCTATCAAAAGAATGTCGTCCACATACAAGACTAGGAATACGACAGTTCGTCCTACAATCTTCTTATATATACATGACTCATCTCGTTCTTGATGAAGTCAAAGTCCTTGACTGTTTCATCAAAACAGATGTTCCAGCTCCACGATACCTGCTTTAATCCATAAATGGATTTAAATAACTTGCACATCTTCCCGCTGCTCCCACTATCTACATAACCTTCTGGTTGATCCATATAAAACACACTCTTCTAAACTTCCATTTAGGAAAGCCGTTTTTACGTCCATATGCCAGATTTCATAGTCATGGAAGGCAGCAATGGCAAGTAGGATCTGAATGGATTTAAGCATAACCACTGGAGAAAAGATTTCGTTATAGTCCACTCCTAGTCTTTGACGAAAAAATTTTACAACGAGTCTAGCCTTATAGGTTTCCACCTGCCCATCTACACCAAACTTTCTTTTGTAGATCCATTTGCATTCAACGGGTTTTACCCCATGTAGAGCAATATCCAAGGTTCACACTTTATTGGTGTACATGGACTCCATTTCGGATCGCATGGCATCCGGCCATTTATCAGAGATCCTACTAATAATGGCCTATCTGAAACTAGTAGGATAATCTTTTTCCAAGATGCAATCCTCTCGATCCCCGTCTATGAGAAAACCGTAGTATCTCTAGGGTGGATGAGAAATCCTACTAGATCTGTGGTGTGGCTGAGTGTCACAACCCAAAATGTAGCACGTGACGGACCTTAAACTACGTAACGTCTCTAGGCGCAACGTAATTCAAGTAAGCCAAAACCTAGCAATCTAAACCATCAAAAGTAGTAAGTGATAATAACTTTGTTAAAACTTTTGAAATCTCATTCCAAATTCTTTAAAGTCCAAATTTATTTCTTTTAAAAATTTGGCAGCACCTCCTTTG
The DNA here is from genome assembly GCA_030015575.1 of Agapanthus africanus. Lineage (NCBI taxonomy): Eukaryota > Viridiplantae > Streptophyta > Magnoliopsida > Asparagales > Amaryllidaceae > Agapanthus > Agapanthus africanus. The sequence continues at coordinate 309,343,803 of CM057344.1, read as the reverse complement.
TAAAACAAGCCCCCAAAAAGGGTACAACATAAATATATAAGTAAAGCATCCCCAACGGGAGCAAATCCAAGCCCAAAGGCGGAAAACAACCACCACAAGCAAATATACGACACTGTAGCGAAGAAAGAGACGATATAAACGAAACTGCATAAAAGAGCTCCATGTAACAAAATAATATACAATATCGTCCTCACAACTCGTCTCTAAGTCAATACATGATAATGGTAGATGGAGAGTACAAGGTACAAAGATATACAATGAGCAATATCGGATAACCGCAAAACCCACCTATAGCAAAACTGCACACAGTCAGCCATAGCGGTATCCGCTGCAAAAGATGATACGATTGGTAGAAAGCCCTGCCTCTGACTACTCTGAGGAACAACCTGCAAACCCTGTGGCACAACAGGAGTGATTTGCCAACTCATGAATAGTAAATAACATATGCAGGTAATCGCAAGTATGCACGTACTGCGCGCATCTATCACATGCAAGCTAATAGCAATAAATGGCCATATGTGTAATAGTCATAAAATGTACTCTAGCAGGTACAACTAATACATGAAGCAATAATATAGCAATATGTATATGCAACAGTTATGAAAGGTACTCTATCGGGTACTACTAATACATGAAGCAATGCATATAAAATAAATGCGGAATATAGGATAAAACATGTCATCCTTACGGAATCCTCATCTGGCAGGACCAGTGTCCATCTAGACAATACAAATCCCAAATATCCTAAAATTAGCCCTCGGATCGGCCCTCATATCGGCCATTAGATCGGCCCTCATATCGGCCCACAGATCGGCCCTCACATCGGCCCTCAGATCGGCCCTCAACATCAAGCAATGAATAAGAATACATGCACAGATCATTATGATATATATATATATATATATAACAACGTCCCATACCACTGATATATATATATAAATGCATATATAATAGTGTCCCATACCACTGATATATATACTTAGAGGTAAAATATCATGAAAACTAGTGTCTAATATCGATACATAAATACTCATCTATCAGGCGTCATCACCCCGACTGCCCCTGATATGTACGTATCATACGTTCATCAGAAACCCGAGTGCTCCAACTGTCGGCACTCGAATTCCCCGTATCCATACGTACATGACTCCGGTCGATATCTCCACGATCACCGCCGAGTTCAAATACTGTCACCGGTAGGTATGATTCCCCTGCCATGCTCATCGGCATGAACCTTCGACATACCATTCTTGCCCCGGGGTACCTCCGGGCCCCACCATGTACCCGCACACAGCCCACGATACCTCCTTGCATGGGGTATATATCAGAACTGAGAAATCTCATGGTGGATGCTGAAATATCATATCAAGAGAAACTAGGTTTTTCAAATAATGCATAATTTCATGAAACTACCACGGTCCTCAAATCCAGAAAATATCATGTGAAATCCATATGTCAATGCGAAATCCATGAGATATAATATATGCAACATGAAACAGTAATATGAGCATATAAAGAAAAACCGCTATTTAACTGCAACAAGTTATGAAATATATCATGCGGTTCCTAAATTCTCCAAATCCATACAACATCATATAGAGGTGAACATGTAGTTATCGCCAGGTATGCGTAACCATGTCGGTATAGCAAGTTATGGATATCTACCTATCAGTAATGATGTAATACCTTCCAGGTATGTGTGTAGCTATGTCAATCTAGGTATGTGTATATACAAGTCAATAATGATACAATACCCTTCAGGTATATGTATAGCTATATCAAGGTATACGGGTGTACATGTAAGTATGTATACAAGATGTACATGTAGCTACGTCTCATATGTGTATATACCTATTTCTAAATGGTACAATATCATATAGGTATAAAGGTAGCTAACATGTAGGCATGTCAAGGTATATGTGTAAGCATGTAGGTATACAGGTATGCTATATGTCATATGCACAATGGAATATGAATCAATGTCTTTAACCAATACAATATCACAGAGTATAGGGTTGTGCGTGTCATGGCAATTATTGACGGTGTGTGGCATACAATCAGTGCTCGTGCAACATGAGCCGTCAATAATAGTGTAGTGTCCAAAGGGTACAAGTCCAAGCACAACAAGTAATAATATGCAATGAGGTGTATGCGCAAACTCCATATATGCAATAGAATAGGCGACTAATATCATATCATCTCTAGCCCAGACGCATAATGCCATACGGGCGATTCCCCTGTAGATGTTGAATCTACTCACTGATGATCCTGGCTATGTAAAGCCAACTACTCGCTTTCCCTTCTTCGCAGCGTCCGAAGTCCCCGACTGCGATCCTAAAATCACAAAACAACAAAGCAAGTGTATATATATTAGCAATCGACCAATAACACGTAACCATTACGTTTGACCAACGCACCAACTCCAAACATACTCTCAAGTGTTCGCTTAGTAGCTAACGTGCATAGCGACACTACGAAACCAACTCAAGAGCAACAGATACACAATGACACGAACCGTATCGAATAACGTAACGCGCATAAATGAAACACTAGAAACAAGCAAAGTGATCCCAGATTTTGCTATCCAAACAATTTGTAAAAGATGCACATACCACAAAACCACACACAACCCTAGAGAACCCTACCCCAAAATACACCACCAACCACCCCACTCTGGCCGCAAATTGCGGCCAGAACCATTAAATTTGCGGCCTGTTCTTGAGGGAATAGGCTCGTATTTTGAGGGTATCTTCTAGGTCACCACATTAGGTCACTGTGATGGGAACTTTTCCAACAAAAACCTGGTTTGATAGCAGATCATCTGAGACACCAAACTATACTAAAAATACGATATTTACCCGCAACGAAAGTTTATATGTTCTAAACTGAAACGAATAAGCTACGCAACACAATAAACACCTAATTAACAGAAAGAGATCATTACCTACTCCTACAAGCTCAAAGATCCTATCTTTCCAAGCTCCAAGGCATCCAAGAGGCAAAGCATGGCTTAAGATGTGATTTTTGTGAGATTTTGTGAAGTTTAGTGATGGATTAGTGAAGATTTGTGAAAGGTAGGGTGAGTGTTCAGTTGAGGGAAGAGGGAGATGAGAGATAATTATAAGAGATGAAGTGAGAGAGAATGAGAGAGGGTGTGAAGAAAAGAGAGAGAGAGAGAGAGAGGTGAGTGTAAGAGGTGAGTGCACCATTGCAATAACTCTCCATTAATGCAAACCATCAAGTATCCATGACTCACCTTGCCACCTCCTCTTCAATCCAAAACAAGAAGAAAATATCTCCCTTAAATATCTAGAGTTTTAGGTTAAGGGTTAAGCAAGGATTAGGTTAAGGTTAAGTTGTCATGGACACTAAACTAGATTAGCACAAATAAACCCTCACATTAACGTGCACACGTGTGTCAAGCCATAACAAATAATAATAAAATATTAATTAAATGTTCTAAAATGTAAGGAACCCAAATTGGTAAACTTTTTACCAAAAACCCGCACTACCGCTTAATTAACACTAATCGAAAACTAAGGCGTTACACTGAGGCTCATCCGGGGTTATTGAATCTAGCGGTTCTACCAAATCTTCAGTTATAGTTTGTCCCTCTAGAATTTCTTCCGGTTCTACCGCGCTCCAACTAATTTCTTTTGCAAGAAATTCCTTCTCTAAAAAGACGGCATGGCGAGCAACAAACACCTTCTATTCCTCGGTGCGGTAGAAAAGATATCCTTGCGAATATTTAGGATATCCTATAAACTTACACAAAAATGATCGTGCCTCGAGTTTGTCCAGGTTCTGCTTCTTTACATAAGCCGGACATCCCTATACCTTAACAAAATTAAGGTATGGTCTTTTCCTTTCCCATATTTCATATGGGGTGGTAGGCATGGATTTTGTCGGAACTCTATTCGATAAATATGCTGCAGAGTCTAGCGCATATCCTCAAAATGAAAGAGACAACTCGGCGTTACTCATCATAGAGCGAACCATGTCCAATAGGGTACGATTCCTCCGCTCCGATACACCGTTGTGCTGTGGTGTATACGGAGGTGTAAGCTGATAAAGAATACCATTCTCTTTTAGAAGGTCCCGGAATTCCGTACTTAGGTACTCCTCTCCTCTATCAGATCGAAGAATCTTGATACTTTTGCCAGTCTCGTTCTATACTTCGTTTTTGAATTCTTTGAATTTCTCAAAAGCTTTAGATTTGTGTTTCATGAGATACACATATCCGAACCTAGAGAGATCGTCAGTGAATGTGATGAAGTATGAGAACCTACCCCTTGCATGTATAAATATTGGACCACATACATCATTGTGTATGAGTCCCAAGAGCTCTGCTGCTATTTCTCCATGTCCGGTGAACCGAGATTTAGTCATCTTTCCGTTGAGACAAGACAGACAAGTCTCATAAGATGAAAATTCGAACGAATTAAAAAAATCCATCTTTATGCAACTTACTTAGTCTTTTCTCTCCGATATGACCAAATCTACAATGCCACAAGTAGGATTCGTTCATTTCTGGACTCTTTCTCTTGCGTGTGTCTTGTATATTGAAAATTGTGTTTTTATTTAGAACATAGATACCATTACACAGTGTACCATCTGCAACCAATACCTGATTAATGTAAATGTTCATGATATTTCTATCAAGAACAAACTTATATCCATCTTTATCAAGTAAATAAACTGATATGATGTTGCAAACCATGGAAGGTATATAGTAGCAATTGTTCAAAATCATAGTATTGCCATTTGGCAATACTAGGTGATATTCACCGACGGCAGCAACATCAACTTGTGCTCCATTTCCTACTCTGAGGGACATATCACCAGGTCTAACCATCCTACTTTTTCTCAGTCCCTGCAATAAATTACAGATATGAGATCCTAATCCGGTATCTAGTACTCAGGAGGTAGGATTGACCGAAAAACAGTTCTCAATAACAAAAACACCTAAAGACGCAATAGTGTGCTTCTTCTTAGTTGGTGTCATCAAGGAATTCATGCGATCCACTTTCCCTTGCTCATACTTATGACAGCTGTCATAAGATAGAGCCGAACCGACGTTCCCCAGCCATGAATAAGAATTCGGATTGGTCAAGCAATACATTTTATTATCTTGATTACGGCGTGAAATGGTTGCTACCTGAAAAGAGAGAAAAGAAACACTTAGCGTGCGCTGTTGCAAGATTGGATTGGTTATTAGTTATCTAATCAAGATGGCTCCCACCGTTTCCTCGAATTCTTCATCAAACCTTAAAAGGATAACTAGTCAGGATTAATCGCACGTTACAATACTTGCTTAACCTTTCGGCCAGGCTAGTGTCGGTACTTTGAGGGAGGTTTTCCAACGCTTTCGCGAAGTTTCTTAATTCTATAACCACTTTTCCCGGGAGGTGTACCCCCGCTAATATCGTTCTAGACACCTAATTGGTTTATAGTATTGATTGTTATGTGAAATAATCTCCCAAGAGTAATCCTACTCATCAATAGGATCGGAATCCAACTATCATTATGTAATAACCTTAGGTATAGTACCATCTAGAAGTTCTCGGTGAGTCCATCCAGTGTATTTACACCCAGTGAGCACATGTATACGATCTTAGGTGCATCAGACCACGCGGGACCAACACTCACCCCTCGTCGAGGTCTAGATACGTATACACTAGTCCACTCTAGAGTATCAATGCCCAGTTTTGATACTCATGCGACTAGGGACCATTTAAGGATGTGCTTATAGACTACCCAGCTCCAACAAGAACGATTGCCATCATAACGCTGGTTTTCAAGCAAGATCCTACTGGCTTTATCAACATGTAACTGCCATATGTAATATCAACGATAACATATGCACATGTTAAGATAAAGTACAACCATAATAGTATACTACTGTATCAAGTCTTTATCAATATGTGCAAGCTGGATAAAGCATTAATAGAAACAAATACACATATCAAGATAAAGACAACTCAAATAATATACTATATAACTGAGCAAGATTGTCCTGTACATACATATCCCCAGCATCCACATGTATACATATACAATAATGGCCTCTAGGGCATACATATCTAACACCGTCTGTTTTGATGTCATGGTCAAAGTGTTTGACTTCATCAAAATGAGAGATGAACCTGATATTTGAAAGAATATAATAAAGAGTTTTGTCAGATTTCTCATATGGTATGTGGATGACATACTAATGATAAAAAGTGATGTTCATATGCTGCAATCGGTAAAACAATGATGATCACATGTGTTTCTCCATATAGGACATGGATATCAGTCTAATCCTGGAGAAACATGGGTAATAATGAAGTGCATTTGATGTTCTTGGTATATGGTAATGGTAGCTTCCTGAAGGCGGTAATTACTGATTCTAGCTTCCCAGATAACATGGGAGACAAAAGAGTCTGTCGCGAGTTATAAGTTTACCCTTTTTTTAGGAGCGGTATATTAGAAAGAGTTTCAAGTGGGATACTGAGGTAGTCGTGGCGCTAGATGCTGATTGTGAATCAGCAAAAGATACCGTCTGAGAATTCGCTGGATATAATTGTTTATAAACGTTATCCCATCGCGTAGCCAGGAAAATACTAAGGCAGGTATCGCTCAGTTCGGGAGATATTTGATCTCGGAGAATTTAAGATAAGGGAGAAACATAGAGAAGAGTTGTGTCGGTTCCATTCATTGAGACTAGTTCTCGAACACAGTTTGCGAAACTGTTAATACAGAAGTTGGGTATGAGATATTGCAATAATTGGCCTTAAGTGCAAGTGGGAGATTCTTTGATAGTGGTGCTCTCAAGGCAATTATTGTTATTGAAGGAGGACTTATACGAAAGAACAATCTTACTCATGATGATAGTATACTATCTGGTTTATCTTTATTTGTCATGTGAATACGTTTTACTAGATATCACATATCGCTAAGACATGAGATAAGCCCTTAGGATTTTTGACTACTAGGACGATGATGGAGATCATACTAATAAGGCCTGGGTAGTCGATAAGCACATCCTTAAATGTCCCTAGTCGTAAGAATATCGAGACTGGACATCGGTACTCCAGTTTAGACTAGTGTGCATGTTTCCTAACCCGGTTGGAAGGCGATAGCTGATACTGCAGCTATTGGTGTGACATCGAAGATTATATACAGGTGCTCATTGGATGAGTTACACTGGATGGACTCACCGAGAACTCCTAGTTAGTAATATATCAATATCAGATAGCAGTTCTCTGGTGACATGAATACAGGATAGTCCTTAGGACATGAGATCACCATAGTATCTCATGTATTCCTACTATACTTAGACTTCTACCCTACCACGGCAAAAAGGAGTCGTGCAGACTTCTACCCTCCTCTGTCGCAAAAAAAATTGAGTTATGGGGTTTGACAGATTTCAAACTCTAGACCCGATATGCGATACTCTTAAACGAAGAGACTAGACTGTACGGTGATGTCCCAGATAGACATTGCAGGGTTCAGATGAGCTTGTTCATTGACTTTCTTTCGATTAATATCTGGGTAGCTGTTACGTGTAGCTAGTACCACTGAAGTGATTTTGGGCTATGATTATGATTCTAATCTATTGCCAGCGTATTGTCGAGTTTTTAGAGTCCAACACAGAGGTTTCTCAGCACAGTCGAAATGATGTATGGCACATATGAGGATACGTGGAAGAGTTCGATTAAACACGTGTATACACGTATTTTAATCGGGTGTTTAATGATATTAGCCGGTATATATATATGATATAACCGGATTATTAAATCAAGTGTTTATTTACTAATTAAAAATATATATTTATATATTGATATATTTATATATTAACTAATATCATGCTCATTTTATTTTTCCTCTCTTTATATATTATTTATATATGATATAAATAATATATATCATTTGTCATGGTTGGATATACACATTAGATGTGTGTATAAGAATCACATATGATTTAAAGATAAGGATAAATGATATTTGCTTATATAACAAAATGAAACAATAAGTCATTTATTAGAATTGTGTAGACTTTAGATGACTCATATTTGTTTTGTTCATAAAAATAAGTTATGATATATTTGTTTTTATCTTTGAGAAGCCATGCCATTCTCATCACTTGATCTCTATGGCTATCTCTCTTGAAATGGTTTAAGTGAGAAGGTGTAACATTTCAGAAAATATAAAATATTATTTTTGGAATTTAATATTAAAATAATATATTTCGCGAAAACTACCCGATTTGCGAAATTGGGGTTTTCGTAAAACGATATAAATATATACCAATATTTATGAAATAATTGGAGATTAAAATAATTTATTCATTTAAAAATATATTTATCGGATTTGGCATTTTTATAATTAATTATGCAGTTTGAATAAAAATTGATTAGTGCACTAGTAATCGCGATTAAGCCAAATTCTTGTTTTTACAGTTTTCCATTGCTAGTGCACCATGACATGTTACATGTTGTTTCATTTGTGTGGTTTTATTGGAATTATGCGTGTTATTGTGAGAAAAAGAGAAAAGGTTAAAAAGAGAATGATTGGAGAGAGAGAGAATGAAGCATGGACTTGAGAGGGGTGAGAGTAAGAGAGAGTGAGGGTAAGAGTGAGAGAGGGCAGCCATTCATTTCCCCTCCCCATTATTTCCTTCATCTTCTTCCTCCTCATCTCCCTCCACCTTCACCTCCCAATATCATCTCCAAATCTTCATCAAAACCCTACACCCTTTTCATTAAAAATGATCCCCACCTCACCCTCATCACTTTGGACCCATCAAAGTTGGATTTTGGAGGCTTTGGAAAAGCTAGGGTTTTTCTTGAGTTGCCCAAGTGAGCGATATCTTTTTCCATTTAGTTTAGTTTGAGTTTTCTTGTATTCTAGTTTAGTTTAGAATGTGATTTGGTTAGGGTATGTGATGTCTAGAAAATTCAAGAGAAGGATTTGGGTGATTATGTAGAATCATGAGGTGTAGTGAGTGTTTTGAGACCTGGGAATGAGTATAGAACCTGAAATACGAACTTAAGCTTTGTTCCATGTCGGTTTTATTTATAAATTAGGGACTATAGGGAATCTGGGGCAACCTAGGAAGTTTATGAGAAAAACTAGTAACTCCATTAACCTAATTAAGACACTAGGAGACTACCCTGCAAGTACGAACCCATTCCAAGCAGTATTGGCCGAGCTGGCCGGAATTCTAGGTGATGTGGCCGGCTAAAATGTGGTGGTTGGTGTGTAGGTTAGTCCAGTAGCTCACATACCTCTCATAAAACTCCCTATACTTGCTAGTTTAATCCCATTTTACTTGAGAGAGATTCTGGGAGCCGTTGTGAGTGGTTTTGTTATGTTTTCCGTATTTTAGGAATTCTTGGTTTTAATATTTGATATCGTATTTGGTTGTTGAGCGTTTGTACATCAACAAAAAGGGTTGTTTGATTGTTTTGCATGTGTAGGCTATAGGTTCTAAACCTATGAGCGAACCGTGCCGTATTGGTTTTCCGGACTTGATGTTAATGATATTGCGATATGTGTTGATATTGTAGGTACTTTCGCGTGGATTCCGACATGACGGAGCATGGTGTCATCGACTTCGTCAAGCAAGAATTAAGGTGAGTAGATCTATATCTATAGGGGAAGTCGGGTGGATGGCGTATAACACCCGTGCAAATTTTGATGGAAACCAATATATATATATATATATATATAGATATATATATATATATATAGAATATGGTTAAGGAAACCAATATTAGGAAACTAGGGATATGGTTAAAGGGATAGTTATAAGTGATATGATATGATTAATACGTGATGACGAGATTTGAGGATGATGTTCGATGATATTGCCGTATTGGATACTATAAGACTAGATAGCCGACGTAATGTGTTATCCGAACCATACCTATTTCCAAACTGAAGAATCGTATGCATCTCTTAAATAGATACCTTGAGGGACGTTACGGATTTTCAAATGATGTCTTTTCCTTAAAAACACCGTAGCCCATACTTTCAAAACTACGATTCACATCTTTTAAAACTGATCGTATGGTTCATGTGTGGATGTTAGATTAGATACGTATGCTTATAGCAAATGTAGAATGCATATATAAAGATGACTTAATGTGATGAAAAGAATATACGATGTGATATGATGACTTGATTGATATGTCGGTATATAGATGCGAGTCAATAAGAGATAATTGATACCTTTGCCGGACCCCTGATATGAGATTGTTATGGATGCGATCTGGGATATAGGCACATATGTATATATAATGTTGTGAATCCTGAGTGATATGCCATATGAGACGTTAGGTCCGTACCCTCATTGTTATATGGGTTGATAGGATCCCTAATGGTTTAATGCCGCCGTACAATGATTTACCGTACGTGATAAGTTTTATGATGATTGATCCGTACCCTTGACTAGAGGATGCCGTATGATAGATTATACCGTACGTGATGTTCTTAGGCTGGATGCTGATGGATAGACTCACCGACTCAGATATATTGTAGATACGTATACCTATTAGCATTTCGCGTACGATTTACTTTATGCTATGTTCATGTCACTCTTATTGCATTACATATACCTGTGTTGGTACACCTACACTATTATCGATGATGCGTATGTTACACTTACACAGATTGGCCGGTTCACACACTTCATCATCGATAATTGATATGCTACTCACACAGTAGAATTGCTACATCAAGCTATTATATTGCTATGCTCACATTATGATGATATGCCCATGCTTACATTACTGTTTCATGTTGCATGATATACGGATATTCTTACATTCTGTTTTATGTCGCATACATTATGCTTTACAATTATACGCATTGAGATATGTTGTTTTCATGAGATTTCTGGATTTGAGAACGGTGGTTATTTCAAAAGAATGTATATATTGTTTTAAAAAAAACCCGGTTTCTCTTGATATGATATTTCAGTGCGTCCATCATGCGTTTTCTCGGTTCTGAGACGTGTGATATGTGAAACCCGATTCGAGGAGTTGGATGATCCGTTTACGGGTTCATGGTGGACCCGGTATGGTACCCCGGGGCAAGAAAGGGATGTCGCGCAGTAGATGATGAGCCTGGCAGAGGGACTACTGCCTACCGGTGATTGGTTGGATCTGGAGGTTATCCGGAGAATACCGACCGGAGTCGAGAGATGGATATGGGCCGACCCGTACTACTGGAGCCCGAGGGCCGATCCTGCAGACGGAGCTTGTAGGCCGATCCAGACTGACGGAGCCCGAGATATGAGGATTTACGTGTCGATGTTGGGCACGGGTTTCATGATGTTTTGAATGTCGATATTGGACACTCAGATTCCATGATTTAGATGTGTCGTTGATGGACACACGGATTGATATCCTCATATTTTCATGCATATGCTTTTATGATATTTACATACATGATTTTGTTGTGCCATTGGTTGACCCGTGGACGGGATCCACATGCTGATAGGCATTGATTATATTGTTGACACATATGCAGATACGGTCACCCTAGATATCATAGTATTACCTTCATAATATAGTTGACCTAGGAAATCGTTGTTTTATTCGATTTCTACCTGATGATGTTTTCTACTCACGAGTTGGCAACTCACCCCCGTTGTGCCATAGTTCTTGCTGGTTGACCGCATGGATCAGTAGTGGCATCGCTGACATACAGCTTGCTTTCGGGTGTTTTGATTTGGTAGGTGGTACATGTTGGATCGTAACCCTCTTGTATTTATTATTCCTGTTGTATCTAGTTAACTCCATCAAATCAGAATCTAGTGGTTGTATAAGTAGAAAGACTTAGCAAGACTTGTAGTTGCGAGACTTTGAGCGATGGGTTAAATGTTCGCTTGGTGGGTTTGATGTCTTGCTTTACATTATTCTTTGTATTGATCTTCACCGTTGGGCGTCGTATACTTAGATTCTGTCTTGTGTGGTTGTGATTCCGCCGATTGGAGAAGAGCTAGCTCCTATTTGGGGATGACTTTATCATTATTATGTATATGTGGTTTTGGATTAAAATATACAAAGGAGGTGCTGCGCAAATTTTTAAAAGACGAAACATGTTTTCCAACTAGCAAAATTTACTTGCATTTTTCATGTTCCACTATTTATGCATTAAGAAAACTTTTGATTTTATCATACCTTTATTTCAAAACTTCGCCTCTTATATTTTCTTAAAAAGGTTCAGATTTCTGGGCTTCGGCTTACTTGAATTACGTTACGCCTTTAGACGTTGCGTGATTTAAGTGCCGGTCACGAACTAAATTTTCAGGTCGTGCCAGAAGGTGAAAAAGAAAAGAGAAGAATTTAGCGAGCTAATTATTCTATAACTTATACTAATCATCCTTAGCAAATTTAATTAGTGGGTTGCTTCATTTTGATAAGATCAATTTATAGCTAAAGTTTGTGATGGAGTTATCTCATTGTGGATCATCTTCGGCAAGGAAATCACCTAGCATGCTTGTTCCGGGCTTCGTGGAGACTAGTCAGAGTCCAAGGAGAGGTGGTTAACACGCTACAAAAGGTTGTAGCACTCTAAACTTGTTCTCTTTTATTTTTTGCAATTGTATCTATTTGATGATCTTGGTTAGGTTTTGGTTCTATGTTTGAAAAATTTGTTGTTATCGTATTCCTCCGCGGTCCGTGAGTGTCATAACTCTAGAGTCGAAACTTACATATCCGACCCTCCGATGATATTTCGATACACCGGTAAAGTTAAGCGAGATTCTGGGAAGCATGGATCATTCGATTTGGCGATGGATGACAATATTGAAATTTCGAATAAAATCATAGGAGAGGTTTCGTTTTCTTCTTGTTCTGTCAAGTGTTGCCTAGATTATTTACATGGCAATGCGCAATACAAGATTTTTGTATCAAATTTGGATGGATTCACATTGAACATCTGAAGAAGTGATGAAAACTAAAGCTACTACATCTGAGCATAAACTGTTACTTAAGAGTAAGTAATCATTTAAGAGAGTTGTTTTTAAATGCTTAGAAAGAGGTTATAAATCAAGATTTGGTGTATACATCTTGTAATGGCAAAGTAGTGTAAATAAATTTTAAGGACATGAGAGTAATGGACGTAGAGAAGTAGAAAATTATGGTGTTTGCCAAAATCATTAAAAAAATTAAGAGACAATATCTCATGTAACCATGATTGTTACTAAGAAACACACTTTTTCATGTACCCATAATTATTACTATTAGAGCATTTTCTGATCATATATTTGTAGATCATATATTTTTCAAATAAGATGAATGTTAATTTGTTAAAATTATGCTGTAGAGGGGGGAAAATAATTATGGTTATTTGATGAAAGAGTAAAATTTGTAATAAAATTCATTAAATCTCTGTTATAACTAAAGCGTATAGGTCATGTGGCACTTCCAATATCAATTCAAGGAAAAATTGGATAAAGGAAAAAAGCCCTTAATTATTAGGATGTCCACAACATCATTTAAATTCAAAAATTAAACGAAGTATCCGATAATTTAGTTCAACATTTTTATTTAAAAAAAACTGCCTACTTTCTACCAGTAGTTACAATTTTTTATCAAAATCAAATTGTCACCATTGAGCTTCTCATCCCCAATTTTCTGTCCATGTGCAAAAATTATAGGTCTTTTAGAAGCACAAAAGCGAACCAATTAAATGGCATGAAAGTTTTGACAAACATTTGATTTAATCGTGTAGTATGAGCAAGTCTTAAATATGTAAAGAAAATAAGATGGATGCTTTATATTACGATATTTGTTTGTTCTTAATATTCATATTTCGTTATGTAGGACAAAATATGGATTTTCATAAAGAATTTGAGAGATTTTCAGATTACGAAATTTATCATTAAAGTTCCAAATGAAATATGAAATAGCTATTGGAAGGTATACGTATCTCAACAATAATATGATGTTGAAATGGATTTAAAGAATTTGAGTGATGGATTAAAAACTTATTACTAGATCTCCTAGCTAAATAATTTTAGCTGAACAATGACTTGATACAGAAAAAGGTGAAAGAGCCCGAAGCTGTTTTTTTCTTGATGTACCTTGCATAATCATTCCAAACCCTTCCCCTCTTCCCTACTCTTTTCTATTTTCTTCTTGATTGTTGGATGTATGGAATATCATATGTGATGTAAGACTTGTTTGTAAATACTATTCTCGTTCATCAGACCTAAAAAAAAGAAGAAAAGAACTAAATAATTTTAGCAGAAAAAACCAAGAAGGGATGGATTATTTTAACAATGGATATAGGTACCACACCAAATATGAGATTATATGTGCTTCTGAATATCTAATTACTTAGATTTCTGGTTAAGTTTACACAGTTTTTGCGATGTCTGGCTACAAAGCATTTTTTTAATGTAATATCTAGATCAAGGGTGCCCCCTCAATTAAAGCTATTATTAGGATATGCACAAAGCAAAGTTTGAACTGAAAATAACGATATTCACAAAGTAATCTTTAGATTACAAAATACTGATCATCTTTTTATTCATTACTAGCACTTACAAGACCGGACAGACACCTTCGCTCCCTCATCCTCCTAAGTTTCTCAGAGCATAATATTCTTCTTCTATTGTCCAACCGTGTTCTTTTGGCTGCAGGGCCTGCTAGTGCATTATCCACACTTGATTTTATCTATATTAAGAAAAAGTTCAATTACCCAACAATAAAAGGTTAGGAAATTAAGTCGCAGTTACAAAAACCATAGTGGAAAACTATTCACCTTATCAAGCTTATCTCTGACCAATTGAACCGTCTCATTCATTGATGAAGATGAGAAGTATTCCTGCATGAAGCATCGGCACCTTTTATATTGTAATATATGGTATCTTGATTCTGAAGTGAAGCATACAAGTTTAGATTTAATTTGGCTAAATTTACACACTTGAACTTCCCAGTGTTTTCCAGATAAGTGCCCTATACTTTTTTGTAACAAACAGCTACCCTGAACTTAGTAAATTGCAATTAAATCCCTCAAACATTCCATGCTTTCCAATTTGTTACTGTGTCATTTCTGTAAAGGTAAAAACATTCTGCCTAAAATGTAGCATTTGGTATTAGAGCGAAAAGATAAAGAAAGATTACGGTATTTTTCTGCAATTTTCAAAGTGCAGGGCATTTATTTGTCACCACGAAAAGGTATGGGTGTGAATCTGTTGAAATTTTAAGGAAATTTTGTGAAATTTAACATTTGAAAAGAGCTGTGTGAAAATTGAAAGACAAGTAACTAACTATGATGCATATATACTCAATTACAGATCCGAAGGGAATTAAAAATTTTGTGTAATGTATCCTCATACACAAGTAGCCCAATCAAAAGCATTACCTTGTTTGATGACACATGCGATATTCTAGGATCCATGATCTCAGAAGATTGATTTGGCACCAGATTTCCCCTGAGAATAGGAAATAATTGTAACAAAAACATTTCCTCAAAATGATGAAATAACAATAATGTCCAAAGTCTCGGGATAAAAAAGGTTTCAGTAAAATGCCATATGACTTCTCTTAATAAAAACGACAGAAATATTGAACTTTACCTATCATTAAAACTCTAAAACTCGTAATAATTTGATATTGATGAAGCCTGATCTATACTATGAAGATGATTAGGAACATGAGAAGGGACTTTGTGTAACGTTTTAGAATTCATTATGCGAATTTTTTCGTTTTAGGGTTAAATTGTCGGTATTTTCTGTTTTAACCCGACTGTGTTCAAACGACCATATAGACTTGCCAGCACCTAGGTTAGCTAAAATAAAGCTAGTGTGCAAGCTTTGGGGGTATATGGACGTTTTGGTTCAATTTGAATTTTTCCCAATTTTAATATTATTTTAATGCGGTATTCACATTTTGGGAAATTCCTATTTAGTGATCTTTTCAACAAATTAAGTTTGGGTAAACCCAAAACCCCACATAGTATCTTGATTCCTTGTGTTGACTTAGGGTTTAAGGTTTAAAGAAAAGAAATGAGGTGCATGCATGTGTGCATGTGTTGTGTGAATGCATTAAATTGCATTTATTGTTAGAAATTGCTAGGAAGCTCCACACAAAACCCCCACCTCCTCTCTTGGCCGAGATCCCTCCCTTTCCTACTGCCCTTGATCATTTCCTTTGCAATTTGCATCAATCAAAACTCAAAATTCTCCAAAATTCCAAAATATATCACAAAATATACTTCTAGTCTTGGTTCTTGCTCTTTGATCACTTGGAAACTTGGAAAGCTTGGATCTTGTGAGCTAAAGTTGATAGGTATAATCCCTACACTGTTAATTAGGTGTTTTTATGTTGTTTAGCTCGTTGGTTGCAGCGTAGAACACTTTAAATATCGATTAGTGCAATATCGTGTCCTTTTTGGATCTCTGTGAACTGCTGTGATCTGGAAATTTTAGTGGGTGACCAAACAAAATTGTAGTGATGTACTAGTGACCCTGGAGTACCACCTGAGTCACAAGGATGACCCCATCGACCGGGGCCGGCGACCCCTTCAGAGAATTCCGGCGATGCCGGCGATGCCTGGAGGTGCTGGGGTTTGGCTTTTGTGGGTAGTTGCCAGCTGTTGGTTAGGGGTGTTTGGTACTGTTTACTTTTTTAGTAATTTTAGTATGAAAAATCTGGAATCGTTTACCTATAAATAGTGTTTTGAATCCGCGTGTTACGTAATCCGACACGAATCGTGTTCTGTTGCAGCTGCTGTACTCAGTTTGGTTTAGTAGTGTCACAACGCACGTTAATCACTAGACCAAGACTTGTGAGTTAGTTTAGTGTTGGTGCGTCATTTAAAGTGTAGGTTTACATTATATTAGTCTATTCTGAGATATTTGCACTATTTGTGTGTTTGTGAATTTATAGCGTCGCAAGCGGGGCTTCGTACGCTGTGAACAAGGGGAAGCAGGTGGTCGGATTTTCATAGCTGAAGGCCATTGGTGAGTAGATTTAACATCTACGGGGAAATCGCCCGTATGGCGTTATGCGTCGGGGTTGATATGATAGGATAGCTACATGTTATTACATATTGGTTAATTTCATATGAATGTCATTGCATAGTAGTATCTGTTGTACCTTTAGATATAACACATTACTGACGGTTCATGTTGCACGAGCACTAAATTGTATGCTACAACCACATCGTCAGTAATTGCTATGACACGCACAAACCACCTACATACGTGATATGGTAGTGGATAGGGATGGTGGAGGTAGTAACTCTTATTCCTTTGTGTGTAGGAGATATTGTTGACACCTACATACGTGTTATTATGTTTAACATGGATAGTTAAGATAGTAACTATTAATCCATTTCACTTATACCTTACTATAGCCACTTGTACATCTTTCATACATATTGACATGTACACCACATAGTCTATTACAGCTACATGTATATCATGCACACATATTGACATGCACACTTGCATATTTTCGCTATAGTTGTATGTACCCCTAGAGGTATTGTTTTGATATGTGATATTGAGTTGTTGATCATTGCGCTTATGAAATGCATCATACATACTGGCTTAGATGTAGATACTTAAACCTTGCCACACTTACATATACACTTCATATGATGCTGCACTTGTTTTTCGGAGGATTTTGGAAACTGCAAGATATATTTTAAAGATGGATTCATTTAAAAGAGCGGATTTCCCTTGATATACTCATATTGTTGTTTTATGTTGCATATATCAGTTTTTTTCATGGATTTACGCATTGAGATATGGATTTCATTTGATTTATGGATTTGAGAACCGTGGGGGTATTTAAAGAAAACTATGTATTGTTTGAAAACCCGGTTTCTTTTGATATGATATTTCAGTGCGTCCACCATGTGATTTCTCGATTCTGAGATTTTGCTTGTGATACCCGATTCGAGGAGCGGGAGTCACCGTCTGCGGGTACATGGTGGACCCGGTATGGTAGCCCGGGGCGAGTGGTGATTTCGTGGTGTAGATGATAAGCCTGGCGGTGGGACCACTACCTACCGATGATAGTATTTGGACTCGGCGGTTATCGTGGGGATACCGACCGGAGTGATGTATGACATATCGTCAGGGCCAGTCGTGGTGACGGCGCCTGAGTTATGGGGATTTACGTGTCGATGCCAGACACGGGTTTTCATGATGTTTCGGGTGTCGATGTTAGACACTCAGGTTCCATGAGACTTACAGGATGTGAGGGCCGATCTGAGGATGCGGTGCCTGAGGATTTAGGATTTGATGTGTCAGTGAGGGACACTGGTGTTTTCCATGCTGAAGATTTTGCATGAGATTTTATTATATCATCCCACACACTCAGGATTATTTTAATATGCATTATTTCATGTAGTTGTAGTACCCTGATGATGTACCCTTATATGATTGTTGCATATTCACTTATCATACTTATGCTATCAGATTACATGTGATAGATAAATCGCTATTCGTGCATACCTGCGATTACAGTATGATGTTGATTACTATCCACGAGTAGGAAACTCACCCCCGTTGTGCCACAGTGTTTTGCAGGACTTACCTTCTGAGTGGTCGCGACAGGGCGTCTTATCATCTCTACTTTTGCGGATACCGCTACGTTAGACAGTGAGGCCTTTGCTTTTAGATGGGTTTGCGGTTATCTACTTGTACATTGTATATCTTTTTGTTGGATCTAGTATTCTCCATCTACCACTATTTGTATATGACTTAGAGACGACTTGTGAGGATTCGGTGTTGTATTATTCTGGTGACTTGGGAGCCGTGCTCGTGGGAGCCGGTTTTGTTTTGGGAAAGTTTACTTCTTATTGCAGTCTTTTCTTTGATATTTCTTTGCTTCGGCGTCGTATACATGTTGTGGTGATTGTCTCCGCCGTTGGGCGTGATTTTTCTCCCGTTTGGGATGCTTTATATATTATCTGTGTCGTACCCGTTTTCGGGGCTAGTTTTTACAAAGGAGGTGCTGCCGAAATTTTCAAGAAAGAAAACTAGAGTTAGAGATTTTACTTGTGATTTTTTCCGAATGTTAAAACTATGTTTTTCTCCGTTGATCCAGATTTGGGTGGTTTAGATTTCTGGGTTTCGGCTTACTTGAGTTGCGTACACTTGTAGATGTTACGTAGTTTAAGTGCCGGTTACGGGCCAAATTTTTGGGTCGTGGCAAAGTTGGTATCAGAGCGCTAGGTTTTACCTTTCGGAGTGTAGGATGACCTTGGTATGATGGAGTAGGTAGCTTAAGCAGAGTGGCATAGCGTGTGTATGTTCCACGGCATACTTACGACACGGTACTCCGCCTAAGTGACCTTAGGACTTATTGATTGATATTCTTCCGTGATGATATACATCCTTGTGATTCGATTCCTGTTTCCTTATCGAATCTTGTTTCAATTTCCAGCTTATATGCCGCCGAAGACTACGAGGGCACAGAGAGCTGCCGCGAGGGCCGTGGTCAGAGTTGACTTGTCTGAGGCGAGGACTGACCAGGGCAGTACGCCTGTTGTACCGGAGCACATTGCTATGATTGGAGCTGGTATGCAGGATCTGCGCCAGATAGTGGGGACTTTAGTAGAGACCATTCGAGCGCAGGGGAAGGCAGTTTTTCCACCCGTTGCAGGGACCACGATGGTACCTACAGTTCCGGTAGTCGCAGTTATTGCTCCGGAGGTTATTACCGTGTCACTGACAGATTTTATGAGGCTGAGGCCTCCGGTGTTTACTGGCACAGATGTTACTGAGGATCCACAGTCGTTCATCAACCGGATGGCCAAGATTTATCATTCACTCCGATGCTCCGATGAGAGATGGGTGGAGTTTGCCAGTTTCCGGCTGGAGGGTATGGCCCTGAAGTGGTGTGAGTCGTTGGAGAGGGGCAGAGCCGCTGGTCTTGTTCCTATGACCTGGGCTGAGTTTGTGAAGGTGTTTCTCACCTGTTTTCTTCCACCAAGAGTCAGGGATCCACGAGCGCGCAAATTTAAGTCGTTACGTCAGACTCCGGGGAGGACGATGTCTGAGTATGATGTACTGTTTACCGAGCTGTCTGTGTATGCTCCGTACCTGGTGGCGACTGAGGAGATGAGGGTGAAGAGGTTTGTTCGAGGCCTGCTTTGAAGGAGTTTCTACATCACCACTACAAGGGTTTAGTAGCATCGCACATGCCATTCTTTAAATTTTTAGGGTGCTAGAGAAAGTAACCTAAGGATCATACTAGTAAAGCTAGGGTAACAAAACTTTAAACACTTTCACAAGAAGTAAAAGCTAGGTTTAGGGAATACAACCTTTGTAGCTCCCTACGCTAGACTCCTTGGCCACTTGGGGTTTGAAAGAAGCTTGCTTGAAGTCTTCTAAGTCCATAACGATCCACCTGGATTCTTTTTTGTCCAAGCTAGAAGCTATACTAGATCAAGAGAAATAGTTGAAGCCAACACTCTAAACTAGTTGGCTAGAGTAGTGTAGAATGTTGATGTGGTTTCTTTTCTCACTTAAAGACCCTAACTTGAACACTTTTTCACTCACTAATGGAAGCTAGAGAGCAAGAGAGAGGAAGAACAAGATGAAGGCAATAAGAGAGCTCAAGATAATGATAAGCTTAGGTTAAAAGACGAGAAAGGAATATATATATATATTTTCTTCTTCTCACCTTTAACCCTAGTTAAAAAATATCTAGATATTTTCTTTTGGATGAAAAATGGCCAAGGAAATATAACTCATGGTTAAGGCAAGGGTGAGTGGAAGAATAAAATAATTAACCATGAATTAATTTCACTTTCATTTTCTTTTCCAAAAGGAAATATCATTATAATAAATAACAAGGTGTGAGTCTTATATTGCCACCATCTCATATATCAACAACCATGATAGAATGAGTGTATGCATGTATGTGTGCAGGCACATCTATATGTGCAACAAAAAGAACATGTGCATACATGCATGCATACTACAAAAGACAAAAGGGTCTAAAGTGAAAGGCTAATGGTCAAAGATAAATCAACACTTGATTTAGCAAACCGGTCATATCACATACGACCCGACCAATAGCATATTGGATATATGTATGCCCTAGAGGCCATTATGTGATAGTGGATGTATATATACATGTATATATATATATATTCAGTGTACATTCTTGCTCGTCATGATAGTATGCTATCTGGTTCTTCTTTATTCGACATGTTGATTTGATCATGCTTTTATTCATTCATACATGTTGATAAAGCCCTGAGGATATAGGCTTGACTACTGTGATTATGATGTAGATCATACTAGTGGGACATCTGTAGTTTATAAGCATATCCTAAATTGTCCTTAGTCATAGGTATATCGAGACGGGGCATCGATATACCAGAGTAGACTAGCGTATATGATACTGGACCCATATGATGGGCGATGGATGTTCCCACATGCATCGATGTTTGACATCGAGATCGTACACGGGTGCTCAGTGGTGACTGGGTACACTGGACGGACTTGCCGAGAACACCTATATGGAATTATATCTATCGTCGGATAGCAGTTCTCAGGTGACACTGGTGCAGGTTAGTCTGTAGACCCGAGATCGTTATAGAGTCTTGTGTGTTCTCCCACTGTACTTTGATTACCACCCTACCACGGCTCTTCTGAGTCGTGCAAACAGGTGGCCGTTGGGGACAGTCCCGAGACACACGAAGGCGATGAGCGATAGGAGGGGTTTCGTCTCCCCCGGTATTGGGAGTTGATGCTGTGCTTTGCTCGACTGGCTATATCAGTAAGTCCCTGGCCAGGGCTGTTGGGATTTGCTGATAAGTGTTATTAGTAGTTTCTCGATCTGTTATAGACCTTTCATCGGCACGACTTATTGAGTTATTGGGGTCGACGTTACCATCCCTAGACTCGATATGCAGCATATCTGACGAAGAGACCGGACTGTACGGTAGTGTTGCCGGTTGGCTCGACGGGAGTTGTAGCAGGTTCGCTTGTTTTTTTCTGATCGCTCAATACCCGGGTGGCCGTTATGTTTAGCTGACCGCTTGCGGCTTGGAGGTGCTTGATATGATCATCACCTACTGCCGGCGTACTGACGAGTCTTAGAGTCCCACAAAGGAGTTACCTAGTCCAGGAGAAACGTTGTGGTGCGCATATGCGATATGCGCAAGGACCCGGTTAAAATGCGTGTATGAGATACCGTATATTAATCGGGCGGCTTGCTTTTGGTCGGGTCGTATGTGATATGACCGGGTTGCTAAATCAAGTGTTGATTTATCATTTAACCATTAGTTTCTCACTAGAAATCCTTTTCTTGTCTTTTTGGGTGTATGCATGCATGTATGCATTCATTCTTGTTCATGCACATATGGATGTGCATGCACACAAACTTGCATGCATCATTCTATCATGGTTGTATATATAGAAGATGGTGGCAATATAAGACTCACACCTTATGATTATATATATGGATATATATTGTATTTGTTTTGACACTAAAGAAAAGAAAAAGATTAATCCATGGTTATCTTCTACACTCTTCTTTAAACTAACCTTTGTTCACCCACTTTTTAACCATAAGTTAATCTTCCTTTTGTCTTTTAACTCACGTACAATAATATCTTTATTATGTAACCATGGTTTAAGATGAAGAGTAGAAAATATATATACATATATTTTCATATTAAGCTTATCATTATCTTCAGCTTAGAAAGCTATCATCTTCTTCCTCCTTTCTCTCTTTCTCTCTAGTTCTTTCAAGCAAGCAAAAGAGTAATCAAGTTAGGATTTTGAAGTGAGAAAACCAACCACAACACCATTCTACACTAGTCCTGCCAATTAGTGAAGAGTGTTAGCTTTTATTTCTTCTCTTGATCTTGTGAAGTTTCTGGCTTGGACAAAGACCACTCCGGGTGGATCCTCATGGACCAAGAAGGATCTCGAGCGGAACTTTTCCAACCTTCAAGGAGCTAAGAAGTCTAGCGTAGGGAGCTACAAAGGTTGTACTCTCAAAACCCTAGTTTTTCCTACTTGTGATGTTGTCAATGTTTAGAAACCCTAATTTTCTAGTGATGATTCTTTGTATGTTCACTTAGCACCTTAAAAATTTAAGTTTGAGACATGTGATGCTTCCAAACCCTTCATTAGTTGCTAGGTAAACCTAACATTAGTATCAGAGCCGACCTAGAACTTTAGGCGATACTTTAGCGAAGTTAAAACTCCGATCGAACCAAAATACGGACTTTTAGAACCCTCTCTGGACATTTTTTCAAACCTGTGTTTTTCCAGAATTAAAAATATGTAAAAAATTCAGCAGGGAAATCTAAGCACCACTGTGAAAAACGAAGCAATGAACAGTACTTGCCACCGCGTAACCGCGGCCATAGCTGGCTTGGGCCGCGGCTCCACGGCCGTACAGAGGTATCATTGGCTCATGTTTATACAGTAGTGTTCCTACCTGCTTGTATTCTTTTTTGGGTATTTTTAATCTGGTTTCAGTGATATATGTTCTGGAGATTGTTTTAGATTAGGTAATTCGATCGGAATTTTAATTTCGTGTTTTTTTCGGATAATTTAGAAAGTATTAAAAAGTTCGAACGGATATCATTAACTCACTTTTTTCCGGAACAAAAATTTTCAAGTGTTGAATCTTTTATCGAGTTTAAATCTTTCGGAAATGCGTGCAAGTTTTGTGGTGGACCCTCTAGAAGACAACAAATCTTAACTCGATTATGTGACCGTCTTGAACTGCCTTTTGAACCTTAGGGTTTGAGGCAGTACGGCGTGCCACATGTGAGGCGTTGGCTTGACCCTTCTACGGCTGGACCGCTACTACTGTGACACATTCCAGGTTTTTTGAACTCCGCTCAAGTGTTGAGCTTTAGGAAATTTTGGGTATTTGATTATTCGATCAAAATGTTTTATACTGTCTATTTATCTGGAATGTGATACAATATGTGGAATTCATATAGTTAGGCATGAAATGCGAGATATGTGATATCT
The DNA here is from genome assembly GCA_030015575.1 of Agapanthus africanus. NCBI lineage: Eukaryota > Viridiplantae > Streptophyta > Magnoliopsida > Asparagales > Amaryllidaceae > Agapanthus > Agapanthus africanus. Next base: position 309,319,835 of record CM057344.1, on the reverse strand, counting down.
TAGATTTACGATGTCTAAAGAGAATGTGGATTCCAAATATTGTAGTTTTACACTTTCTTTTCTGTGACCGTAAGTGTAGTATGTCGTTTATCGCTGTTTTCGTTGCTATACATCAACGACAATCGGGGTACGCATACTTACTTACGTTGATGATATATGATATTATGTGTTGCTGAGATATGATGTGCAGGATTGTCGCGATTGAATAGCCGGGGGGTTTTATGTGAGATGAGAGTTTTATTTTTCATTCATGTAAAATTCAAATGTAATGTAATATTCTTTTATTTGGGGCACTTCCGGGTTGAGGTTGATGTCACCAGTGTTGTATATTATTTACTTTTCCGCATTAGGATAGACCCAAGGAGGGGAGCACAAGTGACCGGGTTCTGAGGTTCAGTGGGAGGCCATCTTGAGGAGTCGAGACCGGGTCTCCTAAACTCCAGGATTGGTAGGGTCGCTTGCCGCTCTCGTAGGGGTCTAAGGGTGTGGGCTTGGCTATTCATCGCGACTGTGGAATCCCTATTTTCTATTGTTGGCTAAATACTAAATACGGACGTCCTTGTATATCGCACATTGTATCTATGTTTCTTCTGCCTGTGTTCTGTGATATCTGAGACGAAAGATATATTATATATGAGATATATAATAGACGTTGCTTATGTTTTACACCCGCGCTAGTCCCGTCCCGGTATGCCGTTAGTTAAGTAACCTAACGGTGCATAACGGAACATTGCGGCAAATGCGGATGGCATAAGCGTACGTTGTATTTTCGTTTCTTTTCTGTGATTGGCTTAAGGACTTAAATGATAGGACTACATTAATATGATTAATGTAAAGAAAATAAACCTAAAAAGATGTTGTGGAATCGGATTTGAAAACCACTCGGCTCTTTATGAAAAAGCTACATTTCAAAACTGCGGAGCACAAGCCACTCTTTTTGAAAACCATTTGATTCTACGACGATATCAAGTTCAAAGCGTTAATGATTTTATTAAAAATCATCCACAACCCTCCGTCATTTTAGGAAGTAGAGTACTTAGTATTCATGCTACGTTTGTTGACCTTAGCCAAGGCGTAGTGTACGGTAGCTAAGTGATGTCTTCCTACAATGCATATGATGCCGATTAATTAGGACGGGCATATGACTTTGTGGACCTTAGCCAAGGGTCATGTGAACGGGTCTGATTAATCAAGAAATGACGGGTTGAACTTGACTAGTACTTGTGATTTGTTGACCATAGCCAAGGTCATGAGTGCTAGGGGTAAAAATCACATCGGGAATTTCAAGTGTTGAGATTTGCAATGAGATTGCATACCTTCCAGATGATGGTTGGATCCCGATCCCACTGTGGGCAATAGTTGCTCCCAGGAGAGTTTTGCAGTTTACAATTAGCTAACTCATTAGGTGTCTAGAAAGGTGTTAACGGGGTTACGCCTCTGGGAAAACGAGCTTTACTTTAATTAGGTCCGTGCGAAAGCACGAGGAACCTCCCTCAAGTACCGACACTGGCCTGGCTTAATGGTTAGCGATGTTGTAGACTGTAATTAATCCTGGCTAGTTTTCTTTTTAAGGTTTGAAAGAAAAACTTGATTAAAGCAGTAGGAAACATCGATTAGACAAGATAATAACCAATCTGATCTTTGCAAGAGCTTTCGCTGAGTGTATTCTTTTCTCTCTCTTAATGGCAGATACCAATGACTAGACTCAAGCTTCTACTAGATAAAAATAAACTGAATGGGACCAATTATAAAGACTGGCTAAGGAACCTGAAAATTGCCTTGACTTATGATAAATTATCATATGTCCTCACGGCTTCAGCCCCGCCCGTCCCAGGTCCAAAATCCTCAGTTGCGGACATTGAAGTCCGCAAGACATGGGATGCTGACTGTGCCACGGCCAAATGCCTCGCGCTTGCATCGATGGACAACACACATCAAAAGCAGCATGAGAATATGGACATTCAAACCATATTCCTCCATACAAAGGAGTTGTATGGAGAGCAATCCCGAGTATTACGATACGAAGCATCAAAGAAATTGTTTCAGATGCGAATGGCCCCTGGCACACCGGTAGGAGACCATGTTCTGAAGATGATAGCTCTCATAGAAGAGCTTGAGGACCTTGGATGGACGATGGACAATGAACAATATACGGATATTATTCTGCAGTCCCTCCCCTCCACCTTTGCTCAATTCATAGTTAACTTCAACATGCACAACATGGAGAGGGAACTACCTGAACTCCTTAACATGTTAAGGAGTGCAGAGAGCACACTGAAATCAGTGAAAACTCCCGTTATGACTGTTGGACAATCTTCCTCTTCATGCCCAAAGACTAAGGCCAAGGGAAAGAAAAAGAAGAAGCCCACCAATCCTAAGGGTGGAGTTAAAAAGGTTAAGGGGAAGGAAAAATCTAAAGCTGGAGAATCGGGGAAAGGTGAATGTTTTCATTGCCACAAAATAGGACATTGGAAGCGCAACTGTACGGAGTACTTAAATCTCAAGAAGAAGCATGGGGATGCTTCTGCTTCAGGTGTGTTTGTGATAGAAAACTGTTTTTCAATAAACTCTGCTTCCTGGGTATTAGATACCGGTTCAGGTTCTCACATTTGCAATTCTATGCAGGGGCTGAGAAATAGCAAGGTTTTCAAGACAGGTGACCATACTTTTCGCGTTGGAAATGGTTCCAATGTACATACAGTCGCAGTGGGAGAGTATTACTTGGGGTTGCCATCTGGGTGTATATTCGTTTTGAACCCATGTTATTTTGTACCAAGTATGCATTGTAATATAATATCTGTTTCTTTGTTAGACAATGAAGGATATAATTTTGTATTGCAGAACAAAGTTATGAACCTTCACCTGAATCAAATGTTGGTTGGGTATGGTACGCTTAATAACGGGATATACGTCCTAAATCAACACACAGTTTTCAGCATACAACACACTAATAAAAGAAAACTTTCAGAAATAAATGAAGCTTTTCTTTGGCACTGTAGACATGGTCATATTAACAAAATAAGACTAAACAAGTTACATAAAGATGGATATTTAAACCTTTTTGAATATAAATCTTATGCGACTTGCCAGTCTTGTATCAAGGGTAAAATAACCAAAACTCCGTTTACCGGACACGGAGAAAGAGCTACCGAGCTCCTGGGACTCATACATAGTGATGTATGTGGGCTAATGTCTATACAGGCTAGAGGCGGTTTTTCTTACTTCATTACTTTCATTGACGATTTCTCAAGATTCGGTCATGTATTTTTATTAAGGCACAAATCCGAAGCTTTCGAGAAATTCACTGAATATAAACAAGAAGTAGAAAAACAAACCGGATTGAGTATCAAAATGCTTCGATCAGATCGAGGTGGGGAGTACCTCAGTACAGAATTTGCAAACTTCCTAAAAGAGAATGGGATTCTCTCTCAACTCACTCCTCCTTACACACCACAGCACAACGGTGTATCTGAACGACGGAATAGGACCCTATTAGATATGGTCCGTTCCATCATGAGTGATGCTGAGTTACCCCTCTAATTTTGGGGGCATGCATTGGAGACTGCAGCGTTTCTACTGAACAGGGTTCCAACCAAAACCGTGTCTACCACGCCATATGAGATATGGCATGGGAAGAGACCGTTTCTTAAGAGAATTAAGATTTGGGGTTGCCCGGCCTATGTTAAAACGCAGAATCCGGACAAACTCGAGACACAGTCAGTCATGTGTAATTTTGTGGGATATCCAAAGAACTCTTATGGATATCTATTCTACCACAAGGAGGAACAAAAGGTGATTGTTTCTCAGCATGCCACATTCTTGGAAAAAGAGTTTTTCACAGATAAAGATGATGGCAATGTGGTGGATCTAGAAGAGGTTCTAGAGACACAAACTACAAATGACGACTTGGTTGAACCGGCTGTTGCAATAGAAACTGAGGAACCACAGCCACTCCTTAGGTTTGGTAGGACTTCTCACCCACCGGAGAGGTACTACGGTTTCCTCATTGATGGTGACAGAGAAGACTGCATCATGGAGGATGATGATCCTACCAGTTTTCAGCAAGCTATCACGAGTGGAGACTCTGTGAAGTGGCTGGATGCCATGAGGTCCGAAATGGAGTCTGTGTACACCAACAAAGTATGGACTTTGGACGTTGTACCCCTTGGGGTAAAACCTGTGGGGTGCAAATGGATCTTTAAAAGAAATATTGGTGCAGATGGGCAGGTAGAGACCTATAAGGCAAGACTTGTGGCGAAAGGTTTTCGTCAAAGACCAGGTTTGAACTACGACGAGACTTTTTCGCCCGTAGCCATGCTTAAATCCATTCGGATTCTACTTGCTATTGCTGCTCACTACGACTATGAAATCTGGCAGATGGACGTTCAAACAGCATTTCTAAATGGGGATTTAGAAGAATGCGTTTATATGGATCGGCCAGAGGGCTTCATTGACAGTGGGAGCAGTGGGAAAGCATGTAGATTGCTTAAATCCATATATGGGTTAAAGCAGGCATCACGGAGTTGGAACATCTGTTTTGAAGATGTTATTAAAGAGTTTGATTTTATCAAAAATCCAGATGAACCTTGTGTTTATAAGAAGGCTGTAGGAAGAGCTGTCACATTCCTCGTATTGTACGTGGATGACATTCTTCTGATAGGAAATGATATTCCTATGCTACAGTCGGTCAAATCTTTCTTATCACTAAGGTTCTCTATGAAGGACCTGGGTGATGCCACATACATTCTGGGCATAAGGATATATAGGTATAGATCCAAGAGGTTATTGGGATTGTCCCAAACCAGGTACATCAACACCATCCTAAAAAGGTTTAGTATGGAAGACTCCAAGCGGGGTGCCTTACCCGCTTGCCATGGGGCCACCCTCTCTAAGGATTCTTGCCCAAAGACCGATGAAGAGAGAGCTCGCATGAGCATTATACCCTATGCTTCGGCAGTAGGATCTATAATGTATGCGATGTTATGTACACACCCAGATGTAGCTTATGCACTTAGTGTTGTAAGCAGGTATCAATCCAACCCAGGGGAGAATCACTGGATAGCTGTGAAGAACATTCTTAAGTACTTGCGAAGGACTAAAGAATTGTTCTTGGTGTATGGTAATGGAGAGCTCCAAATGGAGGCCTTTACCCATTCGAGCTTCCAGAGTGATAAGGACGACAGCAAATATATCTCAGGGCTTGTATTTACCCTCAATGGAGGGGCGGTAAGTTGGAAGTGTTCCAAACAGGACACCGTTGCAAACTCTACGATGGAAGCTGTGTACATTGTTGCGAATGATGCCGCCAAGGAAGCTGTCTGGATGAGGAACTTTGTCTCGGAGCTAGGAGTAGTTCCAACCATTATTGATCCAATACCATTGTATTGTGATAATAATGGGGCTATGGCGTTAGCCAAAGAGCCCATGTCCCATCAGCGGTCCAGACACATCCTGAGGCGCTTTCATTTGATCCGGGAGATTGTAGATCGCCGCGAGATTAAGATTAAGAGAGTAGACACAAAGAATAACGCCGCGGATCCACTCACTAAGGCCCTCCCTCAGCCGCAGCATGAGCGACTTTTTGAGATGTTGGGTATGAGATACGCCAATAACTGGCCTTAGTGCAAGTGGGAGATTGTTGGATATATGTATGCCCTAGAGACCATTATGTGATAGTGGATGTATTTATACATGTATAGATATATATATATTCAGTGTACATTCTTGCTCGTCATGATAGTATGCTATCTGGTTCTTCTTTATTCGACATGTTGATTTGATCATGCTTTTATTCATTCATACATGTTGATAAAGCCCTGAGGATATAGGCTTGACTACTGTGATTATGATGTAGATCATACTAGTGGGACATCTGTAGTTTATAAGCATATCCTAAATTGTCCCTAGTCGTAGGTATATCGAGATGGGGCATCGATATACCAGAGTAGACTAGCGTATATGATACTGGACCCATATGATGGGCGATGGATATTCCCACATTCATCGATGTTTGACATCGAGTTCGTATACGGGTGCTCAGTGGTGACTGGGTACACTGGACGGACTCGCCGAGAACTCCTATATGGAATTATATCTATCGTCGGATAGCAGTTCTCAGGTGACACTGGTGCAGGTTAGTCTGTAGACCCGAGATCGTCATAGAGTCTTGTGTGTTCTCCCACTGTACTTTGATTACCACCCTACCACGGCTCTACTGAGTCGTGCAAATAGGTGGCCGTTGGGTACAGTCCCGAGACACACGAAGGCGATGAGCGATAGGAGGGGTTTCTTCTCTCCCGGTATTGGGAGTTGATGCTGTGCTGTGCTTGACTGGCTATATCAGTAAGTCCCTGGCCAGGGCTGTTGGGATTTGCTGATAAGTGTTATTAGTAGTTTCTCGATCTGTTATAGACCTTTCATCGGCACGACTTATTGAGTTATTGGGGTCGACGTTACCATCCCTAGACTCGATATGCAGCATATCTGACGAAGAGACCGGACTGTAGGTAGTGTTGCCGGTTGGCTCGACGGGAGTTGTAGCAGGTTCGCTTGTTTTCTTCTGATCGCTCAATACCCGGGTGGCCGTTATGTTTAGCTGACCGCTTGCGGCTTGGAGGTGCTTGATATGATCATCACCCACTGCCGGCGTACTGACGAGTCTTAGAGTCCCACAAAGGAGTTACCTAGTCCAGGAGAAACGTTGTGGTGCGCATATGCGATATGCGCAAGGACCCGGTTAAAATGCGTGTATGAGATACCGTATATTAATCGGGCGGCTTGCTTTTGGTCGGGTCGTATGTGATATGACCGGGTTGCTAAATCAAGTGTTGATTTATCATTTAACCATTAGTTTCTCACTAGAAATCCTTTTCTTGTCTTTTTGGGTGTATGCATGCATGTATGCATTCATTCTTGTTCATGCACATATGGATGTGCATGCACACAAACTTGCATGCATCATTCTATCATGGTTGTATATATAGAAGATGGTGGCAATATAAGACTCACACCTTATGATTATATATATGGATATATATTGTATTTGTTTTGACACTAAAGAAAAGAAAAAGATTAATCCATGGTTATCTTCTACACTCTTCTTTAAACTAACCTTTGTTCACCCACTTTTTAACTATAAGTTAATCTTCCTTTTGTCTTTTAACTCACGTACAATAATATCTTTATTATGTAACCATGGTTTAAGATGAAGAGTAGAAAATATATATACATATATTTTCATATTAAGCTTATCATTATCTTCAGCTTAGAAAGCTATCATCTTCTTCCTCCTTTCTCTCTTTCTCTCTAGTTCTTTCAAGCAAGCAAAAGAGTAATCAAGTTAGGATTTTGAAGTGAGAAAACCAACCACAACACCATTCTACACTAGTCCTGCCAATTAGTGAAGAGTGTTAGCTTCTATTTCTTCTCTTGATCTTGTGAAGTTTCTGGCTTGGACAAAGACGACTCCGGGTGGATCCTTATGGACCAAGAAGGATCTCGAGCGGAACTTTTCCAACCTTCAAGGAGCTAAGAAGTCTAGCGTAGGGAGCTACAAAGGTTGTACTCTCAAAACCCTAGTTTTTCCTACTTGTGATGTTGTCAATGTTTAGAAACCCTAATTTTCTAGTGATGATTCTTTGTATGTTCACTTAGCACCTCAAAAATTTAATTTTGAGACATGTGATGCTTCCAAACCCTTCATTAGTTGCTAGGTAAACCTAACATTAGTATCTGAGCCGACCTAGAACTTTAGGCGATACTTTAGCGAAGTTAAAACTCCGATCGAACCAAAATACGGACTTTTAGAACCCTCTCTAGACATTTTTTCAAACCTGTGTTTTTCCAGAATTAAAAATATGTAAAAAATTCAGCAGGGAAATCTAAGCACCACTGTGAAAAACGAAGCAATGAACAGTACTTGCCACCGCGTAACCGCGGCCATAGCTGGCTTGGGCCGCGGCTCCACGGCCGTACAGAGGTATCATTGGCTCATGTTTATACAGTAGTGTTCCTACCTGCTTGTATTCTTTTTTGGGTATTTTTAATCTGGTTTCAGTGATATATGTTCTGGAGATTGTTTTAGATTAGGTAATTCGATCGGAATTTTAATTTCGTGTTTTTTTCGGATAATTTAGAAAGTATTAAAAAGTTCGAACGGATATCATTAACTCACTTTTTTCCGGAACAAAAATTTTCAAGTGTTGAATCTTTTATCGAGTTTAAATCTTTCGGAAATGCGTGCAAGTTTTGTGGTGGACCCTCTAGAAGACAACAAATCTTAACTCGATTATGTGACCGTCTTGAACTGCCTTTTAAACCTTAGGGTTTGAGGCAGTACGGCGAGCCACATGTGAGGCGTTGGCTTGACCCTTCTACGGCTGGACCGCTACTACTGTGACACATTCCAGGTTTTTTGAACTCCGCTCAAGTGTTGAGCTTTAGGAAATTTTGGGTATTTGATTATTCGATCAAAATGATTTATACTGTCTATTTATCTGGAATGTGATACAATATGTGGAATTCATATAGTTAGGCATGAAATGCGAGATATGTGATATCTTAGATTTACGATGTCTAAAGAGAATGTGGATTCCAAATATTGTAGTTTTACACTTTCTTTTCTGTGACCGTAAGTGTAGTATGTCGTTTATCGCTGTTTTCGTTGCTATACATCAACGACAATCGGGGTACTCATACTTACTTACGTTGATGATATATGATATTATGTGTTGCTGAGATATGATGTGCAGGATTGTCGCGATTGAATAGCCGGGGGGTTTTATGTGAGATGAGAGTTTTATTTTTCATTCATGTAAAATTCAAATGTAATATAATATTCTTTTATTTGGGGCACTTCCGGGTTGAGGTTGATGTCACCAGTGTTGTATATTATTTACTTTTCCGTATTAGGATAGACCCAAGGAGGGGAGCATAAGTGACCGGGTTCTGAGGTTCAGTGGGAGGCCATCTTGAGGAGTCGAGACCGGGTCTCCTAAACTCCAGGATTGGTAGGGTCGCTTGCTGCTCTCGTAGGGGTCTAAGGGTGTGGGCTTGGCTATTCATCGCGACTGTGGAATCCCTATTTTCTATTGTTGGCTAAATACTAAATACGGACGTCCTTGTATATCGCACATTGTATCTATGTTTCTTCTGCCTGTGTTCTGTGATATCTGAGACGAAAGATATATTATATATGAGATATATAATAGACGTTGCTTATGTTTTACACCCGCGCTAGTCCCGTCCCGGTATGCCGTTAGTTAAGTAACCTAACGGTGCATAACGGAACATTGCGGCAAATGCGGATGGCATAAGCGTACGTTGTATTTTCGTTTCTTTTCTGTGATTGGCTTAAGGACTTAAATGATAGGACTACATTAATATGATTAATGTAAAGAAAATAAACCTAAAAAGATGTTGTGGAATCGGATTTGAAAACCACTCGGCTCTTTATGAAAAAGCTACATTTCAAAACTGCGGAGCACAAGCCACTCCTTTTGAAAACCATTTGATTCTACGACGATATCAAGTTCAAAGCGTTAATGATTTTATTAAAAATCATCCACAACCCTCCGTCATTTTAGGAAGTAGAGTACTTAGTATTCGTGCTACGTTTGTTGACCTTAGCCAAGGCGTAGTGTACGGTAGCTAAGTGATGTCTTCCTACAATGCATATGATGCCGATTAATTAGGACGGGCATATGACTTTGTTGACCTTAGCCAAGGGTCATGTGAACGGGTCTGATTAATCAAGAAATGACGGGTTGAACTTGACTAGTACTTGTGATTTGTTGACCATAGCCAAGGTCATGAGTGCTAGGGGTAAAAATCACATCGGGAATTTCAAGTGTTGAGATTTGCAATGAGATTGCATACCTTCCAGATGATGGTTGGATCCCGATCCCACTGTGGGCAATAGTTGCTCCCAGGAGAGTTTTGCAGTTTACAATTAGCTAACTCATTAGGTGTCTAGAAAGGTGTTAACGGGGTTACGCCTCTGGGAAAACGAGCTTTACTTTAATTAGGTCCGTGCGAAAGCACGAGGAACCTCCCTCAAGTACCGACACTGGCCTGGCTTAATGGTTAGCGAAGTTGTAGACTGTAATTAATCCTGGCTAGTTTTCTTTTTAAGGTTTGAAAGAAAAACTTGATTAAAGCAGTGGGAAACATCGATTAGACAAGATAATAACCAATCTGATCTTTGCAAGAGCTTTCGCTGAGTGTATTCTTTTCTCTCTCTTAATGGAAGATACCAATGACTAGACTCAAGCTTCTACTAGATAAAAATAAACTGAATGGGACCAATTATAAAGACTGGCTAAGGAACCTGAAAATTGCCTTGACTTATGATAAATTATCATATGTCCTCACGGCTTCAGCCCCGCCCGTCCCAGGTCCAAAATCCTCAGTTGCGGACATTGAAGTCCGCAAGACATGGGATGCTGACTGTGCCACGGCCAAATGCCTCGCGCTTGCATCGATGGACAACACACATCAAAAGCAGCATGAGAATATGGACATTCAAACCATATTCCTCCATACAAAGGAGTTGTATGGAGAGCAATCCCGAGTATTACGATACGAAGCATCAAAGAAATTGTTTCAGATGCGAATGGCCCCTGGCACACCGGTAGGAGACCATGTTCTGAAGATGATAGCTCTCATAGAAGAGCTTGAGGACCTTGGATGGACGATGGACAATGAACAATATACGGATATTATTCTGCAGTCCCTCCCCTCCACCTTTGCTCAATTCATAGTTAATTTCAACATGCACAACATGGAGAGGGAACTACCTGAACTCCTTAACATGTTAAGGAGTGCAGAGAGCACACTGAAATCAGTGAAAACTCCCGTTATGACTGTTGGACAATCTTCCTCTTCTCGCCCAAAGACTAAGGCCAAGGGAAAGAAAAAGAAGAAGCCCACCAATCCTAAGGGTGGAGTTAAAAAGGTTAAGGGGAAGGAAAAATCTAAAGCTGGAGAATCGGGGAAAGGTGAATGTTTTCATTGCCACAAAATAAGACATTGGAAGCGCAACTGTACGGAGTACTTAAATCTCAAGAAGAAGCATGGGGATGCTTCTGCTTCAGGTGTGTTTGTGATAGAAAACTGTTTTTCAATAAACTCTGCTTCCTGGGTATTAGATACCGGTTCAGGTTCTCACATTTGCAATTCTATGCAGGGGCTGAGAAATAGCAAGGTTTTGAAGACAGGTGACCATACTTTTCGCGTTGGAAATGGTTCCAATGTACATACAGTCGCAGTGGGAGAGTATTACTTGGGGTTGCCATCTGGGTGTATATTCGTTTTGAACCCATGTTATTTTGTACCAAGTATGCTTTGTAATATAATATCTGTTTCTTTGTTAGACAATGAAGGATATAATTTTGTATTGCAGAACAATGTTATGAACCTTCACCTGAATCAAATGTTGGTTGGGTATGGTACGCTTAATAACGGGATATACGTCCTAAATCAACACACAGTTTTCAGCATACAACACACTAATAAAAGAAAACTTTCAGAAATAAATGAAGCTTTTCTTTGGCACTGTAGACATGGTCATATTAACAAAATAAGACTAAACAAGTTACATAAAGATGGATATTAAAACCTTTTTGAATATAAATCTTATGCGACTTGCCAGTCTTGTATCAAGGGTAAAATAACCAAAACTCCGTTTACCGGACACGGAGAAAGAGCTACCGAGCTCTGGGACTCATACATAGTGATGTATGTGGGCTAATGTCTACACAGGCTAGAGGCGGTTTTTCTTACTTCATTACTTTCATTGACGATTTCTCAAGATTCGGTCATGTATTTTTATTAAAGCACAAATCCGAAGCTTTCGAGAAATTCACTGAATATAAACAAGAAGTAGAAAAACAAACCGGATTGAGTATCAAAATGCTTCGATCAGATCGAGGTGGGGAGTACCTCAGTACAGAATTTGCAAACTTCCTAAAAGAGAATGGGATTCTCTCTCAACTCACTCCTCCTTACACACCACAGCACAACGGTGTATCTGAACGACGGAATAGGACCCTATTAGATATGGTCCGTTCCATGATGAGTGATGCTGAGTTACCCCTCTAATTTTAGGGGCATGCATTGGAGACTGCAGCGTTTCTACTGAACAGGGTTCCAACCAAAACCGTGTCTACCACGCCATATGAGATATGGCATGGGAAGAGACCGTTTCTTAAGAGAATTAAGATTTGGGGTTGCCCGGCCTATGTTAAAACGCAGAATCCGGAAAAACTCGAGACACAGTCAGTCATGTGTAATTTTGTGGGATATCCAAAGAACTCTTATGGATATCTATTCTACCACAAGGAGGAACAAAAGGTGATTGTTTCTCAGCATGCCACATTCTTGGAAAAAGAGTTTTTCACAGATAAAGATGATGGCAATGTGGTGGATCTAGAAGAGGTTCTAGAGACACAAACTACAAATGACGACTTGGTTGAACCGGCTGTTGCAATAGAAACTGAGGAACCACAGCCACTCCGTAGGTTTGGTAGGACTTCTCACCCACCGGAGAGGTACTACGGTTTCCTCATTGATGGTGACAGAGAAGACTGCATCATGGAGGATGATGATCCTACCAGTTTTCAGCAAGCTATCACGAGTGGAGACTCTGTGAAGTGGCTGGATGCCATGAGGTCCGAAATGGAGTCTGTGTACACCAACAAAGTATGGACTTTGGACGTTGTACCCCCTGGGGTAAAACCTGTGGGGTGCAAATGGATCTTTAAAAGAAATATTGGTGTAGATGGGCAGGTAGAGACCTATAAGGCAAGACTTGTGGCGAAAGGTTTTCGTCAAAGACCTGGTTTGAACTACGACGAGACTTTTTCGCCCGTAGCCATGCTTAAATCCATTCGGATTCTACTTGCTATTGCTGCTCACTACGACTATGAAATCTGGCAGATGGACGTTCAAACAGCATTTCTAAATGGGGATTTAGAAGAATGCGTTTATATGGATCGGCCAGAGGGCTTCATTGACAGTGGGAGCAGTGGGAAAGCATGTAGATTGCTTAAATCCAAATATGGGTTAAAGCAGGCATCACGGAGTTGGAACATCTGTTTTGAAGATGTTATTAAAGAGTTTGATTTTATCAAAAATCCAGATGAACCTTGTGTTTATAAGAAGGCTGTAGGAAGAGCTGTCACATTCCTCGTATTGTACGTGGATGACATTCTTCTGATAGGAAATGATATTCCTATGCTACAGTCGGTCAAATCTTTCTTATCACTAAGGTGCTCTATGAAGGACCTGGGTGATGCCACATACATTCTGGGCATAAGGATCTATAGGTATAGATCCAAGAGGTTATTGGGATTGTCCCAAACCAGGTACATCAACACCATCCTAAAAAGGTTTAGTATGGAAGACTCCAAGCGGGGCGCCTTACCCGCTTGCCATGGGGCCACCCTCTCTAAGGATTCTTGCCCAAAGACCGATGAAGAGAGAGCTCGCATGAGCATTATACCCTATGCTTCGGCAGTAGGATCTATAATGTATGCGATGTTATGTACATACCCAGATGTAGCTTATGCACTTAGTGTTGTAAGCAGGTATCAATCCAACCCAGGGGAGAATCACTGGATAGCTGTGAAGAACATTCTTAAGTACTTGCGAAGGACTAAAGAATTGTTCTTGGTGTATGGTAATGGAGAGCTCCAAATGGAGGCCTTTACCGATTCGAGCTTCCAGAGTGATAAGGACGACAGCAAATATATCTCAGGGCTTGTATTTACCCTCAATGGAGGGGCGGTAAGTTGGAAGTGTTCCAAACAGGACACCGTTGCAAACTCTACGATGGAAGCTGTGTACATTGTTGCGAATGATGCCGCCAAGGAAGCTGTCTGGATGAGGAACTTTGTCTCGGAGCTAGGAGTAGTTCCAACCATTATTGATCCAATACCATTGTATTGTGATAATAATGGGGCTATGGCGTTAGCCAAAGAGCCCATGTCCCATCAGCGGTCCAGACACATCCTGAGGCGCTTTCATTTGATCCGGGAGATTGTAGATCACCGCGAGATCAAGATTAAGAGAGTAGACACAAAGAATAACGCCGCGGATCCACTCACTAAGGCCCTCCCTCAGCCGCAGCATGAGCGACTTTTTGAGATGTTGGGTATGAGATACGCCAATAACTGGCCTTAGTGCAAGTGGGAGATTGTTGGATATATGTATGCCCTAGAGACCATTATATGATAGTGGATGTATTTATACATGTATAAATATATATATATATTCAGTGTACATTTTTGCTCGTCATGATAGTATGCTATCTGGTTCTTCTTTATTCGACATGTTGATTTGATCATGCTTTTATTCATTCATACATGTTGATAAAGCCCTGAGGATATAGGCTTGACTACTGTGATTATGATGTAGATCATACTAGTGGGACATCTGTAGTTTATAAGCATATCCTAAATTGTCCCTAGTCGTAGGTATATCGAGATGGGGCATCGATATACCAGAGTAGACTAGCGTATATGATACTGGACCCATATGATGGGCGATGGATATTCCCACATTCATCGATGTTTGACATCGAGTTCGTATACGGGTGCTCAGTGGTGACTGGGTACATTGGACGGACTCGCCGAGAACTCCTATATGGAATTATATCTATCGTCGGATAGCAGTTCTCAGGTGACACTGGTGCAGGTTAGTCTGTAGACCCGAGATCGTCATAGAGTCTTTTGTGTTCTCCCACTGTACTTTGATTACCACCCTACCACGGCTCTACTGAGTCGTGCAAATAGGTGGCCGTTGGGTATAGTCCCGAGACACACGAAGGCGATGAGCGATAGGAGGGGTTTCGTCTCTCCCGGTATTGGGAGTTGATGTTGTGCTGTGCTTGACTGGCTATATCAGTAAGTCCCTGGCCAGGGCTGTTGGGATTTGCTGATAAGTGTTATCAGTAGTTTCTCGATTTGTTATAGACCTTTCATCGGCACGACTTATTGAGTTATTGGGGTCGACGTTACCATCCTTAGACTCAATATGCAGCTTATCTGACGTAGAGACTGGACTGTACCGTAGTGTTGCCGGTTGGCTCGACGGGAGTTGTAGCAGGTTCGCTTGTTTTCTTCTGATCGCTCAACACCCGGGTGGCCGTTACGTTTAGCTGACCGCTTGCGGCTTGGGGGTGCTTGATATGATCATCACCCACTGCCGGCGTATTGACGAGTCTTAGAGTCCCACAAAGGAGTTACCTAGTCCAGGCGAAACGTTGTGGTGCGCATATGCGATATGCACAAGGACCCGGTTAAAATGCGCGTATGAGATACCGTATATTAATCGGGCGGCTTGCTTTTGGTCGGGTCGTATGTGATATGACCGGGTTGTTAAATCAATTGTTGATTTATCATTTCACCATTAGTTTCTCACTAGAAATCCTTTTCTTGTCTTTTTGGGTGTATGCATGCATGTATGCATTCATTCTTGTTCATGCACATATGGATGTGCATGCACACATACATGCATACATCATTCTATCATGGTTGTATATATAAAAGATGGTGGAAATATAAGACTCACACCTTATGATTATATATATGGATATATATTGTATTTGTTTTAAAACTAAAGAAAAGAAAAAAGATTAATCCATGGTTATCTTCTACACTCTTCTTTAAACTAACCTTTGTTCACCCACTTTTTAACCATCTGTTAATCTTCCTTTTGTCTTTTAACTCAAGTACAATAATATCTTTATTATGTAACCATGGTTTAAGATGAAGAGTAGAAAATATATATACATATATTTTCTATTTTTCATATTAAGCTTATCATTATCTTGAGCTTAGAAAGCTATCATCTTCTTCCTCCTTTCTCTCTTGCTCTCTAGTTCTTTCAAGCAAGCAAAAGAGTAATCAAGTTAGGATTTTGAAGTGAGAAAACCAACCACAACACCATTCTACACTAGTCTTGCCAATTTGTGAAGAGTGTTAGCTTCCATTTCTTCTCTTGATCTTGTGATGTTTCTATCTTGGACAAAGACGACTCCGGGTGGATCATCCTGGACCAAGAAGGATCTCGAGCGGACCTTTTCCAACCCTCAAGTAGCCAAGATGTCTAGCGTAGGGAGCTACAAAGGTTGTACTCTCAAAACCCTAGTTTTTCCTACTTGTGATGTTGTCAATGTTTAGAAACCCTAATTTTCTCGTGATGATTCTTTGTATGTTCACTTAGCACCTTAAAAATTTAATTTTGAGACATGTGATGCTTCCAAACCCTTCATTAGGTGCTAGGTAAACCTAACATAGAAAACCGCCCGATTAATATACGGTATCACATACGCGCATTTAATCGGGTCTCCACGCATATCTCATATGCACACCACATCGTCTCGCCTGGACTAGGTAACTCCATTGTGGGACTCTAAGACTCGTCAATACGCTGGCAGTGGGTGATGATCATATCAAGCACCCCCAAGCCGCAAGAGGTCAGCTAAACGTAACGGCCACCCGGGTATTGAGCTATCAGAAGAAAACAATAGAACCTGTCACAACTCCAGTCAAGCCAACCGGCAGCACTACCGAACAGTCCGGTCTCTTCGTCAGATATGCTGCATATCGAGTCTAGGGATGGTAACGTCGACCCAATAACTCAATAAGTCTTGCCGATGAATGGTCTATAATAGATCGAGAAACTAGTGATAACATTTATCAGTAAATCTCAACAGCCCTGGCCAAGGACTTACTGATATAGCCAATCGAGCACAGCACAGCATTAATCCCCAATACCGGGAGAGACGAAACCCCTCTTATCGCTCATCGCTTTCGTGTGTCTCGGGACTGTACCCAACAACCACCTGTTTGCACGACTTAGTAGAGCCGTGGTCGGGTGGTAATCAAAGTACAGTGGGAGAACACATAAGACTCTATGACGATCTCGGTTCTACAGACTAACCTGTACCAGTGTCACCTGAGAACTGCTATCCGACGATAGATATAATTCCATATAGGAGTTCTCGGCTGAGTCCGTCCAGTGTATCCAGTCACCACTGAGCACCCGTATACGATCTCGATGTCAAACATCGATGAATGTGGGAACATCCATCGCCCATCATATGGGTCTAGTATCATATACGCTAGTCTACTCTGGTATATCGATGCCCCGTCTCGATACACCTACGACTAGGGACTTTTCAGGATATGCTTATAAACTACAGATGTCCCACTTGTATGATCTCCATCATAATCACAGTAGTAAAGAAAATATCCTCAGGGCTTTATCAACATGTGTGAATGAATAAAAGCATGATCAAATCAGCATGTCAGATAAAGAGGAACCATATAGCATACTATCATGTCGAGCAAGAATGTACACTGAATATATATATATATATATATACATGTATAAATACATCCACTATCATATAATGGCCTCTAGGGCATACATATATCCAACAATCTCCCACTTGCACTAAGGCCAGTTATTGGCGTATCTCATACCCAACTGCTCAAAAAGTCGCTCATGCTGCGGCTGAGGGAGGGCCTTGGTGAGTGGATCCGCAGAGTTACTCTGTGTGTCTTCTCTCCTAATCTCGATCTCGTGGCGATCTACAATCTCCCGATTCAAATGAAAACGCCTCAGGATGTGTCTGGATCGCTGATGGGACCTGGGCTCTTTGGCTAATGCCATAGCCCCATTATTATCACAATACAATGGTATTAGATCAATAATAGTTGGAACTACTCCTAGCTCCGAGACGAACTTCCTCATCCAGACGGTTTCCTTGGGGCATCATTCGCAGCAATGTACTCAGCCTCCATCGTAGAGTCTGCAATGGTATCTTGTTAGGAACTATTCCAACTTTCCTCCCCTCCATTGAAGGTAAATACAAATCCAGAGATAGATTTGCTGTCGTCCTTATCACTCTGGAAGCTCAAATCGGTAAAGGCCTCCTTTTGGAGATCTCCATTACCATACACCAAGAATAATTCTTTAGTCCTTCTTAAGTACTTTAGAATGTTCTTCACAGCTATCCAGTGACTCTCCCGTGGGTTGGATTGATACCTCCTTACTACACTAAGTGCATAAGCTACATCTGGGCGCGTACATAACATCGCATACATTATAGATCCTACTGTCGAAGTATAGGGTATAATGCTCATGCGAGCTCTCTCTTCATCGATCTTTGGGCAAGAGTCCTTAGAGAGAGTGACCCCATGGCAGGCGGGTAAGGCACCCCGCTTGGAGTCTTCCATACTAAAACTTTTTAGGATGGTGTTGATGTACCTGGTTTGGGACAATCCTAATAACCTTTTGGATCTATCCTTATAGATCCATATGCCCAGAATGTATATGGAATCACCCAGGTCCTTCATGGAGAACCTTAGTGATAAGAATGATTTGACCGACTGTTGCATAGGAATATCATTTCCTATCAGAAGAATGTCATCCACGTATAATACGTGGAATGTGACAGCTCTCCCTACAGCCTTCTTATAAACAGAAGGTTCATCTGGATTTTTGATGAAATCAAACTCATTGATAACAACATCGAAACAGATGTTCCAACTCCGTGATGCCTGCTTTAATCAATAAATGGATTTAAGCAATCTACATGCTTTCCCGCTATTCCCACTGTCAATGAAGCCCTATGGCTGATCCATATAAACGCATTCTTGTAAATCTCCATTTAGAAATGCCGTTTTAACGTCCATCTGCCAGATTTCATAGTTGTAGTGAGCAGCAATAGCATGTAGGATCCGAATGGATTTAAGCATGGGTACAGGAGAAAAAGTTTCGTCATAGTCCAAACCTGGTCTTTGACGAAAACCCTTCGCCACAAGTCTTGCTTTATAGGTCTCTACCTGCCCATCTACACCAATCTTTCTTTTAAAGATCCATTTGCACCCCACAGGTTTTACCCCAGAGGGTACAACGTCCAATGTCTAAACTTTATTGGTGTACATAGACTCCATTTCGGATCTCATGGCATCCAGCCACTTCACAGAGTCTCCACTCGTGATAGCTTGCTGAAAGCTGGTAGGATCATCATCCTCCATGATGCAGTCTTCTCTGTCACTAACAATGAGGAGACCGTAGTACCTCTCCGATGGGCGAGTAATCCTACCAGACCTATGGAGTGGCCGAGGTTCTTCAGTTTCTGTTGCAACAGCCGGTTCAACCAAGTCGTCATTCGTAATCTGTGTTTCTAGAACTTCTTCTAGGTCTACCATTCTACCATCTATATCATTTATCAAAAACACTTTTTCCAAGAATGTGGCATACTGAGAAACAAACACCTTTTGTTCCTCCTTGTGGTAGAAAAGATATCCATAAGAATTCTTTGGATATCCCACAAAGTTACACATGACCGACCGTGTCTCGAGTTTGTCCGGATTCTGCTTTTTAACATAGGCCGGGCTACCCCAAATCTTAATTCTCTTAAGAGACGGTCTCTTCTCATGCTATATCTCATTTGGCGTGGTAGACACAGTTTTGGTTGGGACCCTGTTCAATAGAAACGCTGCAGTCTCCATTGCATGCCCCCAAAATGAGACGGCTAACTCAGCATCACTCATCATGGAACGGACCATATCTAATAGGATCCGATTCCGTCGTTCTGACACACCGTTGTACTGTGGTGTGTAAGGAGGAGTGAGCTGAGAGAGAATCCCATTCTCTTTTAGGAAGTTTACAAACTCTGTAATGAGATACTCTCCACCTCGATCTGATCGAAGCATTTCGATGCTCAAGCCGGTTTGTTTTTCTACTTCGAGTTTATATTCAGTGAATTTCTCGAAGGTTTCGGACTTGTGCATTAATAAAAATACATGACCGGATCTTGAGAAATCATCAGTGAAGGTAATGAAGTATGAAAAACCGTCTCTAGGTTGTGTAGACATTGGCCCGCATACATCACTATGTATGAGGCCTAAGAGCTCAGTAGCTCTTTCTCCGTGTCCTGTAAATGGAGTTTTGGTCATTTTACCCTTGATACAAGACTGGCAAGTCGCATAAGATTTATATTCAAAAGGGTTTAAATATCCATCTTTGTGTAACTTGTTTAGTCTTGTTTCGTTAATATGACCAAGTCTACAGTGCCAAAGAAAAGCTTCATTTATTTCTGAAAGTTTTCTTTTACTAGTGTGTTGTATGCTGAAAACTGTGTGTTGATTTAGGACGTATATCCCGTTATTAAGCGTACCTTACCCAACCAACATTTGATTTAGGTTAATGTTTCTGCAATACAAAATTATTTCCTTCATTGTCTAACAAAGAAACGGATATTATATTACAATGCATACTAGGTACATAATAACATTGGTTCAAAACCAATATACACCCAGACGACAACCCCAAGTGATACTCTCCCACTGCAACTGTATGTATATTAGAACCATTTCCAACGCGGAGAGTATGGTTACCTATCTTCAAAACCTTGCTATTTCTCAGCCCCTACATAGAATTGCAAATGTGAGAACCTGAACCGGTATCTAATACCCCAGAAGCAGAGTTTATTGAAAAACAGTTTTCTATGACAAACACACCTGAAGCGGAAGAATCCCCATGCTTCTTCTTGAGATCCAAGTACTCTGTGCAGTTGCGCTTCCAGTGTCCTGTTTTGTGGCAGTGATAACATTCCCTTTTCCCCGATTCCCCAGCTTTGGACTTGTCTTTCCCCTTAACCGTTTTAACTCCACCCCTAGGTTTGGTGGGTTTCTTCTTTATCTTTCCCTTGGCCTTAGCCTTCGGGCGAGAAGAGGAAGATTGCCCAACACCCAAAACGGGAGTTTTCACTGATTTCAGTGTGCTCTCTGCACTCCTTAACATATTAAGGAGTTCAGGTAGTTCCTTCTCCTTGTTATGCATGTTGAAGTTAACTATAAATTGAGCAAAGGTGGAGGGGAGAGACTGCAGAATAATATCCGTATATTGTTCATTGTCCATTGTCCATCCAAGGTCCTCAAGCTCTTCTATAAGAGCTATCATCTTCAGAACATGGTCTCCTACTGGTGTGCCAGGGGCCATTCCCATCTGAAACAGTTTTCTTGATGCTTCGTATCATAATACGCGAGATTGCTCTCCATACAACTCCTTTGCATGGAGGAATATGGCGTGAACGTCCATATTCTCGTGCTGCTTTTGATGTGTGTTATCCATCGATGCAAACGCTAGGCACTTGGCCGTGGCACAGTCAGCGTCCCATGTCATGCGGACTTCAATATCCGCAACTGAGGATTTAGGGCCTGGGACGGGCGGGGCTGGATCCGTGAGGACATATGATACCTTATCATAAGTCAAGGCAATGTTAAGATTCCTCAGCCAGTCTTTATAATTGGTCCCATTCAGTTTATTTTTATCTAGTAGAAGCTTGAGTCCTGTCATTGGTATCTGCCATTAAGAGAGAGAAAAGAATACACTCAGTGAAAGTTCTTGCAAAGATCAGATTTGTTATTATCTTATCTAATCGATGTCTCCCACTGCTTTTATCAAGTTTTTCTTTCAAGCCTTAAAAAGAAAACTAGCCAGGATTAATTACAGTTTACAACTTCGCTAACCGTTCAGCCAGGCCAGTGTCGGTACTTGAGGGAGGTTCCCCGTGCTTTCACACGGACCTAATTAATATAAACCTCGTCTTCCCAGAGGCGGAGCCCCGTTTAACACTTTCCAGACACCTAATGAGTTAGCTAATTGTAAACTGCAAAACTCTCCTGGGAGCAACTATTGCCCAGAGTGGGATCGGGATCCAACCATCATATGGAAGGTATGCAATCTCATTGCAAATTTCAACTCTTGAAACTCCCGATGTGGTTTTTACCCCTAGTACCTATGACCTTAACTATGGTCAACAAGTCATAAGCACTAGTCAAGTTCTACCCGTCATTTCTTGATTAATTAGACCCACTCACATGACCCTTAACTATGGTCAACAAAGTCACATGAATGTCCTAACTAATCTGCAACATATGCATCGTAGGAAGACATCACTTAGCTACTGTACACTACGCCTTAACTATAGTCAACAAACGTAGCACGAATACTAAGTACTCTACTTCCTAAAATGACGGAGGGTTGCAGATGATTTTTAAGAAAATCTTTAACGCTTTGAACTTGATATCGTTGTAGAATCAAATGATTTTCAAAAGGAGTGGCTTAAGCTCTGCAGTTTTGAAATGTAGCTTTTTCGTAAAAAGCCGAGTGGTTTTTCAAATCCGATTCTACAACATCTTTGTAGGTTTATTTTCTTTACATTAATCTTATTAATGTAGTCCCATCATTTAAGTCCTTAAGCCAATCACAGAAAAGAAACGAAAATACAACGTATGCTTATGCCATCCGCATTCGCCGCAATGTTCCGTTATGCACCGTTAGGTTACTTAACTAACGGCATACCGGGACGGGACTAGCGCGGGTGTAAAATATAAGCGCGGGTGTAAAACATAAACAATAAAAAATACGGATTCCATGGTCGTGATGAATAGCCAATCCCACAGCCTAGACCCCTACGAGAGCGGCAAGTGACCATGCTAATTCTGGAGTTAGGAAACCCGGCCTTGACGCCTCGAGATGGTCTCCCATTGGACTCCAGAACCCGGTCACTTATGCTCTCCTCCTTGGGTCTATCCTAATGCGGAAAAGAAAATAATATACAACAATGGTGACATCATCCTCAACCCGGAAGTGCCCCGAATGAAAGAATATTACATTACATATGAATTTTACATGAATGAAAAAATAAAACTCTCATCTCAAATAAAACCCCCGGCTATTCGATCACGACAATCCAATACATCACAACACAACAACACATAACATCATATGTCATCAACGTAAGCAAGTATGCATATCCCAATTGCCGTTGACATATAGCAACGAAACCGGCGATACGCATACTACGCTTACGGTCGTAGAAACAAGTATCACATACTACTAGGCGATGTTAAACTCTTCGATCGAATTAACGAACACCCACATTCCCTAGCAAGCTCAACACTTGAGCGCCGCTAAACAATACCCAAAGTCTATGCCGCAGTATTTAATGGACCAACCGTAGAAGGGCAGACCCAAGCCTCATTTGTAGCGCCACTAACCACGACAAACCCTAAGGTTCAGTCGTATTTTGGTGGTCACATCTCGAGTTAGGGTTACTTTCTTCTAGAGGGTCCATAGGAATACCTGCATTAGTTATCGAGTATGTTCAACCTAGAAAACACGAGTGTTTGATAATTCGTTCGACCTGCTTAACGTCGCCAAAGTTACCAATACGATGCTATAAAATACGAATACGAACTATTCCGCAAAGTGCCCAATACCAAACTTACATCACATGCAATTCTGGACTACTTAAACAAAACAAGAAACCCCAGAAGAAAATATACAGAACACTGGAGCAAAACGAGAAGGAGAGGAGCACAGTGGGTCGGCGACGCCGGAAAAATTGGCTCTGTCGCCGGCCCAATTCGAGCCCCCCCTTTCGTACTTCACCAGTGTTCTTGTATCATTCTAAATACCACTCTGCAGTTGTTTAAATAATTTTCAGGTCACTTTTAAACAAATTTACAGAGAGCATTTTTCAAGGGTCTATAATTTCGTATTTTGCGGAAGTTTTCGTCTTTCGTATTCTTGTAACATCGCCTAGGCTTCTAATTAGGCTCTGATACCATGAAGGAGTTTCTACAGCACCACTACAAGGGTTTAGTAGCATCACACATGCCATTCTTTAAATTTTTAGGGTGCTAGAGAAACTAACCTAAGGATCATACTAAAAAAGCTAGGGTAACGAAACTTTAAACACTTTCACAAGAAGTAAAAGCTAGGTTTAGGGAATACAACCTTTGTAGCTCACTACGCTAGACTCTTTGGCCACTTGGTGTTTGAAAGAAGCTTGCTTGAGGTCCTCTAAGTCCACGACGATCCACCCGGAGTTCTCTTTGTCCAAGCTAGAAGCTATACTAGATCAAGAGAAATAGTTGAAGCTAACACTCCACTAGTTGGCTAGAGTAGTGTAGAATGTTGATGTGGTTTCTTTTCTCACTTAAAGACCCTAACTTGAACACTCTTTCACTCACTAATGGAAGCTAGAGAGCAAGAGAGAGGAAGAAGAAGATGAAGGCAATGTGAGAGCTCAAGATAATGATAAGCTTAGGTTAAAAGATGAGAAAAGAAAAAATATATATTTTGTTCTTCTCACCTTTAACCCTAGTTAAAAAATATGTAGATATTTTCTTTTGGATGAAAAATGGCCAAGGAAATATAACTCATGGTTAAGGCAAGGGTGAGTGGAAGAATAAAATAATTAACCATGAATTAATTTCACTTTCATTTTCTTTTCTAAAAGGAAATATCATTATATTAAATAACAAGGTGTGAGTCTTATATTGCCACCATCTCATATATCAACAACCATGATAGAATGAGTGTATGCATGTATGTGTGCATGCAGATCTATATGTGCAACAAAAAGAACATGTGCATACATGCATGCATACTACTAAAGACAAAAGGGTCTAAAGTGAAAGGCTAATGGTCAAAGATAAATCAACACTTGATTTATCAAACCGGTCATATCACATACGACCCGCCCAATAGAAAACCGCCCGATTAATATACGGCATCACATACGCGCATTTAATCGGGTCCCCACGCATATCTCATATGCACATCACATCGTTTCGCCTGGACTAGGTAACTCCATTGTGGGACTCTAAGACTCCTCAATACGCCGGCAGTGGGTGATGATCATATCAAGCACCCCCAAGCCGCAAGAGGTCAGCTAAACGTAACGGCCACCCGGGTATTGAGCGATCAGAAGAAAACAAGCGAACCTGTCACAACTCCCGTCGAGCCAACCGGCAACACTACCGAACATTCCGGTCTCTTCATCAGATATGCTGCATATCGAGTCTAGGGATGGTAACATCGACCCCAATAACTCAATAAGTTATGCTGATGAATGGTCTATAACAGATCGAGAAACTGGTGATAACATTTATCAGTAAATCTCTACAGCCCTGGCCAGGGACTTATTGATATAGCCAATCGAGCACAGCACAGCATCAACCCCCAATACCGGGAGAGACGAAACCCCTCCTTTTGCTCATCGCCTTCGTGTGTCTCGGGAATGTACCCAATAGCCATCTGTTTGCACGACTCAGTAGAGCCATGGTAGGGTGGTAATCAAAGTACGGTGGGAGAACACATAAGAATCTATGACGATCTCGGGTCTACAGACTAATCTGTACCAGTGTCACCTGAGAACTGCTATCCGACGATAGATATAATTCCATATAGGAGTTCTCGGCTGTGTTCGTCCAGTGTACCCAGTCACCACTGAGCACCCGTATACGATCTCGATGTCAAACATCGATGAATGTGGGAACATCCATCGCCCATCATATGGGTCTAGTTTCATATACGCTAGTCTACTCTGGTATATCGATGCCCCATCTCGATACACCTACGACTAGGGACTTTTCAGGATATGCTTATAAACTACAGATGTCCCACTAGATGATCTCCATCATAATTACAGTAGTCAAGCAAATATCCTCAGGGCTTTATCAACATGTGTGAATGAATACTATCATGTCGAGCAAGAATGTACACTGAATATATATATATATATATATACATGTATAAATACATCCACTATCATATAATGGCCTCTAGGGCGTACATATATCCAACATGCTTACCCAATTGTTCCTAGCCCTCAGCATTCAGCATTGCTTCACGTATGCGGCAGCTGTCGATGCAGCCCTATTAGTGGAGGAGCGTCTAGCTGAGTCATTAGTTGTTCCGGAACTGAAGAGGACTCGTACGGATGTACCAGCACGGAGACCGAGGTTTGCACACCGAGGCAGAGTTCCTTCAGACTCGGGGAGTAGCAGAGACATGGGACGGGGCCAGTTATTCAGTTCTTATTCCCAGGAGGGCCAGCGACCGTCATATGGGTGCTTCGGATGTGGCAGTCTACATCATCTTTTTTGCGATTGTAAAGTGGTGCGTCAGAGAGGGCCAGCAGTATCCCAGGTTACCTTACCACCTTCTCCGCCTCCGAGAGCGTTGCCTCTTATTCCTGTTGTTGCGCCGCGTCAGACTCCTGTTCAGAGAGGTCGTGGTCGCGGTGGAATTTTGCCGAGAGGTCGAGGTGGCGGAGGCAGAGGACAGCCAGTAGCCGGTAGAGGGCAGGCACGGGTTTTTGCCTTGACTCACCAGGACGCTACGTCGTCCAATGCTGTGGTTTTAGGTATCCTTTCTGTATGTTCTTATGACGCACATGTTCTTTTCCATCAGGGATCTACACATTCGTATGTTGCTATACACTTCGTGTCGAGGTTAGGCCGAGAGTCGTGTGTTAGGGTAAAAATTTACACCCCGGTTGACCAAGTCAAAATCAAAGTCAACCCCAAGCCAAGTGGGCCCAAGCCTAGATCCAGTGGGCCCATGCCCGGGTCGAGCCCGAACATTAAGCGGCCGGCCTCCCCCCACGCCAAGATAAAAGTTTTGTAATAAACAATTTTGTTGTATTTCTTTTATTTTATTTCATGGATAAATGTAAGAAAAATAGGCATAAAGCCAAATTTTTGTAAAGCCCATGGCTTATGTGCAAAAAGAAATGGCACATGAGCCATGGGATAGGCAAAATGCCATTTTGTGAAGCCCAAGGGGCTATGCGTAAAGTGTATGGCCTATAAAGGCAAAGATAGTGAAATATCTCAACAACTTTTTTTCTCTCTCTAAAAAAAATTCTTCAGATCTGAGATCTTTTCTTCTTCTTCAAGGTTCCAAAACCTTCTTCTTTCTCTTGAATTAAATCAAGAGTTTTACTCTCTTTTTATAAAAAAAATTATTTTTTCACCACAAAACCCACAAAGGGGAACTTGGATCTCTCACTAGATCTCAAAAAGGAGTGATTTTTAAAAAAATCCTATATCTCTTGATCTTCAAGATCCAGCTAACAGAGGAGGAAGAAGAAGAACATCTTTCACTAAACCCAAAAAAAAAATACATACTCAGGAGTCCAACTCCTCTCTGATTTCTCTTCCGAGAAATATTTTTAGGCTAAAAGCCTCTATTTTCTTGCCGGCGCTCGAGCGCAGAGCGCCCGCGTGCCGACACGTGGCGCGCTTGCGCTCAAGCGCTCAGCGCTCGAGCGCAAAGCGCCCACATGCCGACACGTAGCGTGCTTGCGCTCAAGTGCAAGCGCTCGAGCGCAAGTCGTCCCGGTGCCGACACATGGCGCGCTTGCGCTCGAGCGCAAGTCGCCCCCGTGCCGACACGTGGCGCACTTGCGCTCGTGCGCAAGCGCGCGAGCACAAGTCGCCCCCGTGCCGACACGTGGCGCGCTTGCGCTCCAGCGCAAGCGCTCGAGCGCAAGTCGCCACGTACCGACACCTGGCGCGCTTGCGCTCAAGCGTAAGCGCTTGAGCGCAAGTCGCCCCCGTGCCGACACGTGGCGCACTTGCGCTCAAGCGCAGAGCGCCCACGTGCCAACACGTAGCACTCTAGCGCCTGAGCGCACAGCACCTAGGCGCACAGCGCCTAAGGTGCTGCCCCACGCATCCTTTGGATGTCTTTTTCCCCTTTATTTATATATACATATGTATACATATGTACACATACACATACTCCACGACACTGTCCCTGTTAGAAAAAAATTTCTAATGGGGCGCTGCCCCGCACCCCGCAAGGGGGCTGCTAACCCCCTTGACCCCCAGCCCGCTATCCGGGTAGCGGGACCCCCGAAAAAACTCTGCGTGGCTCCCGATATATCCAAACCCTCCTCCAAAACAAAACACACGTACACTGCACATTGAGTTCGCATGACCAGTTTAACCCGTTAATCGGAGGTTCCCTCGCCCCAAAGGCGGGGGGTAATTAATGGCAGCTTAGACCGCGGCTGTCAGAGATTCGGATCCCCATAATCATTAAACCCCGGCCTACCCTAGAAAGGGGGAATCTGTAGTACGCCTGACAAGCACGCGCTTATTCCCATCTCAATGCGGTGACAAAAAACAGCCTACAGATTTTGGCACGCCCGGTGGGACCAATCTCTCCTCCCATATTTCGGGTTAAACGTTCATGCGAACTCAATCAATATACATATCGATTGCCTATACTGAAATGATGTTCTTTTTTCCATGCAGCAATCAACCTTCGACGACAATGACTCCCCAGACGAATTCAGCTTCCAACGTGACCCCGATTCCGTACGTGGTCAAGATCAACGCTCGTGTGGTTCTCCCCGCGAGCCTCAGTCGACAGTGGGAGGAACCGCCCCGCCAGTTTGGCTCCGTCATCATCTACCCTGCCGGAAGCACTCATCTGGCGGAGATCCCGGCGGAACAGGTGGCCAAGCCAGTCTCAAGGGGTAAGAGGCCGAATTTCGTGATCGCCAAGGCACCACAACCGAAACTTAAGACGGTATCTGAACGATTCTCTGGTGCTCCAGCGGGGGGCAAGAACTTCGGTAGAAAGGGCAAAATCAAATGTTGCGGACGAGCTGAGGCGATGACTCCAACAAATGCACAATCGAGCGTATCTCCAAGGCCCTCCATTGCCCGGTCTGCGACGTCTTCCCAAAAAGTCGAAGTCTGCCAGGTGCTTAGAACAGAAAAGTTAAGGCAGAAGCGGCTCAGGTATCGAGCCAACAGGAGGGCCAAGGCTTCGGCCAAATGGAATCATGTGAATTTCCAAGTGCAGGGTTGCCCCGCGACGACGGCTGAGTCGGACGTAAGAATCAGCAATTCCTTCGAGCCTCTGAAGTGGGTTCAGAAAAATGCCATGACCGCCAGAATCAACAAGACAGCGGTCCGAACAGTGCCACAAAGAGACGTGTCCCGGCCCAAACAGAAGAAGTATGACACTGTCTCTCCAAGAGTCTATCAAGCACTCTGTGCCGCACGAAAGCAGTGGGGCAAACCCAGAAAAGAAGCGCCAGCACCATTCAAGAAACTGGTTAGGCCAGCCGCCTTCAATCAACAGCTACCGAAATAAGGGGGTCAAGACAGCGATCCTTGAAATCAGCTGCCAATGATAGAAAGATGGCCTGATATATCATCCATACGGTCTATATGGCGGGCGGGCGCCCCAGCGACAACCTTCGCAGCAAAAGCAAGGATGGGGCCACCACATCCCAAGCCCAATCTAGCCTGAATGTGGTTGCCGCTGCCCAAGAACAGCCGCCCCAACTGGATGAAGAAATCCTTCTCGATGAGGATGATAGGCAGAAGGACCCCTCGGTCCATGCAGAGTCAAGCTCGGACAGCGAGGAAGAGCCGACTTTCCGCCCCAGGACTGCGGAGTAAGAGCTGCTTCAAGAGCTTCGAAAACATCTCAGGAGCAAAGATAAAGAGATGGCCAAGCTCTATTCGAAGATTGACGACTTAACGAACGTGGTGATGCAGCTTACGGCTCAAATTGCTCGAGTGCCTCCCAATCAAGCACAAGCCGCTACTAATCAGCCGGGTGATGACAATCCGAGGCAGCCAATGCCTGTTCCTTCGGGTCCAAGACTGGTCGAGCCACATGAAAGCTGGCCACACTCCCCTTCTGGGGACGCCTTGGCCCCAGATAGCACTATCCCGCTAACACAGGATCGGATAATGGATTTGGTCACCAGCAAGGTTAAAACATTGGTGGCCGAAGCTGAAGCTCAGAAAGAAATCGGCAGTAGTGGGCGGCCATATCCCACGCAGTACGATCTGATTGAGTTCCCAAGCGGCTACGTTATTCCTAAGTTCGGAAGATTTGATGGAACGGGGAATGCAAATCAGCACGTCGCCCACTTCAAAGCATCATGCGGAAATACAGGGGGCAATGACGCGCTCCTTCTTCTTCAGTTTGTCAACAGCCTGACCGGTGTCGCTTTCGACTGGTACGCGAGCATACCAGACGGGTCCGTCATTACCTTTGCTCAAATGGAGTCTCTGTTCCGGCAAAGGTTCATGAGCGTCAGTGATAAAATCTCCATTGCCGACATTGGGAGGACCAAGCCGGGGAAGAATGAAAGGCAACACTGACTTTATCGCCCGATGGCGTAATCTCACGGTCAAGTGCGAACCGCCGCTGGATCAGGATCAGTCCGTCAGCCTTCTCATTAGGAACCTCAGCAATTGTATGGTTCCATTCTTGTGTATAGCGGGCCTCAAGACCTTCCAGGAGCTAACCAAGAAAGTCCAAATGCTGGAACGCTCGAAGCAAGAGTCCCCGCCAGACTCTCAGAGAGACAAAACTTGGAAAAGCAAGCGGGACGACAGCCGTAGAAGCGGGAGTTCCAGCAGTACCAATGTCTTCAATGCGTCCGACAATGAAGAAAAGCGAAGGGCGGGCGAATCCAAAACCAACCGGTCTCGAAAGCCATTGCTGGGAGGAGATGGGCCTTCCCTAGAGGAGAAGAAGAACAAGGTTTACTCTTTCAGAAGGGACAGGGTCCGTAAGATATTTAAAGATGCCTTGAACAATGGCCTACAATTGCCGGAGTCGAAAAGACCCTAAGAAGCAAAAATGACCGACAATCCCCTGTATTGCCCGTACCACCGAGTAGTGAGCCATGCGATCGAGGATTGCTACATCTTCAAGGACTGGGTCGAGAAGCAGTACAAGGCTGGAGAGATCGAGCTGTGCAAAAGCGTGTTGGTGAAAAATCAAGTTGCAACCGCCAACTTTATACAGACAGAAGTTGAAGCCTTCTGGGAGCAGACAGCTGAACCCGCTGCCCTGACAAACGAAACTGACTCATCGCGGCCTCCGTGGAGTACGCACATATCTAATAAGACGAAGAAGATGATAAAGCTACTTCGGAAAGAACCCAGGATGGAATGGGAAGGACAGAAGAAGCCTACCAGTCCAGCTGCCAATGCGGCTCCATCAGGCTCAAAATCCAAGAAGCTCAAGAAGAAGAAAAGTGCAGCTCGGCGCGAAAAAGAGTCTGCAGGGAGATCGACCATTCAAAAATATATCGATTCCCTCGAAGAATATGAACAAAAGGAAAGAACATTGATTCAATTGAAGGAGTTCTTCCCTGTACAAGCGGCTGAAATTCTGGAGGAGTTAGAAGAAGACTCCAATGAAGAGATCCCAGTAGTGACCTGCTACGCCATCCATCTTGGCAGCGACTCGGAAGAGGAGCTTTGTTTTTCCAAAGAGGTCAAGGAGCTCGCCACAACAACCAATAAAATCCAGCTCAGAAGGGGCAGAGCTCTACCGCCAAATCAGGGCAACGCCCCAAAAGGGAAGGAAAAACAAGTCGCTAATGAAGAAGATGGCAGAGAACCGGCTGATGAAAACATAAGTCCTTCCTCGGTGGACTATAATGTCTTTGCACATCTCCGGAAGCTTCCATCTCTCCTGAGCATCAACGACGCCTTGGTCCTATCTAAGGAGCTTAGAGATGTTCTCATTCACGCTCTACAAAACCCCGAGCGGTATCAGGCTCACTTTGCGGAAATTAATATGAAAGAAACCCAGCACGCTTTGCATGCCGCCGCAGTCACATTTAAGGATGAAGACTTGCTACTGGGAACGGCTGAGCATAATCGGCCGCTTTACGTGACCGGGTACAGCAACGAAGATCGGATTAATCGCATATTGATTGATCCGGGGTCTTCAGTGAACATCATGAACTTGCGGACGCTGAAGAGTTTGTTAATGGACGTCCGACACCTGTCAAGGGAAAGGATTGTCATTCAAGGCTTCAACCAAAATTGCCAGCAAGTTCTGGGGTCCATAGCTCTGCCAATCAAATTTGGGGATCTGCAAACTGAAGCTAAGATATACGTGATCGACGCCGACACGTCTTATAAGATTCTCTTGGGGCGGCCGTGGCTCCACGATTACGGCATCATTCCGTCAACTCTCCATCAATGCATGAAGTATACTAAAAATGGCGAAGAAAGACGCATTGACGGAGACATCCAGCCGTTCGGTGTGCATGAAGTCCGATATGAAGATTCTCGGTACTTTATGAACCACCAAAATGCTAAGCCACAACTGACTGAGGATAGACCGGCCCCAAGACTCAAAAGCAAATCTGTGCCGGCTGTCACTTTCAAAAGCAAAAATACCCACGTGCGCCGGCATTTCGGCAGCGACACTGATGAGTCTGACGCTGGAAGCCCGTCCTTCCGTAAAACTCGCCCTCGTTTCGGCAGCGATACGGACGAATCTGTTATTGAAAGCCCATCTAGCAGCAAAGTCCGCCCTCATCTTTGCAGTGACACTGAAGAGTCAGAAGAAGAGGACCTGTCGTGCAACAGCGGTGCATATTGGCCCCACATGCAGCAAGCGAAACTACGAGAGACCTTCGATGTCGCAGAAGGGTCCCTGGCCATCATAAGGGTGCCGGAACGGATGTGCAAAGAGCTCGACGCATTGTCAGTCTCTACCGTGAACCAGCTGAAAACTTTCTACGTGCCCGGGAGGAAAAATGGACAGAAGGGCATCCTGTTTTACAGGTCAAAACCCGTTGTGCACCCGGATGATCTTTCTGTCGCGTGCCTTCCCTATGAGAGAGGCATAAGAGCCGTCCTCAATCCCAGATACTATGCACCCGAGATGCGGGAATACTTTAAGAAGTGCGGATGCCGGTTATATCAAATGGAGTCCGAAGCAAAGTTTTACGAAGGGCTATGGTATTCGCCCCAGGTCCGAGCACTCATCGATGGACGAATTCCAAATAGACGGGGCATAGGCTACATTCAACCTGATCCCAAAGCGTGCTATATGATCCATGTTGGTAAGGCCAGCGAAAGATTAAATGATGATGACGAGATAGCCAAGCCAGAAGAAGCTCCTCAAGAGCTCAAAGATGGCGGACAACCAACCTTTGACGAGCTAACCGAGATTGACTTAGGAATGCCCGATAGTCCAAGGCCGACCTACATCAGCTCGCTTTTGTCAGAGGAAATGAAAGCGCAGATAATTGCCCTGCTGCATGAGTTCGTCGACTGCTTCGCGTGGACATACAAACAAAAGCCAGGTCTTTCCCTTGAAGTAGCCATGCATAAGCTGGCTATATCTCCTGATGCTAAGCCAGTCAATCAAGCTCCTCGAAGAATGAGAAGGGAACTAGAAGAAAAGCTCATCGAGGAAACTAAGAAGCTCATCGATGCCGGCTTCATCAGGGAAGAGAAATATGCGGACTGGATCGCATGCATAGTCCCAGTGAAGAAGAAAAATGGGCAGATCCGAGTTTGTATTGATTTCAGGGACCTCAACAAGGCATGTCCTAAAGACGACTTCCCGCTACCGGTCATTGGAAATGATGGTCGATGACACCTCAAATTACGAGCTGTTCACCTTTATGGACGGCTCGTCTGGATACAATCAGATCAAGATGTCGCCTGTGGATGAGAAACACACCTCATTTCGAACCCCGATCGGAATATATTGCTACAAAGGTCATGCCGTTCGGACTGAAGAACGCAGGTGGTACATATCAAAGGGCGATGACTAATATCTTTGATGACCTAATCCATAAAGTCGTCGAATGTTATGTTGATGATCTGGTCGTCAAAACTAAAGCCAAGCCGACCACATCCAAGATCTTAGGACCGTTCTCACCAGACTGAGGGAGTACGATCTGAAATGAATCCTCTGAAGTGCGCTTTTGGCGTGTCATCGGGAAAATTCCTGGGCTTCATAGTTCGGCATCGAGGGATCGAAGTTGACCCATCAAAGATAAAGGCCATCATGGAGATGCCCCCTCCGAAGAGTCTGACGCAACTAAGATCTTTTCAAGGCAAGCTTGCTTATATACGGATGTTCATCTCAAATTTATCGGGGAGATGTAGGCCCTTCTCAAAACTCATGAAGAAAGGAGCTCCTTTTATCTGGGAAGCCGAATGTCAAGCAGCGTTCGAAAGCATCAAACAATACTTGTTGCACCCTCCAGTGCTGGCCGCTCCCATTCCAATAAACCGTTGATTCTCTACACTGCCGTGGTAGATGAGTCACTCGGTGCGCTCCTCGCCCAGAATAACGAGGAGGGAAAGGAAAATGCCCTCTACTACCTCAGTCGAACTCTAGTCGGGGCGGAACACAACTATTCCCCAATCGAAAAGCAATGCCTGGCTCTGATATTTGCTGTGAAGAAGCTGAGAACACTATCTGCTGGCTCATCGGGTTATGCTGATCTCCAAGGTCGACCCGCTCAAACACTTGATGACCAAAGCAAGCCTAGCCGGCAGAATGGCAAGATGGGCTGTCATGCTACTTGAGTTTGACATAGTTTATACTCCTCAGAAAGCAGTAAAAGGGTAAGCTCTTGCAGACTTTCTCGCTGCTCATCCCATACCAGAAGGGTCGCCGCTCAATTGTGAGTTAACCGACGAACAAGTGTTGTACCTCGAGAATGACGAGCCATGTTGGGAGCTCTACTTCGATGGGGCCTCATCGATAAGAACCTCTAGTAAATCAAGCGTCCGAAGATAAAAGCAGGGATAGGATTGGTGTTCATCACGCCATCAATGGGAACCTTACGGCGTTCTTTTGCTCTCACCGAGCCTCGTACAAACAATGAGGCCGAGTATGAAGCTCTGATAGCTGGTTTGGAGCTTGCCATAGAAATGGAAATCCTTCGGCTACGGGTTTACGGTGACTCCCAGCTTGTCGTCAACCAAGTAAGCGGCGACTATAAGATATACATACCCGAGTTAGCTCGGTACAGAAGCCGAGTGGTGGAACTCATGAAACGGTTCACTCACATTGAACTAATAAGAATCCCTAGAGCGTTGAATGGAAAGGCTGACGTACTCGCTCGCTTAGCCAAGGAGCTGGCTGATCCTGACATGGACGAAATTCTGATCACAGTCAGGAGCCGGCAAATTTTACCCCTAGTCTCTCTACGAGAAGAGGAAAGCGCGGAACAGAAGAGCAGTCCTGCCGAAGAAGCTTCGATCATCCAAGACGAGCCCGATTGGAGAGAACCCTTCATAAAGTACCTCCGATACGACAAGCTGCCCGAAGAAAAATCTGCAAGGATTCAGCTGAAGAAAAGAGCTCTCCGATACGTGTTTGTAAATGACACGTTATACCGCAGGTCATATGACCAACTCTGGCTCAGGTATCTGTCATTGGCCGAAGCCCAAAAGGTCATGAAAGATGTTCACTCGGGCGTTTGCGGTGCTCACCAATCTGGTCCCAAGATGCGACTTCAAATCAAACGGCTTGGGTATTACTGGCCCACCATGATACGGGATTACGGAGAGCATGCAAAGAAATGTCAGATCTGCCAAATCCATGGTGATTTCATTCATAAGCATCCTAATCCGTTGCATCCAATAGTGGCGTCGTGGCCCTTCGAAGTCTGGGGCACCGACATTGTTGGCCCAATTGATCCTCCGTCATCCAAAGGCCACCGGTTCATACTGGCCGCGGCAGACTACTTCTCCAGATGAGCTGAAGCTGTCCCGCTAAAAGAAGTCAAGACAAAAGATATTCTGACATTTTTCCAGCATAATATTCTATACCGCTTCGGTACACCAAGAAGAATCATTTCTGACAACGATCCTTCCTTCAAGAGCTTCAATGTCTCAAGGTTCGCTACTCAGCACAAGATAGACCGGAGATATTCCTCCATCTATAATCCAAGAGCCAATGGGCTCGCCGAAGCCTTCAATAAGACTCTATGCAAGCTCCTGAGGAAAAATGCTTCAGCCAACAAGAGAGACTGGAATCTCAAGCTTCACGAGGCATTGTGGGCATATCGTACCACGCACCGTACTCCAACTCAGTCCACTCCATACTCATTGCTCTTCGGAGTGGAGGCGGTCCTCCCCCTCGAAGTCGAAGTCCAAGCTTAAGAATGGCCGTTCAGCATGAGTTGACGGAGGAGGAAAATGTGCTCCTTCGACTTGAAGAACTCGATGTCCTCGAAGAAAAGAGGCTCGCGGTGCAGCAAAGTCTGGAGCTATACCGAGCCCAAATGTCACGGGCCTATGACAAGATAACCCGTCTCCGCGCTTTCAAGAAAGGTGAATTGGTGTTGGTCCTCAAAAGACCGATCATCCCCAATCGACATGCCAAGGGAAAATTCGAGCCAAACTGGGAAGGACCATACGTCATCGAGAAAGTGTTTGACGGAGGATCCTACCAACTAATAAGTGCCGAGGGAGAAAGGCCCTTTGCCACCCACCAATGGCCGATATCTCAAGAAATACTACACGTGAATGCTCCAAGTCGCAGGCGAATTGAGCACATCAGCCCGACGGTCTGGATCATACATCCTGCAAAACCGTATACAATCCACGGGCGTAAATGACCCCTATCTCTCCCAAATCCTGCCGGTGAGACTACTTTTAAAGTCCCACCAGCGGCAAAAAAAAATAAAAAAAAGAAGAAAAATAAAAAAAAATAAAAAAAATAAACGGTATATCCATAAGCAAAACGGGCATGGATGAAAATTCGAAAGGGCTCCGTGAGTAAAAACAGCAGGACTACCGGCGAGTCTGTGAAAACCCGAAAGGGCGCAAACTCGTGAAAAGAGATGAAATACACTCGCAAAGTCCTCTCGACCTTGTGAAGAGAAAACCCCTGCGTGAGATCCTTACGACTCACAAAGGAGCGACACACTTAGGAGTCCTCACGGCTCCTGAGGAGAAAATACACCTACGGGATCCTTACGACTCGTAGGGAGAAAATTCTTTTATGGGACCCTCACGGCCCATAAAATTGAAAAGCCTTAGGTGATAGGGACCCAAACCTGCCTCCTAAGCCATCGTTCTTTAACAGGCAACGGCAAATGATGAGTCGCTCCTGGCATTTCGCTTCAGTGTTAGCGGTGCTGATGCCGACCAAAAACCCAAATCCCAAGTCCTCCCAAGGCAAATGATGAGTTGCTCCTGGCATTATTCCAGTGCAGCAATGCTGATGCCAAACAAGATCTAAATTCCAAGTCCCTAAATGGCGAATGATGAGTCGCTTCTGGTAATACATTCCAGTGCAGCGATGCAGACGCCAACCAAAATCCGATTTCTCAAAATTCTCTGGGCCTTACGGTGGGTCCCCAAGTTGACCATCGTATACAATCTACGGGCTCAAATAATTCTCATCATACCCATGCCCCACCATAATCACCAGTTACGCGGCCGGTCTCCGCTTTGGGAATGATGCTCCATTGATAAGAGCCACTCATATGTCCTCACGATATATGAAGAGAACAAACCTTTGTGGGATCCTTACGACTCATAAAGGAAAAACACATTTAGGAGTCCTCACGGCTCCTAAGGAGAAAATACACCTACGGGATCCTTCCGACTCGTAGGGAGAAAATTCTTTTATGGGACCTTCACGGCCCATAAAATTGAAAAGCCTTAGGCGATAGGGATCTAAACCTGTCTCCTAAGCCATCGCTCCCCAATCCCCAAATGGCGAATGATGAGTCGCTTCTGGTACCATATTCCAGTGCAGCGATGCAGACGCCAACCAAATTCCAAAACCCATACCCCAACGGCGAATGATGAGTCGCTCCTGGTACCATATTCCAGTGCAGCGATGCAGACGCCGACAAAGTCCCGAAATTTTTCCGGCCCTACGGTCTGGATCATACATCCTGCAAAACCGTATACAATCCACGGGCGTAAAACAATCCCGACCGTCTAAGTCGCAAAAAGGGCAGCATCGACCGTCCACGTCGCTAAAAGGACAGCACCGACCGTCCAAGTCGCAAAAAGGGCAGAACCGACTGTCCACGTCGCTAAAAGGGCAGCACCGACCGTCTAAGTCGCAAAAAGGGCAGAACCGACCGTCCACGTCGCTAAAAGGGCAGCACCGACCGTCCAAGTCGCAAAAAGGGCAGCAGCGACCGTCCACGTCGCTAAAAGGGCAACACCGACCGTCCAAGTCGCTAAAAGGGCAGTACCGACCGTCCAAGTCGCAAAAAGGGCAGAACCGACCTTCCACGTCGCTAAAAGGGCAGCACCGACTGTCCAAGTCGCTAAAAGGGCAGCACCGACCGTCCAAGTCGCAAAAAGGGCAGAACCGACCGTCCACGTCGCTAAAAGGGCAGCACCGACCGTCTAAGTCGCAAAAAGGGCAGAACCGATCATCCACGTCGCTAAAAGGGCAGCACCGACCGTCCAAGTCGCTAAAAGGGCAGCACCGACCGTCCAAGTCGCAAAAAGGGCAGAATCGACCGTCCAAGTCGCAAAAAGGGCAGCACCGACCGTCCAAGTCGCAAAAAGGGCAGAATCGACCGTCCAAGTCGCAAAAAGGGCAAAACCAACCGTCCACGTCTCTAAAAGGGCAGCACCGACCGTCCAAGTCGCAAAAAGGGCCGCATCGACCGTCCATGTCGTAAAAAGGGCAGTGCAAGCTTCCCAAAAGGTGGGAACCGAATCAAGTCGCCTCCACGTGAAAGAAGATCCATCAATTTCAAGCACACGACCTACATATGTGGTGTGCATTTATTGATGGGGGCAATTTGTTGGGGTAAAAATTTACACCTCGGTTGACCAAGTCAAAATCAAAGTCAACCCCAAGCCAAGTGGGCCCAAGCCCAGATCCAGTGGGCCCATGTCCAGGTCGAGCCCGAACATTAAGCGGCCGGCCTCCCTCCACGCTAAGATAAAAATTTTGTAATAAACAATTTTGTTGTATTTCTTTTATTTTATTTCATAGATAAATGTAAGAAAAATAGGCATAAAGCCAAATTTTTGTAAAGCCCATGACTTATGTGCAAAAAGAAATGGCCCATGAGGAGCCATGGGATAGGCAAAATGCCATTTTGTGAAGCCCAAGAGGCTATGCGTAAAGTGTATGGCCTATAAAGGCAAAGATAGTGAAATATCTCAACAACTTTTTTTCTCTCTCTAAAAAAAAATTCTTCAGATCTGAGATCTTTTCTTCTTCTTCAAGGTTCCAAAACCTTCTTCTTTCTCTTGAATTAAATCAAGAGTTTTACTCTTCTTTTTATAAAACAAATTAGTTTTTCACCACAAACCCGACAAAGGGGAATTTGGATCTGTCACTAGATCTCAAAAAGGAGAGATTTTTAAAAAAATCCCATATCTCTTGATTTTCAAGATCCAGCTAATAGAGGAGGAAGAAGAAGAACATCTTTCACTAAACCGAAAAAAAAAAACACACTCAGGAGTCCAACTCCCATCTTATTTCTCTTCCGAGAAATTTTTTTAGGCTAAAAGCCACTTTTTTCTTGCCGGCGCTCGAGCGCAGAGCGCCCGCGTGCCGACACATGGCGCGCTTGCGGTCAAGCACTCAGCGCTCGAGCGCAGAGCGCCCACATGCCGACACATGGCGCGCTTGCGCTCCAGCGCAAGCGCTCGAGCGTAAGTCGTCCCGGTACCGACACGTGGCGCGCTTGCGCTCCAGCGCAAGCGCTCGAGCGCAAGTCATGACACGTGCCGACACGTAGCGCGCTTGCGCTCAAGTGCAAGCGCTCGAGTGCAAGTCGCCCCGGTACCGACACGTGGCGCGCTTGCGCTCAAGCGCAAGCGCTCGAGCGCAAGTCGCCCCCGTGCCGACACATGGCGCGCTTGCGCTCAAGCACAAGCGCTCGAGCGCAAGTCGCCCCGTGACAACATGTGGCGCGCTTGCGCTCAAGCGTAAGCGCTCAAGCGCAAGTCGCCCCCGTGCCGACACGTGGCGCGCTTGCGCTCAAGCGCAGAGCGCCCACATGCCGACACGTTGCACTCTAGCGCCTGAGCGCACAGCACCTAGGTGCACAACGCCGAAGGTGCTGCCCCACGCATCCTTTGGATGTCTTTTTCCCCTTTATTTATAGATACATGTATATATATACATATGTATACATATGTACACATACACATACTCCACGACACTGTCCCCGAAAACACTCTGCGTGGCTCCCGATATATCCAAACCCCCCCTCAAAAACAAAACACACGTACACTGCACATTGAGTTCGCATGACCAGTTTAACCCGTTAATCGGAGGTTCCCTCGCCCCAAAGGCGGGGGGTAATTAACGGCAGCTTAGTCCGCGGCTGCCGGAGATTCGGATCCCCATAATGATTAAACCCCGGCTTACCCTAGGCAGGGGGAATCTGTAGTACGCCTGACAAGCACGCGTGTATTCCCATCTCAATGGGGTGACAAAAAACACCCTACATCGTGTTTGCTAGATCAGCCGCTTGTCATGACTACTCCTGTGGGAGAGTCGTTTGTTGCGCGATACGTGTTCCGATCGTGTGCTGTCCGTTTAGGAGACAGTGATCTGTCCGTCGACTTGATCCTTCTTGAGATGTTGGACTTCGACGTTCTGTTGGGCATGGACTGGTTAGCTACTTTCTACGCGTCCGTGGACTGCCAAGAGAAGACAGTTAGGTTTTATTTTCCCGGCGAGTCAGTGTTTGTTGTGCAGGGGGACTGTGGTGTTGCCCCTCAGAGTTTGATTTCTGTCCTTTGCGCTAGTCGGCTTTTGAGGAGGGGATGTCAGGGATTCTTGGCTTTCATTCATGATACTGGAGCCACAGTGGAGTCGTTGGACCAGCTTCCTACCTTGCGAGAGTTTCCCGATGTCTTTCCCGATGAGTTACCTGGGGTGCCGCCAGAGCGCGATATTGAGTTCTGCATTGATCTGATTCCTGGCACGGAGCCTATTTCTATACCGCCTTATCGGATGGCTCCAGCAGAGCTTAGAGAGCTTAAAGATCAATTGCAAGAGTTGCTTGATTTGGGACTTGTAAGTCCGAGTGTTTCGCCGTGGGGAGCTCCTGTTCTGTTCGTCAAGAAGAAGGACGGCAGTTTGAGGCTATGTGTGGATTATCGTCAGTTGAACCGAGTTACGCTGCGGAACAGGTATCCTTTACTTCACATTAACGATTTATTTGATCAGCTCCAGGGTACGAAACATTTTCTAAGATTGATTTACGTTCGGGTTATCATCAGTTGCGGGTTCGGAATGATGACATTCCGAGGACTGCTTTTCGTACGCGCTATGGGCATTATGAGTTTTTGGTGATGTCGTTCGGACTTACCAATGTGCCAGCAGCGTTCTTGGATCTGATGAACCGAATTTTCAGGCCGTTCCTCGACCAGTTTATTATAGTGTTTATTGATGACATACTGGTGTACTCTAGGAGTCAGGAAGAGCATGAGCAGCACTTGAAGATTACTTTGCAGATTTTGAGAGAGCACCAGCTGTATGCTAAATTCTCAAAGTGCGCGTTTTGGCTTGATAGAGTTGACTTCCTGGGTCATATGGTGACTGGTGATGGTATTCTGGTGGATCCGAGGAAGATCGAGGCTGTACAGCTTTGGCCCAGACCTGTATCAGTGACTGAGGTCCGTAGCTTTTTGGGCTTAGCTCGTTATTATCGCCGTTTTGTGCAGGATTTCTCAAGTATCGCTGCACCGCTGACTGGACTGACACGGAAGGGAGTTCCTTTTCTTTGGACTGATGCGTGCGAGCAGAGTTTTCAGCAGTTGAAGACTCGGTTGACGACAGCACCAGTTCTTTCTTTACCTTCTGGATCAGGCGGCTATGTTGTTTATTGTGATGCATCTCGAGTGAAGCTCGGCTGTGTATTAATGCAGCATGACAGAATGATTGCTTATGCTTCTAGGCAGCTGAAGAAGCATGAGCAGAATTACCCCCCTCACGATCTCGAGATGGCCGCGGTGGTCTTTGTGTTGAAGATTTAGAGACACTACTTGTACGGGGAGTCGTGTCAGATCTTCACGGATTACAAGAGCTTGAAGTATATCTTCTAGCAGCGGGATCTGAACATGAAACAGCGCCGATGGATGGAGCTAGTGAAGGATTATGATTGTGAGATCCTTTATCACCCGGGCAAGGCGAATGTGGTAGCTGATGCTTTAAGTCGTAGGCTCGGGGGTAGCTTGTCCCAGTTGATCGCAGTTCAGCGTCAGTCGTCTGCAGATTGGCAGCTCTTGTGTGATGGTAGAGTGCAGTTCGAGTTCACCTCCGCTGGGGGATAGTTTGCACATGTCCGCGCCCGTCCACTACTATTTGATCGTATCCTTGAGGCGCAACCCAGTGATGCCCGTTTGTCCGAGATTCTTGAGCTTGTTCGACAGGGTACAGTTTCGGAGTTCATGATTGATGACCAGGGTGTGCTACGATGCGCGACTCGCTTGTGTGTACCAGATGCTGATGGGTTGAGACGCGAGATCCTAGAGCAGGCACATCAGTCGGCCATTAGCATTCATTCAGGTTCCACCAAGATGTACCGTGACCAGAGAGACTTTTACTGGTGGGAAGGGATGAAACGCGATATTTCGGACTTCGTTTCGAGGTGCCTGACTTGTCAGCAAGTCAAGGCTGAGCATCAGAGACCGGCTGGAGAGTTGCAGCCTTTACCCTTTCCGGAGTGGAAATGGGAGCATATTTCCATAGACTTCATTGTGGGTCTACCTAGGACCAGTAGAGGGTATGACTCTATTTAGGTGATTGTTGACCGGTTGACGAAAGCGGCTCACTTCCTTCCAGTGAAGACCACATTCGGGTATGCTTAGTATGCTCAGTTATACATAGATGAGATTGTGCGTTTGCACAGTGTTCCCACATGCATAGTATCCGATAGAGGCACCCAGTTTACTAGCCGTCTTTGGCAGAAGCTTCAGGAAGCTTTGGGTATCCGTTTGAGTTTTAGCACCGCTTTTCATCTACAGACTGATGGTCAGTCGGAGCAGACTATTCAGACTCTGGAGGATATGCTCCGTGCATGTGTGATTGATTTTGGTGGCAGTTGGAATCGTCACTTGGCGTTGATTGAGTTCTCCTACAACAACAGCTTTCAGGAGACCATTCAGATGGCACCTTTTGAGACTTTATATGGTAGGAAGTATCGATCGCCAGTCTGTTGGACAGAACTTAGTGAGAGTCTGGTTTTGGGACCCCGGCTAGTACAGAAGACTACGGAGAAGATCCAGCTGATTTAGGACAGGATGAGAGCAGCCCAG
Source organism: Agapanthus africanus (assembly GCA_030015575.1). Lineage (NCBI taxonomy): Eukaryota > Viridiplantae > Streptophyta > Magnoliopsida > Asparagales > Amaryllidaceae > Agapanthus > Agapanthus africanus. Next base: position 309,276,939 of record CM057344.1, on the reverse strand, counting down.
TGTAGGCAGAAGTCTTATGCCGACCGTCGTCTTCGCAGACATGAGTTCGCAGTGGGGGATCATGTATTCCTAAGGATTTCTCTGATGAAGGGCGTTATGTGATTTGGGAAGAGGGGGAAGCTCAGTCCCATATTTATAGGTCCTTTCGAGATCCTTGACCGAGTGGGTTCTGTTGCTTATGGTTTGGCGCTCCTGTCCAGTTTTCCGGATGTTCACCCTGTTTTCCATGTGTCGAAACTTCGTAGATACCTTCATGATCCTTCTCACATGATTCAGCACGAGACCATTCAGCTTGAGCGCGATCTTTCATTCACCGAGCAGCCGGTAGTTATTTTGGATCGGCAGGTGAAGAAACTTCGGTCAAGGGTCTTGCCGTCTTTGAAGGTTCTTTGGCGTAGCCCTACTAGTGAGGAGATCACTTGGGAGGCCGAGAGCGAGATGCGGAAGAAATTCCCTCATCTCTTTGAAGGTACGCTTAGTAGTCAATTTTTAATTCGGGGACCGAATTTCTATAAGGGGGAGATTGTAACGTTTTAGAATTCGTTATGCGAATTTTTCCGTTTTAGGGTTAAATTGTCGGTATTTTCTGTTTTAACCCGACTTTGTTCAAACGACTATATAGACTTGCCAGCACCTAGTTTAGCTAAAATTAAGCTAGTGCGTAAGCTTTGGGTATATGGGACGTTTTGGTTCAATTTGAATTTTTCCCAATTTTAATATTATTTTAATGCAGTATTCACATTTTGGGAAATTCCTCTTTAGTGGTCTTTTCAACAAATTAAGTTTGGGTAAACCCAAAACCCCACATAGTATCTAGATTCCTTGTGTTGACTCAGGGTTTAAGGTTTAAAGAAAAGAAAAAGAAAAGAAATGAGGTGCATGCATGTGTGCATGTGTTGTGTGAATGCATTAAATTGCATTTATTGTTAGAAATTACTAGGAAGCTCCACACAAAACCCCCACCTCCTCTCTTGGCCGAGATCCTTCCCTTTCCTACAGCCCTTGATCATTTCCTTTGCAATTTGCATCAATCCAAACTCAAAATTCTCCAAAATTCCAAAATATATCATAAAATATACTTCAAGTCTTGGTTCTTGCTCTTTGATCACTTAGAAACTAGGAAAGCTTGGATCTTGTGAGCTAAACTTGATAGGTATAATCCCTATATTGTTAAATAGGAGTTTTTATGTTATTTAGCTCGTTGGTTGTAGCGTAGAACACTTTAAATATCGATTAGTGCAATATCGTGTTTTTAGTGTCTTTTTTGGATCTCTGTGAACTGCTGTGATCTGGAAATTTTAGTGGGTGACGAAACAAAATTGTAGTGATGTACTAGTATCCCTGGAGCACCACCTTAGACACGAGGACCACCCCGCCGACCGGGGCCGGCGACCCCTTTAGAGAATTCCGGCGACGCCGGCGATGTAGGGAGGTGCTGGGGTTTGGCTTTTGTGGGTAGTTGTCTGCTGTTGGTTAGGGGTGTTTGGTACTGTTTACTTTTTTACTAATTGCAGTATGAAAAATCTGGAATCGTTTACCTATAAATAGTATTTTGAATCCGCGTGTTACGTAATCCGACACGAATCGTGTTCTGTTGCAGCTGCTGTACTCAGTTTGGTTTAGTAGTGTCGCAACGCACGTTAATCACTAGACGAAGACTTGTGAGTTAGTTTAGTGTTGGTGCGTCGTTTAAAGTATAGTTTTACGTTATATTAGTCGATTCTGAGATGTTTGCACTATTTGTGTGTTTGTGAATTCAGAGCGTCGCAAGCGGGGACTTCGGACGCTACGAACAAGGGGAAGCAAGTGGTCGGATTTTCATAGCTGGAGGCCATTGGTGAGTAGATTTAACATCTACGGGGAAATCGCCTGTATGGCGTTATGCGTCGGGGCTGATATGATAGGATAGCTGCATGTTATTGCATATTGGTTAATTTCATATGAATGTCAATTCATAGTAGTATCTGTTGTACCTTTAGATATAATACATTACTGACGGTTCATGTTGCTCGAGCAATAAATTGTATGCTACACCCACATCGTCAGTAATTGCTATGACACGCACAAACCACCTACATACATGATATGGTAGTCGATAGGGATAATGGAGGTAGTAACTCTTATTCCTTTGTGCATAGGAGATATTGTTGACACCTACAAACGTGTTATTGTGTTTGACATGTATAGTTAAGATAGTAACACTTAATCCATTTCACGTATATCTTACTATAGCCACTTGTACATCTTGCATACATATTGACATGTACACCACATAGTCTACTACAGCTACATGTATATCATGCACACATATTGACATGTACACCCGCATATTTTCGCTATGGTTGTATGTACCCCAAGTGGTATTGTTTTGATATGTGATATTGAGTTGTCTATCATTGCGCTTATGAAATGCATCATACATACTGGCTTACATGTAGATACTTAAACCTTGCTATAGTTACATGTACACTTCATATGATGCTGCACTTGTTTTTCGAAGAATTTTGGAAACCGCAAGATATATTTTAAAGATGGATTCATTTAAAAGTGCGGATTTCCCTTGATATACTCATATTGTTGTTTTATGTTGCATATATCAGTTTTTTTCATGGGTTTACGCATTGAGATATGGATTTCATATTATTTATGGATTTGAGAACCGATGGGGTATTTCAAGAAAACTATGTATTGTTTGAAAACCCGGTTTCTCTTGATATGATATTTCAGTGCGTCCACCATATGATTTCTCGGTTCTGAGATTTGGCTTGTGATACCCGATTCGAGGAGCGGGAGGCACCGTCTGCGGGTACATGGTGGACCCGGTATGGTACCCCGGGGCGAGTGGTGATTTCGTGGTGTAGACGATAAGCCTGGCGGTGGGACCACTACCTACCGGTGATAGTATTTGGACTCGGCGGTTATCGCGGGGATACCGACCGGAGTGATGTATGACATATCGTCAGGGCCAGTTGTGGTAACGGCGCCTAAGTTATGGGGATTTACGTGTCGATGCTAGACACGAGTTTTAATGATGTTTCGGGTGTCGATGTTAGACACTCAGGTTCCATAAGACTTACAGGATGTGAGGGCCGATTTGAGAATGTGGTGCCTGATGATTTGGGATTTAATATGTCAGTGAGGGACACTGGTGTTTTTCATGCTGATGATTTTGCATGAGATTTTATTATATCATCCCACACACTCAGGATTATTTTAATATGCATTGTTTCATGTAGTTGTAGTACCCTGATGATGTACCTTTACATGATTGTTGCATAATCACTTATCATACTTATGCTATCATATTACATGTGATAGATAAATCGCTATTCGTGCATACTTGCGATTACAGTATGATGTTGATTACTATTCATGAGTTGGCAACTCACCCCCGTTGCTCCACAGTGTTTTGCAGGACTTACCCTCTAAGTGGTTGCGGCAGGCGTCTTATCATCTCTACTTTTACGGATACCGCTACGTTAGGCAGTGAGGCCTTTGCTTTTAGGTGGGTTTGCGGTTATCTGCTTGTACATTGTATATCTTTTTGTTTGATCTAGTATTCTCCATCTACCACTGTTTGTATACGACTTGGAGACGACTTGTGAGGATTCGGTGTTGTATTATTTTGGTGACTTGGGAGCCGTGCTCGTGGGAGCCGGTTTTGTTTTGGGAAAGCTTACATCCTATTGCAGTCTTTTCTTTGATATTTCATCACTTCGGCGTCGTATACATGTTGTGGTGATTGTCTCAACCATTGGGTGTGATTTTGCTCCTGTTTGGGATGCTTTATATATTATCTGTGTCGTACCCGTTTTAGGGGCTAGTTTTTACAAAGGAGGTGCTGCCGAAATTTTCAAGAAAGAAAACAAGAGTTAGAGATTTTACTTGTGATTTTTTCCGAATGTTAAAACTATGTTTTTCTCCATTGATCCAGATTCTGGTGGTTTAGATTTCTGGGTTTCGACTTACTTGAGTTGCGTACGCCTGTAGACGTTACGTAGTTTAAGTGCCGGTTACGGGCCAAATTTTTGGGTCGTGACACTTTGATCCTTCATATCTGATATCTGTAACAAATAGATAGGGCTGTGACATGAGGAGAAATGTTTGAAATAGTGGAGACTTAGTAGATTAAAAAAATTAATAGAACTCAATGGTATTGTAGTAATTAGGCGGCTTACGCTTTAATTGGGTCAAGACTTACTTTCTCCTCCCCTCAAGTTTCTCCTTGGTATCTGAAAGGGTTTCGAACTTAGGAGCATATGAAACTTGAAGTCGGTTCCCAAAGAATATAGATTCGTCCAATTTTCTCTTTGCGAACTTTTAAATTTAAAGGGTTTGCCCATCAAAAGTGTAGTTAAGATAATTTATCGTAAGAACATTCTTTCCAAGCTTAAAAAAGATGAAAAGGGAAATAGATGTATTACAGAGCTGACATCTCACAGGAGACGATTTTAGCAGGCCTTGATCTTTATTTTTGTTAAAGGAATATCTTAAATTTATCGGCAAATTTAATACTTCCACATCTACACTTGTTAGCATTACAATATTATCAAACAAATGACCTTTTGTACACTAGTAAACGATACAATTCCATAATTAATATTCTAATATTTAACTCCTAAAACTTTTATTCTGTGATTCAAATCCTCTCCAGTTTGATCATGTAGTGCCGCATCATAAATGATTATGTTAAATAGAAAAAGTTTTAACTACAATGTAAATATCCTTCGAGCATGAAGATTCAATTAAATAATTTATAATCACCTTGCATTGTTAACTTGTAAGAATTTGATCCAGAAAACATCAGTAAAAGGCTCACAATCTTCTGCATCCATGGGTTTGCACCTGCCGAGTACAAATTAGATACAAAAGTTAGCTAAAAAAGAGTCGGTAAGAATGTAAGCAAACTCAGATATGATTCAGACAGAATTACAGAGAAAGGTAAAAGTTTTTCAACAAACACACTAATTATAAGAGTTAGAGCTAATTGAGCTGATTTAGATAGTAGTAAAGTCAACTGGGGTCAGTGAAAGGAAAACTGTTGGTCTTTTTAATAATAGGAGGAAGTAATATAGGAGATCGTGCAGGAAAAAGTAGAAAGACTCTTAAGCAAAATTTCTACAATCAAACAACCATAAAACGATTCTTTTAGAGACCGCGTACTGGTTAATTGGCATATGGTAGAACTAGGTTAGGCTGTTTGCTATTGAAGGAGAATTGTAACAATGATTTTTACAAGTGGAAGTTGCTTGTAGGAAATATTAAGCTAAACGAAATATTTTGCAACATAAATATTGGCGTACATGACATAACTGTCCTACCAAATAGCCTTAGGAAGGAAAGGGATGACTTCAATATGATTAAGTATGAATTTACTGTACAAAAATATTTACAGTTATCGATCTCAGGTATAAATTCTTAATGATTATCTATATCCAATAAAGATAAAAATCTACAGAATCACCTTCTTGATTCAATATCGACCCAATAATCTGTCAAAGCATAGGATACAAAACAAAATAAAATTGGATAGAAGCATAAAGTATTCTCAAGTAACTGGATCCCACACTACCATCCCTGCACTGGAGGCAGTCCTAAAGAGGTATATAGAGATTCGGGGGTACAAGTTTTTAAAAGTTTGTGAAGGATCCCTAGATCTCCTTCAGATGTTATCTTCCGTTGATCTCTTCGTGTGCAGACGGACGGCTGAGATTGAGTTGGAGGGTTGACTCCTGAAGCGTGTGGATCTCAATGGGTTTTGAGTGGTTGTGGCCGAGCTACCAGCAAAGAAGTCCTGGGGTAGTTGAGCCATCGAGGACCCTCCGACGATCAAGTTAGACAGCGTATTTTAGCAGAGTAACGGCCTATTGGTGTGAAAAATGGCTTACCTCGATCGTCTGAGGGAGGGGTTTATGCAGCGGCAGCAATGGGAAGACATGCGCGAGAATCATGCCGGCCGTTACACCCCTGGCGTCACGCCTGCGTGATAGACGGGATCCCGCATTAATAATGAGACATGCTCGTTAATGGGGGATCGTGATGGCGTGGAACGCGGGATCGTGGGCGACGGATATCTCGCGCATGGCGAGATTCGCGAAGCCATGGCGTAGGCTCTTGTGATCAGCGCTGCGGGTTGGTCTGGGTGAGACCGAGGAAGATGAGCTCGGCGGGAGGAACGGGCACGAGCGAGAAGCCGATGCATCATGGTTCCGTGATAGCTCGGAGGAGAGCCAGGGGTGGTCTGGAAGGTCACCGAAGGTCCGGAGACTCCTTAGGCCGGAGGCCCGAGGTGTGATCCCAACTGAAGTTCTTGACCCCTTCTTGTAGGTTCTAGGACTCGTCATCTGTAACGCGTCAGCATCTGGAGAGTCACCGATATCGAGTCTCATGGATCTCTTCTTGTAGGTTCTGGGACACGTCATCTACAACGCGTCAGCATCTGGAGAGTCACCGATATCGAGCCTCATCATTAGCCCCCCACTCTCGTCTCGAACCGTTCCTGGGTCGGGTCGAGAGTGGTCCGACCGATCACCCGGGGTGAGCTCTCACTCGAAGATATCGTCGTCGTGCATTCCCTGTCAAAGAGTAGTATTTTCTTGATGACGTTAGCGGATCAGGGGAGAGATCTCGCATTAAAAGGGGAGCGCCGGATCGTGCGTACATTTGTCGAAGCGACAACCTACGAGTCTTGTATGGGTTGGCTGGCAAGACGAGTCACAGGAGTTCCCGCGCTTGAAGGGACACGTCCAATATGAGTGCTACAAGTGGAATGTTGCCGGCCGTTGGTTGCAAAACGTTGTTTTGGCGGGAGGCGATCGGAGCCGCAGGATGTATACGCCGGCAGCTATAAATAGAGGTAGGATCCCCATCAGGGGTCATACCTCTTTATAGTTTCCTCGTCCCTGGTCATGTTAGCTCGGCGCTCTTCTCCTCAGGTCGGATTCCTTGCTTTTGATCTTCCGAGGACACCTCACTTTCATCAGGTTAGATGTCTTCTTCCGAGGAGTCTTTAGATGTAGTGCAGGTAGAGTTTAGGGAGTCTTCTGAAGCTTCCTCTTCTACTTCTTCCTCTTCCCCCTCTGAGATGGAGTTCCCCCGGGAAGATAGGGTGGTCCCCAGAGCACAGGCTGCGGGTGTTCTTGACGTGCGATCCTCGCTAAGGCGTGCAGAGGAGCTCGTTATCATTAAGACCCGTTTCCTACTTCCTCCTGGCTATTCGCTTCATCTGGCCGAGGAGGGGGAGAGGGCAAACCAGGTACAGGGCAAGGAGATTTCCTTGTACCTAGAGGCCTTTTGGGCGGGATGCGTCTTCCTTTCTCCTCCGAGGTGAGTGAGGAGTTGAATTGTTTTGGGTTAGCCCCGGACCAGATAGTGCCGAACTCTTGGAGGATCCTCATCGGGTTCCTGTTCTAGTTGAGGTTGAGTCAGATCCCTTTCATCTTGAGAATTCTCGTTTCTTCCCTTTGCTACAAAAACTACCCTGGCGCTCGTAGGGGCTAGCTGAGCTGGGTATACCTCTCTTTTAGAAGACAACGGGGGGACGCCGCCGAGTCGGGGATCGTTGTAGTACCTTCTTCGATTCACGAATGGAAGAAGATGTTTTTCTTTATTGCGCTGCCTGAGGGTCAGGATTGGCCCGTGCCCACCCAGTGGTAAGGGGCTAGCTTCCTGTAGGTGAGTCGGTCGAATGATCCCGACGCGGTGGCGGTGTCAAAGTGGGAGCCCTTCCATTGGGCTGATGTGCTTATGTCTGAGCGGGCCCTTAGTTGGGCTAGGCTTATCCTGCCGATTACGCGGGTAAGTTAGGAGCTTTCAGGCGACCTATTTAGACTTGTGCATTCTTTAATTTTTCCTGGCATTGCTGACTCCTCGTATTTTTGTCTTATGCAGGACCCATGGACCTAAGCAAGTTCCGGACGGCAGTGGTTGACGTGAAGAAAGGGAAGAAAGCCGGAGGCGCCGGCCCTTCTCGCCCGTTGTCGGTTCCGGCTCCGCCGGTGGCCGCTCTATCCAGGTGCCAAACGCACCTCGGGCCCCTGTGTCCAGCCGTGCACCGGTCCAAAAGCGTGCTTGGGAGCAAGAGCCTCGAGCTCCCGAGGTAGGAGTCAAGACTGGCTCTCCCGCGTCGCTCCTCAAGACGTTTCACAGGACGGCGCCCCGCTCCCCGGATTCCCCGATCCTCATGGATGATGGGGATCTTCGCTTCGAGGTGCCCTCGGGGCTTTCCGTCACCGACAGCTTGCTCTCGAAGATGGAGAGGTCGGCCGGGGGCAGAATCCCTTGGGGAACCCTCCATGCCCAAATGGCGGCAATAGCTCCGGAGGCCGTGCAGGTTAGTGTTCGCACGGCACTTGGTTCTTCATTTGGTATTTTTGCTCGCGTGGTTGGGTGCTTCTCTTTCCTTTTTAACCCTCTTTCTTTTCTTCAGGTCTTCCAGCACGTCGCCCTCGTCGTCAACATGGAGGACGGGGAGATTGCCCCGGTGATGCGGGCCGCGGGCGAGTTCTCCTCGCAGGAGGAGAGCTCGAGGCTAGAGCTGGAGGAGGAAAGGGAGAGGGTCCCCGCCCTTGAAGATTGGGTGGCGGACGCGAATCGGGAGGCCGCCAGGTGCCGAGAGTCCGCCCGAGCCGTCGAGGCCCAGTTCGAAGACTCCCAGTTGCTCGTCGCCACCTTGAGGAAAATGATGAGCACCCTCCGAAGGGAGAATGAGGCGGCGATGGAGGGGACGAGACGTGACGAGCTTCGGGCGTCGAAGGCTGAGCTTCTGGAGTCGAAGGCGATGGAGAGCTACAAGGGGTCGGCCCTGTTCTACGCCGATCTTGCTCAAGTCGCTGGCTGATTTATGAATTTCTCGATTGTGTAGTGTTTGAGAAAATTGAATTTAGAAATCACAACCAAAAATTATTTTGACTGCAATCAATAACGGTGTCGGATGTAGCGCGTTAGTAAGTGCGGATCGTCCACAGGGAAAGAGAGTTCCGTTCGATTCTTGAATTAGATGAGTTGAAAATGTAAGGCAAAGAAAAGAAAACAATTCATGATTTGTAATTGAAGATCAAGAGTAAGAGAAATCAAGATCTAAAAGAAACATTAAAAAGCAAGAATAGAGATGAGAGATAATTTCCAACCAACAATCAAGATTATAAGGATAGCTCGTAGGAGTAGATCGGATCTATAGATGTGATGAGATCTAATGATTACTCATTCTTATCCATTAATGAATTGATGCTAGATAGATGCAATTTCATCGAGGTTTAAGGATCTTGCGAGGAAATTAGAAATTCCGCAACTCATCCTTTGTCCTTTCGATAGATCGCATTCAAATTCTATCTTTTAGTTAATCAAATGGTTAATAGTTGTTCCCTAGTTTCGAGTGAACACGATCTAGAAAGCATCATCTCGAAACTAGGTCATTAATCATTTGATTTACTAGAATTTCAAAACATTATAGGATTTAAGAATTGTAAAAATATCTAAATCATCATCATCTAAAGATCGTCACAACTCCTATACGAGCGGAGATTACTCAAACATCATGATCCCAAACACAATCACAAATTGAAATCTAATCATTTTGCTTGAATTAAAAGATAAGCAAGAATATAGAAAATTCACCTTTATTTATCGACAAATTTCGTTACAACTTTCTTGAATTTACAAAAGGAAGGAACTAGATCGTCGATTTCGGCTTCGCTCGGCTCCTTGAGTCGTGGATCGGCGTGGATCTGTTGCTCCGTTGGAATCCGGCGTCGCTTCTAAAGGTTGAAGGCACTTTTGCTTGAATTGATCTCGGGAATTTGATCTTGATTTTTGAATTGGGATTGAATTTGAGGTACAAGTTTTTGTCACTAAACTTGTGGGTTGAAGATGGTGATGATTCTTGAACAATTTGCACCCTAGATCTAGGCTCCTTTTTATAGACCTCTAGATCTAGAATTGAAATTTGAATTCCCTCCACAAGTTAGTTAACCAAAAGATTTAAATTTCCCTCCAAGAGTTTGTTGAGCCCAAAATTTGAATTTCCCTCCAAAAGTTTGTTAAGCTGAGCCTTCTAGATGTGCCACGTGGACATTCTACAATGTTCTGGAAGCTTAGGCCGTTAGCTACGACACGTGGAGAAAATATGGGCCGATGACGTCATCAAAGCGCCACGGTTCCGCGGCGCAAGCCAGCTCCCGCCGCGGAACCGCGGCGCTTTGGGGGCTTCAGAGGTGGGATTTTCTGCTGTGGGCTTGGGCTGATTTATGGGCCTTGTTTTGATATGTGGATTTTTATTTGGCCTTCTGTATTACTACCAAATATTCAGCCTTTGAGTTGGCGCATCTTTTATCAGATCTTTTCCCAATTTTGGGCTCTGCTTTCGGAATTTCCTGCATAGACTCCAAGACAAGAGTTGCACAATACAAGGATGATGCGATGCTATGAAACGCAGTTAATTTCCCTTAAAGTGCCGGTTAAAAGTCTAACACATGCAATTTGGTATTTCAGAGATGATTTGGTAATATGTGCAATTATGAATACCGAACACTTCTATATGAGTGCAAAAGGTAGGGAAATTGCCGTGTTAGATATGCAGTATTTTCGACTGATCAAATTCCCCCAAACTTATTTTCGATCGTCTCGATCGAACAGTTTTATTAAAAAGAGAAGGAGAAAATAAAGAAAGAGAAAAGCACACTTTCATAGGCAGCACGATTGCACTGAGCACGTGCAACAAGCCTTTAAACCTCTAGGTGTTCCTAGTAGGAGGAGTGTTGTCTCCTGAGGGTTTTCAGCGGATTGCACCCACAAAATCCAATAATAAAAGGAAGATCATGAATATTACATTTAAAGACAAGAATTGTAAAAGAAAAGCCTTGAAAATTAGGGTTTCCAGCTAAGCTAGCTTTTCGGTTGTCATGAGCCCTATCTTAATGGTCATGAAAAGATGTCAGAAATCACGTCCTCCCTCAATAAAACATCGTCTTATTCTTCATTTCTATCTTTCTTCCAAACATCGATCATATCACCCTGCGTCTGTGTAAAGGACATCCCTACACCCGGAGAATTCAATTCAAGCTATCATACTCTTGCTCATTAGCCTCAGTACTTTTTAATTAATGAATATTTTGATTTGCTCACACACTTTCATGCGACTGTTAATACTTCTTGAGGTACTAACCGACCGATTACTCATGTGCTTGCTTATTTGGTGTATTTTCCTCGTCTTGCACCACCTCAGGCATAGCTGTGACTCCCAGACCAGTTGGCCTTAGGGCACTAGGTGAAGAGGCACTCTCGCTATAAATTTTTATTGCCCTTGGTGATAACAAAGACCAGTGTCCATTTTTCTCACCACTATATATATATATATTTTTTCTTCATTTTTTTTATTTCCTTCATACATCGGCTTTAAGACAAGAGCATTTCAAGGTATCCTCTACTATCCCGGGCTTCAAGACGTGTGTAAGTGCGAATAGCAGGGTATCAACGTTCAAAATGTTTGGCTTCCAGAATAGAAACTATTTTTCAGACTTATTTTTATCCTCAGATTAGTGACTTCCTTCATCTTACTAACCCTTGGGACAACGGCTCATAACTACTTATTACTAGTTCATATAAGAAAACTTCTAATTTTCTTGGTTTTCTTAAATTTTTCTAATCTCATGGATGTAATTGTTCACTATCTAATCTTTTATTATCATAAATATTAAATATTTTTATATTTTTAAAAAAAAAATTTAAAATTTTTATGAGTTTTGAAAATTTTCGAATTTTTTATGGATTTTTAAATTTTTTAAATTTTTATAGGTTTTTATGGGTTTTGAAAAACTATTTACAAAAAATGATGAGCCGAAAATATGTACACAGAATTTTTATGGGTTTTGAAAATTTTCAAATTTTTTTGGTTTTTAAAGAAATGTTTTGTGCTTATGCAAATGATATGCAAATGATGCAAAACTAAACACAAACCTCCCCCAAACTTGTTTTCAACAGTGTCCTCACTGTTGCCAACCACTATATCTACAAAACCTGTAAGCCTGGGAGGAATTTATTAGTGGGGGCAAAATATATAAGTGATGACCCTCCCCCAAACTTATTCTTTTCACTCACCTCCATTCAGAAAGATGATGTAGTAATATATAGGACATGGAGGTGAGACGGAGGAATTTTAATCAAGATAAACTGGCTCCTGTAAGAACAGGAGCTCCTCCGTGGGGTCAGTGGAAAAATACGGCTTTAGTCTATGTCCATTCACTTTGAAAAATATGCCGTTTTTAACATTTTCTACCTCTACTACCCCGTGCTGGTATACAGACCGCAGAACAAAAGGTCCCTTCCACCGAGATCGAAGCTTACCCGCGTGAAGGTGTAGTCATGAATCATAAAGAAGGACTTGTTGACCTGGTGAAAATGTTTTCCTCAAAATGTTTTTATCGTGAAAAACCTTGGTCCTATTCTTTACAATCACAGCGTTATCATAAGCTTCATCGCGGAGTTCGCTTAGCTCATTAAGTTGCAGCTTCCGAAAGTTGCAGGCTTGGTTTAGGTCAAAATTGATTTCCTTAATAGCCCACAATGTTTTATGCTCTATCTCGACGGGTAAATGACATGCCCTCCCAAACACTATCCTGTATGGAGACATCCCTAGGTCGGTTTTAAATGCAGTTCGGAATGCCCAAAGAGCGTCCATCAGTTTGGTCAACCAGTCTTTTCTATTTTTCGCAACAGTCTTCTCCAAGATTAGTTTGACCTGTCTATTTGAGATCTCAGCCTGCCCGCTCGTTTGGGGATGATAGGGTGTAGAAAGTCGGTGGTTGATTCCGTATTTCCGCATCAGAGTTTCGAAAGACCTGTTGTAGAAATGTGTCCCATTATCGCTAATGATAGCGCGTGGGTGTCCAAATCGCGAAAAGATATTCTCTTTCAAGAACTTAATGACAACTTTTCTGTCATTAGTGCGACATGGAATGGCTTCTACCCACTTTGAGACATAATCAACCGCCAGCAGTATGTACAAATTCCCAAAGGAGTTGGGAAAAGGACCCATAAAATCAATGCCCCAAACATCGAAAATTTCAATAACCAAGATGGGTTGCTGAGGCATTTCATTTCTCCGGGAGATTCTACCCGTGTACTAAAATTGTGTACAGGTTTTGCAATAGTCAAATGCGTCCTTGAATAAGGTCGGCCAATAAAATCCACATTGCAAAACCTTCTCCGCCGTCTTTTTTGGACCGAAGTCACCCCCACAGGCCTGATCATGACAAAAAGAAAGAACACTCTTGAACTCTTCTTCCGGGACACACCGGCGAATGATCTGATCAGGACAATACTTAAACAAATATGGATCATCCCAGTAAAAGTGTTTTACTTGGGATAAAAAACGGTATTTGTCCTGTTTTGACCAATCGCTGGGTATCAGTTCCGTGACAAGATTGTTCACAATATCCCTGAACCATGGTTCATTGGATACGTTCAAGAGTTGTTCATCAGGGAATGAGTCATTGATCGGCAGGGTCACCGGGAAAGAAGAGATGCGTGAAAGATGGTTGGCTACTACGTTTTCACATCCCTTCTTATCTTTGATAACAAGATCAAATTCTTGTAACAGAAGGATCCAACGTATTAGCCGACCTTTTGCATCTTTCTTCGCCAGGAGATATTTCAAGGCGGAATGGTCTGTGGACACAATTATTGGAGAGCCGATTAAGTAAGGCCTTAATTTTTCTAATGCAAATACAACTGCCAAAAGTTCTTTATCGGTAGTTGTATAGTTGATTTGTGCATCATTCAGGGTCTTACTCGCATAGTAGATCACGTGTGGCATCTTTTCAATGTGCTGTCCTAAGACTGCACCTACTGCAAAGTCGGATGCGTCACACATCAGCTCAAAGGGGTAGTCCCAACTTGGAGATGATAGAACAGGGGCTGAAGTGAAGGAGTGTTTAAGTGAGTCGAAGGCTGCCTCACAATCCAAGTCGAAGTGGAAGGTCGTATCCTTGGCCAGGAGAAGAGTTAAAGGTCTAGCAATTTTGCTAAAATCCTTAATGAACCTCCTATAAATGCCCGCGTGGCCAAGAAATGATCGAATGTCTTTGACGCTTTTGGGATGAGGTAGGTTTTGAATGACATCTATCTTAGCTCTGTCAACCTCAATGCCTTTCTGTGAAATAACATGTCCAAGCACAATTCCCTCTTGGACCATGACGTGGCATTTTTCCCAATTCAAGGTTAAGTTCTTCTCTTTGCAACGAGTAAGAACCGCGTCAAGATTCGATAGGCAGTCGGAAAAAGAGTCTCCGAAAATCGAGAAATCGTCCATAAAGATCTCCAGAAAATTCTCTACCATGTCAGAGAATATCCCCATCATACACCGCTGAAAGGTAGCGGGAGCATTGCACAACCCAAAGGGCATGCGTCTATAAGCAAAGGTACCAAAAGGACAAGTAAAAGTGGTTTTATCTTGATCCTTTTTGGCTATGGGGACCTGATTATAGCCAGAGTATCCGTCCATAAAACAATAATACGCACGTCCAGCTAAGCGTTCCAGCATCTGATCAATGAAAGGTAGAGGAAAGTGGTCTTTCCTCGTAGCGGCATTGAGTTTACGATAATCAATACATACACGCCACCCAGTTTGGACGCGTGTCTGAATCAACTCATTTGCCTCATTTGTAACAACAGTGATGCCAGATTTCTTAGGGACGACATGTATAGGACTCACCCATTGGCTATCGGAGATTGGGTATATGATACCACTATCAAGGCATTTGACGATCTCTTTCATCACCGCTTCCTTCATGACGGGGTTCAACCGTCTCTGTGGTTCTCGGGTTGGTCTGGCATCATCCATCAAGTGTATATGATGTTCGACAATCAAGGGACTAATCCCTTTGATGTCCGCCATGGTCCAACCAAACGCCTCCTTATTAGATCTCAATACCGATAAAAGTGCATTCTCTTGCTCTGATGCTAGAGAAGCGGAAATTATAACCGGTAAAGATTCATTCTCACCTAAATATGCATATTTAAGGTGAGAAAGTAAAGTTTTGAGATCTAATTCGGGCGGAGAAATAATAGAAGGTGGGATCATTGAATAATTTTCGAAGTCGCGGAGAAGCTCATAGCCTGTAAAAGATACAGACTCGGATGGTGGTGAGTCAGGAGTGGCAGACTCAAGCACAGAAATAGTGTCCTCACTAAGGTCATGTGTCAGGTCAAACAGTGATGTGGTAATGTCGTCGAGATCTGTAAAGCAAAGTTCCTCAACTCCGCAACTTTCGGGAGCAATCTCGTGGACAGAGCACACATCAAGGATATGAGCAGAAGGTTCTGATGGCTGACTTCCAATTCTGTAAATGTTTAGTTCAACGGTCATATTTCCAAATGATAAGTTCATTGAACCATTTCTCCAGTTGATGACAGCATTGGAAGTGGCAACGAAAGGTCGACCCAAAATCACCGGAATTTGGCTCCGGGGGTTCGCTACAGGCTGTGTATCGAGAACAATGAGGTCTACAGAGAATACAAATTCCCCGACCTTCATCAACACATCCTCTAGTTCATCCCGAGGTTTGGTGATTGACCGGTCTGCCATTTGGAGAGTGCAGTGAGCAGGTTTCAACTCTCCAATCCCTAAATGCTCATAGACAGAGTATGGAAGTAGGTTAACACTTGCGCCAAGGTCTAACAGAGCACGGTTGATATTTTTACCCCCAATAGAAATTGATATCGTAGGACATCCTGGGTCCTTACGTTTCTTTGGTAGCTGGGGGATAAAAGAAGTGCTAATGTTATTGGACATGAAGACCTTCTTCGGCACTTGAGTCTTCCTCTTCCTAGTGCACAAGTCCTTGAGAATTTTCGCATAAGCGGGGACTTGTTGAATCGCATCTAAGACAGGGATGTTGATGTTAACCTGTTTGAACATTTCCATGATTTTCTCCATATGAGGACTCGATTTGTTAGCCCTTAACCGGTTCGGGTAAGGTGCTTTCACAATGAGTGCTGGGTCCATCATAGGAGAAGGAAGAGGGGGTAGACAAGATCCCGAAAGAGGAGTGGGGATTGTCTGTGAAGAGCTAGAAGAGGTGGGCTGAGGTAGCGAGCCTAGAGGGAAATGGAGAATAGGCTCGCAAGAAGGTGGTGGGGTAGGTGAGCAAGAATCAGACGTAGAAGTGTGTGTGTGACGAAAGGTCTCAGCCGAGGTGTCGATAGGATTTTCAGTATCATCAACTTCTTCCCCAACATGGTTATCCAGCATTCTTCCTGATCTCAACGTTGTGATGGAATTTACATTGTAATGCCCAGGATTCGGTAGGGGTTGAGACGGAAGTTTCCCTTTTTCTCTCGCACTTAATTCGGCCTTAAGTCATGCAATCTCAGCTTCCATCGTTTTGATACTCTCAGCTTGAGACGCTGAGTTTTTCTTTATCTCACCGACGGAAGACCTAACCTCGGCCGACACTTCCATGAAATTTGACAAGAGTGATTTCATGGTTTGACCGACTTGAGAGAACTCGTCAGAATAGGTCGACTGCATAGGATTAGAAGGTGCAGGAGTGTTGACCTGGTTTTGGAAATTTTGTGACTGGTAGGGGTGCTGGGTGAGGTGAAGTGGTTGCTGTTGTGGAGGAAGGGCCCGTTGGAATTGATTAGGGTTTGGAACAGTGTTTTGGGATTGGTTCCAGGCAAAATTCAGGTGATTCCTCCAACCCTGATTGTATATGGAAGAAAAAGGGTCGTTTCTAGGTCTTTGGAATGCGGCATTGGTATGCTCGAGACCTTGAAACTGAGAGTTTAATGGACATTCTTCCGTTAAGTGAGAAGGGTCAGAACAACACCCACAAACGGTTTTGGGGAGCGACATTGGGTTTAGGGAGGCTGCTAAGAATTTGTGTTCCATAGCGTCGATCTTCTTTTTCATTGTTGCCATCTCAGCTCGAACACCTATAGACACGTCTATTTGGTGTACGCCACCCCTACTCGATGGCTGGGTTCCAGTCTCCCACTGTAGTGACTTTTCTGCGAACTCTTCTAAAAATTTCCATGCTTCCCCATCATCCTTGGTCATAAAGGTGCCTTGACACATGTTTTCAAGGTTTTGTTTAGTGGTAGGGTTACTGCCCTCATATATGATTCGGCAAAGTTCCCATCTCGGGATGCCGTGATGTGGGCATTGAACCAAAAGATCCTCGAATCGGTCAACGAATTTTGAAAATGGTTCAGCCGGAAGCTGGGAGAATTGATAGAGTTCGCTACGGATTCGAGCTGTCTTTTGCATGGGGTAAAATTTCTTACGGAATGCTGCAACGAATTCTTCCCAATTCGTGATGGAGTGTGCGGTGGTGTTATATAGCCACTTCTCGGCTAAATCGCACAAGGTAAATGGAAGAAGTCGTAGACGCATGGCATCCACAGAAAGTTGTGATGTACCCATCATTGCGCATACGTTTTCAAATTTGGTAATGAAAACGTAAGCGTCTTCAGTCTCGAGACCGTGGAATTTGGGTAACAGGTTGATGTACTGGGGCTTAATCTCAAAGTTATCCCCGTTGGCTGGTGGAATGGATAAGCAGGTCGAGAGAGGGCCTCGCAAAGGGTAGCACCTCTCTTGGAGAGAGACGCGGGGAGGATTCTGCGCACCAACGGACGGCGGCAGAGCAGCGGTAAAGAGGTTCGATGGAGACGGATCCATCGGTGTGGGTGTGGTGGTGGGTAAAAGAAAGGTAAATGGAGAAATACCGACTTCGGAGTCGATCGAGGGGACGCGGACAAGTCGAGCACTAGAATCCCGTGTCCAGCCTATCTTGCACTAAAAGGGGTTAGTACAAGTGGCAGCGTGATTTATAATTAGGGAAAATGAAGTGAATGCGGTGTTTGTTTTGAAAAATGATACGGATTTTGAAAATATGATGCGATCACAAAAAATGCAACAAGCAATACCCTAGAATCTATGGTCACCTAGGTCCAATCTCTAGACCGTTCCTAACTTCCAAAAGACAAGTCGCAGGATAAAATCCTCCACTGCCTCTTTGTTTCTCCTGTGGCCAGGTAAGTGCCAGGTAAGTGGGAGGTTCTCCACTACGTAAGTAGTGGGCCTAATTAACTAACCACTAGCCTTCGACACACTTGCCTTAGACACCACAAAAAGAAACGCGGATAAGCAATGAATTACCCACGGCCTTCTTCTGTCCTAAGTGAGCGCGACGGTCCTTAGAGTCATCTCTAGATATTTTTTAATTAATGAGGGTAATGCGGATGCAGGTTTGTGATTTTTGGGGCCTAGGAAGGGTAATGAACTCCCCACCTAATCTGGATTTGGCCGTGCCCCTTAATGTCCGTATTAATTATGCAAACAACCACAAAGATCAAAAACAAGCACAATTTATTTTGCTTTTTGCGCGGCGCTGCGATTATTTGCAAAGAAACCTGCACAAAATGTTAATTGGAGCAGATTTTAGGAAGGAGATAAGAAAGTTAGAAATTACCTGATAAAATTTTTCCAGAGAAGCACTCAAACCGCCGCGCTTCCGCCGCAATTGTCGCCTTAGACCGCGATTCCGCCGCGCCTTGAGCTCATCTCTACACCAAATTTTTCCAGAGCACTCCTGATCACTTCCCTAGCTCTCTGGAATTCTCCAAATAATTTTCTAATTTCACAGCGAGCTCCAGATCTCCTTGCAATTAACCACAACAATACGTATTAGTAATTTGCACGAGTTTTGATATAAAAAAATATTGATGGAATAAACTTTTCAACTCAAATTTCAAAAAATGAACAAACAGCACACGATCCCCGGCAACGGCGCCATTTGATTTATGAATTTCTCGATGTGTAGTGTTTGAGAAAATTGAATTTAGAAATCACAACCAAAAATTATTTTGACCGCAATCAATAACGGTGTCGGATGTAGCGCGTTAGTAAGTGCGGATCGTCCACAGGGAAAGTGTGTTCTTGAATTAGATT
The DNA here is from genome assembly GCA_030015575.1 of Agapanthus africanus. Lineage (NCBI taxonomy): Eukaryota > Viridiplantae > Streptophyta > Magnoliopsida > Asparagales > Amaryllidaceae > Agapanthus > Agapanthus africanus. The sequence goes on along the minus strand of CM057344.1, from coordinate 309,257,987 downwards.
AGTTGAAAATTTAAGGCAAAGAAAAGAAAACAATTCATGATTTGTAATTGAAGATCAAGAGTAAGAAAAATCTAGATCTAAAAGAAACATGAAAAAACAAGAATAGAGATGAGAGATAATTTCCAACCAACAATCAAGATTATAAGGATAGCTCGTAGGAGTAGATCGGATCTATAGATGTGATGAGATCTAATGATTACTCATTCTTATCCATAAATGAATTGATGCTAGATCGATGCAATTTCATCGAGGTTTAAGGATCTTGCGAGGAAATTAGGAATTCCGCAACTCATCCTTTGTCCTTTCGATAGATCGCATTCAAATTCTAGCTTCTAGTTAATCAAATGGTTAATAGTTGTTCCTTAGTTTCGAGTGAACACGATCTAGAAAGCATCATCTCGAAACTAGGTCATTAATCATTTGATTTACTAGAATTTGAAAACATCATAAGATTTAAGAATTGTAAAAATATCTAAATCATCATCATCTAAAGATCGTCACAACTCCTACACGAGCGGAGATTACTCAAACATCATGATCCCAAACACAATCACAAATTGAGATCTAATCATTTTTCTTGAATTAAAAGATAAGCAAGAATATAGAAAATTCACCTTTATTCATCGACAAATTTCGTTACAACTCTCTTGAATTTACAAAAGGAAGGAACTAGATCGTCGATTTCGGCTTCGCTCGGCTCCTTGAGTCGTGGATCGGCATGGATCTCTTGCTCCGTTGGAATTCGGCGTCACTTCTAAAGGTTGAAGGCACTCTTGCTTGAATTGATCTCGGGAATTTGATCTTGATTTTTGAATTGGGGTTGAATTTGAGGCACAAGTTTTTGTCACTAAACTTGTGGGTTGAAGATGGTGATGATTCTTGAACAATTTGCACCCTAGATCTAGGCTCCTTTTAATAGACCTCTAGATCTAGAATTGAAATTTGAATTCCCTCCACAAGTTAGTTAACCAAATGATTTAAATTTCCCTCCAAGAGTTTATTAAGCCCAAAATTTGAATTTCCCTCCAAGAGTTTGTTAAGCCGAGCCTTCTAGATGTGCCACGTAGACATTCTACAATGTTCTGGAAGCTTAGGACGTTAGCAGCGACACGTGGAGAAAATATGGGCCGATGACGTCATTAAAGCGCCGCGGTTCCGCGGCGCAAGCCAGCTCCCGCCGCGGAACCGCGGCGCTTTGGGGGCTTCAGAGCTTGGATTTTCTGATGTGGGCTTGGGCTGATTTATGGGCCTTGTTTCGATATGTGGATTTTTATTTGGCCTTTTGTATTACTACCAGATCTTTAGCCTTTGAGTTGGTGCATCTTTTATCAGATCTTTTCCCAATTTTGGGCTCTGCTTCCGGAATTTCCTGCATAGACTCCTAGACAAGAGTTGCACAATACAAGGATGATGCGATGCCATGAAACGCAGTTAATTTCCCTTAAAGTGCCGGTTAAAAAGTCTAACACATGCAATTGGTATTTCAGAGATGATTTGGTAATATGTGCAATTATGAATACCGAACACTTCTATATGAGTGCAAAAGGTAGGGAAATTGCCGTGTTAGAAATGCAGTATTTTCGACTGATCACTGGCGTCATTTGGCACAACACCCTCGGCTCTGTTAAGATGCAGATGCTGGAGTTCCCCGACGGTAAGCTCTGGAAGGAGTACCCTCATGCGGAAGATGCACGAGGAAACGTCCCTGGAAACGTCACGGGTGAAGAGGCCTCGGTGGGAGCGTTGGGCACAAGTCGGCCCCCCGGCTATCGGTGCCGAGGCTCATGTGGCGGTGCTGACCCTGAAGACGCTGTCCCAATTGTCGTAGTGGAGGCGACGCTTGTCGACGCTCGCCCCTTCCCCGAGGCCTGAACTTCCCCGCCTCCCAATTTTGTTTGCGCCAAAATTTTGTAAGCATCCGGGCGTTTTTGTAAGGCTGGGGAGCCAAAAATACCTCTGTAAAGACTTCTGATTTTTATGAATAGAAAATCCATTTTGCAGTTTCTTTGCGTGCGTATTTTGCTTTGGTTTATGGTAAGCATTTGTATTTGCACTGTACCGCTTTCATGTTGGGTTGGTTTTCCTTATAGCGATTGCACGTCGAGTTGAGAGTTGGAGTCGACCATTCGCCAAGTGTGCAAAGACCGGTGTATGGTCGATATCTCCATGGCCCCGAAGTCAAGGTGGAGATCTCTTAGACATGGATGGACCGAGCAGGGTTGCTGCCCGGTGGCCTCTGAAGGACTACCCTAGCACCATGATGAGGTTATAGAAGCATCTACCATGCCAAATTCAAATTTTTCTTGGTGCTAAGCTACACTAAAAAGATCTTTAACTAGATTGTTAGGGTTTTCTTTAGATGATATGTGAACTAGAGAGAAGGAAAGATGTTTATTCTTTGGTAGAACTAAGTCCTTCTTTTCACTTGCTCCGTGTAGTAGTCCCGCGACTCCAATAGGCTTCTCTTGAGACTTTGAACGGGCATCCTTCGTTGTCTTCGTGGCAAAGACGATCCACTCGAAGATCCTCTAGATCAAGCTAACTCTACACTAAACTTCTTTAGTGTATGAAACACACCACACTAATTTGCTAGATTGGTGTGAGATGATGAAGTAAGGGATGTAATGAGCTCACTAGTTTGTGTTCAAGCTTCATGATTCACATCACATATGAGGGTTGAAGCTTGAGGCATGACAAGAGGAGGAAGAAGAAGCTAGAGAGCAACCATGGAAAAAATGGCTAAGTGTTGAGAATAAGCAAGAATGAAAGCCAAGCCTTGACCCCTTACTCATTCAAGCATAGAATTATGCAATATAAAATTACAACCATGCTTGAATAGTGAGTCAAGAATGAATAAATAAGAATTAATCCCATGCTTGCAACCATGCTTCATTTTCCACCTCATTTCTAATTTCATGAAATAGAAATTTATATGCCATGCTTCATTATAATATATATTTATATATATCATATATATTAATATATATTTAAGGAAGAATAATTAGTGAGTTAATGATATTAGTTAATATATAATCATATCACATATAATTTATATCACATTATTAAATCAACACTTGATCTAATAATCCGGTTATATCATATATGACCGACTAATATCATTTATATGTATATCACATTATCGAATCAACACTTGATTCGACAAACTGGTTATATCACATATAACCGAACCGATAATAGATGACTACCAAATTACAATACGGTATCACAAACTCGTATTTAATCAGGCTCATATACATATCACATATGTGTCCTACTTCGTTTCGCTTGAACCGGGGAACTTCTAGGTGGGACTCTAAAGACTCGTCAATACGTCAGCAGTAGGTGATGATCATATCAGTCACCTATAAGCCGTCAACGGTACTAGCTGGACGTAACAGCTACCCGGGTATTGAGCGATATGAAGATCAACAAGCAAGCCTGTCCACAGTCTCCATGAAGCCTATCAGTAACACTCCCGTACAGTCCGGTCTCTTCGTCTGATATGTCGCATATCATGTTTAGGGGTGAAAATCGTCAGACCCCAGCAACGTGATAAGTCATGTCGATGTCTGGCCTATAACGGTTCGAGAAACTACTGATAACACTTATCAGTATATCTTGGCAGCAGCCCTGGCCAAGGACTTCCAGTTATAGCCAATCGAACATAGCGGAACATTAACCCCTAATACCGGGAGAGACGAAACCTCTCCTATCGTTCATTGCCTCCATACGACTCGGGACTGTACCCAAAATCCACCTGTTTGCACATCCCTTTGAGCGTGGTAGGGAGGAAATCAAAGTATAGTGGGAGCCACACAAGACTCTGTTAGTTATATGTATGCCCTAGAGGCCATTACTGTACATGAGATGTATATTGTAGTGGATGCTGGGACATATATAGGTAGGACTTTCTTGCTCGACATGATAGTACGCTATCTGGTTGCTCTTTATCTTAACATGTATACTTACTGTCTCTCTATTACATGTTGATAAAGCCATTAGGATGTGTACTCGACTTGCAGGACTATGATGCGGATCATATTTGTGGGGCCTGGGTAGGTCATGAGTACATCCTTCAATGTTCCTAGTCGTGGGAATATCGAGACGGGGCATCGATATTCCAGAGTAGACTAGCGTATATCTTCTCGACCCATGTGATGGGCGATGGATGATCCCATATCCATTGGTGTTTGACATCAGAGACGGTATGCGGGTGCTCAGTGGAGACTGGGTACACTGAACGGACTCGCCGAGAACTCCCAGATGGTATTATACCTTACGTCAGATGGCAGTTCTCTGGTGACACTGGTACAGCTTAGTCTGTTGACCCGAGATCGTCATAGAGTCTTGTGTGTCTCCCACTGTGCTTTGATTTCCACCCTACCATGGCTCTACTGAGTCGTGTAAACAGGTGGTTTTTGGGTACAGTCCCGATTCACATGGAGGCAATGAGCGATAGGAGTTGATTCGTCTCTCCCGGTATTGGGGGTTGATGTTGCGCTATGCTCGACTGGCCATAACTGGAAATCCCTGGCCAGGGTTGCACTGATTTACTGGTAAGTGTTATCAGTAGTTTCATGCTTGTTATGGACCTTACATCGGCATGACTAATCAAGCTACTGGGGTCTGACGTTTACCACCACTAGGCGAGATATGCGACATATCAGACGAACAGACCGGACTGTGCGGTAAGTGTTACTAATTGGATTCGCAGGAATGTGAGCAGGATTGCTCGTTGATCTTCTGATCGCTTAATACCCGGGTGGCCGTTATGTTTAGCAGACCGCTTGCGGCTTATGGGTGATTGATATGATCACCGCCTACTGCCGGCGTATTGACGAGTCTTTAGAGTCCTACACAGAGGTTTCCTGGCTCAAGAGAAACGAAATAGGAGCGCATATGAGATATGTGCGGGACCGAGAATAATACCAGTATGTGATACTGTATTCTATTCTCGCGATTTGTATCATCGGTCGGTTATATGAGATATATCCGGGTTACCGAATCAAGTGTTGATTCGATACATTGATACACTAGATATTAGTCGGTTATATGCGATATGACCGGATCATTAAATCAAGTACTGATTTAATGATTTAATGTATAATTATATATTTGATATATTACTTTACATTAACTAGTATTGGTTCACTTAAGCTTGATTTTCTCACTTGATGTGCACAAGTTGTATATATGATATATGTTTGTGCACTAGTTTGTATCATGATTGATGATATATGCAAACTTAGGTGCGTGTATGACTTACACTATATTTAAGATAATGGTTTAGGTTTTTAATTATTTTGGTAAAACAAAATGGTAGTTTTCTTTGTCTTTGCTTGAAGCTTCATGAAGCTTTCAAGCATCTTTGACAAAGTCCACTAATTTTGTTTTGCATAAGATTTTCATTAACCTAACCATTACGTCTAACTATGGTTTAGTCTCTACAAAGGTTAACTCACCCATGGTTGCATCAAGATAGACTTCACTTGATTATTCCATTTTTATTAATTCTTTCTTATTCTTTCTTCTTCTTCTTCTTCAAGAAGAAGAAAAACCTTGCTAGAAATTTTCAAGTGAAGAATTAGAGTGAGAAATCCAAATCCAAAGTGAACCCACTTCCTATTTCATCATCCTCTACTACTTGCCATTTATTTTAGGGTGTTCTCTTCACAAAGTTTTTGACCAAGTGAAGGAATAGCTTGAGTTTGAGTCTCCTCGACGTAGATCATCTTCGGCCTCGAACTCAACGACCTAGCCCGCTCACTTCTCCGAAGAAACCATCGCTAGAGTCCGGGATCCCGATGATCGCATCGAAGGGACGTCAACACGGAGCTTTAGAAGTGAAGGACCGGATCTACAAAGGTTGTAATCCCTTTCACTTGTAGTTAAAATGTTTAACTTTCTTGTTTTCGCATAATCTCTAGTATACGATCTTGGTAAGGGTTGTTCGGCACGGCTATTTTTTTTGAATCGGGCATGGTTGATGCCTTGTAGAACCTTATTAGAGTGCCTAGGATCCCTACAGTGGTATCAGAGCCTAGCTAGAGCTTTAGGCGAAGTGTAGACGAAGTTAGAAATCCGATCGAACCCCGAAACCCTAATCTATACCCTTCTCTGTACATTTTTTAAAACTGTGGATTTTTCCTAATTAAAAATGCTCAAAAAATCAGCAGGGTTTTCTAGGAATTACTATGCAGCACGTGCCCCCAATTCAATCAAGGCGCGGCGGAACCGCGGCTGTTCTTTAGGTTGAGCGGCGGTTCCGCGGCCAAACTGTATCCTCTTGCTTCACTGTTTGCACAGTAATGTCCTTATGTAATTCCTGTGTTTTCTGGGTATATTTAATTTATACTCAAGAGTTGAGTTTTCTGGGTTGTAATGGGGACTCCATGATTCGCTCGGATTATTTAACTTTGTTTATTTTGTCCGGGTAATTTTAGAACGTGTTAAAATGTTCGACCGGATATCAATAACTCACTTTTTCCCGACCCGGAAAATTTCCAAGTGTTGGATTTTTCCGTAGTTTAAAAACATTCTAAATCGTGCAAGTTATGCGATGGACCCTCTAGAAGACAACAAACCTTAACTCGATTATTTGACCATCTTGAACTGCCTTTTGAACCTTACGGTTTGGGGCAGTACGGCGTGCCACATTTGATGCGTTGGCTTGACCCTTCTACGGCTGGACCGTTGGTACTGTGGCATGAAATGGATGTTTTTAAACTTGTTTCAAATGTTGAGCTATTTGGGAAAACTTGGGTGTTTGATTATTCGATCGGAAAGTTTAACATTGTCTATTTATCTGGAATGTGATACAATATTTGGAATCCACAAGTAGTTATGAGATAACTAATTTGAATGTTATAAATCTAGCAGTTTAGTCTCACTTGATCGGTTGCCACGGAATTTTGATGTGATCAAAAGTCAGTCGCAATCACGTAAAGTACGCGGATACTCGCCGGGTAAACTTAATAGACAACCACGCCCCATAGCCCCGACCAAGTGACTGTAGGAGATCCCCGTAGCCAAAAGCATCCGTTCGGGTGCTCGCGGCAGCGGTGTTCCGCCTTAGTGCACTTCGTCGACGGCATCCGGGGGTGCGGCCGTCTACTAAAGTTTGCGACGAGCATTCGATCAGGATGTCGGGAATCTTGTTGAATTGCCCGACTTGATATTGAAAAGAGTTTTCGATAATGAGACTAAAATACGAGGTTTATAATTGTTAGGCATGCGATGTCTAAGGAATTCATTTGGTTAGGCATGCGATGTCTATGAAGGTTGCGGATTCCAACTGTTGTAGTTTTACACTTTCTTTTTTGCGACCGTAAGTGTAATATGTGATATCGCCGGTTTCGTTGCTTTATGTCAACGACAATTGGGATGGGCATATTTACTTACGTTGATGACATGTGATGTTATGTGTTGCTGGATATGTTATATTGGATCGTCGTGTTTGAATAGCCGGGGTTTTTTATGTGAGATGAGTGTTTTTCATTTTCATTCATGTAAAAACTTGTATGTAATATTCTTTTATTGGGGAACTTCCGGGCTGAGGAAGATGTCACCGTTGATGTATATTATTTTTTTTCCGCATTAGGATAGACCCAGGAGGGGAGCACAAGTAACCGGGTTCTAGGGTCCAGTGGGAGACCATCTCGAGGAGTAGAGTCCGGGTCTCCTAACTCTAGAATTGGTAGGGTTGCTTGCCGCTCTCGTAGGGGTCTAGGGGTGTGTGATTGGCTATTCATCACGACCATGGAATCCGTATTTTATACAGGCTCAAAATAAAACACGGACGTCCTAGTATATCCAATATTTCATATGTTATTTTCTGCGGCGTTAAATGTGATGTGATCATGTGATATGTTCAGATAGATATTGTATATAGTATATATGATATATTATATAGACGTTGCTTATGTTTTACACCCGCGCTAGCCCTACCCCGCTCTGTCGTTAGTTACCTAACCTAACGGTGCAGACGGGACATCGAGGCGAATGCGGTTGGCATAAGTGTATGTTGTATTTATCTGTGATGTTTAGGTGGACTTTATTGATGGGACATTAATTAATGAGATTAATGAAAGAAAATAAACCTAAATGATGTTGTGGAATCGAATTTAAAAAATCTGGTAGCTCTAGTTGTTGCTTTGCATAGCGGTGTTCCTTGTAGAACATCCAGCACCTTATTCGATAAGGAAAGAGCCGAGATCCCTTCACCGGGAGTGACCTCTTTAGCAATAACTAGAAGATGCTATAACCTTCGGTTTGTCTTTTGACTACTTTTCTAGTTCTTGCTTTGCATAGTGGTATTGTGAATATCCTGCACCTCATTCGACGAGGAAAGAGCCGAGATCCCTTCACCGGGAGTGACCTCTTTAGCGAAACTAGCAGAAGCCTAAAAAACACTCCATTTAAAACCATTTGATAACGCAACGAGATCAAGTTCAAAGCGTTAATGGTTTTCTTAAAAACATCCGCAACCCTCCGTCATTTTAGGAAGTAGAGTACTTAGTATTCGTGCTGCGTTTGTCGGCCATAGCCGAGGCGTAGTGTACGGTAGCTAAGTGATGTCTTCCTACACAGAATATGATGCGATTAGTTAGGACAGTCATGTGACTTTGTTGACCTTAGCCAAGGGTCATGTGGGTGGGTCTAATTAATCACGAAATGATGGGTAGAACTTGACTAGTTCTTATGATTTGTTGACCATAGCCAAGGTCATAGGTGCTAGGGGTAAAAACCATTATCGGGAGTTTAAAGTGTTGAAATTTGCAATGAGATTGCATACCTTCTATATGATAGTTGGATCCTGATACCCACTACGAGTAATTGTTACTCCTGGGAGAGTTTTGCACTTTACAATTAGCCGATCAAGTAGGTGTCTAGAAAGGTGTTAACGGGGTTACGCCCCTGGAAAAACGAGGTTTATTTTAATTAGGTCCGTGCGAAAGCACGTGGAACCTCCCTCAAAGTACCGGCACTGGCCTAGCTGATAGATTGGCGAACTTGTAGAGTGTAATTAATTCCGGCTAGTCTTTCCTTTTAGGGTTTGAAGGAGGATTTGATAAAAACAGAGGGAGCCATCCTGATTAGATAAAATATATATATAACCGATCTAATCTTGCAAGAGCGCACGAAGAGTGTTTTCTTCTCTCTCTCTCCAGGTAGCGACAATGTCACGCCTTAATCAAGATAATAATATGGATGTATTGACCGAACCCACTTGTTATACTGAGCTGGGGAACGTTGGTCCCGCTCCAACTTATAATTGTTATAAGACAGAGCAGGAAATTGGGGATTACCAGAATTCCCGTGCCGCCCAAACGAAGAAAGTGCATGATGATGCATCTTCTTCAGGTGTGTTCATTATATAGAACTGTTTCTCAGTATCCTTTACGTCCTGGGTATGAGATACCGGATCGGGATCCCGTATATGTAATCTGCTATATAGGCTACCGTTAGGTAGAGAACTGAGAACGGGTGATAAATTTCAAGAATTGGAAACAGTGCAATTGTTGCAGCCAAAGTGTTGGCAGTTATCACTCTGTATTACCAGAATACACTGATTCTGAACGAATGTTATTAGATACCGAACCTGATATACAACATCATATCAGTCTCTTTATTTACTAAAGAAGGATATAATTTTGTATTGTTGGATAATGTTTTGCACATTTCCTATATCAAGAGTTGATCGGTTCAGGCATGTTATCTAAAAGCATATACATTCTAAATCAGACCACAGTTCTTAACGTACAGAACACACACAAGAGGAAGAGTTCAGAAATGAACGAATCCTTCTTGAGGTATTGTAGACTAGGTCATATCAATGTGACCCAACAAGCTAAAGTTACATTTAGATGCATATTTAAATCAGTTTGAATTTACATCTTGTGAAACTTGCCAGTCATGTCACAAAGATAAGATGACCATAGCTCTGTTTACTCGAAACAGAGAAAGAGTTAGTAAACTCTTGGGACAGATATATAGTGATGTATAAAGGTCCCCAGTCTACATATGCCAGGACTGGTTCTTGGTACTTCCTTACATTCATTAATGATCTCTCAAGATTCGGACACATGTTCCTGTTGAAACACATGTCTGAATCTTTTGAGAAATTCAAAGAATATAAGTCAGAAGTAGAGAACCAATACAGGTATAAGTATTATTTCCTATGATGAGATCAGGGAGGAGAATACTTGTGCATGGAATTCTTGGACTATTCTAAAGGAGAATGAGATTCTCTCTCAGCATTACTCCTCCGTATACATCACAGCACGTAGGCGTATCGGGATGGAGCAATCACACCATATTGGATATGGTGTGCTCTATGATGAGTATTACTGAGTTACCTGTTTCCTTTTGGGGGTTATACACTTGAGAAGCTGCATACCTATTGAATAGGTTTCCAATCAAATCAGTTACCTACCACTTCATATGTGATATGGAATGGGAAGAGCCCATATGTTAAGTATGTTAAGATTTGGGGATTGTCCAGCCTATGTCTGAAAGAAAAATCCGGACAAGATCGAGGCAATGTCAGTTCTGTAGAACTGGAAGGATTTCCAGCTATACAAACTACAGCTGATGATTTGACAGAACCAAAGTATTCAATAGTCCCCGACGAACCTCAGCCTCTCCGCCGATCTAGCAGGGTTCCTCATCCGCCTGAGAGATACTTCGGTTTCTCCATGACAGTGGGAGCGAGGAATGCATCATGAGATGATGACCCAACTAGTTTTAAGCAGGTCATTGAGAGTAAGGACTCTGTAAGAATGGCTGGATGCTTAGCGATCTGAGATGGAATCCATGTACACCAACAAAATATGGACTTTGGTTGCTATATCTGAAGGGTTAAATCCCCATCAGGAGCAAGTATATCTTGAGAAGATTACTTGGTGTAGATGGAAAAGTTGAGACTTTCAAAGCTAGACTTGTTAAAAGTTTTTGTCATCGACCAGGCATGGATAATGATGAAACCTTTTCCAGTGGCTATGCTTAAGTCCATCCGGATCCTACATGCCATTGCTACATACCATGACTACGATATCTGGTGGTTGGGTGTCATGACTATTTTTTTCAATACTGATTTAGAAGAGAGCGTCTATAAGTACGCAGCCAGAGGGCTTCGTAGACAGTGGGAGCAGCGAAAACGTGTGCAAGTTGCTTTACAGAACAAAGCAGGCATTGCGGAGTTGGAACGTCTGTTTTGATGTGGTAGTCAAAGAGTTTGACTTCATCAAAATAATAGATGAACCTTGTACATACAAAAAGGTAGTAGAGAGTAAGGTGGTGATCCTCGTATTTACGTGGACAACATACTCTTGATGGGAAAAGAGTTTCCTATGCTACGCACGGTCAATCTCCTCTTATCACAAGGATTCTCCAAATAGGATAAAGGTGATACCTCCTAAATCCTGAGTTTTGGATATATGAGATAGATCTAATTGGATGTTAGGATTCTCACTAGTTGTAGTGAGATGGTATCAGTTGATCCTGGGGAGAATCACTGGAAAAGTTCCAGGGTGATAAGGACGACAGAATGTCAGTCGCAGGCATTGTCATTACCCTCAGTGGAGGGACGGTATGTTGGAAGAGTTCCAAGCGAGATACCATGGCAAACTAGACAATAAAGGCTGGTGACATCGCTATCAAAGATACTACCAAAGAGGCAGTTTGGGTGTATATTAGTTCATGTGATGAACTAGGTTCCTACAATTGTATGACAATGGTGTTGAGATTTTGGCCCAGGAACCCCAGTCCCATCACTGACCCAAACATATTCCATGGCAGTATCACCTGATCATGAGATAGTTGATCTCCAGGGTGATCAAGGTTAGGAGAGTAGACTCAGAGGACAACATAGCGGATCCACTCACAAAGGCCTTTTCCCAGTAAGAGACTTTTATGGGATGGTTGAGTATGAGATACTGCAACCACTGCTACAGATGGCTCTAGTGCAAGTCGGAGATTGTTAGTTATATGTATGCCCTAGAGGCCATTACTGTACATGAGATGTATATTGTAGTGGATGCTGGGACATATATAGGTAGGACTTTCTTTCTCGACATGATAGTAAGCTATCTGGTTGCTCTTTATCTTAACATGTATACTTACTGTCTCTCTATTACAAGATGATAAAGCCCTTAGGATGTGTACTCGACTTGAAGGACTATGATACGGATCATACTAGTGGGGCCTGGGCAGTCCATGAGTACATCCTTCAATGTTCCTAGTCGTGGGAATATCGAGACGGGGCATCGATATTCCAGAGTAGACTAGCGTATATCTTCTCGACCCATGTGATGGGCGATGGATGATCCCATATCCATTGGTGTTTCACATCAGAGACGGTATGCGGGTGCTCAATGGAGACTGGGTACACTGAACGGACTCGCTGAGAACTCCCAGATGGTATTATACCTTACGTCAGATGGCAGTTCTCTGGTGACACTGGTACAGCTTAGTCTGTTGACCCGAGATCGTCGTAGAGTCTTGGGCGTCTCCCACTGTGCTTTGATTTCCACCCTACCACGGCTCTACTGAGGCGTGCAAACAAGTGGTTTTTGGGTACAGTCCCGATTCACATGGAGGCAATGAGCGATAAGAGGGGATTCGTCTCTCCCGGTATTGGGGGTTGATGTTGCGCTATGCTCGACTGGCCATAACTGGAAATCCCTGGCCAGGGTTGCACTGATATATTGGTAAGTGTTATCAATAGTCTCATGCTTGTTATGGACCTTACATCGGCATGACTTATCAAGCTACTGGGGTCTGACGTTTACCACCCCTTGGCGAGATTTGCGACATATCAGACGAACAGACCGGACTGTGCGGTAAGTGTTACTGATTGGATTCGCAGGAATGTGAGCAGGCTTGCTCGTTGATCTTCTGATCGCTAAATACCCGGGTGGCCGTTACGTTTAGCAGACCGCTTGTGGCTTGTGGGTGATTGATATGATCACCGCCTACTGTCGGCGTATTGACGAGTCTTTAGAGTCCTACACAGAGGTTTCCTGGCTCAAGCGAAATGAAATAGGAGCACATATGAGATATATGCGGGACCGAGAATAATACCAGTATGTGATACTGTATTCTATTCTCGCGATTTGTATCATTGGTCGGTTATATGAGATATAGCCGGGTTTCCGAATCAAGTGTTGATTCGATACATTGATACACTAGATATTAGTCGGTTATATGCGATATGACCGGATCATTAAATCAAGTATTGATTTAATGATTTAATGTATAATTATATATTTGATATATTACTTTACATTAACTAGTACTGGTTCACTTAAGATTGATTTTCTTACTTGATGTGCACAAGTTGTATATATGATATATGTTTGTGCACTCGTTTGTATCATGATTGATGATACATGCAAACTTGGGTGTGTGTATGACTTACACGATATTTAAGATAATGGTTTAGGTTTTTAATTATTTTGGTAAAACAAAATGGTAGCTTTCTTTGTCTTTGCTTGAAGCTTCATGAAGCTTTCAAGCATCTTTGACAAAGTCCACTAATTTTGTTTTGCATAAGATTTTCATTAACCTAACCATTACCTCTAACTATAGTTTAGTCTATACAAAGGTTAACTCACCCATGGTTGCATCAAGATAGACTTCACTTGATTATTCCATTTTTATTAATTCATTCTTATTCTTTCTTCTTCTTCTTCTTCAAGGAGAAGAAAAACCTTGCTAGAAATTTTCAAGTGAAGAATTAGAGTGAGAAATCCAAATCCAAAGTGAACCCACTTCCTATTTCATCATCCTCTACTACTTGCCATTTAGTTTAGGGTGTTCTCTTCTCAAAGTTTATGACCAAGTGAAGGAATAGCTTGAGTTTGAGTCTCCTCCACATAGATCATCTACGGCGTTGAAGTCAACGACCTAGCCCGCTCATTTCTCCGAAGAAACCATCGCTAGAGTCCGGGATCCCGATGATCGCAGCGAAGGGACGTCAATACGGAGCTTTAGAAGTGAAGGACCGGATCTACAAAGGTTGTAATCCCTTTCACTTGTAGTTAAAATGTTTAACTTGTTTGTTTTCGCATAATCTTTAGTATATGATCTTGGTAAGGGTTGTTCGGCACGGCTATTTTTTTTCAATCGGGCATGGTTGATTCCTTGTAGAACCTTATTAGAGTGCCTTGGAACCCTACAGACTCTATGACGATCTCGGGTCTACAGGCTAACTTGTACCAGTGTCACCAGAGGACTGCTATCTGACGATAGGTATACTACCACATAGAAGTCCTCGTCGAGTCCTGTTCAGTGTACCCAGTCTCCACTGAGCACCCGTATACCATCTCTGATATCAAACACCAATGGATGTAGGATCATCCATCGCCCATTATATGGGTAAAGAAGCGTATACGCTAGTGTACTCTGGAATATCTATGCCCTGTCTCGATATTCCCTCGACTAGGAACAATTAAAGGATGTACTTGTAAACTACCCTGGCCCCACTAGTATGATCTCCACCATAGTCCTGGTAGTCAAGTACATATCCTAAGGGCTTTATCAACATGTGAGAGCAAGACAGTATCATAATATAAGTCTACATGTTAAGATAAAGGTAACCAGATAGCATACTATCATGTCGAGCAAGAACGTCCTCTCTATATATATCTAAGCATCCACTATAATATACATCATATGTACAATAATGGCCTCTAGGGCATACATATTACTAACAATCTCTTGGCGAGGGCTTTGATCCTTGGCGTCGTGGGGTTAGAATTTACCAGCCAAGGGTAACCGAGCAGGGTAACTGCCCGGTTGCCTCTTGGTTAGGGCTTCGATTCTTAGTGTCGTGGGGTAAGAATTTACTAGCCAAGGATATTCGAGCAGGGTAACTGCCCGGTTGCCTCTTGGTGATGGCTTTGATCCTTAGCGTAGGAGGGCATATGGTGGCTTACACGTGGATGGACCGAGCAGGGTTCCTGCCCGTTGGCCTCTTGGCGAGGGCTTTGATCCTTGGCATCATGGGGCAAGAATTTACCAGCCAAGGATAACCGAGCAGTGTAACTGCCCGGTTGCCACTTGGTGAGGGCATTGATCCTTAGTGCGGGAGGGCATTTGGAGGCCTGCTAAGGATGGACCGAGCAGGGTTGCTACTCAGTGGCCTCTTGGTGAGGGCTTAGATCCTTGGCGTCGGTGGGTAAGAAATTACCAGCCAAGGATAACCGAGTACTGTGGCTGCTCGGTTGCCTCTTGATGAGGGCTTTGATCCTTAGCACGGGAGGGCATTGGGAGGCCTGCTAAGGATGGACCGAGCAGGGTTGCTGCTCAGTGGCCTCTAGGTGAGGGCTTAGATCATTGGCGTCGGTGGGTAAGAAATTACCAGCCAAGGATGACCGAGCAGTGTAGCTGCTCGGTTGCCCCTTATTGAGGGCTTTGATCGTTGGCGTCGTGGGGTAAGGAATTACCAGCCAAGGATAACCGCGCAGTGTAACTGCCCGGTTGCCTCTTGGTGAGGGCTTTGATCCTTTGCGTGGGAGGGCATTGGGAGGCCTGCAAAGCATGGACATAGCAGGGTTGGTGCTCAGTGGCCTCTTGGTGAGGGATTAGATCCTTGGCGTCGGTGGGTAAGAAATTACCAGCAAAGGATAACCGAGCAGTGTAGCTGCTCGGTTGCCTCTTGATGAGGTCTTTGATCCTTGGCGTCGTGGGGTAAGGAATTACTAGCCACGGATAACCGAGCAGTGTAACTGCCCGGTTGCCTCTTGGTGAGGGCTTTGATCCTTTAGCGTGAGAGGGCATTGGGGGGCCTGCTAAGGATGGACCGAGTAGGGTAGCTGCTCGGTTTATCCTGAGGTTCAGTTCGATCTTCCTGGTTCGTGAACTTTGGGAGGGGCGATCGTCGTTGGCGGCACGTGCCAGGAATTCGGGGGGCATGACGTTTCGGGAAGTTGTGTCAGTTCATGCTACGTGGCGTCGCGGTATTGGAGCAATCTTCGACAGATCCCAGGATTCGCGCACGAATCTGGGTCCTTTAGGACTCAAATTTGGGTTATAAATAGAGAAGGGGGTGGAAACTCCTTCGACACCATTTTCTTTTGAGATGACCGGTCGCATGTACTTGATCGAAGTGATCCTCACCTTTGACAATGTCTCCTTGTATGGACAATCCCTTGCTGAGGTTGGGTATCGGGGAGTGTTTCAGTGCATAGAGGATCATGTCGGACAGCTTATCCCTCGAAGGTCGTCCCTGCTTCAGTTGCTGATGTACGTGATTTGGGGGAGGTCCCCAGGGTTGGAAAACCCCTTCACCGAGTAGCTTCTGGACGAGGCACTCTACAAGGTGCGTTCGATCTTCCTGCTCGGACTCATCTCCAAAGCCAGGAACGACCGATCCCTGGCCCTCATTTTGGAGTACTTCAAAATGAGGTACATTGTGAGCCAAGACTCGGAGGGCAGAGCTTCCGGTGCTTCTGTGGCATCCTGGGTTCGCGCGCAGCATCGGCAGGAGCGGGCTGCAGAGGCTAGGGCTCGGCTAGCGGAAATATACTTTGAGTATCATCGGGAGTACTTCGTCGATCCCGTTCCACCTCTGTTGTAACTTTTTTTATAACGCTGAGGTGCCCGTAGTACCTTTTGAACGAATAAAATTCTTCTTTTTTGCAATGTTCTTGTGTTTCCTTCTTATTATTCAAATAGAAAGAACTTTTAGAAATGTTTACATTGTCTTTGTGAAAGAAGAAATACAAACTCGTAGATACTTTTTCATTGGTACAGTTTGAGCTTCTCAGCGCTGTAAGGACATGGAAACTTGCGCCCATCCGCGTCTTGTAAGCGGTAGGCTCCGCCGGGCAGGACCTCACAGACGAGGAAAGGACCGTCCCACTTAGGGGGAACTTATGCAGCTTTCCTTCGTCGACGAACTCGTTCCGCCTTAGGACTAAATCTCTGGTCTTGAAGAAGCGACGCTTGACTCGCGCGTTGTAGTAGCGGGCGGTTTGCTGTTGATAGGGCGCAGCTCTGATCTGAGCCCGGTCTCCTTTCTCTAACAAGATGTCCAGGTTAGTTCGTAGGGCTGAGGTGTTCACTTCGTCGTTGATGTGTTCAACCCAGTGACATAGGAGCCCGATTTCTGCTGGGACTATTGCCTCTGGTCCGTAGCAGAGGCTGAAAGGGGTTTCTCCTCTAGGGGTTTTCTTCGACGTGCGCAGGGCCCATAAGACCCGGGGCAATTCCTCAACCCAACTACCATGACCCCCTTCTAGGCGTGTCCAAAGAACTCGGAGAGCGTCCTGATTAGCGACTTCTGTTAGAGTATATGTCTTAGGGGCCATTATTGTATCATACTTGTATGTATATTACTTAATGGAAGCTTGGGATATTCACAGTTGTATATACAGTCTTGCTAAAAATGGTAGTATGCTACTTGGTTTGTGTCTACTTTAATATGTGCATATGTTTCTTGTAACGTATCACTTATACATATTGGTAGAGCCCATAGGTTCTTTGCTTGATTACCAGCGTTGTGATGGAAGTCACACTAATGGGGGCTGGGTAGTCTGTAAGCAACATCCTATACAGTCCCTGGTCGTTGGATTATCGAGATAGGGTATCGATATTCTGGAGTAGACTAAGTGTGTACGCTTCTCATCCCAGTTGGGGAGATGGTCTGTCCCACAGCCATCAGTACGTCGTACTGGAGATAGTACAAAGGTGCTCGTTAGGTTACGGGTACACCGGACAGGACTCGCAGGGGAACTGATTGGTTGGTATTATACCCGTTGTCAGTTAACAGTTCCCAGGTGACATGAGTACCGCATAGTCCGCAGACTTGACACTGCTACTTCGCCTCGAGTGTGTCCCACTGTTCTTAGATTGCTACCCTACCACGGCTCAAAGGAGCGGTGCAAATAGGTAGCAGTTGGGTGCAGTCCCGAGCACTTGGAGGCAGTAGTGGTTAGACAGGATTCATCTCTCCCGGTATTGGGAGATGATATCGTGCTGTGTCAGAGAGCCATTACGCAAAGTCCCTGGCCAGGGCAAGCGAGATATACTGGTAGGTTCCAGTAGCTTCTCAGGGTGTAATGGGCTTCGCTCCGACATGACTTATACAGCTATTAGGGGACTGACGCTTGCCGCCCCCTAGGCTTGATATGCGATAGTCTTAGATGAACAGACCGGACTGTACGAAGATTGTCACATCAGGCTCAGTAGGAGTTTGGATGATTTTCCTCATCGGCCTTCTTATCGACATCTACCTGGGGACCGTTACGTACAGCTAGTGCCGCTTGCGGTCTGTGGTTAAACCCATTGCCAGCGTAGTGTCGAGTCTTTAGAGTCCCACACAGAGAGTTTCACTGCTCCAGGAGAAACGATATAAAGGTCGTATGGTTTTACGACATGGGTTTGGACGCGTACGTATGTTTACGCACGTATGACTTTTTGGACAGTTTTTACTAGCCGGCTTTGGTTTAAGCCTGATTCTAGTATCGGGTTATTGGATTTATACAGTCTAAAGTTTTTCCGTGTTTTCACGGATTGGAGGGGCGTTCTCGTAATTTGTCGGGAAGCTTCTAGAAGAGTGGTGACTTGGGGGGTAAGGTGGCATTGCATTAAATGAGATTAGTGACTCATTTGTGTAATTCATCCATGTCATTAATGCATCATAAATGCTTAATGACTCATGGAGATGAATCACTCATAGATATTTATGAAGCATGGTTGTTAATTCTATTATTTCATTTTTGGATAAATAAATAATGCTTCATATATATTATGAAAGATCATTATCTCATTTCATTATCATCTTCACCTTCTCTCTCCTCAAGCTCTCTCATTCTTCAAACCCTAGCCCTAACCTCTCATGAGTTGAGATCAAGGGTTAGCTAGACTAATACATCCATAACCTCACTCTATATCCCCTAGGTAACTTAGATTAGCACTTTAAGCAACCTAGTTATCTCAAGTTTGAGATTAAGCTTGGCGTAGGAGCTTTCGGGTGGATCGTCTTTGACTCAAGGTGGCCATAGAGGTGCCGATGTTCCAAGGAGCCTACGAGGAGTGGAGGACAGCGATGAAGACCCGAAGGACATGTAACGTGAGGTATAACTTCGAATCCGAGTAGTTAAACCTCTAGCATATTGTTAGTAATGGTTTAGAAATGATTCATGCGCTCAAGTCCATGTTACGAAGCTTTGATAATCGTTTTTCATATATTCCGCCTCCCCGCAAGTTCGTGGGGTGCGTGATATGGATTTACAGTGGTATCAGAGCCAACTAAACCATTACTAGCTTGTTAGCAACTAGTTAGAAGTTCGATCGACGGAAAACGCGAAAACGAAACCTCGGAAATCCCAAGTTTCTGTTAATTTTAAAAGTGTCTAAAAAATTATTTGACATACCTTAAAATTCACAGCAGTGAATTATATGCATATTGGGAAAATACGAGATCACAACACGACAAAACGACCGCGGATCCGCGGCCATATGGTGCTTTTGACCGCGGATCCGCCGCCGAGTCAACTCGGCGTTGACTCGGATTTTCTCTAATATTCATATATTTTGGTGTTCTGTTTTCCAGTATGTTCTGTTTCTACCCAGGTTACTTCAGTACAGGTTTTCTTTTTGGGTAGACACGGAATATGGTAATCGATCGATATTCTAGGATATTTGCTAATTGGGTTTTTATCTGTAATGTTTAATGTGTTCGTAAACCTCCCCTAACTGCTAGTATGTCGGTTGGCTGGGGGTTGCACATTTCTGAAATGTTTACTTTTTGTGTATATGAACTGTGTTGGACTATTGTGATGATTAGCCGGGGTTTGAGATGTGTTTAATATTCATTCATTCAATGTAAATGTAATTTGATGTAATATTCTTTTGTGGGGCATATCCAGGTTGCGGTTGTAGCCACCGTTGTATTATTTCTTTTTATTGTTTTTGCTCCTAGGATAGACCCAAGATGGGGTACACAAACTACCGGGTACGTCGAAGTGTTTAGTGGCCTACTCACGTTGTTGAGGGAGACCGCTTCACTTCGGGTATTTGGCGGGTAGTTTGTCGTACCCGTAGTGGTCTAGGGTGGGGAAATGGGTATTCATCACAACTGTGTAATCCGTCTTTTATTGCAGGCTCAAAGCAAATGCGGATTGCTAATAAATCTAATAAAGTTAATTTGTGATCTGGAATGCTTATTATTGCGTCTGACGAATGTACAATATCTATATATGATAGCTATTAGACGTCACTTATGTTTTACACCCGCGCTAGCCCAGCCCCCGCTCTGTCGTTAGTTAAGTAAGCTAACGGGTGATGACGGGACCCAGTGGCGAATACGGATGGTATAAGAGGACGTGGTATTTTCGTTGTTTTCTGTAATGATAGGATAAATGATGGGACGCATTATTATAATGCACGGAAAATAAACCAAAGTTAAATCGTTGGAACAAATTTAAAAGAAACCACTCAGTTATTTTAAAAGAGCAGAAATTTTAATTGCGGAGCTTTAACAACTCCTTTTAAAAAGCTATCAGGTTCCTTCGATTATATCAAGTTCACTACGTTCACGGTTTCGCCAAAACCAGTCGTAGCCCTCCGTCATTTCTTATGGATGGTCAGTAGTATTCAAGCTATGTATTTTGACCAACGCCAAGGCATAGTGTTTGGTAGCTGCTGGGTACTCATTTGTTGCATAGATAGATGAGTTAGTTTGGGACAGTCGTATTATCATTTTGGCCAACGTCAAGGATATGTACAGATGAGTTCAAATTAGCCTGGATAATGACGGGTAGAACTTGACATGTGACTTATGATATTTTGACCAACGCCAAGGTCATAAGAGCATGGGGCAAAAAAAATTTAAATCGGGAATTTCTAAAGAAACTGAAATTTGCAGAGAGATGCATACCATTTTGGAGTTTGATGATTGTTGGTAGGATTCCTTCAACATTATCATACGATGATATTTTGGATCCCGATCCTACTGTGAGTATATACTGCTTATCAGGAGATTCGTCACTTAACAATCAATGCTATAAACCAAGTAGGTGCCTAGAAAGGTGTCAGCGGGGTTACGCCCCCAGAGAAAAGAGGTTATTTAATTAAGGAACTTCGCGAAAGCGTTGGAAAACCTCCTTCGAAGTATCGACACTGGCCTGGCTGAACGGTTAAGTAAGTATTGTACGGTGAGAATAGTCCTGGCTAATTCTTCTTTTATGGTTTGAGGAAGGATTTGAGAAACAGTGGGAGCCATCCTATTTAGATAAACTTAAAACCAATCTAAACTTGCAACAGCATCATGCTAAAATGTTTTCTGCTCTCTCTCTTAATTGCAGCGACCTTGTGACCACACATAGGTTACATCTAGATAACAAATTACCTGAATCTGACTTATATGACTGGCAAAGGTCTGTCCAGATGTCCATTGCCTATGACAAGCTGGACCACCCTATTACTACTCAAGATCCCGCCGTCCCAGGTCCAATTTCCACTGTCGCGGATATGAATATCCTTCAAACAATGAAAAAAGATAAAGCGAAAGCTAAGTGCCTCGTGTTAGCTTCAGTTGATGGTGTATACCAGAAGCAGCACGAGAAGATGGACTTAGTTTCCATCTTTCTCCATAACAAAGATTTATATGGAGAGCAATCTTATATCACTAGTTATGAAACCTCGAACGAATTAATTCAAGTGAGGTTGGCTGACGGGTCATCTGTAGGGGACAACGTCCTTACAATGACTAGCTGTATTGATGAGCTCCAGGACCTGGAGACCGCGTTGGGAAACGAGTTAAATACTGACTTGATTCTACAGTCTCTGCCTCCTACCCTGAAGGAAACCAGGGAAGCAGAAGGAAAGAGAAGGGCAAAAGTTTCGGGACTTAATATAGTAAAAGAGGGTAGTTCCTATTATTATGGGATTGGACATTGGCAGAAAGATTGCAGGGCTTTAGAAGCCAGTAACCAGGATACAAAGCATGTTGTGGCTTCAGCCTCAAGTGTGTTTGTTATTGAGAACTGTATGTCAGTTAACCCTACTTCCTGGGTATTGGATACCGGGTCAGGAACTCACATCTGTAATTCATTACAGGCTCTGAGAAACTGTAGGGTTATCGGGATAGGTTATATGACCCTCACGGTTGCTAACGAAATGAGCATGAATGCTGAATCCGTAGGTGAATATCATCTTGGACTGACAACTGGGCAGATAATGATTCTGCGTAACTGTTTTTATGTACCAGGTACGACTTGTAATATCATATCTGTACCCTTACTATCTAAGGAAGGATATGATTTTACTTTTACAAGAGATGTGGTTCACATCCACCTAAATCAAGTTATGATTGGGTCAGGTACATTAGAAAACGGAATATACGTATTAAATCAAGCTCAGATTTTCAATGTCCAGAACACACTTAAAAGAAAGTCTCCGGAAATAAATCAGGCTTTCTTATGGCATTGTAGACTAGGTCACATCAATGAAAGAAGGTTGATTAAGTTGCATAGAGATGGATATTTGAATCCGTTCGAATATCAATCTTATGCTACTTGTGAATCTTGTCTCATTGGAAAGATGACAAAGACTCCGTTTACTGGACACGGGGTAAGAGCAAGCGAGCTCTTGGGACTCGTACACAGTGACGTGTGCGGTCCAATGTCTACACATGCGCGAGGTGGTTATTCCTACATCATTACTTTTACGGATGATTTCTCTAGGTATGGATATATCTTCTTGATGAAGTATAAATCCGAGGCCTTTGAGAAATTCCAAGAATACAAGAATGAAGTGGAAAAACAAACAGGCAAGAGTATAAAAACACTGAGATATGATCGAGGTGGTGAATACTTAAGTGCCGAGTTCCTGGGTTACTTAAAAGAGAATGGAATTCTCTCTCAGCTTACTCCTCCATACACACCACAACACAACGGTGTATTGGAATGGAGAAATCGAACCCTATTAAATATGGTTCGTTCCATGATGAGTAACGCTGAGTTACCGCGATCATTCTGGGGATATGCACTAGAATCAGCTGCATATCTTTTGAACCTAGTTCCTACCAAGACTGTGCCTACCACACCATATCAAATATGGAGTGGGAAGAAACCCTATCTTCAGTATCTAAAGATTTGGGGATGTCCGGCTTTTGTTAAAAGCAGCATACGGACAAGCTCGAGGCACGATCAGTACATTGTAAGTTTGTGGGATATCCAAAGAACTCCAATGGGTATCTATTCTATTATGCAGAGGAACAAAAAGTTTTTGTTTCTCGTCATGCCCACTTTCTGGAACATCAGTATTTAGAAAAAGAAACAAGTGGGAGCGTAGTAGAACTGGAAGAAATTCCAGAACCACAAGCTATTACTGAAAGCTTGGAAGAACCAGAAGGTTCAGGAGAACGGGACATCCCGACGCCACTCTGTAGGAGTAGTAGGCAATCTCATCCACCCGAGAGATACTACGGTTTCTCATAGACGGGGATAGAGAGGATTGCACTATTGACTATGATGAGCCTACTAGCTTCCAGCAAGCCATTCAGAGCGGTGACTCAGTAAACTTTCTGGATGCAATGCGGACCGAAATAGAGTCCATGTACACTAACAAAGTATGGACTTTGGACGTTGCTCCAGATGGGGTAAAACCCGTAGAATGCAAATGGATCTTCAAAAAGAAGATTGGTGTAGATAGGCAGGTTGAAACCTATAAGGCTAGACTTGTTGCAAAGGGTTTCCGTCAAAGACCTGGTTTGGATTATGACGAAACCTTTTCTCCAGTGGCTATGCTCAAATCCATTCGGGTCCTTCTTGCTATTGCTGCCTTCCACGATTATGAGATCTGGCAGTTGGACGTAAAGACGGCCTTTCTAAATGGAAATTTGGAAGAGAGCGTCTATATGGATCAACCAGAGGGATTCATTCAGAGTGGGAGCAGCGGTAAAGTATGCAAGTTGCTTAAGTCCATTTATGGACTAAATCAGGTATCACGGAGTTGGAACATCTGTTTTGATGATGTTGTCAAAGAATTCGACTTTATCAAAAATCCAGATGAACCTTGCATATACAGTAAGATTGTAGGGAGAGCTGTAGTATTCCTCGTCTTGTACGTGGAAGACATTCTCCTAATAGGAAATGATATTCCTATATTACAGTCAGTCAAAAGATTCTTGTCACATAAATTCTCCATGAAAGACCTGGGTGATGCCACCTACATTCCGGGGATCCGGATCTATCGTGATAGATCAAAAAGGATGTTGGGACTTTTGCAGTCCAGGTACATAGACACCATAGTGAAGAGATTCAGTATGGATGATTCTAAGCGTGGTAACCTACCGGCTTGTCACGGAATCACCCTCTCCAACGAGATGTCTCCCAAGACTGATTTGGAAAGGGATCACATGTCAATTATACCCTACGCTTCTGCGGTAGGCTCTATAATGTATGCGATGTTATGTACCAGACCTGATGTAGCATACGCATTATACGTTGTAAGCCGGTATCAAGCAAACCCGGGGGAGAAGCACTGGATAGCCGTGAAGAACATTCTCAAGTACCTAAGGAGGACTAAGGAGATGTTCTTGGTGTATGGCGGAAAAGACCTCCAGATTGAGGCCTTTGCCGACTCCGGCTTCCAAAGTGACAAAGATGACTCCAAATCCATGTCGGGTTATGTCTTTACCCTCAATAGAGGGGCGGTCTGTTGGTAGAGTTCCAAGCAGGAGACCGTTGCTGACTCAACAATGGAAGCTGAGTACATAGCTGCTTACGATGCCGCAAAAGAAGCTGTCTGGATGAAGAAGTTCCTCACATAACTTCAGGTGGTTCCTTCCAGTATTGGTCCAATACCTCTGTATTGTGACAACAACGGCGCTATAGCTTTAGCGAAGGAACCCAGGTCCCATCAGAAGTCCAGACACATCTTAAGGCGGTATCACCTGATATGGTAGATCGTAGATCGCCGGGAGATCGAGGTGAAGAGAGTAGAGACGGAGAATAACATTGCTGATCCATTCATAAAGGCCCTTCCTCAGACGCAGTTCGAGAGGCTATTCGAGATGATAGGTCTACGATATGCCAGCTCATGGCCGTAGTGCAAGTGGGAGATTGTTAGTGTATATGCCCTAGGGGCCATTATTGTATCAAACTTATATGTATATTACTTAATGGAAGCTTGGGATATTCACAGTTGTATATACAGTCTTGCTAAAAATGGTAGTATGCTACTTGGTTTGTGTCTACTTTAATATGTGCATATGTTTCTTGTAACGTATCACTTATACATATTGGTAGAGCCCATAGGTTCTTTGCTTGATTACCAGCGTTGATGGCAGTCACACTAGTGGGGGCAGGGTAGTCTGTAAGCAACATCCTATACAGGTCCCTGGTCGTTGGATTATCGAGATAGGGCATCGATATTCCAGAGTAGACTAAGTGTGTACGCTTCTCATCCCAGTTGGGGAGATGGTCTGTCCCACAGCCATCAGTACGTCGTACTGGAGATAGTATACAGGTGCTCGTTAGGTTACGGGTACACCGGACAGGACTCGCAGGGGAACTGATTGGTTGGTATCATACCCGTCGTCAGTTAACAGTTCCCAGGTGACATGAGTAGAGCATAGTCCGCAGACTTGACATTGCTACTACGCCTCGAGTGTGTCCCACTATTCTTAGATTGCTACCCTACCACGGCTCAAAGGAGTCGTGCAAACAGGTAGCAGTTGGGTGCAGTCCCGAGCACTTCGACGCAGTAGTGGTTAGATAGGATTCGTCTCTCGCAGTATTGGGAGATGATATCGCGCTGTGTCAGAGAGCCATTACGCAAAGTCCCTGGCCAGGGCAAGCAAGATATACTGGTAGGTTCCAGTAGCTTCTCAGGGTGTAATGGGCTTCGCTCCGACACGACTTATACAGCTATTAGGGGACTGACGCTTGCCGCCCCCTAGGCTTGATATGCGATAGCCTTAGACGAACAGACCGGACTGTACAGAGATTGTCACATCAGGCTCAGTAGAAGTTCGGATGATTTTCCTCATCGGACTTCTTATCGACACCTATCCGGGGACCGTTACATACAGCTAGGGCCGCTTGCGGTCTGTGGTTAAACCCACTGCCAGTGTTGTGTCGAGTCTTTAGAGTCCCACACAAAGAGTTTCCCTGCTCCAGGCGAAACAATATAGAGGTCGTATGGTTTTATGACAAGGGTTTGGACGCGTACATGTGTTTACGCACGTACGACTTTTCGGACAGTTTTTACTAGCCGGCTTTTATTTAAGCCAAATTCTAGTATCGGGTTATTGGATTTATACAGTCTAAAGTTTTTTCGTGTTTTCACGGATTGGAGGGGCGTTCTCGTAATTTGTCGGGAAGCTTCTAGAAGAGTGGTGACTTGGGGGGTAAGGTGGCATTGCATTAAATGAGATTAGTGACTCATTTGTGTGATTCATCCATGTCATTAATGCATCATAAATGCTTAATGACTCATGGAGATGAATCACTCAAAGATATTTATGAAGCATGGTTGTTAATTCTATTATTTCATTTTTGGATAAATAAATAATATATCATATATATTAGGATAGATCATTATCTTATTTCATTATCATCTTCACCTTCTCTCTCCTCAAGCTCTCTCATTCTTCAAACCCTAACCCTAACCTCTCAAGAGTTGAGATCAAGGGTTTGCTAGACTAATACATCCATAACCTCACAATATATCCCCTAGGTAGCTTAGATTATCACTTTAAGCAACCTAGTTATCTCAAGTTTGAGATTAAGCTCGGCGTAGGAGCTTTCGGGTGGATCGTCTTTGACTCGAGGAGGCCGTAGAGGTGCCGATGTTCCAAGGAGCCGACGAGGAGTGGAGGACAGCGATGAAGACCCGAAAGACATGTAACGTGAGGTATAACTTCGAATCCGAGTAGTTAAACCTCTAGCATATAGTTAGAAATGGTTTTGAAACGATTCAGGCGCTCATGTCCGTGTTACGAAGCTTTGATAATCGTTTTTCATATATTCCGCCTCCCCGCAAGTTCGTGGGGTGCGTGACATGGACTTAAAACTTTGGCTTGTCCGTGGCATTGGGGATGTGCTACCGCCACAAGTTTCATGAGGATATGATATTCGCTGCAAAATTCCTTAACTCTTTCGTTTTCAAAATTTGTTCCGTGGTCCGTGATGATGCACTTCGGGATTCCGAATCGGAGTATTACGTTGTTCTGCAGGAACTTAATAGTCGTGGTGGCGTCCGGTTTCCTGATCTGAATGGCCTCGATAAACTTCGTGAAGTAGTCCACTGCAAGGACATACTTGTGTCCGCCCGTACCGGTAGGGAATTAGCCTATCATGTCCATCCCCCACTGGGCAAACGGCCATAGGGAGGTTAGGGTGGTTACCTCGGTAGCGGGAAGGAAAGGTATGCTTCCATAGAGTTGGCAGCTCTTGCATCTCCTGACCAGCTTTTGGGCGTCCTGATGAATGGTCGGCCAGTAGTACCCCTGGAGCAGTGCTTTCTCGATTAAGGTGAGGGCCCCTTGGTGCGCGTTGCCGACCATTTCGTGGATCTCACGGAGGACGTAGTCAGCTTTGTGGGGGTCGACGCACCGGAGCAGGGGCTGAGTGAAGGACTTCTTGTAGAGGTTCCCATTGCTCCAGACAAAATGGCGAGCTTTGGAGACGTCGGGCTTCTCTCCGATCTTCTGGGAGCATACCTTCCCTCAGGAATTCTACGAGGGGATTTCTCCAGTCCTGATCTTCTTCTCGGGCTGCACACACTTGGAGTATTGTTGCCCCGTCTTCCACACTGGGCCGTGGCAAGACTTCGAAGAGGATGCTCCTCTTGTTGTTGGTCGAGTAGGATGAAGCCAGCTTACTCAAGGTGTCGTCTAGGGCGTTGAGTTGTTTGGGGATTTAATCGACCTGGACTTCGTCGAAGTCCCTTCGCAGTCTTTTTACCTCGGCCAGGTATTTCACCATCAGAGCCTCCCGGGCCTCGAATCGGCCGGTCACTTGGCCGACGACTAGGGCGGAGTTACTGCGGATTCGAATTGTTTTCAGTCCCAGTCTGGAGGCTATGCACTGTCTGGCTAGTAAGGCCTTGTATTCCGCCGCGTTATTTGAGGCCTTCAACCCGAGCTTCAGGGAATACTCCATTTCTTCCTCCTTCAGGCCCCGAATGATGAGGCTGCCACCACAACCTTCCTCGGTCGAATGTCAGTTATATGTATGCCCTAGAGGCCATTACTATACATAGGATGTATATTGTAGTGGATGCTTGGACATATATAGGGATGACTTTCTTGCTCGATTTGATAGTATGCTATCGGGTTACTCTTTACCTTAACGTGTACACTGATTGTCTCTCTGTTACATGTTGGTAAAGCCCTTAGGATGTGTACTTGACTACCTGGACTATGATGCGGATCATACTAGTGGGGACAAGGTAGTCCATAAGTACATCCTTCAAAGTCTCTAGTCGTGGGTGTATCGAGACGGGGCATCGATATACCAGAGTAGACTAGCGTGTAGCTTCTCGACCCATATAGATATGCGATGGATGATCCCATATCCATTGGTTTTTGACATCAGAGATGATATACGGGTGCTCAGTGGAGACTGGGTACACTGGATGGACTCGCCGAGAACTCCCAGATGGTATTATACCTTACGTCAGATGGCAGTTCTCTGGTGACACTGGTGCAGGTTAGTCTGTAGACCCGAGATCGTCATAGAGTCTTGTGTGATTCCCACTGTGCTTTGATTTCCATCATACCACGTCCAAGAGGGCGTGCAAAAAGGTGGCTTTTGGGTACAGTCCCGAGTCACATGGAGGCAATGAGCGATAGGAGGGGTTTCGTCTCTCCCAGTATAGGGAGTTGATGTTGCGTTGTGCTCGATTGGCTATAACATGAAGTCCTTGGCCAAGGCTGCTTTAGGGATTTTCTGGTAAGTGGTACCAGTAGTTTCTCGACCCGTTATGAGCCTCATATCGACATGACTTTTCGAGTTATTGGGGTCTGACGTTTACCACCCCTAGACGAGATATGCGACATATCAAACGAACAGACCGGACTGTCCGGTTAGTGTTACTGGTTGGATTCACAGGAGTGTGAGCGGGCTTGCTCGTTGATCTTCTGATCGCTCAATACCCGGTTGGCCGTTACGTTTAGCAGACCGCTTGCGGCTTGTGGGTGTTTGATATGATCATCACCTACTGCCGGCGTATTGACGAGTCTTTAGAGTCCTACACAGGGGTTTCCTGGCTCAAGCGAAACGAAATAGGAGCGCATATGAGATATGTGCGGGACCGAGAATAATACCAGTATGTGATACTGTATTCTATTCTCACGATTTGTGACATTAATCGGTTGTATGCGATATAGCCGGGTTATCGGATCAAGTGTTGATTCGATAAGTTGTTACTATTGATATTAGTCGGTTATATGCTATATGACCGGATTGTTAAATCAAGTGTTGATTTAATGATTTAATGTATAATTATATATTTGATATATTACTTTACATTAACTAGTATTGGTTCACTTAAGATTGATTTTCTCACTTGAATGTGCACATTGTTTATATATGATATATCCAAGTGTACAAGTTTGTATCATGCTTGATGATACATACAAATTGTGTGTATGAGAACATAACCAAATCAAGATTAAATAAGGGTTTACTATTTTCCTAGCAAATAACAAAAGAAATGAGACTTTGGTCAAAGTTATCAAGCTTCATGAAGCTTGATAAACATTGACAAAGTCAACTCTTTTGTCATTTGTTTAGGATATTAGTTAACCCAACCTTTAACATAATACTTTGGTTAATTCTCTACATGAGTTAAGCATGAGGGCTTAACTCAACCATGCTGCCATAATTAAAAGGATAAGTTTCATTTGGATTTTTATTCTATTGATTCTTTTCTTTTTCTTTTTCATCATCAAGCTCCACCAAAGCTTGCTAGCTCCAATGGTGCCATGAGAAAAAGAGTAAGAAATCCAATACTAAAGTGAACCCACTTCTTATTTCTTCATCCTCTACTACTTCCCATGTAGTATAGGGTGTTCTCTTCACAATGTTTTTTGACCCAGTGAAGGAATAGCTTGAGTTTGAGTCTCCCCGACGTAGATCATCTTCGGCCTCGAAGTCAACGACCTAGCCCGATTATTTCTCCGACGAAACCATCACTAGAGTCCAGGATTCCGATGATCGTAGTGGAGGGATGTCAACACGGATCTAAAGAAGTGGAGGACTGGATTTACAAAGGTTGTAATCTCTTTCACTTGTTAGTAAAGTTGTTTGCTAGCTTAAAGTTTCGTCTATCCTCTAGTTAACGATCTATATTAGGGTTTCTCGGCACCTAAAATTTTGAATTTGGCATGGTTGATGTCTTGTGGAACCTCTTGAGAGTGCCTAGTAACCCTACAGTGGTATCAGAGCCTAGCTAGGGCTTTAGGCGAAGTGTAGACGAAGTTAGAAACCCGATCGAACCCCGAAACCCCAATCGACACCCCTCTCTGTACAAATTTTAAAACAGTGGATTTTTCCAAATTAAAAATTCTCAAAAATATCAGCAGGCAACTACAAGGGTTACTGTGAAGCACGTGACTGTAATACGACTAAAGCGCCGCGGGACCGCGGCCTTAACATGGTATTTGCGGCGGTTCCGCGGCCGTATGTAAAGATCAGGGAATCCTTTTTGCACAGTAACCTTAGCTGGTGTTTGTTGATTCTTCTGGGAATTTTTATGTTTCACTCAAGAGTTGAGTTTTCTTGGGTGTATTTGGGACTCGATAATTCGATCGGATTATTTAACTTTGTTTATTTAGTTTTTCCGGATAATTTTAGAACATGTTAAAAAGTTCGACCGGATATAAATACCCAATTTTTCCCCTGCCGGGAAATTTCAAAGTATTGGATTTTTCCGTAGTTTGAAAACGTTCTAAGTAGTGCAAGTAACGCGATGGACCCTCTAGAAGACAACAAACCTTAACTCGATTATGTGACCGTCTTGAACTGCCCTTTTAACCTTAGGGTTTGGGGCAGTACGGCGTGCTACATGTGAGGCGTTTGCTTGACCCTTCTACGGCTCGACCGTTGGTACTGTGGTATGAAGTGAATGTTTTTAAACTTATTTCATGTGTTGAGCTGTTTCGGGAAAACTTGGGTGTTTGATTGTTCGATCGGAAAGTTTAACATTTTCTATTTATCTGGAATGTGATACAATATTTGGAATCCACAAGTAGTTATGAGATAACTGATTTGGATGTTATAACCATAGCACTTAATCTCACTTGATTGGTTGCCATGGAATTTTGATGTGATCAAAAGTCCGTCGCAATCACGTAGCGTACGCGGATACTCGCCAGTAAACTTAATAGACAGCTATACCCCATAGCCCCGACCAAGTGACTGTAGGAGAACCCCGTCGCCAAAAAGCATCCGTTTGGGTGCTCGTGGCAGCGGTATTCCGCCTTAGTGCACTTCGTCAACGGTATCGGGGGTGCGACCGTCTACTAAAGTTTACGACGAGCATTCGATCAGGATGTCGGGAATCCTGTTGAATTGCCCGACTTGATATTGAAAAGTGTTTTCGATTTTGAGACTAAAATGCGGAGTTTATAATTGTTAGGCATGCGATGTCTAAGGAATTCATTTGATTAGGCATGCGATGTCTAAACAGGTTGCGGATTCCAACTGTTGTAGTTTTACACTTTCTTTTCTGTGACCGTAAGTGTAATATGTGATATCGCCGGTTTCGTTGCTATATGTCAACGACAATTGGGATGGGCATATTTACTTACGTTGATGACATGTGATGTTATGTGTTGCCGGATATGTTATATTGGATCGTCGTGTTTGAATGGACGGGTTTTTTTTATGTGAGATGAGAGTTTTTATTTTCATTCATGTAACATTTGTTGTATGTAATATTCTTTTATTGGGGCACTTCCGTGTTGAGGTTGTTGTCACCATTTGAATATTATTTATTTTTCCGCACTAGGATAGACCCAAAGAAGAGAGCACAAGTAACCGGGTTCTAGAGTCCAGTGGGAGACCAACTCGAGGAGTCGAGTCCGGGTCTCCTAACTCTAGAATTGGTAGGGTTGCTTGCCGCTCTTGTAGGGGTCTAGGGGTGTAGGTTTGGCTATTCATCGCGACCGTGGAATCCGTGTTTTCTACAGGCTCGTATTGAAAACACGGACGTCCTAGTATATCCAATGCTTCATATGTTTCTTCTGCTGCGATATCTGTGATGTGATCATTTGATATGTTGTGATAGATACTGTATATAGTATATATGATATATTATATAGACGTTACTTATGTTTCACACCCGCGCACGACCTGCCCCGCTCTGTCGTTAGTTACCTAACCTAACGGTGCACGAGGGGACATCGAGGCGAATGCGGATGGCATAAGTGTACGTCGTATTTATCTGTGATGTTTAGGTGATTTAAATGATGGGACTTCATTAATGTGATTAATGAAAGAAAAGAAACCTAAGATGTTGTGGAATCGAATTTTCAAAAACAGGTAGCTACAGTTCTTGCTTTGCATCGCGGTGTTCCTTGTAGAACATCCTGCACCTTATTCGATAAGGAAAAGGCCGAGATCCCTTCACTGGGAGTGACCCCTTTAGCAATAACTGGCAGATGCTACACCCCTCGTTTTGTCTTTTGATTTCTCCTATAGTTCTAGCTTTGCACAACGGTATATATAATATATCCTGCAACTTATTCGATGAGGAAAGGGCCGACGATCCCTTTACCGGGAGTGTCCCCTTTAGCAAAACTAGAAAAGCCTCAAAAACATTCCATTTTAAAATCATTTGATTCTACAACGATATCAAGTTCATTACGCAATAGGTTTTCAGAAAAACCTGTCGTAGCCCTCCGTCATTTCAGATAAGTACTACTTAGTATTCGTGCTGCGGTAGTTTGGCATTCGTCAAGGCATAGTGTGCGGTAGCTAACTAGTACTTATCTGGTTATGCATATGATGCAGATTGGATTAGGGTATTCGTACGGCGTTGTTTGGCATTCGTCAAGGGTCGTGCTGGTGGGTTTAATTCAATCAAGAAATGTACGGGTTGAACTTAACTAGCGGACTATGGGTTGTTTGGCATTCGTCAAGGTCATAAAACTCTAGGGGCAAAATATTATCGGGAATTTCAAGTGTTGAAATTTGCAATGAGATTGCATACCTTTTATAAGATAGTTGGATCCCGATATCCACTGAGAGTAAGAGTTACTCCTGGGAGAGTTTTACACGTTACAATTAGCCGATCAAGTAGGTGTCTAGAAACGTGTCAACGGGGTTACGCCTCTGGGAAAATGAGGTTTACTTTAATTAGGTCCGTGCGAAAGCACGGGGAACCTCCCTCAAAGTACCGACACTGACCTGGCTGAAAGATTAGCGAACTTGTAGCGTGTAATTAATCCCGGCTAGCCTTTCCTTTTAGGGTTTGATGGAAGATTTGATAAAAACAGTGTGAGCCATCCTGATTAGATAAAATAATAACCAATCTGATCTTGCAAGAGCGCACGCAGAGTGTTTTCTTCTCTCTCTTTCTAGGTAGCGACCATGTCACGCCTTAATCAAGAAAATAAATCAGATATATTGACCGAACCCACTTGTTATACTGAGCTGGGGAACGTTGGTCCCGCTTCAACTTATAATTGTTATAAGACAGAGCAGGAAATTGGGGATTACCAGAATTCCCGTGCCGCCCAAACGAAGAAAGTGCATACCGATGCATCATCTTCGGGTGTGTTCATTACAGAGAATTGTTTCTCAAATGTCCTTTACGTCCTGGGTATATGATACCGGATCAGGATCCCACATATGTAATATATTACATGGGCTACAGAAAGGTAGAGAACTGAGAACGGGTGATAAGTTTCATGAGGCAGAAAACGGTGCAAGTGTTCCAGCCAAGTCTGTTGGTCACTGTCACCCTGTATTACCAGAATACATTGATTCTGAACAAATGTTATTAGATACCGAACCTGATATAAAAAATCATATCATTCTCTTTATTTAGATAAAGAAGGATATAATTTTGTATTGAATGGATAATGTTTTGAACATTTCCTATATCAAGAGTTGATCGGTTCAAGCACATTATCTAAAAGCATTAACGTTCTAAATCAAACCACAGTTCTTAGTATATAGAACACACACAAGAGGAAGAGTTCAGAAATGAACAAATCCATCTTGAGGTATTGTAAACTAGGTCATATCAATGCGACCAGACTAGCTGAAGTTACATATAGATGCATATTTAAATTAGTATGAATTTACATCTTGTGAAACTTGCCAGTCATGTAACAGAGATAAGATGACCAAAGCTCCGTTTATTGGAAGCAGAGAAAGAGTTAGTGAACTCTTGGGATGATACATATTGATGTATGAAGGTCCCCTGTCTACACATGCCAAGACCGGTTCTTTGTACTTCATTACCTTCTCTGATGATCTCTCAAGATTCAGACATATGTTCCTGTTGAACCACAAGTCCGAACCTTTTGAGATATTCACAGAATATATGTTAGAAGTAGAGAACTAAAAAAAAGGGTATAAGTATTATGTCCTTTGATGTGATCAAGGAGGAGAATACTTGAGCATGGGATTCCTGGACTATTCAAAGAATGAGAATCTCTCTCAGCATTACTCCTCCATATACACCACAGCACCTCGGTGTATCGGGGCGGAGCAATCACATACTATTAGAGATGGTGTGCTCTATGATGAGTAATACTGAGTTTCCTATTTCCTTTTAGGGAGTTATGCACTAATGAAGTTGCATACCTATTGAATAGGGTTCTGATCAAATCAGATGCCTACCATTTCATATGAGATATGGAAAGGGAAGAGCCCATCTCTTAAGTCAGTTAAGATTTGGGGTTGTCCGGCCTATGTTTAAAAGGCAAAATCCGGACAAGCTCGAGGCAAAGTCAGTACTGTAGAAGTTTGTTGGATATCCCAAGCATATGCAAGGGAATATCTTCTACCTAACCGAGGAACAAAAGATGTTTTGTTACTCAGCATGCCACCTTTGTGAAAGGGAATTTCTTATGAAGAAATTTGTGGAAATGAGGTAGAACTGGAAAGAGTTCCAGCTATACAAACTGCAGCTGATGATTTGGTAGAACCAAAGGATTCAATAGCAACCAACGAACCTCAACCTCTCCGCCGATCTAGTAGGGTTCCTCACCCACCTGAGAGATACTTCGGTTTCTCTATGACAGTGGGAGCAAGGATTGCATCATGAGATGATGACCCAACTAGTTTCGGGCTGGCCATCAGGAGTTGGACTCTGTAAGAATGGATGGATGCTTATCGATCTGAGATGGAATCCTTATACACCAACAAAGTATGGACTTTGGTTGCTTTATCTGAAGGGTTAAATTCCCATCAGGAGCAAGTATATCTTGAGAAGATTACTTGGTGTACATGGAAAAGTTAAGACTTTCAAAGCTAGACTTGTTAAAGGTTTGCATCATTGACCAGGTATGGATTATAATGAAACCTTTTCTAAGTAACTATGCTTAAGTCCATCCAGATCCTACTTGCCATGGCTACATACCATGACTACGATATCTGGCGGCTGGGTGTCATGATTGCTTTTCTAAATGATGTTTTAGAAGAGAGAGTCTGTAAGTACACAGTCAGAGGGCTTCGTAGATAGTGGGAGCAATGGAAACGTGTGCAAGATGTTTTATGTGATAAAGCAGGCATCGCAGAGTTGGAACATCTGTTTTGATGAGTTAGTCAAAGAGTTTGATATCAACAAAATGGTAGATGAACCTTGTATATACAAAAAGGTAGTAGGGAGTATGCTGGTGATCCTCGTAGAGTACGTGGATGACATACTCTTGATAGGGAAGGAGTTTCCTATGCTACGCTCGGTCAATCTCCGCTTTTCATAAGGATTCTCCATATAGGATCAAATTGATACCTACTAAATCCTGAATTTTGGATCTATGAGATAGATCTAATTGGATATTACGATATTCACTAGTTGTAGTGAGATGGTATCAATTGATCCTGGGGAGAATCACTGGAAAGGTTCCAGGGTGATAAGGACGACTGAATGTCAGTCACAGGCATTGTCTTTACCCTCAGTAAAGGGACGGTATGTTGGAAGAGTTCCAAGCTAGATACCGTGGCATACTAGACGATAAAGGCTGGATACATCGCTACCAAAGATGCTACCAAAGAGGCAGTCTGAGTATAT
This sequence comes from Agapanthus africanus, assembly GCA_030015575.1. Lineage (NCBI taxonomy): Eukaryota > Viridiplantae > Streptophyta > Magnoliopsida > Asparagales > Amaryllidaceae > Agapanthus > Agapanthus africanus. The sequence goes on along the minus strand of CM057344.1, from coordinate 309,221,777 downwards.
TAGTTCATGAGATGAACTTCGTTCCACCCATTGTGTGACAATGGAGTTATGGCTTATGCCTAGGAACGCCCGTCCCATCAATGATCCAGACATATTCTTAGGCAGTATCACCTGATCGTGGAGATGGTTGATCTCCAGGGGATCGAGGTTAGGAGAGTAGACTCAGAGGACAACACGGCGGATCCACTCACAAAGGCCTTTTCCCAGAGAGAGACTTTTATAGGATGGTTAAGTATGAGATACTACAACCACTGCTATCAGATGGCCCTAGTGCAAGTGGGAGATTGTTAGTTATATGTATGCCCTAGAGGCCATTACTATACATAGGATGTATATTGCAGTGGATGCTTGGACATATATAGGGATGACTTTCTTGCTCAATATGATAGTATGCTATCTGGTTACTCTTTACCTTAACGTGTACACTGATTGTCTTTCTGTTACATGTTGGTAAAGCCGTTAGGATGTGTACTTGACTACCTGGACTATGATGCGGATCATACTAGTGGGGACATGGTAGTCCATAAGTACATCCTTCAAACTCCCTAGTCGTGGGTGTATCGAGATGGGGCATCGATATACCAGAGTAAACTAGCGTGTAGCTTCTCGACCCATATAAATGGGCGATGGATGATCCCATATCCACTGGTGTTTGACATCAGAGATGATATACGGGTGCTCAGTAGAGACTTGGTACACTAGATGGACTCGCCGAGAACTCCCAGATGGTATTATACCTTACGTCAGATGGCAGTTCTCTGGTGACACTGGTGCAGGTTAGTCTGTAGACCCGAGATCGTCATAGAGTCTTGTGTGATTCCCACTGTGCTTTGATTTCCATCATACCATGTCCAAGAGGGTGAGCAAAATGGTGGCTTTTGGGTACAGTCCTGAATCACATGGAGGCAATGAGCGATAGGAGGGGTTTCGTCTCTCCCGGTATTGGGAGTTGATGTTGCGCTGTGCTCGATTGGCTATAACAGGAAGTCCTTAGCCAAGGCTGCTTTAGGGATTTACTGCTAAGTGTTACCAGTAGTTTCTCAACCCGTTATGAGCCTCATATCGACATGACTTATCGAGTTATTGGGGTCTGACGTTTACCACCCCTAGATGAGATATGCGACATATCAGACGAACAGACCGGACTGTACGGTAAGTGTTACTGGTTGGATTCACAGGAGTATGAGCGGGCTTTCTCATTGATCTTCTAATCGCTCAATACCCGGGTGGCCGTTACGTTTAGCAGACCGCTTGCGGCTTGTGGGTGTTTGATATGATCATCACCTACTGCCGGCGTATTGACAAGTCTTTAGAGTCCTACACAGGGGTTTCCTGGCTCAAGCGAAAAGAAATAGGAGCGCATATGAGATATGTGCGGGACCGAGAATAATACCAGTATGTGATACTGTATTCTATTCTCACGATTTGTGACATTAATCGGTTGTATGCGATATAGCCGGGTTATCGGATCAAGTGTTGATTCGATAAGTTGTTACTATTGATATTAGTCGGTTATATGCTATATGACCGGATTGTTAAATCAAGTGTTGATTTAATGATTTAATGTATAATTATATATTTGATATATTACTTTACATTAACTAGTATCGGTTCACTTAAGATTGATTTTTTCGCTTGAATGTGCACACTGTTTATATGTGATATATGCAAGTGTACAAGTTTGTATCATGCTTGATGATACATACAAGTTGTGTGTATGAGAACAAAACCAAATCAAGGTTAAATTAGGGTTTACTATTTTCCTAGCAAATAACAAAAGAAATGAGACTTTGGTCAAAGTTATCAAGCTTCATGAAGCTTGATAAACATTGACAAAGTCAACTCTTTTGTCATTTGTTTAGGATATTAGTTAACCCAACCTTTAACCTAATACTTTGGTTAATTCTCTACATGAGTTAAGCATGAGGGCTTAACTCAACCATGGTGCCATAATTAAAAGGATAAGTTTCATTTGGATATTTATTCTATTGATTCTTTTCTTCTTCTTCTTCATCATCAAGCTCCACAAAAGCTTGCTAGCTCCAATGGTGCCATGAGAAAAAGACTGAGAAATCCAATTCTAAAGTGAACCCACTCCCTATTTCTTCATCCTCTACTACTTGCCATGTAGTATAGGGTGTTCTCTTCACAAAGTTTTTTGACCAAGTGAAGGAATAGCTTGAGTTTGAGTCTCCCCGACGTAGATCATCTTCGGCCTCGAAGTCAACGACCTAGCCCGATTATTTCTCCGACGAAACCATCACTAGAGTCCAGGATTCCGATGATCGCTGCGGAGGGATGTTAACACGGAGCTAAAGAAGTGGAGGACCGGATCTACAAAGGTTGTAATCTCTTTCACTTGTTAGTAAAGTTGTTTGCTAGCTTAAAGTTTCGCCTATCCTCTAGTTAACGATCTATATTAGGATTTCTCGGCACCTAAAGTTTTGAATTTGGCATGGTTGATGCCCTGTGGAACCTCTTGAGAGTGCCTAGTAACCCTACATCGAAGACCCTTCGACGTAAAGGATCTAATCAGGGACTGACTCAGGCTTCTCGTCAACCGAGGGCTGAGCCGCGGGTGCCGGCGTTGATTCCTGCTCTTTGCTGGGGATGGTGCGCTCGACGATAAAATCGACCAGGGCTTGAATTTGATGGCCTACCTCGGGCGGTACTTTATGTCGAATTGGGACAACTCCCATCTCTACTTCTCCAAGCGGCCAGAGGACTCGGGTGAGGCTAGGATAGCCTCCAGAGGGCGCTCTGTAAGTACGAGGATGGTGTGCGCCTGAAAATAGTGTTGTAGCTTCCTTGAGGCCACGATGAGTGCTAAGACGATCTTCTCTATGGCTGGGTTCCTCATTTCTGCATCTTTGAAGACGTGGCTCACATAGTATACCGGCTTCTGGACTCTGTCGACCTCGGGGACGAGCACTGAGCCCGCTGCTTGGTCGGATACCGCCCGGTACAGCGATAGCTCGTTCCCTTGAACTGGTTGGGTGAGCAGCGGTGGAGTCGTGAGGTGCCTCTTCAATAGGTCGAAGGCGGTCTGGCACTCCTCCGACCACTCGAACCTTGGAATTTTCCTTAGAGCCTTGAAGAACGGGAGGCACTTCTCCCCAGACCTTGACATGAAACGTGACAAAGCGGCTACCCGACCTGTCAGCCGCATGATCTCGACATTAGTCTTATGCATGGCCATGTTCAGGATGGCGTTAATTTTCTCCGGGTTAGCTTCGATCCCATGGTGAGTGACCATGAAACCGAGGAACTTTCCCCCGGTGACCCCGAATGCGCACTTGGCGGGGTTCAGTTTCATCTTGAACTTGCGGAGGACGTTGAAGGCTTTGCCCAGATCCTTGGCATGGTCATCCGATGAGGCCGATTTGACGAGCATGTCGTCGATGTACACTTTCATGTTCCTGCCGATCTGTGGCTTGAACATGCGGTTAACCAAGCGTTGGTACGTTGCTCGGTGTTTTTGAGGCCGAAGGGTATCACCTTATAGGAGTATACCCCCGGTCTGTTGTGAATGTGGTGAGATCTTCTTCTGCCGGATTCATACGGATCTGGTTGTATCCAGAGAAAGCATCCATGAAACTGAGTAGTTCGTGGCCTGCCGAGCTGTCTACGAGCTGATCTGTCGGAGGGAGGGGATAATTGTCTTTGGGGCAGGCCTTATTGAGGTTGGTGAAGTCGACGCATATGCCCCACTTCCCGCTTGACTTTTTGACCAGGACTACGTTCGCCAGCTATTCCGAGTAAGGTACATTTCGAATGAAGTTGGCAGCGAGGAGCCTGTCTATCTCATCCTCAATTGCCATTTGCTTGATCGGGGCAAAGCTTCGCTTTTTCTTCCTGACAGGTTGGGCCGTAGGATCTACCCTGAGCTTGTGAGATATGATTTGGGGTCGATCCTAAGGCATGTCAACAGGTGCCCAGGCGAACACGTCAGAGTTGTTTATAAGGAAACCAACCAGGTCGTCTCGCTGTGCCCCAGTTAAAAGCGACCCGATCTGAACGGTTCGTTCGTCGTCCCCTTCTACGAGGGGGACCTCTTTCAGTGGCTCCACCATGGTCCTTCGAACCTCTTTCTGCTCGTCTCAAGTGTCCAGAGAACCCCTGATGTCACCCTCGCCTTCAACATCGTTGCTTGGCTGCTCAGATGAATATATCGCGGTGAAGCAAACCTTTGCAGTTCATTGGTCGCCGTATGCCCGACCAATCCCGCCCTGGTCGAGCGGGAATTTCATCGCCAGGTGGAAGGTCGATATCTAGGCCCTGAGGGAGTTCATTGTAGGGCGGCCGAGGAGGATGTTGTTGGCCGACGGGATTCTTGCTACGATGAATTCCACAGGCATGGTGCGCGTACGGCCGTCTTCCCCGATGTTAAACTGGAAAGTGATTACTCCTTCCGCAGGGATGGAGTGGTTGATGAACCTTGACAGGACGTGGGTGGTCGGCCTTAGGTCCGACGGGGAGAGTCCCATACGCAGGAAGCAATCATAAAATAGAATGTCTGCCGAGCTTCCAAAGTCGACCTGTATTCTCTACACCTCGTAGCGGTGGACCCGAGTAGTGATCACTAGCGGGTTGTTGTGGGGCAGGGATATACCGTGGAGATCCTCATCGGTAAAAATGATTGGCTCGGTTGCTTTGGCCTTCTTCGTTGGGAGGTCCCCAGTCTCCTCGGTCGGTGAGGGGCGATGAGCCTCGACGGTCTTAGCCGTACCCCCGTTGATATGGCCATGATTTGGCCGATTGTCAATTCACCAGGAGGGGGACGTTGTTCCTGCTCGTGGTCAGCCTGTCGTTTGTCTCGCAAGTATGTTACTAGGTGGTCCGAACGGATTAGCTCCTTGATGTAGTCTCGGAGCTGCTTGCAGTTATCCTTGGAGTGGCCCTGCTATCTGTGGAAGCCGTAGAAGGGGCCCCGGGTGCGTTTTGCAGCCCTGTTTGAGACTGGGGGAGTGTGAAGAATCTCTCTCCCTTAGCCACCTCCAACAGTACCGTCTGGCAGATGTTGAGCGGGGTGTACTCCTAAAACTTCGGGGAGTAGGGCTTTGGCCGCTCAAGCCGCTTTTTCTCTTCTCGGGCCCTTTTCTTTTGATCGGTTTGTTCTGTCCGGGGTAAATTGGCATTCATCTCGGATTCAAGCTGGATCTCACGTTCGGTCCAGGCTTTCACCTCAGCCATTGTCTTAGGTCGCGGTAATGCAAAGGAGCGTAACCACTCCTTGTGCCTAAGACCCGACCTAAGTGCCATAATGACCGTCTTATCCCGGTGTTCTGGGACTTCGAGGAGGGCGTTGTAGAAGCAGGTGACGTACCGTTTGAAGGTTTCTTTGTCCCCGCTTTTTATTGTGAAGAGATGGTCGACGGTGAGCTTCTGCCGTCTGTTCCCGATGAAGTGGCAGAGGAATTGGGTGGCCAGCTCATCGAAGGTTGAGATTGAGCGTGGTGCGAGCCCTCGGAACCAGTTTCGTCCTGAGAGGATGAGAGTGGCTGGGAGAGCGCGGCATTGGGCGGCGTCGGAATAATCCTGGAAATTCATTCCGGCCGTGAACGCGTCTAAGTGGTCCTTCGGATCGGACTTCCTGTCGAAGAGTGAAACCTTCGGGGGCTTGTTCCGGGTGGAGACATGAACGACGCGTAATTCTTCGGTGAAGCGATTTGTGAGCGAGTCGGCGGCGTATTTAGCCCCGTCGTTCGAATGACGACCTTCCTGAAGCATACCTTCGATCTTCTTCTCGAGGGCGTCGAGTCGGCCATGGTACCCTGATGATTCGGCACATTCTGATTTTCGGCCTCTGCTGCCGAAGACCTCTGCCTGGCCACGGCCCCGATTTTGTTCGATGACATTCCTCACGTCTCTTGGTGAGGTCGTTTTCGAGCAACCGTGGAGAGTCCCATGCGCGCGACCCCGTCGAGGGAGGTTATGCCGGTCATGCCTAGGTGTCGACGAGCTGACCGGCACCTTCTCGGAAGGGATAGGGGCACGATGGGGCTCAGGGTGAGGCGCTCTGGCGTAAGACCTCGGAGTTAAATTGTGCGGCGCCCACCGGGTCATTGAATATGTCGGCCCGGGGGATCTGCGGCCGTCAGAGACAGCGAGGCGGTGATCAGACATGCCAACGTGGGCAAAGTCTTCTCTTTCTATAGGGGTCCCGGTTACTCGGAGGGGGAGCGGCGACCTGGGGAGGTTGCCCGGCCGCTTGCACAAGGACCAGCGCATCCACGACGGACGTGAGTCGTGTTGGAGATAGTGCCCTCAGAGTCAATTATTGGATCACAGGCACGTGATTGCAATGATTGAGGGAGGACCTATTCCGGTAGGACAGTCTTACTCATGATGATAGAATGCTATCTTGTTTATCTTTATCATCGTGTACTGCTTTAGGTGACCTTACATGTCACTATTGCACGTTGATAGAGCCCCTAAGATTCTTGCTTGACTACCAGCAGTATGAGGGCGATCATATACGTGGGAGCTGGGGTCTATAAGCACATCCTTAAAAGGTCCCTAGTCGAGGGAGTTTCGAGACAGGGCATCGATACTCCAGAGTAGACTAGTGTATACAGTCGAGACCCCGACGAGGGGCGGTGGCCGGTCTCACAAGCCACTGGTGTCAGTTGGTTCACCTAAGATGTATACAGGTGCTCATTGGGTTATGAGTACACCGGACAGGACTCGCCGGGAACATGCTAGTTGGTCTTATACCTGACGTCAGATAGCAGTTCCCTAGTGACATATGTACAGGTTAGTTCATCGACCTGAGGATCGTCATTTGTCTCGTGTGAGTTCCCACTGTACCTTGATTACTACCCTACCACGCTCAAAGGAGACGTGCAAACAGGTTTTAGTTGGGTACAGTCACGAGGCACATGGAGGCAGTGAGCGGATCTTCAGGGGTTCGTCTCTCCCGGTATTGGGGGTGAGGTCGCGCTGTGTCTAGGAGAGCCATTACACGAAGTCCTTGGCCAAGGCAGGAGATTTACTGGTAGGTATTGTTGGGTTAGCCTAGCACCACATGAAGGGTTTTGGAAGCATCACATGAACCAAAAGTGGAGTCTTTAGGGTGCTAAGTTAACGAACATAGAATCGTTCCTAGAAAAATTAGGGTTTCAAATTTTTCACATCATCATATGGAAGAAAAGCTAGGGTTTAGAGAGTACAACCTTTGTAGCTCCCTACGCTAGACTCCTCGGCTACTTGGGGTTTGAAAAAGCTCCACTTGAACTCCTTTAGGTCACCGATGATCCACCCAGAGTCCAAGCTTGCAACTTCACCCGATCAAGAGAACGAAATGAAGCTAACACTCCAAAAAAGTGGGCTAGACTTGTGTAGAATGGTGTCGTGGTTCTCTTTCTCACTACAAAATCCTAACTTGATAACTATATTGCTCACTACAAAAATCTAGAGAGCAAATGAGAGAGGAAGAAGAAAATGATGGCTATATTTTTAACAAGAGTAAAAGAATAAATCTTTTTCCAAGGAAAAAGAAAATATATCTATATATATTTTCTTGTTCTCATCTCAAACCATGGTTTAAACAATGAATATATTATTAAACTTGAGTTAAAACACAAAAGGAAAGTTTACCCAAGGTTAAAAGGTGGGTGAGAATGGTTAGGTCAAAAGAAGAGTGTAGAAACAAATCAAACATAACCATTTTATTTTTCCTTTTTGTTTTAAGTCAAATGTAATAAAATCCATATTTAAAACCATGGTGTGAGTCTTATATTGCCACCATTTCCATGTGTATACAACCATGAAGGATGTATGTATGTATGTATGCGTGAATGTACATCCATATGTGCATGAATCTAAAAAGAGAACATACATCCATCAAATACAATAAAGGATTTCTAGTGAGAAAATAATTGTTAAATGATAAATCAACACTTGATTTATCAATCCGGTCATATCACATATGACCCTAACTAAAAGCAAGCCGCCCGATCAATATACGGTATCTTATACTCGCATTTTAATCGGGTCCATGCACATATCGCATACGCGCACCACAACGTTTCGCCTGGACAAGGTAACTCCATTTTAGGACTCTAAGACTCATCAATACGCCGGCAGTGGGTGATGATCATATCAAGTACCCCCAAGCCGCAAGCGGTCATCTAAACGTAACGGCCACCCGGGTATTGAGCGATCAGAAGAGAACAAGCGAACCGCTACAACTCCCATCGAGCCAACCGGCAACACTTCCCGTACAGTCCGGTCTCCTCATCTGATATGACGCATATCAAGTCGTGCCGATGTGAGGCTCATAACGGGTCGAGAAACTACTGGTAACACTTACCAGCAAATCTCTGAATCAGCCCAGGCTCGGGACTTCCCTGTTACGGCCAATCGAGCACAGCGTAACATCAACCCCCAATACCGGGAGAGTCAAAACCCCTCCTATCGCTCATTGCCTCCATGTGACTCGGGACTGTACCCAAAAACCACCGTTTTGCACGCCCTCATGGAGGTGGTAAGGTGGAGATCAAAGTACAGTGGGAATCACACAAGACTTTTTGACGATCTCGGGTCTCCAGACTAACCTGCACAACTGTCACCTGAGAACTGCCATCTGACGTGAGGTATAATACCATCTGGGAGTTCTCGGCGAGTCCGTCCAGTGTACCCAGTCTCCACTGAGCACCCGTATACCATCACTGATGTCAAACACCAATGGATATGGGATCATCCATCGCCCATCTCATGGGAAGAGAAGCGTATACGGTAGTCTACACTTGTATATTGATGCCCCGTCTCGATACACCTACGACTAGGGACCTTGAAGGATGTACTTATGGACTACCATGTCTCCACTAGTATGAACTGCATCATAGTCCAGGTAGTCAAGTACACATCCTAAGGGCTTTACCAACATGTAACTATAAGACAGTTTAAAGAGACTAGTATACATGTTAAGATAAAGAGCAACCAGATAGCATACTATCATATCGAGCAAGAAAGTCATCTCTATATATGTCCAAGCATCCAATATAATATACATCATCTGTACAATACTGGCCTCTAGGGCATACATACAACTACCAATCTCCCACTTGCACTAGGGCCAGCTACTATAGTATCGCATACCGAGCATATCGAAGAGTCTCTCAAACTGTATCTGGGGAATGGCCTTCGTGAGTGGATCCGCTGTGTTATTCTTCGTGTCAACCCTCCTGACCTCGATCTCCCGGCGATCAACTATCTCCCGGATCAGGTGATACCGCCTGAGAATATGCCTAGATCGCTGATGGGACCTGGGTTCCTTGGCTAAAGCCACCGCTCCATTATTATCACAATACAAAGGTATTGGATGCTCAATGGATGGAACCACTCCAAGTTCAGTAATGAACTTCTTGATCCAGACATCCTCTTTGGCAGCATCGTTGGCAGTGATATATTCAGCCTCCATCGTCGAGTCTGCCACGGTTTCCTGCTTGGAACTCTTCCAGCTAACCGCCCCTCCGTAAAGGGTAAAGACAAATCCCGACTGCGACTTAGAGTCGTCCTTATTGTTAGTTGTATGTATGCCCTAGAGGCCAGTATTGTACAGATGATGTATATTATATTGGATGCTTGGGCATATATAGAGATGACTTTCTTGCTCGATATGATAGTATGCTATCTGGTTGCTCTATATCTTAACATGTACACTTGTCTCTTTAAACTGTCTTATAGTTACATGTTGGTAAAGCCCTTAGGATGTGTACTTGACTACCTGGACTATGATGCAGATCATACTAGTGGGGACATGGTAGTCCATAGGTACATCCTTCAAGGTCCCTAGTCGTGGGTGTATCGAGACGGGGCATCGATATACCAGTGTAGACTAGCGTATACGCTTCTCGACCCATGAGATGGGCGATGGATGATCCCATATCCATTGGTGTTTGACATCAGAGATGATATACGGGTGCTCAGTGGAGACTGGGTACACTGGACGGACTCGCCGAGAACTCCCAGATGGTATTATACCTCACGTCAGATGGCAGTTCTCAGGTGACACTTGTGCAGGTTAGTCTGTAGACCCGAGATCGTCATAGAGTCTTGTGTGATTCCCACTGTGCTTTGATCTCACCTTACCACGTCCATGAGGGCGTGCAAAACGGTGGTCTTTGGGTACAGTCCCGAGTCACATGGAGGCAATGAGCGATAGGAGGGGTTTCGTCTCTCCCGGTATTGGGGGTTGATGTTGCGCTGTGCACGATTGGCCGTAACAGGGAAGTCCTTGGCCAGGGCTGATCAGAGATTTGCTGGTAAGTGTTACCAGTAGTTTCTCGACCCGTTATGAGCCTCATATCGGCACGACCTATCGGTTATTGGGGTCTGACGTTTACCACCCCTAGACTTGATATGCGACATATCAGACGAACAGACCGGACTGTACGGTAAGTGTTACTGGTTGGATTCACAGGAGTGTGAGCGGGCTAGCTCGTCGATCTTCTGATCGTTCAATACCCCGGTGGCCGTTACGTTTAGCAGACCGCTTGCGGCTTGTGGGTGCTTGATATGATCATCATCTGCTACCGGCGTATTGACGAGTCTTTAGAGTCCTACACAGGGGTTTTCTGGCTCAAGCGAAACGAAATAGGAGCGCATATGAGTTATGTGCGGGACTGAGAATAATGCGAGTATGTGATACCGTATTTCATTCTCGCGATGAATGTTTCAATTGGTTGTATACGATATAACCTAGTTATCGAATCGTTGATTCGATAAATCGATACATTGTATACTAGTCGGTTATGTGCGACATGACAGGATCATTGAATCAAGTGTTGATTTAATAATTTAATGTATAATTATATATTTGATATATTACTTTGCATTAACTAGTATTGGTTCACTTTAAATGGATTTTCTCACTTAAAGTTCACAAGTTGTATATGTGATATACTTTTGTGCACTTGATTGTATCATGTTTGATGATACATTCTCACTTGGATTTGTGTAAAGACTTAAACCATGTTTAGTGAATGGTTAGGGTTTCATATTTTCACTTAATATTTATCTTTTCTTTTTTGAGAAATAGATAAAAGAAAACAAAATGGTTTCTTTTTGTCATGATGCTTGTTGAAGCTTCATGAAGCTTTGACCAAGTGACCATTTTGTCTTCATGCTTAACCCTAACCATTCCCACTAAGCATGGTCTATTCTCTACACCTAACCAAGGTTAGGATATGATAAGTATTCATTTTTCTTTTCTATTTTAAGATACTTATCATATTCTATCTTCTTCTTCATCTTCTTCTTCAAGAAAGAAAACTTGCCACCATCAATGGCAACTTGAGCAAAAGTGTGAGAAATCCAATTCTAAAGTAAACCCACCTCCTATTTCTTCACCCTCTACCTCTTGCCAAGTAGTATAGGGTGTTTTCTTCACAAATTTCACAACTTGGTGAAGTTGGAGCTTGATCTAGTGCAACCTCGACGTAGATCATCTTTGGCATTGTAGTCGACGACTTGTCCGCTCATTTCTTCGATGAAGCCGATGCTAGAGTCCGAGATCCGACTTGGACAGCGAGAGGACGTCTACGTGGAGCTAAGGAAGTGGAGAACCGGATCTACAAAGGTTGTAGCTTCTCACTTTTAGTTAAGTTGTTAACTAGGTTTTTGTTTCGCCTAAAATTCTAGTTAACGATCCGTATTAGAGTTTCTCGGCACTTGTAAAATTTAAAATTGGTATGGTTGATGCCTTGTGAGACCTTTTGAGAGTGCCTAGGAACCCTACAGTGGTATCAGAGTCTAGCTAGAGCCTTAAGTGAAGTGTAGACGACGTTTGAAACCCGATCGAACCGAAACCCTAAAAACCTAAGTGCTCTCTGGACTTTTTCTAAAAACTGGGTTTTTTCCAGATTAAAATTGCTTAAAAAATTCAGCAGGGAATTCTAAGAATTTCGGTGCAAATTTTTCAAAATGAAGAGTCCAAAGTGCGGCGGAACAGCGGCAGAAGCCTGGCTTCTGCCGCTGTTCCGCGGCCTGATCATGACGTCATCCTTCCCTGTTTGCACAGTAATTCCTATTTTATTATGCTGAGTTTTCTGGGAATTTTTAAATTGACTCAAGAGTTGAGTGTTCTGGGGTTGCATTGGAGATCGATGATTCGATCGGATTATCAAGCTTTGTCTATGTGTTTTTCCGGATAATTTTCGAATATGTTAAAAAGTTCGACCGGATATAAATACCCAACTTTTCCCCTGCCGGAAAATATCCAAGTGTTGGATTTTTCTGTGGTTTAAGGACGTTCTGAGTAGTGCAAGTAACGCGATGGTCCCTCTAGAAGACAACAAACCTTAACTCGATTATGTGACCGTCTTGAACTGCCCTTTGAACCTTAGGGTTTGGGGCAGTACGGCATGCCACATGTGAGGCGTTGGCTTGACCCTTCTATGGCTGGACCGTTGGTACTGAGGCATGAAGTGAATGTCTTTGAACTTATTTCATGTGTTGAACGGTTTCGGGAAAACTTGGGTGTTCGAATGTTCGATCGGAAAGTTTAATATTTTCTATTTATCCGGAATAGGATACAATAATTGGAATTCACAAACAGTTATGAGATAACTGGATGAATGTTATAAATCTAGCGGTTTAGTCTCACCTGATATTGAAAAGAGTTTTCGATAATGGGACTAAAATGCGGGGTTTATAATTGTTAGGCATGTGATGTCTAAGTATTTCATTTGATTAGGCATGCGATGTCTGAAGAGGTTGCGGATTCCAACTATTGTAGTTTTACACTTTCTTTTCTGTGACCGTAAGTGTAATATGTGATATCGCCGGTTTCGTTGCTATATGTCAACGACAATTGGGATGCTCATATTTACTTACGTTGATGACATGTGATGTTATGTGTTGCTGCATATGTTATATTGGATAGTCGTGTTTGAATAGCCGGGGTTTTTTATGTGAGATGAGTGTTTTTCTTTTTCATTCTTGTAAAAAACTTGTATGTAATATTCTTTTATTTGGGGCACTTCCAGGTTGCGGAAGTTGTCACCTTTTGTATATTATTTACTTTTCCGCATTAGGATAGACCCAAGGAGGGGAACACAAGTAACCGGGTTCTAGGGTCCAGTGGGAGACCATCTCGAGGAGTCGAGTCCGGGTCTCCTTGTAAGGTTAGTATAGCACCCTATGAAGAGTTTTGAAGCATCACATGACCCAAAGTTATGATTTTTAAGGTGCTAAACTAACATGCACATGGATCGATCCTAGAAAATTAGGGTTATTAAACGTTAAGCTAGAAAAGATTAGGGTTTGAAGGCTACAACCTTTGTAGCTCCCCTTTGCTAGACTCCTTGGTGTCTTAGGTGTTGAGTCGAGGTCCTCTCGAAGTTCCCTTGCGTCCACGACGATCCACCACAGAGTACTCCGTCCAAGCTCGCTTCTTTGGAAAACCGAAGGAAACACTCTAATCAAGTCGGCTAGACTTGAGTAGAATGATGTTGTGGTGTAGAATCTCACTTCAAAAAGCTATCTTTAAGTGGTATTTGCTCACTAGGAAAATCAAGAGAGCTAGAGGAAGAAGATGGTGGCAATTTTAACAAGAGATAAAAGATTAACTCTAGTGAAGAAAAAGAAATATATCCATATATATTTTATTCCTTCATGCTATGAACCATGGTTAAAGTGATGGAGACATTATTTAACTTTAGTTTGGAATGATAAAGAGAAGGATAACCTAAGGTTAGTGGTAGTTGAGCATGGTTAGGTCAAAGGAAGAATGTAGAAGCATGAATGATTATCCTTCCCTTTTTCATTTTCTTTTAAATCCAAAATTAAACAATAATCCATAATATAATCCATGGTGTGAGTCTTATATTGCCACCATTTCCATATGCTAACAACCATGATGGATGAGTGTATGTATGTGTGCATGTATGCACATTCACATGTGCATGAAACTAGCATGAAAGAAAGAAAGAAAAGCACACATGCATGCACACATCCATCATCCAAGAAAAGGTTTTAAGTGAGAAAACTAATGGTTAAATGATAAATCAACACTTGATTTATCAATCCGGTCATATCTCATACGACCCCACCAAAAGCAGTTCACCCGATCAATGTTCGGTATCATATACGCACATTTCAATCGGGTGCATGCGCATATCGCATATGCGCACCACAACGTTTCGCCTGGACTGGGTAACTCCTTTGTGGGACTCTAAGACTCGTCAATACGCCGGCAGAGGGTGATGATCATATCAGGTACCCTCAAGCCGCAAGCGGTCAGCTAAACGTAATGGCCACCCGGGTATTGAGCGATCAGAAGACAACAAGCGAACCTGCTACAACTCCCGTCGAGCCATCCGGCAACACTACCGTATAGTCCGGTCTCTTCGTCAGATATGCTGCATATCGAGCCTAGGGATGGTCACGTCGACCCCAATAACTCAATAAGTCGTGTCGGTGAATGGTCTATAACAGATCGAGAAACTACTGATAACACTTATCAGCAAATCTCAGCAGCCCTGGCCAGGGACTTGCTGTTATAACCAGTCGAGCACAGCACAGCATCAACTCCCAATACCGGGAGAGACGAAACCCCTCCTATCGCTCATTGCCTTCGTGTGTCTCGGGACTGTACCCAACGGCCACCTGTTTGCACGACTCAGTAGAGCCGTGGTAGGGTGGCAATCAAAGTACAGTGGGAGAACACACAAGACTCCATGACGATCTCGGGTCTACAGACTAACCTGTACCAGTGTCACCTGAGAACTGCTATCCAACGATAGATATAATTCCATATAGGAGTTCTCGGTGAGTCCGTCCAGTGTACCCAGTCAGCACTGAGCACCCGTATATGATCTTGATGTCAAACATCGATGAATGTGGGAACATCCATCCCCATCACATGGGTCTAGTATCATATACGCTAGTCTACTCTGGTATATCGATGCCCCGTCTCGATACACCTCCGACTAGGGACATTTCAGGATATGCTTATAGACTACAAATGTCCCACTAGTATGATCTCTATCATAATCAGAGTAGTCAAGCAGATATCCTTGGGGCTTTATCAGCATGTATGAATGAATAAAAGCATGATCAAATCAACATGTCAGATAAACAATAACCAGATAGCATACTATCATGTCGAGCAAGAATGCAAACTGAATATATATATACATGTATAGATACATCCACTATCACATAATGGCCTCTAGGGCATACATATATCCAACACTCCTAACCCTAGAATTGGTAGGGTTGCTTGCCGCTCTCGTAGGGGTCTAGGGGTGTGGGATTGGCTATTCATCACGACCGTGGAATCCGTGTTTTATACTGGCTCATATTGAAAACACGGACGTCCTAGTATATCCAATGTTTCATATGTTTCTTCTGCTGCGATATCTGTGATGTGATCATGTGATGTTCTGTGATGGATACTTTATATAGTATATATGATATATTATATAGACGTTACTTATGTTTTACACCCGCGCTAGTCCTGCCCCGCTCTGCTGTTAGTTACCTAACCTAACGGTGCACGAGGGGACATCGAGGCGAATGCGGATGGCATAAGTGTACGTCGTATTTATCTGTGATGTTTAGGTATTTAAATGATGGGACTTCATTAATGTGATTAATGAAATAAAAGAAACCTAAAGATGTTGTAGAATCGAATTTCAAAATAAAACAGATAGCTATAGTTCTTGCTTTGCATAGCGGTATATATGATATACCCTGCACCTTATTCGATGAGGAAAGGACCGAGATCCCTTCACTGCGAGTGACTCCTTTAGCAATAACTGGCAGATGCTACATACTCGGTCTGCTTTTGATTGCTTCTGTAGTTTATGCTTTGTACAGTGATATATATGATATATCCCGCACCTCATTCGACGAGGAAAGGGCCGACGATCCCTTCACCGGGAGTGACCCCTTTAGAAAAACTAGAAAAGCCTCAAAATCACTCCATTTCAAAACTTCATTTGATCCTACAACGATATCAGGTTCATTACGCAATAGGTTTTCAGAAAAACCTATCGTAGCCCTCCGTTATTTCAGATAAGAACTGTTTAATATTCGTGCTGCGTTTGTTGGCCTTTGTCAAGGCGTAGTGTGCAGTAGCTGAATAGTACTTATCGCTTGTGCATGTGATGCAGATTGTTTCAGGGTAGTCGTACGACCTTGTTGGCCTTTGTCAAGGGCCGTGCGGGTGGGTTTGATTCAATCAAGACGTGACGGGTTGAACTTGACTAGCAGACTATGATTTGTTGGCCTTTGTCAAGGTCATAGGACGCTAGGGGCAAAATATTATCGGGAATTTCAAGTGTTGAAATTTGCAATGAGATTGCATACCTTCTATGAGATAGTTGGATCCCGATACCCACTGCGAGTAAGAGTTACTCCTGGGAGAGTTTTACACATTACAATTAGCCGATCAAATAGGTGTCTAGAAAGGTGTCAACGGGGTTACGCCTCTGGGAAAACGAGGTTTACATTAATTAGGTTCGTGCGAAAGCATGGGGGACCTCCCTCAAAGTACCGACACTGGCCTGGCTGAAAGATTGGCGAACTTGTAGTGTGTAATTAATCCCGGCTAGTCTTTCCTTTTAAGGTTTGAAGGAAGATTTTATAAAAACCAGTGAGAGCCATCCTGATTAGATAAGATAATAACCAATCTGATCTTGCAAGAGCATACGCTAAAGTGTCTTCTTCTCTCTCTCTCCAGGTAGCGACCATTTCATGTCCTAATAAAGATAATAATATGGATGTATTGACCGAACCCGCATGTTATACTGTGCTGGGGAACGTTAGTTCCGTTCTTTCTTATAAGAGTTATAGGAATGAACAGGACATAGGGGAATACCAGGATTCCCTGCCACCCGAATGAAGAAAGTACATGTTGATGCATTTTCTTCTGGTGTGTTTGTTACTGAGAACTGTTTCTCCATTTGCTCTACGTCCTGGGTATTAGATACTGGGTCAGGATCCCATATATGTAATAAGTTACATGGGCTAAGGAAAGGTAGAGAACTTGGAGAAGGTGATAAAGACATTAGAGTTGGAAATGGTGCAATTGTTGCAGCTAAGACTGTCGGGGAATATCACCTTGCATTACCAACTGGTAATACATTGGTTCTGAACGAATGCTATTATATGCCGAACCTGATATGCAGCATTATATCAGTTTCTTTATTGAGTAAAGAGGGATATAATTTTGTATTACAGGATAATGTTATGAACATTTTCCGTAACCAAAAGTTGGTTGGATCAGGCACGTTGTGCAATGGCATTTATGTTCTAAATCAATCCACAGTTCTAAGTATAACAAACACACACAAGAGGAAGAGTTCTGAACTGAACGAATCCTTCTTGTAGCATTGTAGACTGGGTCACATCAATGCGACACGACTGGCTAAGTTACAAAAGGATGGATATTTAAATCCATTTGAATTTTCATCTTATGACACTTGCCAGTCATGTCTCAAAGGCAAGATGACCAAAACTCCGTTTACGGGACACGGAGAAAGAGTTATAGAACTCTTGGGACTAATACATAGTTATGTATGCGGTCCCATGTCTACACATGCCAGGGATGGTTCTTCGTACTTCATTACATTCACTGACGATCTCTCTAGATTCGGATATGTGTTCCTGATGAAACACAAATCAGAAGCTTTTGAGAAATTTAGAGAATATAAACAAGAAGTCGAAAACCAAACCGGAAAAAGTATTAAAATCCTTCGATCTGATCGAGGAGGTGAATACTTGAGCAATGAATTCCTGGACTTCCTAAAAGAGAATGGGATTCTCTCTCAGCTGACTCCTCCATTTACACCACAGCACAACGGTGTATCAGAACGGAGGAACCGCACCCTATTAGATATGGTGCGCTCTATGATGAGCACAGCTGAGTTACCTATTTCCTTCTGGGGATATGCGCTGGAAACAGCAGCATACCTATTGAATCAAGTTCCAACTAAATCTGTACCTACCACACCATATGAGATATGGAGTGGGAAGAGACCATGTCTTAAACGAGTTAAGATATGGGGTTGCCCGGCCTATGTCAAAAGGCAAAATCCGGACAAACTCGAGGCACGGTCAGTTCTATGCAAGTTTGTGGGATATCCCAAACATTCACATGGATATCTTTTCTACCATGCAGAGGAACAAAAAGAGTTTGTTTCTCGACATGCCACCTTTTTGGAAAAGGAATTTCTTGCAAAAGAAATTAGTGGGGATAAGGTAGAACTGGAAGAAATTCCGGCTACACAAACTCAAACTGAAGATTTAGTGGAACCAGAGGATTCAGTAACTCCCGATGAACCTCAGCCACTCCGCCGATCTAGTAGGGTTCCTCGCCAACCTGAGAGATACTACGCTTTTCTCATGGATGGTGGGAGCGAGGATTGCATCATGGAGGATGATGACCCAACTAGCCTCGAGCAGGCCATCACGAGTAGGGACTCAGTGAAATGGCTGGATACTATGTGGTCCGAGATGGAATCCATGTACACCAACAAAGTATGGACTTTGGATGTTGCTCCTGAAGGGGTAAAACCCATCGGGAGCAAGTGGATCTTCAAGAAAAAACTTGGTGTAGATGGGAAAGTGGAGACTTTCAAAGCTAGACTTATAGCAAAGGGTTTTCGTCAAAGACCAGGTGTGAACTATGACGAAACCTTTTCTCCAGTGGCTATGCTTAAATCCATCCGGATCATGCCTGCCATCGCTGTATATCATGATTACGAAATCTGGCAAATGGATGTTAAGACCGCCTTTCTAAATGGTGATTTAGAAGAGTGCGTGTACATGACTCAGCCAGAGGGCTTCATAGACAGTGGGAGCAGCGGGAAGGTGTGCAAGCTGCTTAAATCCATTTATGGATTAAAGCAAGCATCGCGGAGTTGGAACATCTGCTTTGACGTCGTTATCAAAGAGTTTGATTTCGTCAAAAACCCAGATGAACTTTGTATCTACAAGAAGGTAGCAGAGAGTAAGGTGGTCTTCCTCGTATTGTACGTGGACGACATACTCTTGATAGGAAATGATATTCCTATGCTGCAATCGGTCAAGCTCTTCTTATCGCAAAGATTCTCAATGAAAGATCTTGGTGATGCCTCCTGCATATTGGGAATAAGGATCTAGAGAGATAGATCCAAACGGATATTGGGATTGTCCCAATCCAGGTACATTGACACCATACTAAAGAGGTTTAGTATGGAAGAATCCAAGCGTGGGAATTTACCCACGATTTCTGGAGTCACTCTCTCCAAAGAGATGTCTCCCAAGACTGATTTGGAGAGAGCTCGCATGCAAGGGATACCCTATGCTTCGGCTGTAGGCTCTATCATGTATGCGATGCTATGTACCAGACCCGATATAGCATACTCACTAAGTATAGTGAGCAGGTATCAAGCTGATCCTGGAGAGAGTCACTGGACAGCTGTGAAGAGCATTCTCAAGTACTTACGAAGGACTAAAGAGATGCTCTTGGTGTTTGGTAATGGAGAACTCCAAGTGGTGTCCTTTACCGATTCGAGCTTCCAGAGTGATAAGGACGACTCTAAGTCGCAGTCGGGATTTGTCTTTACCCTTTACGGAGGGCCGGTTAGCTGGAAGAGTTCCAAGCAGGAAACCGTGGCAGACTCGACGATGGAGGCTGAATACATCGCTGCCAACGATGCTGCTAAAGAGGCTGTCTGGATTAAGAAGTTCATTACTGAACTTGGAGTGGTTCCATCCATTGAGCATCCAATACCTTTGTATTGTGATAACAATGGAGCGATGGCTTTGGCCAAGGAACCCAGGTCCCATCAGCGATCCTGACATATTCTGAGGCGGTATCACCTGATCCGGGAGATAGTTGATCGCCGGGAGATCGAGATCAGGAGGGTTGACATGAAGAACAACACGGCGGATCCACTCACGAAGGCCATTCCACAGATACAGTTTGAGAGACTCTTCGGGGTGCTCGGTATGCGATACTACAGCAGCTGGCCCTAGTGCAAGTGGGAGATTGTTAGTTGTATGTATGCCCTAAAGGCCAGTATTGTACAGATGATGTATATTATATTGGATGCTTGGACATATATAGAGATGACTTTCTTGCTCGATATGATAGTATGCTATCTGGTTGCTCTTTATCTTAACATGTACACTTGTCTCTTTAAACTGTCTTATAGTTACATGTTGGTAAAGCCCTTAGGATGTGTACTTGACTACCTGGACTATGATGCAGATCATACTAGTGGGGACATGGTAGTCCATAGGTACATCCTTCAAGGTCCTTAGTCGTGGGTGTATCGAGACGGGGCATCGATATACCAGTGTAGACTAGCGTATACGCTTCTCGACCCATGAGATGGGCGATGGATGATCCCATATCCATTGGTGTTTGACATCAGAGATGATATACGGGTGCTCAGTGGAGACTGGGTACACTGGACGGACTCGCCGAGAACTCCCAGATGGTATTATACCTCACGTCAGATGGCAGTTCTCAGGTGACACTTATGCAGGTTAGTCTGTAGACCCGAGATCGTCATAGAGTCTTGTGTGATTCCCACTGTGCTTTGATCTCCACCTTACCACGTCCATGAGGGCGTGCAAAACTGTGGTCTTTGGATACAGTCCCGAGTCACATGGAGGCAATGAGCGATAGGAGGGGTTTCGTCTCTCCCGGTATTGGGGGTTGATGTTGTGCTGTGCACGATTGGCCGTAACAGGGAAGTCCCTGGCCAGGGCTGATCAGAGATTTGCTGGTAAGTGTTACCAGTAGTTTCTCGACCCGTTATGAGCCTCATATCGGCATGACTTATCGGTTATTGGGGTCTGACGTTTACCACCCCTAGACTTGATATGCGACATATCAGACGAACAGACCGGACTGTACGGTAAGTGTTACTGGTTGGATTCACAGGAGTGTGAGCGGGCTAGCTCGTCGATCTTCTGATCGCTCAATACCCGGGTGGCCGTTACGTTTAGCAGACCGCTTGCGCCTTGTGGGTGCTTGATATGATCATCATCTGCTACCGGCGTATTGACTAGTCTTTAGAGTCCTACACAGGGATTTCCTGGCTCAAGCGAAACGAAATAGGAGCGCATATGAGTTATGTGCGGGACCGAGAATAATGCGAGTATGTGATACCGTATTTCATTCTCGCGATGAATGTTTCGATTGGTTGTATGCGATATAACCTAGTTATCGAATCGTTGATTCGATAAATCGATACATTGTATACTAGTCGGTTATGTGCGACATGACCGGATCATTGAATCAAGTGTTGATTTAATGATTTAATGTATAATTATATATTTGATATATTACTTTGCATTAACTAGTATTGGTTCACTTTAAATGGATTTTCTCACTTGAAGTTCACAAGTTGTATATGTGATATACTTTTGTGCACTTGATTGTATCATGTTTGATGATACATTCTCACTTGGATTTGTGTAAAGACTTAAACCATGTTTAGTGAATGGTTAGGGTTTCATATTTTCACTTAATATTTATCTTTTCTTTTTTGAGAAATAGATAAAAGAAGACAAAATGGTTTCTTTTTGTCATGATCCTTGTTGAAGCTTCATGAAGCTTTGACCAAGTGACCATTTTGTCTTCATGCTTAACCCTAACCATTCCCACTAACCATGGTCTATTCTCTACACCTAACTAAGGTTAGGATATGATAAGTATTCATTTTTCTTTTCTATTTTAAGATACTTATCATATTCTATCTTCTTCTTCATCTTCTTCTTCAAGAAAGAAAACTTGCCACCATCAATGGAAACTTGAGCAAAAGTGTGAGAAATCCAATTCTAAAGTAAACACACCTCCTATTTCTTCACCCTCTACCTCTTGCCAAGTAGTATAGGGTGTTTTCTTCACAAGTTTCACAACTTGGTGAAGTTGGAGCTTGATCGAGTGCAACCTCGACGTAGATCATCTTTGGCATCGTAGCCGACGACTTGTCCGCTCATTTCTTCGATGAAGCCGATGCTAGAGTCCGAGATCCGACTTGGACAGTGAGAGGACGTCTACGTAGAGCTAAGGAAGTGGAGAACCGGATCTACAAAGGTTGTAGCTTCTCACTTTTAGTTAAGTTGTTAACTAGGTTTTTGTTTCGCCTAAAATTCTAGTTAACGATCCGTATTAGAGTTTCTCGGCACTTGTAAAATTTAAAATTGGCATGGTTGATGGAGACCTTTTGAGAGTGCCTAGGAACCCTACACTTATCACTCTGGAAGCTCGAATCGATAAAGGACTCCACTTGGAGTTCTCCATTACCATACACCAAGAGCATCTCTTTAGTCCTTCGTAAGTACTTGAGAAAGCTCTTCACAGCTGTCCAGTGACTCTCTCCAGGATCCGCTTGATACCTGCTCACTACACTTAGTGAGTATGCTACGTCGGGTCTGGTACATAGCATCGCGTACATGATAGAGCCTACAGCCGAAGCATAGGGTATCTCTTGCATGCAAGCTCTCTCCAAATCAGTCTTGGGAGACATCTCTTTGGAGAGAGTGACTCCAGAGATCGTGGGTAAGTTCCCACGCTTGGATTCTTCCATACTAAACCACTTTAGTATGGTGTCAATGTACCTGGATTGGGACAATCCCAATATCCGTTTGGATCTATCTCTATAGATCCTAATTCCCAATATGCAAGAGGCATCACCAAGATCTTTCATTGAGAATCTTTGTGATAAGAAGAGCTTGACCGATTGCAGCATAGGAATGTCATTTCCTATCAAGAGTATGTCGTCCACGTACAATACGAGGAAGACAACCTTACTCTCTGCCACCTTCTTGTAGATACAAGGTTCATCTACGTTTTTGACGAAATCAAACTCTTTGATAACGACGTCAAAGCAGATGTTCCAACTTCGCGATGCTTGCTTTAATCCATAAATGGATTTAAGCAGCTTGCACACCTTCCCGCTGCTCCCACTATCTACGAAGCCCTCTGGCTGAGTCATGTACACGCACTCTTCTAAATCACCATTTAGAAAGACACACCTTCCCGCTGCTCCCACTATCTACGAAGCCCTCTGGCTGAGTCATGTACACGCACTCTTCTAAATCACCATTTAGAAAGGCGGTCTTAACATCTATTTGCCAGATTTCTTAATCATGATATGCAGCGATGGCAAGCATGATCCGGATGGATTTAAGCATAGCTACTGGAGAAAAGGTTTCATCATAGTCCACACCTGGTCTTTGACGAAAACCCTTTGCAACAAGTCTAGCTTTGAAAGTCTCCACTTTCCCATCTACACCAAGTTTTTTCTTGAAGATCCACTTGCTCCCAATGGGTTTTACCCCTTCAGGAGAAACTTCCAAAGTCCAAACTTTGTTGGTGTACATGGATTCCATCTCGGACCGCATAGCATCCAGCCATTTCACTGAGTCCCTACTCGTGATGGCCTGCTCGAAGCTAGTTGGGTCATCATCCTCCATGATGCAATCCTCGCTCCCACCATCAATGAGAAAACAGTAGTATCTCTCAGGTGGGTGAGAAAGCCTGCTAGATCGGCGGAGTGGCTGGGGTTCGTCAGGTACTACTGAATTCTCTGGTTCTACCAAGTCTTCTGTTATAGTTTGTGTCGCTGGAACCTCTTCCAGTTCTACCTCAATGCCACTGATCTGTTTTATAAGAAAACCTTTTTCTAAGAAGGTGGCATGTCGAGAAACAAACACCTTTTGTTTCTCGGGGTGGTAGAAGATATACCCTTGTGAATTTTTGGGATATCCTACAAACTTACATAAGACAGATCTTGCCTCGAGTTTGTCCGGATTTTGTCTTTTGACATAGGCCGGACAACCCCATATCTTAATATACTTAAGAGATGGTCTCTTTCCTTTCTATATCTCATATGGAGTAGTAGGCACTGATTTGGTAGGAACCATATTCAATAGGTGCATGGCTGTCTCAAGCGCATACCCCCAGAAAGAAATGGGCAACTCAGCAGTGCTCATCATGGAGCGCACCATATCTAATAGCGTGCGATTCCTCCATTCCGATACACCGTTGTGCTGTGGTGTATAAGGAGGAGTGAGCTGAGAGAGATTCCCATTCTCTTTTAAATAATCCAGAAAATCGTTGCTCAAGTATTCTCCTCCTCGATCAGATCGAAGGATCTTAATACTTTTGCCCATTTGGTTCTCTACTTCGTGCTTATATTCTCTGAATTTCTCAAAACCTTCAGACTTGTGTTTTATCAGGAACATATGTCCGTATCTAGAGAGATCGTCAGTGAATGTAATGAAGTAGGAAGAACCGTTCCTGTTATGTATAGAAATGGGACCACATGCATCACTATGTATCAGCCCTAAGAGTTCCGTAACTTTTTCTCCGTGTCCTGTAAACAGAGTTTTGGTCATTTTACCTTTGAGACATGACTGGCAAGTGTCATAAGATGAAAATTCAAACGGATTCAAATATCCATATTTATGCAACTTAGCTAGTCGTGTCGCATTTTATGTGACCTAGTCTACAATGCCACAAGAAGGATTCGTTCAGTTATGAACTCTTCCTTTTGTGTGTGTTTTGTAAATTGAGAACTGTATTTTGATTGAGAATGAATATGCCATTATATAACGAGCCTGATGCAATCAACTTTTGATCTAGGAAGATGTTCATAACATTATCCTGTACTACAAAATTATATCCTTCTTTACTCAGTAAAGAAACTGATATAATGCTGCACATCATGATCGGTATATAATAGCACTCATTCAGAACGAGTGTATTACGACTTGGTAATACAAGGTGATATTCGCCAACTGCTTTGGCTGCAACACTTGCACCATTCCCTACTTGAACGGAATGATCACCTTTTCCCAGTTCTCTACCTTTCCGTAGCCCATGTAATTGTTTACATACGTGGGATCCTGATCCGGTATCTAATACCCAGGACGTAGGGTGAACTGAAAAACAGTTCTCAATGACAAACACACCCGAAGAAGGTGCATCAACATGCATGTCCTTCGTTTGGGCGGCGTGAGAATCCAGACATTCTCCTGTTTCCTGTTCAGTCTTATAACACTTATAAGATAGAACGGGTCCAACGTTCCCCTGCATGGTATAACATGCGGGTTCGGTCAATACATCCATATTATTATCTTTTTTAAGGCATGACATGGTCGCTACCTGGAGAGAGAGAGAAGAAAACACTTTAGCGTATGCTCTTGCAAGATCAGATTGGTTATTATCTTATCTAATCAGGATGGCTCCCACTGTTTTTATCAAATCTTCCTTCAAACCCTAAAAGGAAAGACTAGCCGGGATTAATTACACCCTACAACTTCGCCGATCTTTCAGCCAGGCCAGTGTCGGTACTTTGAGGGAGGTTCCCCGTGCTTTCGCACGGACCTAATTAAAGTAAACCTCGTTTTCCCATAGGCGTAACCCCGTTGACACATTTCTAGACACCTACCTAATCTGCTAATTGTCCTGTGTAAGACTCTCCCAGGAGTAACAATTACTCGCAGTGGGCATCGGGATCCAACTATCTCATAGAAGGTATGCAATCTCATTGCAAATTTCAACTCTTGAAATTCCCGATAATGCTTTTGCCCCTAACGTACTATGACCTTGACGAATGCCAAACAACCCATAGTGCGCTAGTCAAGTTCAACCCGTACATTTCTTGATTGAATTAAACCCACTCGCACGACCCTTGACGAATGCCAAACAACGCCTTACGAATACCCTAATCCAATCGCATCATATGCTACAGATAAGTAGTAAATAGCTACCATACACTACGCCTTGACGAATGCCAAACAACCGTAGCACGAATACTAAGTAATATCTATCTGAAATGTCGGAGGGCTACGCAAGTTTTTCAGAAAAACCATGAGCGTAATGAACTTGATATCGTTGTAGAATCGAGTGAATTTTGAAATGGAGTGATTTTGAGGCTTTCATTAGTTTTGCTAAAGAGGTCACTCCCGGTGAAGGGATCTCGGCTCTTTCCTCATCGAATAAGGTGCGGGATATATCATATATATCACTGTGCAAAGCAAAACTATAGCTACCCTTTTATTTGAAAATTTGATTCTACAACATCTTTTAGGTTTCTTTTCTTTCATTAATCACATTAATGAAGTCACAGCATTTAAGCCACCTAAACATCACAGATAAATACGACGTACACGTATGCCATCCGCATTCGCCTCGATGTCCCCTCGTGCACCGTTAGGTTAGGTAACTAACGAAAGAGCAGGGCAGGGCTAGTGCGGGTGAAAAATATAAGTAACGTCTATATAATATATCATATATACTATATAAAGTATCTATCACAGCACATCACATGATCACATCACAGATATCGCAGCAGAAACATAGATATAATGCGGGATATACTAGGACGTTCGTATTTAGTATTTAGCCAATAATAGAAAATACGGATTCCACAGTCGTGATGAATAGCCAAACCCACACCCTGGACCCCTACGAGAGCGGTAAGTGACCTTACCAATTCTGGAATTTAGGAGACCCGGTCTCGACTCCTCGAGATGGCCCCCCACTGAACCCCAGAACCCGGTCACCTGTGCTCCCCTCCTTGGGTCCATCCTAATGCGGAAAAGAAAGTAATATACAACACAGGTGGCATCGACCTCAACCCGGAAGTTCCCCAAATAAAAGAATATTACATTACATTTGAATTTACATGAATGAAAATATAAAACTCTCATCTCACATAAAAAAAACCCGGCTATTCAATCGCGACAATCGTGCACATCATATCTCAGCAACACATAATATCTCATATCATCAACGTAAGTAAGTATGCATACACCGATTGTCGTCGACATATAGCAACGACAATCGGCAATACCACTACATACTACATTTATGGTCACAGAAAAGAAAGTGTAAAACTGCAATATCTGGAATCCACATTCTCTTTAGACATCGTAAATGCTAAGTATCACATACCTCGTATTTCATGTCTTATAATGTGAATTCCACACATTGCATCACATTCCAGATAATTAGACAGTATTAAAGTTTTCGAACGAACCATCAAATACCCAAGATTCACTAAAGCTCAACACTTGAGCGGAGTTCAAAAACCGGAGTGTGACACAGTAGTAGTGGTCCAGTCGTAGAAGGGTCAAGCCAACGCCTCACATGTGGCACGCCGTACTGCCCCAAACCCTAAGGTTCAAAGGGCAGTTCAAGACGGTCACATAATCGAGTTAAGGTTTGTTGTCTTCTAGAGGGACCATCACAAAACTTGCACGTATCTCCAAAATTTTTAAACCCCATGAAAAGTGAGCAAATAATACTCGTTCAAACACTTCAATACTTTCTAATTTATCCGGAAAAGCCACGAAATGAAAATTCCGATCGAATCGACGAGTCCAAAACCAACTCCAGAACAAACAGCACAAAATTCAGATTAAAAATACCCTAAAAATATACAAGTATAATCAAGAATTACTGTATAAAAATTATGCAGTGATTGATGTAAATGGCCGTGGAACCACAGCCCAAGCAAGCTTAGGCCGCGTTTCCGCGGCAATATGGACTGTTCACTTTGTCGAATTTTACAGAAATTCTTATATTTACCTGCTGAATTTTTTACATATTTTTAATTCTGAAAAGTAGCAGTTTTGAAAAAATGACCAGAGAGCGCCAAAAAATCCGTATTTCGGTTTGATCGGAGTTTTAACTTCGTAAAATTGTCGCCTAATGTTCTAGGTCGGCTCCGATACGAATGTTGGGTTAGCCTAGCACCACATGAAGGGTTTTGGAAGCATCACATGAACCAAAAGTGGAGTCTTTAGGGTGCTAAGTTAACAAACATAGAATCGTTCCTAGAAAAATTAGGGTTTCAAATTTTTCACATCATCATATGAAAGAAAAGCGAGGGTTTAGAGAGTACAACCTTTGTAGCTCCCTACGCTAGACTCCTCGGCTACTTGGGGTTTGAAAAAGCTCCGCTTAAAATCCTCTAGGTCACCGATGATCCACCCGGAGTCCGCTTTGTACAAGCTTGCAACTTCACCCGATCAAGAGAACGAAATGAAGCTAACACTCCAAACAAGTGGGCTAGACTTGTGTAGAATGGTGTTGTGGTTCTCTTTCTCACTTCAAAATCCTAACTTGATAACTATATTCCTCACTATAAAAATCTAAAGAGCAAATGAGAGAGGAAGAAGAAGATGATGGCTATATTTTTAACAAGAGTAAAAGAATAAATCTTTTTCCAAGGAAAAAGAAAATATATCTATATATATTTTCTTATTCTCATCTCAAACCATGGTTTCTTCCTGGTGTATTCTAGTCGCTTGGTGTATGCTACTCACTGATGATATTGTTCTAGTAAATGAGACGAAAGCAGGGGTTAATGCCAAATTGGAATTATGGAGGCAAACATTGGAATCTCGGGGATTCAGATTGAGCAGGTCCAAGACAGCATATATGCACTGCAAATTTAGTAGCCAGAGAAGTCAAAACCATATTGGTATAACATTGGAAGGGCAAGAGTTATCACCGAGCGACCAGTTTAGATATCTAGGTTCCATCATCCAAAAGAATGGAGAGATCGATAGTGATGTTAATCAAAGGATCCAAGATGGTTTGTTGAAATAGAGGAGTGCAACAGGGATTTTGTGTGATCGTAACTTTCCGTTAAAATTGAAAGGGAAGTTTTATCGGAGCGCTATTCGGCCTGCCTTATTATATGGTACAGAATGCTGGGCTCCTAAGAAGCATCATACACAGAAGATGCACGTAGCGGAGATGCGCATGCTTCGTTGGATGTGCGGTAACACTAGAAAAGATAAGGTGCGAAATGAGGATATTCGTGCAAAAGTTGGTGTAGCACCTGTGGAGGAGAAGATGCGGGAAAACCGGCTAAGATGGTTTGGTCATGTGCGACGCAGACCTATGGAAGCACCGGTTCGACGAATAGATGCTCTCGATATGGGCAATGGCAAAAGGGCAAAAGGGAGACCGAAGAAAACATGGATGGAGATGATACGAAACGATATGGTTGCCAAAGGACTCAATGAAAGTATATTGTTCGATAGAAGTGAGTGGAGACAGAGGATTCATGTGCTGGACCCGGCGTGATTCTTATGTTGGTTCATGTAGCCTACCCCATATGCTTGGGATAAAAGGCTCAGTTGTTGTTGTTGTTGTTGATCTCAAACCATGGTTTAAACAATGAATATATTATTCAACTTGAGTTAAAACACAAAAGGAAAGTTTACCCAAGGTTAAAAGGTGGGTGAGAATGGTTAGGTCAAAAGAAGAGTGTAGAAACAAATCAAACATAACCATTTTCTTTTTCCTTTTTGTTTTAAGTCAAATGTAATAAAATCCATATATAAAACCATGGTGTGAGTCTTATATTGCCACCATTTCCATGTGTATACAACCATGAAGGATGTATGTATGTATGTATGTGTGAATGTACATCCATATGTGCATGAATCTAAAAGGAGAACATACATGCATTCATACATCCATCAAATACAAGAAAGGATTTCTAGTGAGAAAATAATGGTTAAATGATAAATCAACACTTGATTTATCAATCAGGTCATATCACATATGACCCTAACCAAAAGGAAGCCGCTCAATCAATATACGGTATCCTATACTCGCATTTTAATCGGGTCCATGCACATATCGCATACGCGCACCACAACGTTTCGCCTGGACTAGGTAACTCCATTGTGGGACTCTAAGACTCGTCAATACGCCGGCAGTGGGTGATGATCATATCAAGCACCCCCAAGCCGCAAGCGGTCAGCTAAACGTAACGGCCACCCGGGTATTGAGCGATCAGAAGAGAACAAGCGAACCTGCTACAACTCCCGTCGAGCCAACCGGCAACACTTCCCATACAGTCCGGTCTCCTCGTCTGATATGTCGCATATCAAGTCTAGGGGGTGGTAAACGTCAGACCCCAATAACCGATAAGTCATGCCGATGTGAGGCTCATAACGGGTCGAGAAACTACTGGTAACACTTACCAGCAAATCCCTGAATCAGCCCTGGCCAGGGACTTCCCTGTTACGGCCAATTGAGCACAGCGCAACATCAACCCCTAATACCGGGAGAGACGAAACCCCTCCTATCGCTCACTGCCTCCATGTGACTCGGGACTGTACCCAAAAACCACCTTTTTGCACGCCCTCATAGACATGGTAAGGTGGAGATCAAAGCACAGTGGGAATCACACAAGACTCTATGACGATCTCGGGTCTCCAGACTAACCTGCACAAGTGTCACCTGAGAACTGCCATCTGACGTGAGGTATAATACCATCTGGGAGTTCTCAGCGAGTCCGTCCAGTGTACCCAGTCTCTATTGAGCACCCGTATACCATCTCTGATGTCAAACACCAATGGATATGGGATCATCCATCGCCCATCTCATGGGTCGAGAAGCGTATACGCTAGTTACACTGGTATATCGATGCCCCGTCTCGATACACCTACGACTAGGGACCTTGAAGGATATACTTATGGACTACCATGTCCCTACTAGTATGAACTGCATCATAGTCCAGGTAGTCAAGTACATATCCTAAGGGCTTTACCAACATGTAACTATAAGACAGTTTAAAGAGACTAGTATACATGTTAAGATAAAGGGCAACTAGATAGCATACTATCATATCGAGCAAGAAAGTCATCTCTATATATGTCCAAGCATCTAATATAATATACATCATCTGTACAATACTGGCCTCTAGGGCATACATACAACTAACAGGTATTCCAGTAGTATCTCAGGGTGTTCTGGGCTACACTACGACACGACTTGTACCGATTTTGGGGGTCTGACTTTTACCAACCCCCTAGGCCTGCCATGCGATGCTCATAGACGAATGGACCGGACTGTACGGATATTGTCACTGACAGGCTCAGCAGGGTGTCAGGATGAGTTCGCTCATCGACGTCCCTTTTGGTAATTATCAGGTAGCCCGTTACGTATAGGCTAATACCTCTAACGTGCTAGTGGTTAAATCCACAACCAAAGTATTGACGAGTCTTTAGAGTCCCCCACAGACCGTTTTCTCAAGTTTCGGGCGAAACGCTGTAGAGGCCGTATGGAGATATGGCAGGGTTCGATCAGATACGTGCGGTATTGCACGGATCACGATCGGACGGTTTATACTAGCGGGCTTTGGTTTAAGTCGGATCCTAGTATAGTACAGTGTAGATTTTGTCTCAGTACATTTGTATTCGGTCGGAATACAAATGCGGGTATGTATATACAGTAGCGGGGTTTCCTGTAATTTATTACGGGATCATTTTTATGAAGTTGCCAATTTGCTTTCCGTTTCGGCCAATTTTCTTTGTATCTTTCATTGGCTGAAGATTGGTGGAGGAGGGCTTATTTGCATTTGTGCAAATAAGAATTTTGGAGGGTTCTTTTTGCAAATAGTTGCATCATGATGGGTTCATGATGGTGCACTTTCACTTGACTTTCTTAGGTTCATGATGGCTTGACCTTTGTAGGATATAATTGGGTTTTGTAGTGAGGTTTTTGATTGTGATCATTGCTTTTCATGATAACCTTTTTCTCTCTCTTTGATTATTGGCTCACTCTCTTTTTTGATCCTTACTCTCTACTCTCTCTCACTCTCTTCCTCATGCATGGCTGGCCAAAGAGAGGGAGGGGCTGTCCCAAATATTTGGAGTGCAAAAATTGTTCTTTTGGCTTTGGAAAAATCATATAGCTCCTCGCCCAAAAGTTCATCTCATTTTCCTCCACATTATGGCAACTTCCTACACCCCAATGAGACATAGAGTTCCACACTATTCTACATCAATTCTTGGGCATGTCGGCTCGCCAACTTCGTGCCCGAGTTGCCTCAGTCCAGAGGTGGGAGCCCGTAAAAGAAGCCGGCGTTGTGGTGCCCTTCCGACGAGGAGGCGAAGACCGGAGATTCCGCGGGGAGATCGGGACGACGACGAGAAGACCGAAGGACACGGATCGCTCGGTATATCTTTCTACCCCTTCTCTTGTTAGCTAGGATTAGATTAATGGCCCGATCCGGGATTTTTGTGCGCGG
Source organism: Agapanthus africanus (assembly GCA_030015575.1). NCBI lineage: Eukaryota > Viridiplantae > Streptophyta > Magnoliopsida > Asparagales > Amaryllidaceae > Agapanthus > Agapanthus africanus. The sequence goes on along the minus strand of CM057344.1, from coordinate 309,189,756 downwards.
TGGTGCCAGTTCAAAAGTTAAAGTTAAGTATCGTTTCCGCATTTTGGCCTCGGATTGACGGCCGGGGCGCCGCCTTCCACTTACACTGGTAACAGATGTAAGTCCACGTTGCCCATCCCGGTGCTTGCGGGGAGGCGGAAAACGGAATAAAAATCGGATTTTTTTGAGCTTAGGCAACATGGACTAGAGCTAGAAGGATCTTTGCTAAACAAAAACTTGCTAAAGCTAACTAGTAACTAGAAAAGTGAAGGTCTACGTTAGCGCCCCGGCCGTCAACAGACGCCAAATGCTTAACAAAAACTTTTTAACTGGCGCTATCGTATACTTTAACCCGGATCTGCCATTATTGCTAAACTAACAAACTGTAAAGTGAGTAGAAAGGTTATACCGAACGATCCGAGTCCTTCGTTCTTTAACCATCATCCCACGCTCCGTTGCGGCTGCTCCGATCTCATCGATCTTCGATCAGCTCGTCCAGGTGGCACCACGTCAACGATTCTTTAAACGGGATCCCGCCTCTGAGTTGAGGCAACTCGGTCGTCAAGTTTGCTAAAAGAGACGACCAAGAATGATGTAGAGAATGAGTAGATGACTTTGTCTCACTTCGTCCAAAACCGTGGACGATCGGTTTATGAAGTTGCCGTGGGAATCGGGTGATGGAATGAAATGAGCTGTGAAGTTCCATACACCGAAAACTATCATATCTTTTTCACAATGAAACATCAAGTGAGTGTGTAAGAGAGAGAGGGGAGGGGCCGGCCATTATATATGAGGTGGGGGGGTGAGTGTAGGAGAGGGGGAGGTAACCATAAGAGAAAAGATCAACTACAAATATCCTTTATGCAAACAAAACCTCATTAATGCAAATGGTGATTCATTAACCTAGTCACCATTGCATTAATGGCTCCATTAATGCACTAATGACTCACCATGCCAAGTCACCCATTCTAGAACCTTCTAGAATCACGACTCAACCTTATCCAAGAAATGATAGATCCGTCTTTAACCGAATGTTAAAAGACGGCTGATAGAAAACTTGAAACTGGCAACTTCCAAAAGTGATCCTGAAACGACTTTCAGGATAACCCCGTAACTGTATAAATATACCCGCATTTGTATTACGACCGAATACAAATGCAACTGAGACAAAGATATTATATCTACTCAATATAATACTCGGATCTGGCTTAAACCAAAACCGACCAGTATCATCTGCCCGAAAACTGACACGTGCGTAAATGCACGTGCATTTTCCGAACCCTGCCATAAAACCATACGGCCTCTACAACGTTTCGCCCGAACTTGGGAAACTGTCTGTGGGGGACTCTAATGACTCGTCAGTACCCTGGCAGTGGGTTTAACCACAAACCGTCAGCGGCACTAGCAATGCGTAACGGCTGCCCATGGACTGACCTCAAGGGAGGCCGATGAGCGAACTCATCCGGAAACCCTACTGAGCCTAACAGTGACAATGTATATACAGTCCGGTCCGTTCGTCTATGAGTATCGCATATCTGCCTAGGGGGCTAGTAACGTCAGACCCCCAATAGCAGTATAAGTCGTGTCGGAGTGTAGCCCAATAACACCCTGAGATACTACTGGAGTACCTACCAGTAAATCTCCTGCCACGGCCGTGGGCTTTGTGTAATGGCTCTCCTAGACACAGCACGATCTCGCCCCCAATACCGGGAGAGACGAATCCCCTGCCGATCCGCTCACGTGCCTCCATATGGCTCGGGACTGTACCCAAAAGCTACCTGTTTGCACGACTCCTTTGAGCCGTGGTAGGGCAGAAATCAAAGCACAGTGGGAACTCACACGAGACAAATGACGACCTCAGGTCGATGAACTAACCTGTACACACGTCACCAGGGAACTGCTATCTGACGATAGGTATAGTACTAACTAGCAGATTCCCGGCGAGTCCTGTCCGGTGTACTCATAACCCAATGAGCACCTGTATACATCTTAGGTGATCCAACTGACACCAGTGGCTTGTGAGACCGGCCACCGCCCCTCGTCGGGGTCTCGACTGTATACACTAGTCTACTCCGGAGTATCGATGCCCTGTCTCGAAACTCCCACGACTAGGGACCACAATTAAGGATATGCATATAAACCACCCAACTCTCACGTATATGATCGCCATCATACTGTTTGTGGTAAAGCAAGATCCTAAGGGCTCTATCAAAGTGTAACATGTAATCAATCACCTGAACATGTACACGACTGATAAAGGCAAACCAGATAGCATACTATCATCTCGAGTAAGACGGTCCTACCGGTATAGGTCCTCCGCAATCATTGCAATCACGTACCTGCGATCCAATAATTGACTATGAGGGCACTATCTCCAACAAAAAGTGCTAGAAAGGTTATACCTTGGGCTTTAAGTCCTTCTCATCTTGCTCCTTGGAGTGGTGGAAGGAGGTCACCTTGGTCGTCTTCTCACGTCGAAGAAAGATCCACCCGAAAGCCTCAACCTTTGGCTTCAACTCCAAGCTAGAAGTAACTAGGGTGCAAGAAGTGCTAGTCCTTGAACCCTAGATGAGAGTAAAGATGATCAAAAGAGGGTTTTTCTCAAGCTCAAGTGTTTCTCAACACATGAGAGGGAGAGAGCTTGAGGGAGAGGAAGAACAAGAGAGAGAAAAGATATGATAGAATGAGAATAATATGAACCATTCTTACTAATATGTGTATATTATTTTAATTAAATAATTAGCTAGATAATAGTCATGGTTAATCATGACATGACCATTATCATTTCAATTTGCAAGGATCAAAAAGCATCTTCCAAAAGAAATGATGATGGTCAAAGTGTCAACCTAGGTCAACAAGTCAAGGAGGTCAAATGGTCAACAACCATGACCATGCACAATTATCAAACTAATTATCAATTAACTATAACACACACATAAGCATTAGGGTTAATAAAATGACAATAGCCATTAACCCTAATCAAGGTCCTCTCCCTCAATCTCAAGCAACTGTGCATACGCACCCGCATTCGTGATCCGTGGAACACGAATACAATGAGAAAAACCAATCCCAAATCATATACTAGGATCCGGCTTAAACCAAAGCCCGCTAGTATAAACTGTCCGGATAGCAAACGTGCACAAGTGCGCGAATGTGAACGAACCCTGTCGCAAAACCATGCGACCTCTACTCATTTTGCCTAAAGGCGAATAGCTCTCTGTGTGGGACTCTAAAGACTCGACACTACGCTGGCAGTGGGTTTAACCACAGACCGTAAGCGGCACTAGCTGTACGTAACGGTCCCCAGGTAGATGTCGATAAGAAGACTGACGAGGTGAACCCCATCTGAACTCCTACTGAGCCTGTATGTGACAATCTCCGTACAGTCTGGTCTGTTCGTCTGATACATCGCATGGCGGGCCTAGGGGGCGGTGAACGTCAGTCCCCTAATAGCGGTACAAGTCGTGTCGGAGTGTAGCCCAGAACACCCTGAGATAACACTGGAAACCTACCAGTATATCTCGCTTGCCCTGGCCAGGGACTACTCGTGTAATGTCTCTCCTGGACACAGCGCGATGTCAACCCCCAATACCGGGAGAGACGAATCCTGTCTAACCGTCACTGCCTCCAAGTGCTTCGGGACTGCACCCAAAAACTACCTGTTTGCACGACTCCTTTGAGCCGTGGTAGGGTAGTAATCAAAGTGCAGTGGGAACACACTCGAGGAAAAGTGACAGTGTCAAGTCAGCGGACTAAGCTGTACTCATGTCACCTGGGAACTGATAACTGACTATAGGTATAATACCAACCAACAGTCCCCGACGAGTCCTGTCCAGTGTACTCGTAACCTAACGAGCACCCGCATACTATCTCAAGTATGACGTACTGACGGCTGTGGGACAGACCGTCTCCCACGCTGGGATGAGAAGCGCGTACGCTAGTCTACTCCGGAGTATCGATGCCATGTCTCGATAGTCCAACGACTAGGGACCTGTATAAGGATGTGCTTAAAGATCACCCAGCTCCCACGAGTGTGAGTGCCATCACAACGCTGGTAATCAAGCAAAGATCCTAAGGGCTCTACTAATATGTATATCAGCAATATGCTAAAAGAAACACATGCACATATTAAAGCAGAGACAAACCAAGTAGCATACTACCATTTCGAGCAAGATTGTATATACAACTGTGAATATCCTAAGCTTCCATCAAGTAATATACAAACTAGTATGATACAGTAATGGCCTCTAGGGCATATACACTAACAATCTCCCACTTGCACTAAGGCCATGTACTGGCGTATCGAAGACCTATCATCTCGATCAGCCGCTCGAACTGAGTCTGGGGCAAGGCCTTGGTGAATGGATCTGCAGTGTTATCCTCTGATGCAACTCTCCGGACCTCGATCTCCTGGCGATCTACGATCTCCCTGATCAGGTGATACCGCCTTAAGATGTGTCTGGATTTCTGATGGGACCTGGGTTCCTTCGCTAAAGCTATAGCCCCGTTGTTGTCGCAATACAGAGGTATTGGGTCAACATTGGACGGAACCACCTGAAGTTCTCTCAAGAACTTCCTCATCCAGACAGCTTCTTTTGCGGCATCAGATGCAGCGATGTATTCCGCTTCCATAGTCGAGTCAGCAACGGTTTCCTGTTTGGAGCTCTTCCAACACACCGCCCCTCCATTGAGGGTAAAGACAAAACCCGACATGGACTTGGAATCATCCTTGTCACTCTGGAAGCTGGAGTCAGCAAAGGCCTCAATCTGCAGGTCTTTTCCGCCATACACCAAGAACATCTCCTTAGTCCTTCTCAGGTACTTGAGAATGTTCTTCACTGCTATCCAATGTTTCTCCCCAGGGTTTGACTGATACCTGCTTACCACACTCAGTGCATAAGCCACATCCGGTCTGGTACACAACATCGCATACATTATACAGCCTACCGCAGAAGCGTAGGGTATAATAGACATGCGATCCCTCTCCAAATCAGTCTTGGGAGACATCTCTTTGGAGAGAGTGATCCCGTGACAAGCCGGTAGATTACCGCGCTTGGAATCTTCCATACTGAATCTCTTCAGTATGGTGTCGATGTACCTGGACTGCGAAAGTCCTAATATCCTCTTGGATCTGTCACGGTAGATCCGGATACCCAGAATGTATGAGGCATCACCCAGGTCTTTCATAGAGAACCTGTGTGACAAGAACCCCTTGACTGATTGTAGCATAGGAATGTCATTTCCTATTAAGAGAATGTCATCCACGTATAAAACGAGGAATACCACAGTTCTCGCTACAAATCTACAATAGATGCATGGTCCATCTGGATTTTTGATAAAGCCAAATTCCTTGACCGTCTTATCAAAACAGATGTTCCAACTCCGCGATGCCTGCTTTAGTCCATAAATGGATTTAAGCAACTTGCACACCTTTCCGCTGCTCCCACTCTGAATGAAACCCTCTGGCTGATCCATATAGACACACTCCTCTAAATGTCCATTTAGAAAAGCTGTCTTTACGTCCATCTGCCAAATCTCATAATCGTAGAAGGCAGCAATGGCAAGAAGGATCCGAATGGATTTCAGCATAGCTACTGGAGAAAAGGTTTCGTCATAGTCCAAACCAGGTCGCTGACGAAAACCCTTTGCTACCAGTCTAGCTTTATAGGTCTCAACCTGTCCATCTACACCAATCTTCCTTTTGAAGATCCACTTGCATCCTACGGGTTTTACCCCATCTGGAGCAATGTCCAACGTCCATACTTTGTTGGTGTACATGGAATCCATTTCGGTCCGCATTGCATCCAGCCATTTTACCGAGTCGACGCTCTGAATGGCTTGCTGGAAGCTAGTAGACTCATCAAAGTCTATGATGCAATCCTCACAATCCCCGTCAATGAGAAAACCGTAGTATCTCTCGGGCGGATGAGACTGCCTACTACTCCTGCGGAGTGGCGTGGGAATGTCCTGATCTTTCGAACCCTCTGGTTCAACCAAGCTTTCAGTAGTAGCTCGTGGTTCTGGAATTTTTTCCAGTTCTATTGCGCTCCCACTTAATTCTTTTTCTATGAACTGGTGTTCTAGAAAGTGGGCATGGCGAGAAACAAGGACTTTTTGTTCCTCCTCGCAATAGAAGTAATATCCCTTGGAGCTCTTTGGATATCCCACAAACTTGCACTATACTGAGCGTGCCTCGAGCTTGTCCGCATGCTTCATTTTTACAAAAGCTGGACATCCCCATGTCTTAATGTGATTAAGATAGGGTCTCTTCCCACACCACATCTGATATGGTGTAGTAGGCACAGTCTTAGTTGGAACTCGGTTCAAAAGGTATGCAGCTGATTCTAGCGCATATCCCCAGAACGATCGCGGCAACTCAGCGTTACTCATCATGGACCGTACTATATCCAATAGGGTTCGGTTCCGTTTCTCCGATACACCGTTATGTTGCGGAGTGTATGGAGGAGTAACCTGAGAGAGAATTCCATTCTCTTTTAAGTAACCCAGGAACTCGGCACTTAAGTATTCACCACCTCGATCAGATCTCAGTGCCTTGATACTTTTGCCTGTTTGTTTTTCTACTTCATTCTTATATTCCTGGAATTTTTCAAAAGCCTCGGATTTATGTTTCATTAAGAAGACATAACCGTACCTTGAAAAGTCATCCGTAAAAGTAATGAAGTAAGAATAACCGCTTCGCGCATGTGTAGACATTGGACCGCACACGTCGCTGTGTACGAGTCCCAAGAGCTCGCTCGCTCTTACTCCGTGTCCAGTGAACGGAGTCTTTTTCATCTTTTCCTTGAGACAGGATTGACAAGTTGCATACGATTGATATTCGAACGAATCCAAATATCCTTCTGCATGTAACTTAGTCAACCTTCTCTCATTGATGTGACCCAGTCTACAATGCTATAAGAAAGTTTTATTAATTTCTGGAGACTTTCTTTTGTGTGTATTCTGGACATTGAAAATCCGTGGCTGGTTTAATACGTATATACCGTTGTTCAATGTACCTGACCCAATCAAAACTTGATTAAGGTGAATGTTCACTACATTACTTACAAATGCAAATTCATAACCTTCTTTAGATAATAAAGATACAGAAATGATATCACAGGTTGCATTTGGTACATAATAACAACTACGCAAAACCAAAAAGTGTCCATCTGACAATCCCAGGTGATAGTCCCCCACGGCCTCAGCATCCATGCTAGCACCGTTTGCAACTCTGAGGGTCATGTCACCTGCCTTCAAAACTCTACGCTTTCTCAACGCCTGCAAAGAATTACAGATATGAGATCCTGATCCGGTATCCAATACCCAGGATGTAGAGTTTATTGATAGACAGTTTTCAATAACATACACACCTGAACCTGAAGCTGCAACTCGCTTCAAATCCTGTGTTCTGGCCTTCCAAGCCTTGCAATCCTGTTTCCAGTGACCACTTTTATGACAATAGAACCATTCTTCCTTCCCCACCAGCTTTCCCGCTACCTTTGTTGCTTTTCCTTTTCCCTTCGTATCCACTTTACTGACACCGCCTCTTGGTTTGGCGGGGGCTTTCTTCTTCTTGCCCTTAGCTTTCGCCCTGGACCTAGAAGAGGAAGATCCTCCTACAAACAAAGTGGATGTCTCCCTACCCTTCTGTAGGGTGCCCTCAGCACTCCTCAACATGTTCAGAAGTTCGGAAAGTTCAACCTCCTTTCCTTGCATGTTGAAGTTAAGAATAAACTGGGCGTAAGTGGAAGGAAGGGACTGGAGAATCAAATCAGTATAGAGTTCATTCTCCAACGTGGTCCCAAGGTCCGCGAGCTCCTCAATGTAGCCAATCATCTTAAGCACGTGTTCCGCTACCGATGATCCGACGGCCAACCTTGCCGAAAAAAACTTCTTCGACACTTCGTATCTTGCGATACGAGACTGCTCTCCATACAGTTCTTTTGTATGAAGAAATATGGACTCTAGGTCCATATTCTCGTGCCTCCTCTGATGTTCGTTGTCCATCGAGGCAAGTTCGAGACGTCTGGCCTTCGTGCAATCTATTTCCTAGGTCTTGTAGATTTCCTTATCTACGACACTGGTTTTGGGACCTGGGACAGGGGGAGCTTTGGTGGTAAGGACATACCCCAACTTGTCATAAGTGATTGCCATCTTGACATTCCTGAGCCAATCTTTGTAGTTTGGCCCTGTCAATATGTTTTTATCTAGTAATAACTTAAGTCCGGTCATGTTGAATGGTCGCTGCAATTAGGAGAGAGAAAAGAAACACTTTAGCATGATGCTCTTGCAAGTTTAAAGTGGTTTTTAATTTGTCTAAACTGGATGGCTCCCACTGTCTCTCGAATCCCTTCTCAAACCGTAAAGAAAGGATTAGTCAGGATCAATCTCACCGTACAATACTTGCTTAACCGTTCAGCCAGGCCAGTGTCGGTACTTCGAGGGAGGTTTTCCAACGCTTTCGCGAAGTTCCTTAATTAAGTAACCTCTTTTCCCTGTGGGCGTAGCCCCGCTATCACCTTTCTAGACACCTACTAAGTTTATAGCATTGATCGTTAAGTGAGAATTTTCCCGATGAGTAGCGTATACTCACAGTAGGATCGGGATCCAAATATCATCGCGTGATAAAACCGAAGATATCCTACCAGAATCATCACACTCCAAATGGTATGCAACGTTAGCAAGTTTCAGTACTTATGAAACTCCCGATGTGGATTTTTGCCCCATGCTCTTATGACCTTGACTTTGGCCAAAATATCATAAGTCACATGTCAAGTTCTACCCGTCATTCTCCTGGTTAACTTGGACCCACCCGTACGTACCCTTGACTTTGGCCAAAATGGCAGCACGACTGTCCCAAACCAACGCATCTATCTATGCTGCACATGAATACCCAATAGCTACCAATCACTATGCCTTGACTTTGGCCAAAATACATAGCTTGAATACTTTTTGACCATTCATGTGGAATGTTGGAGGGCTACGAATGGTTTTGGCGAAACCGTGAACGTAGTGAACTTGATCTAATCGATGGAACGAGATAGCTTTTAAAAGGAGTGGTTCAAGCTCCGCGTTTAAAAGTTTAGTTTTGAAAAGAACCGAGTGGTTTTCAAAGTGTTCCAATCGACTTTTACTTGGTTTATTTTCTTGCATTAGTTCTTTTAATGCGTCCCATCATTTAATCCTACCATTGCAGAAAACAACCAAAATATGACGTACGCTTATGCCATTTGCATTCGCCATGGGGCCCCGTCATCACCCGTTAGGTTACTTAACTAACGACAGAGCGGGGGCTGGGCTAGCGCGGCTGTAAAACATAAGCAACGCCTAAATAGTTATCATATATAAATATATAGCAATGATAGACATTACAGATCACAAATGAATACATTGGATATACTAGGAATCCGCAATCCGTTCGAGCCTGCAACGAAAAGCGGATTACACGGTCGCGGTGAATAGCCAATACCCCACCCAAGACCCCTACGGGTGAGGCAAACTACCCGCCAAGTACCCGAAGCGAAGCAACCTCCCTCACCACCGTGAGTAGGCCACTCGGCACTTCGAGATACCCGGTAGTTTGTGCACCCCCTCCATGGGTCTATCTTAGGAGCAAAAACAGTAAAAAGAATTATACAATGACGGCTACAACCCCGACCCGGTTGTGCGGCCATAATATTACATCAATTTACATATTACAATGAATGAAAGAAAAAGCAACACTCATCTCACATCCACCCCGGCTATTCATCCGTGACAATCCAACCCATTCATATACACAAACCAATATCAATCACAGATCACAGATATGTATAACCCCGACTAATCGACATATAGCGATTAGCCGACGTTCAATACATTCAAACATCACAGATATAACCCTTATAGTCAAAGTGTATTGAAGTTCAAAAAAAATACGGATTTATAGGCCCCCCAAAAATAAATTTCTATTCTGGAAAATCTGGGCACATATAAACTATCTCAAAAATCCTAAAACCAAGCCAGAGATACACTGCACCAAACTCGACCAAGTGAAGAGCCAAGACGGCCGCGGTTGCACGGCAATAGCTTGCTATTGCCGCGGAACCGCGGCACATTGGTCGATTCACTTGATCGTTTTTTGTGGCTATCTTTAAAAAACCCTGAGACGATTTTTGGAGTAAAACAAATTTTGTTTTGACCAGAAAAATTTTTAACAGAAAACTAGGGTTATATCTGTGATGTTTATGTTTGTTAGGCTCTGATACCACTGTAAGTCCACGTTTTCCTTCCCGGTGCTTGCGGGGAGGCGGAAAACGGAATAAAAATCGGATTTTTATGAGCTTAGGCAACATGGACTAGAGCTAGAAGGATCTTTGCTAAACAAAAACTTGCTAAAGCTAACTAGTAACTAGCTAAGTGCTAGAAAGGTTATACGTTGGGCTTTAAGTCCTTCTCTCCTTGCTCCTTCGAGTGGTGGAAGGAGGTCACCTTGGTCGTCTTCTCACGTCGAAGAAAGATCCACCCGAAAGCCTCAACCTTTGGCTTCAACTCCAAGCTAGAAGTAACTAGGGTGCAAGAAGTGCTAGTCTTTGAACCCTAGATGAGAGTAAAGATGATCAAGAGAGGGTTTTTCTCAAGCTCAAGTGTTTCTGAACACATGAGAGGGAGAGAGCTTGAGGGAGAGGAAGAACAAAAGAGAGAAAAGATATGATAGAATGAGAATAATATGAACCATTCTCACTAATATGTGTATATTATTTTAATTAAATAATTATCTAGATAATTGTCATGGTTAATCATGACATGACCATTATCATTTCAATTTGCAAGGATCAAAAAGCATCTTCCAAAAGAAATGATGATGGTCAAAGTGTCAACCTAGGTCAACAAGTAAAGGAGGTCAAATGGTCAACAACCATGACCATGCACAATTATCAAACTAATTATCAATTAACTATAACACACACATAAGCATTAGGGTTAATAAAATGACAATAGCCATTAACCCTAATCAAGGTCCTCTCCCTCAATCTCAAGCAACTGTGCATACGCACCCGCATTCGTGATCCGAGGAACACGAATACAATGAGAAAAACCAATCCCAAATCATATATTAGGATCCGGCTTAAACCAAAGCCCGCTAGTATAAACTGTCCGGACAGCAAACGTGCACAAGTGCACGAATGTGAACGAACCCTGTCGCAAAACCATGCGACCTCTACTCATTTTGCCTAAAGAAGAATAGCTCTCTGTGTGGGACTCTAAAGACTCGACACTACGCTGGCAATGGGTTTAACCACAGACCGCAAGCGGCACTAGCTGTACGTAACGGTCCCGAGGTAGATGTCGATAAGAAGACTGACGAGGTGAACCCCATCTGAACTCCTACTGAGCCTGTATGTGACAATCTCCGTACAGTCCGGTCTGTTCGTCTGATAAATCGCATGGCGGGCATAGGGGGGCGGTGAACGTCAGTCCCCTAATAGCGGTACAAGTCGTGTCGGAGTGTAGCCTAGAACACCCTGAGATAACACTGGAAACCTACCTGTATATCTCGCTTACCCTGGCCAGGGACTACTCGTGTAATGGCTCTCCTGGACACAGCGCGATGTCAACCCCCAATACCGGGAGAGACGAATCCTGTCTAACCGTCACTGCCTCCAAGTGCTTCGGGACTGCACCCAAAAACTACCGTTTGCACGACACCTTTGAGCCGTGGTAGGGTAGTAATCAAAGTGCAGTGGGAACACACTTGAGGCGAAGTGACAGTGTCAAGTCAGCGGACTAAGCTGTACTCATGTCACCTGGGAACTGATAACTGACGATAGGTATAATACCAACAAACAGTCCCCGACGAGTCCTGTCCAGTGTACTCGTAACCTAACGAGCATCCACATACTATCTCAAGTACGACGTACTGACGGCTGTGGGACAGACCGTCTCCCACGCTGGGATGAGAAGCGCATACGCTGTTAGTTATATGTATGCCCTAGAGGACATTACTGTACGTAGGATGTATATTGTAGTGGATGCTGGGACATATATAGGGAGGACTTTCTTGCTCGATATGATAGTATGCTATCTGGTTGAACTTTACCTTAACGTGTATACTGATTGTCTCTCTGTTACATGTTGGTAAAGCCCTTAGGATCTGTACTTGACTACCTGGACTATGATGCGGATCATACTAGTGGGGACATGGTAGTCCATAAGTACATCCTTCAAAGTCCCTAGTCGTGGGTGTATCGAGACGGGGCATCGATATACCAGTGTAGACTAGCGCATACCTTCTCGACCCATACAGATGGGCGATGGATGATCCCATATCCATTGGTGTTTGACATCAGAGATGATATACGGGTGCTCAGTAGAGACTGGGTACACTGGACGGACTCGCCGAGAACTCCCAGATGGTATTATACCTCACGTCAGATGGCAGTTCTCTGGTGACACTGGTACAGAGTAGTCTGTTGACCCGAGATCGTCATAGAGTCTTGTGTGGTTCCCACTGTGCTTTGATTTCCATCTTACCACGTCCAAGAGGGCATGCAAAACGGTGGTTTTTGGGTACAGTCCCGAGTCACATGGAGGCAATGAGCGATAGGAGGGGATTCGTCTCTCCCGGTATAGGGGGTTGATGTTGCGCTGTGTTCGATTGGCTATAACAGGAAATCCCTGGCCAGGGTTGCTGAGATTTACTGGTAAGTGTTACCAGTAGTTTCTCGAATAGTTATAGACCTCATATCGACACGACTTATCGAGCTATTGGGGTCTGACGTTTACCACCCCTAGGCGAGATATGCGACATATCAGACGATCAGACCGGACTGTACGGTAGTGTTACTGGTTCGATTCACTGGAGTGTGAGCGGGCTTGCTCGTCGATCTTCAGATCGCTCAATACCCGGGTGGCCGTTACGTTTAGCAGACCGCTTGCGGCTTGTGGATGTTTGATATGATCATCATCTGCTGCCGGCGTATTGACGAGTCTTTAGAGTCCTACACAGAGGTTTCCTGGCTCAAGCGAAACGAAATAGGAGCGCATATGAGATATGTGCGGGACCGAGAATAATGCGTGTATGTGATACCGTATTCTATTCTCGCGATAAATGTATCGAATGGTTGTATGCGATATAACCTAGTTATCGAATCAAGTATTGATTCGATAAGCCGATACATTGAATACTAGTCGGTTGTGTGCGACATGACCGGATCATTGAATCAAGTGTTGATTTAATGATTTAATGCATAATTATATATTTGATATATTACTTTGCACTAACTAGTATTGGTTCACTTTAAACGGATTTTCTCACTTGGATTGCACAAGTTGTATATGTGATATACTTTTGTGCACTTCATTGTGTCATGTTTGATGATACATGTTACCTTGGATTTGTGTAAAGATTAAACCATGGTTGTGAGAGTGGTTAGGGTTTTGTTTATTCACTAATTATCCTTTTATTCATTTATTCATTCTTTTTGGAGAAATGATAAGCATAAAGGAAAATGGTGGCTTTGTTTGTATTCTAGTTGAAGCTTCATGAAGCTTTGACCAAAGTTACCATTTTGTCTCATGCTTAACCCTAACCACTCCATTAACCCTAGTTTAATCTCTACACTTGACCATGGTTCAATATATGATAAGTATTGATTTTCTTTTTAAAATCAATTAACTTATCATAACTATTATCTTCTTCTTCCTCATTTTTCTTCAAGTGAAGAAAGCAAAGTCATCAATGGTGATTGATGATAAAGAGTGAGAAATCCAATTCTAAAGTCTACCCACTTCCTATTTCTTCATCCTCTACCTCTTGCCAAGTAGTAGAGTGTGTTTCCTTCACAAGTTATTAGGGCTTGGTGAAGGTGGAGCTTGATTTAGCGATGCCTCGATGTAGATCATCTTCGGCATGGACATCGACGACCTAGCTCGCTTTTTCTCCGACGAAGCCGACTCTAGAGCCCGGATTCCTTTTGGACAGCGGAGACGACTTCGTTGCGGAGCTATGGAGGTGGAGCACCGGATCTACAAAGGTTGTATTTCCGATTCTCTTAGTTAAGTGTTAACTAGTTAGCTTTTTCGCCTAGAAATCTAGCAAACGATCCGTAGTCAGGTCTCTCGGCACCCGTAAAATTTTATAATGGCATGTTCGATGCCTTGTGAGACCTCATTAGGGTGCCTAGGAACCCTACAGTGGTATCAGAGCCTAGCTAGAGCCTTAGGCGAAGTCCAGACGGAATTTGAAGTCCGATCGAACCAAAACTTAACCCGGAAAATTGCTCTCTGTACTTTTTCTGAAAACGTGGATTTTTCCAAATTAAAAATATGCAGAGAAATCAGCAAGAAATTCTAAGAATTACGATGGAAATATTTTTTCATGAACAGTGATTTTGGCGGCGGAAACGCGGCATAACTTAGCTTATGCGGCGCTTCCGCGGCGGATGTATGACGTCAGCCCTAACTTCTTACACAGTAATTCATTGTTTCAGCTTCTGAGTTCTCTGGATATTTTTAAAAATTATTCAAGAGTTGAATTTTCTGCAGTTGTTTTGGGGATTCGGTGTTTCGATCGGAGTATCAAATTTTTTCTATTTGGCTTTCCGGATAAATTTTTAGAATATGTTAAAAAGTTCGACCGGATATAAATACCCAATTTTTCCCCTGTCGGGAAATTTCCAAGTGTTGGATTTTTCCGAAGTTTAACGACGTTCTAAGTAGTGCAAGTAACGCGATGGACCCTCTAGAAGACAACAAACCTTAACTCGATTATGTGACCGTCTTGAACTTCCCTTTGAACCTTCGGGTTTGGGGCAGTACGGCGTGCCACATGTGAGGCGTTGGCTTGACCCTTCTACGGTTGGACCGTTGGTACTGAGGCACGAACGGAATGTTGTTAGACTTGTTTCATGTGTTGATCTGTATCGGGAAAACTTGGGTGTTCGATTGTTCGATCGGAAAGTTTAACATTTTCTGTTTATCTGGAATGGGATACAATAATTGGAATTCACAAGTAGTTATGAGATAACTGAATGAATGTTATAAATCTAGCGGTTTAGTCTCACTTGATCGGTTGCCACGGAATTTTGATGTGATCAAAACTCCGTCGCAATCACGTAGCGTACGCGGATACTCGCCGGGTAAACTTAATAGACAGCCTCACTCCATAGCCCCGACCAAGTGACTGTAGGAGAACCCCGTCGCCGAAAGCATCCGTTCGGGTGCTCACGGCAGCGGTGTTCCGCCTTGGTGCACTTCGTCGACGGTATCGGGGGTGCGGCCGCCTACTAAAGTTTGCGACGAGTATTCGTTCAGACTGTCGGGAATCTTGTTGAATTGCCCGACTCGATATTGAAAAGTGTTTTCGACAATGAGACTGAAATGCGGGGTTTATAATTGTTAGGCATGTGATGTCTAAGTAATTCATTTGGTCAGGCATGCGATGTCTGAGGTGGTTGCGGATTCCAACTGTTGTAGTTTTACACTTTCTTTTCTGTGACCGTAAGTGTAATATGTGATATCGCCGGTTTCGTTGCTATATATCAACGACAATTGGGATGCGCATATTTACTTACGTTGATGACATGTGATGTTATGTGTTGCTGGATATGTTATATTGGATCGTTGTGTTTGAATAGCCGGGGGTTTTATGTGAGATGAGTGTTTTTCATTTTCATTCATGTAAAAACTTGTATGTAATATTCTTTTCTTGGGGCGCTTCCAGGTTGCGGAAGTTGTCACCGTTGATGTATATTATTTACTTTTCTGCACTAGGATAGACCCAAGGAGGGGAGCACAAGTAACCGGGTTCTGGAGTCCAGTGGGAGACCAACTCGAGGAGTCGAGTCCGGGTCTCCTAACTCTAGAATTGGCAGGGTTGCTTGCCGCTCTCGTAGGGGTCTAGGGGTGTGGGTTTGGCTATTCATCACGACCGTGGAATCCGTGTTTTATACTGGCTCGTATTGAAAACACGGACGTCCTAGTATATCCAATATTTCATATGTTTCTTCTGCTGCGATATCTGTGATGTGATCATGTGATGTTCTGTGATAGATACAGTATATAGTATATATGATATATTATATAGATGTTACTTATGTTTTACACCCGCGCTAACCCTGCCCCGCTCTGCCGTTAGTTACCTAACCTAACGGTGCATGAGGGGACATCGAGGCGAATGCGGATGGCATAAGTGTACGTCGTATTTATCTGTGATGTTTAGGTACTTAAATGATGGGACTTCATTAATGTGATTAATGAAATAAAAGAAACCTAAGATGTTGTAGAATCGAATTTCAAAATAAAACAGGTAGCTACAGTTCTTGCTTTGCACAGCGGTATATGTGATATATCCTGCACCTTATTCGATGAGGAAAGGACCGAGATCCCTTCACCGGGAGTGACTCCTTTAGCAATAACTGGCAGATGCTACACACTCGGTTTGTCTTTTGATTGCTTTTAAGAGTTTTTGCTTTGCACAGTGATATATATGATATATCCCGCACCTCATTCGACGAGGAAAGGACCGACGATCCCTTCACCGGGAGTGACTCCTTTAGCAAAACTAGAAAAGCCTCAAAAGCACTCCATTTCAAAATCATTTGATTCTACAACGATATCAAGTTCATTACGCAAAGGGTTTTCTGAAAAACCTGTCGTAGCCCTCCGTCATTTCAGATAAGTAGTAGTTAGTATTCGTGCTGCGTTTGTTGGCCTGCGTCAAGGCGTAGTGTGCGGTAGCTAACTGGTGCTTATCAGCATAAGCATATGATGTGATTGGATTAGGGTAGTCGTGCGACTTTGTTGGCCTGCGTCAAGGGTCGTGCGGGTGGGTTTAATTCAATCAGGAAATGACGGGTTGAACTTGACTAGCGGACTATGGTTTGTTGGCCTGCGTCAAGGTCATAGGACGCTAGGGGCAAAATATTATCGGGAATTTCAAGTGTTGAAATTTGCAATGAGATTGCATACCTTCTATGAGATAGTTGGATCCCGATACCCGCTGCGAGTAAGAGTTACTCGTGGGAGAGTTTTATACATTACAATTAGCCGATCAAGTTGGTGTCTAGAAAGGTGTCAACGGGGTTACGCCTCTGGGAAAACGAGGTTTACATTAATTAGGTTCGTGCGAAAGCACGGGGGACCTCCCTCAAAGTACCGATACTGGCCTGGCTGAAAGATTGGCGAACTTATAGTGTGTAATTAATCCCGGCTAGTCTTTCCTTTTAGGGTTTGAAGGAAGATTTGATAAAAACCAGTGGGAGCCATCCTGATTAGATAAAATAATAACCAATCTATTCTTGACAGAGCGCACGCTGAGTGTTTTCTTCTCTCTCTCTCCAGGTAGCGACCATATTACGCCTTAATCAAGATAATAATACGGATATTTGACCGAACCCGCTTGTTATACTGAGCTGGGGAACGTTGGTCCCGCTCCAACTTATAATTGTTATAAGACAGAGCAGGAAATAGGGGATTACCAGAATTCCCGTGCCGCCCAAACGAAAAGAGTGCATGCTGATGCATCATATTCGGGTGTGTTCATTACAGAGAACTGTTTCTCGGTATCCTTTACGTCCTGGGTATGTGTTACCAGATCAGGATCCCAGATATGTAATCTGTTATATAGGGCTGCAGAAAGGTAGAGAACTGAGAACGGGTGATAAGTTTCATGAGGCAGAAAACGGGGCAAGTGTTGCAGCCAAGTCTGTTGGTCACTGTCACCCTGTATTACCAATACATTGATTCTGAACGAATGTTATTAGATATCAAACCTGATATACCAAATCATATCACTCTCTTTGTTAGAAAAGAAAGGATATAATTTTGTATTGATGGATAATGTTTTGAACATTTCCTATATCAAAGGTTGATCGGTTCAGGCACGTTATCTAAAAGCATTGATGTTCTAAATCAAACTACAGTTCTTAGTATATGGAACACACACAAGAGGAAGAGTTCAGAAATGAACGAATTCTTCTTAAGGCATTGTAGACTAGGTCAGATCAATGTGACCCGACCAGCTAGAGTTACATATAGATGCATATTTAAATCAGTTTGAATTTACATCTTGTGAAGCTCGCCAGTCAAGTCACAAAGATAAGATGACCACAGCTCCGTTTATTGGAAACAGAGAAAGAGTTAGTGAACTCTTGGGATGATACATGTTGATGTATGTAGGTCCCCTGTCTACACATGCCAGGACCGGTTCTTTGTACTTCATTACATTCTCTGATGATCTTTCGAGATTCAGACCTATGTTCCTGTTGAAACACAAGTCCGAACCTTTTGAGATATTCACAGAATATAAGTTAGAAGTAGAGAACCAGAATACGGGTATAAGTATTATGTCCTTTGATGAGATCAAGGAGGAGAATACTTGAGCACGAAAATCCTGGATTATTCTAAAGGAGAATGAGATTCTCTCTCAGCATTACTCCTCTGAATACACCATAGCACGATGGTATATCGAGGCGGAGCAATCACACCCTATGTGATAAGGTGTGCTCTATGATGAGTACTACTGAGTTACCTAATTCCTTAAGGGAGTTATGCACTTGAGAAGCTGCAAACCTATTGAATAAGGTTCGAATCAAATCAGTTGCCTACCACTCCATATGAGATATGGAAAGGGAAGAGCCCATCTCTTAAGTTAGTTAAGATTTGGGGTTGTCCAGCCTATGTCTAAAAGCAAAATCTGGACAAGCTCGAGGCAAAGTCTGTTATGTAGAACTGGAAAGGTTCCAGCTATACAAAATACAGCAGATGATTTGGTACAACCAAAGGATTCAGTAGATACCAACGAACCTCAGCCTCTCCGCCGATCTAGTAGGGTTTCTCACCCACCTGAGAGATACTTCGGTTTCTCTATGACAGTGGGAGCGAGGAATGCATCATGAGATGATGACCCAACTAGTTTCGAGCTGGCCATCAGGAGTAAGACTCTGTAAGAATGGCTGGATGCTTAGCGATCTGAGATGGAATCCATGTACACCAACAAAGTATGGAATTTGGTTGCAATATCTGAAGGGTTAAATCCCCATCAGGAGCAAGTATATCTTGAGAAGATTACTTGGTGTAGATGGAAAAGTTGAGACTTTCAAAGCTAGACTTGTTAAAGCTTTTCGTCATCAACCAGGCGTGGATCATGATGAAACCTTTTCAAGTGACTATGCTTAAGTCCATCCAGATCCTACTTCCCACGGCTACATACCATGACTGCGATATCTGGTGGATGGGTGTCTTGACTGCTTTTCTAAATGATGATTTAGAGAGCGTCTATAAGTACACAGCCAGAGGGCTTCGTAGACAGTGGGAGCAGCGGAAACGTATGCAAGATGCTTTATAGGATAAAGCAGGCATCGCGGAGTTGGAACATCTGTTTTGATGAAGCGGTCAAAGAGTTTGACATCATCAAAATGGTAGATGAACCTTGTATATACAAAAAGGTAGTAGGGAGTATAGTGACGATCCTCGTAAAGTACGTGGATGACATACTCTTGATAAGAAAGGAGTTTCTTATGCTACGCTCGATCAATCTCCGTTTATCACAATGATTCTCCATATAGGATCATAATGATACCTACTAACTCCTGGATTTTGGATCTATGAGATAGATCTAAATGGATGTTAGGATTCTCACTAGTTGTAGTGAGATGGTATCAATCGATCCTGGGGAGAATCACTGGAAGTGTTCCAGGGTGATAAAGACGACTGAGTGTCAGTCGAAGGCATTGTCTTTACCCTCAGTAAAGGGACGGTATGTTGGAAGAGTTCCAGGCTAGATACCGTGACATACTAGACGATAAAGGCAGGATACATCGCTACTTAAGATGCTACCAAAGTGGCTGTCTAGGTGTATATTGGTTCATGAGATGAACTTAGTTCCTACCATTGTGAGACAATGGAGTTGTGGCTTATGCCGAGGAACAACGGTCCCATCAGTGATCCAGACTTATTCTAAGGCAGCATCGCCTGATCATGTAGATAGTTGATCTCCAGGATGATCGAGGTTAGGAGAGTAGACTCAGAGGACAACACAGCGGATCCACTCACAAAGGCCTGTTCCCAGAGAGAGACTTTTATGGGATGGTTGAGTATGAGATACTACAACCACTGCTACAGATGGCCCTAGTGCAAGTGGTGTTAGTTATATGTATGCCCTAGAGGCCATTACTGTACATAGAATGTATATTGTAGTGGATGCTGGGACATATATAGGGAGGACTTTCTTGCTCGACATGATAGTACGCTATCTGGTTGCACTTTATCTTAACATGTATACTTTCTGTCTCTCTGATTACATGTTGATAAAGCCCATAGGATGTGTACTCGACTTCCAGGACTATGATGTAGATCATACTAGTGGGGCCTGGGTAGTCCATGATACATCCTTGAAATGTTCCTAGTCGAGGGAATATCGAGACGGGGCATCGATATTCCAGAGTAGACTAGCGCATATCTTCTCGACCCATGCGATGGGCGATGGATGATCCCATATCCATTGGTGTTTGACATCAAAGATGGTATGCGGGTGCTCAGTGGAGACTGGGTACACTGAACGGACTCGCCGAGAACTCCCAGATGGTATTATACCTCACGTCAGATGGCAGTTCTCTGGTGACACTGGTACAGCTTAGTCTGTTGACCCGAGATCGTCATAGAGTCTTGTGTGTCTCCCACTGTGCTTTGATTTCCACCCTACCACGGCTCTACTGAGTTGTGCAAACAGGTGGTTTTTGGGTACAGTCCCGATTCACATGGAGGCAATGAGCGATAGGAGGGGATTCGTCTCTCCCGGTATTGGGGGTTGATGTTGTGCAATGCTCGACTGGCCATAACAGGAAATCCCTGGCCAGGGTTGCAGTGATATACTGGTAAGAGTTATCAGTAGTTTCACGAATGTTATGGACCCTACGTCGGCATGATTTATCGAGCTATTGGGGTCTGACGTTTACCACCCCTAGGCGAGATATGCGACATATCAGACGAACAGACCGGACCGTACGGTAAGTGTTACTGGTTGGATTCGCAGGAGTATGAGCGGGCTTGCTCGTCGATCTTCTGATCGCTCAATACCCGGGTGGCCGTTACGTTTAGCAGACCGCTTGCGGCTTGTGGATGCTTGATATGATCATCATCTGCTGCCGGCGTATTGACGAGTCTTTAGAGTCCTACACAGAGGTTTCCTGGCTCAAGCGAAACGAAATAGGAGCGCATATGAGATATGTGCGGGACCGAGAATAATGCGTGTATGTGATACCGTATTCCATTCTCGCGACGAATGTGTCGAATGGTTATATGTGATATAACCTGGTTATCGAATCAAGGATTGATTCGATAAGCCGATACATATCATACTAGTCGGTTATATCCGATATGACCGGATCGTTAAATCAAGTGTTGATTTAATGATTTAGTGCATATTTATATATTTGATATATTACTTTGCGTTAACTAGTATTGGTTCACTTTATATGGATTTTCTCACTTGTAATGTGCACATTGTATATGTGATATACATTTGTACATTTGCTTGTATCATGTTTGATGATACATGATTGTTTAAGTGTATGTTAAGAATAAACCATGGTTATTTATATGATTAGGGTTTTATTTCATTTTCTTATTTATTTATCTATTTATTCATTTTGGAAATAATTAGAAAAGGCATAAAGAGAAAATGGTGGCTAATTTTGTTTCATATTGAAGCTTCTTGAAGACTTTGACCTAGTGACCATTTTGTTCTTATCCTTAACCCTAACCATTCCATTAACCATGGTCTTTTCTCTACACTTAACTAAGGTTGAATATATGATAAGTATTGATTTACTTATTATATTTTTTAACTTATCATATATTTCTTTCTTCTTCTTCTTCATGAGCAAGGAAGAAAAAGCTTTCTTCATCAATGGTGAATTGAGCAAATGAGTGAGAAATCCAAAACTAAAGTCTACCCACTTCCTATTTCTTCATCCTCTACCTCTTGCCAAGTAGTAGAGTGTGTTTCCTTCACAAGTCATCATGGTTTGGTGAAGGTGGAGCTTGATCTAGCGATGCCTCGACGTAGATCATCTTCGGCATGGACATCGACGACCTAGCTTGCCCATTCTCCGACGAAGCCGACGCTAGAGCCCGGATTTGATTTGGACAGCGGAGAGGACCTTGTTGCGGAGCTATGGAGGTGGAGCACCGGATCTACAAAGGTTGTATTTCCGTATCTTGTAGTTAAGTGTTAACTAGTTTTCTTTTCGCCTAAATATCTAGTAAACGATCCGTAGTCGGGTTTGTAGGCACCCGTAAAATTTTAATATGGCATGATCGATGACATGTGAGACCTCACTAGGGTGCCTAGGAACCCTACAGTGGTATCAGAGCCTAGCTAGAGCCTTAGGCGATGCGTAGACGAAATTTGAAGTCCGATCGAACCGAAAACCTACATCCAACTTGCTCTCTGTACTTTTTTCTAATTTGTGGATTTTTGCAAATTAAAAATATGCAGAAAAATAAGCAGGGAAATCTAAGAATTACGGTGCAAAAATTACCTAATGATCCCTCAAAAGTGCGACGGAACCGCGGCATTATCGTGCTAATGCGGCCCTTCCGCCGCCTTTTTGTCTTATTAGGCACTCAATTTTGCACAGTAACTCCTATTTTTCAGTGTTGGTTTTCCTGGAATATTTTTTTTCTGAAATCAAGAGTTGAGTATTTTGGGTTGTATAGGGGGTTCGTACATTCGATCGGATTGTCAAATTTTGTCTATGTGTTTTTCCGGATAATTTTTGAATATGTTAAAAAGTTCGACCGGATATAAATACCCAATTTTTCCCCTGTCGGGAAATTTCCAAGTGTTGGTTATTTCTGTAGTTTAATCACGTTCTAAGTAGTGCAAGTAACACGATGGTCCCTCTAGAAGACAACAAACCTTAACTCGATTATGTGACCGTCTTGAACTACCCTTTGAACCTTCGGGTTTGGGGCAGTACGGCGTGCCACATGTGAGGCGTTGGCTTGACCCTTCTACGGCTGGACCGTTGGTACTGAGGCACGAAATGAATGTTTTTAGACTTGTTTCATGTGTTGATCTGTATCGGGAAAACTTGGGTGTTCGATTGTTCGATCGAAAAGTTTAGCATTTTCTATTTATCCGGAATGTGATACAATAATTGGAATTCACAAGAAGTTATGAGATAACTGAATGAATGTTATAAACATAGCAGTTTAGTCTCACTTGATCGGTTGCCACGGAATTTTGATGTGATCAAAATTCCGTCGCAATCACGTAGCGTACGCGGATACTCGCCGGGTAAACTTAATAGACAGCCTCACTCCATAGCCCCGACCAAGTGACTGTAGGAGAACCCCGTCGCCGAAAGCATCCGTTCGGGTGCTCGCGGTAGCGGTGTTCCGCCTTGGTGCACTTCGTCGACGGTATCAGGGGTGCGGCCGTCTACTGAAGTTTGCGACGAGCATTCGATCAGAATGTCGGGAATCCTGTTGAATTGCCCGACTTGATATTGAAAAGTGTTTTCGATAATGAGACTAAAATGCGGGGTTTATAATTGTTAGGCATGCGATGTCTAAGGAATTCATTTGGTCAGGCATGCGATGTCTGAGATGGTTGCGGATTCCAACTGTTGTAGTTTTACACTTTCTTTTCTGTGACCGTAAGTGTAATATGTGATATCGCCGGTTTCGTTGCTATATGTCAACGACAATTGGGATGCGCATATTTACTTACGTTGATGACATGAGATGTTTTGTGTTGCTGGATATGTTATATTGGATCGTCGTGTTTGAATAGCCGGGGTTTTTTTATGTGAGATGAGTGTTTTTCATTTTCATTCATGTAAAAACTTGTATGTAATATTCTTTTATTGGGGCGCTTCCAGGTTGCGGAAGTCGTCACCCGTTGTATATTATTTACTTTTCTGCACTAGGATAGACCCAAGGAGGGGAGCACTAGTAACCGGGTTCTAGGGTCCAGTGGGAGACCAACTCGAGGAGTCGAGTCCGGGTCTCCTAACCCTAGAATTGGTAGGGTTGCTTGCCGCTCTCGTAGGGGTCTAGGGGTGTGGGATTGGCTATTCATCACGACCGTGGAATCCGTGTTTTATACTGGCTCGTATTGAAAACACGGACGTCCTAGTATATCCAATATTTCATATGATTCTTCTGCTGTGCTTTATCTGTGATGTGATCATGTGATGTTCTGTGACAGGTATTATATATAGTATATATGATATATTATATAGACGTTGCTTATGTTTTACACCCGCGCTAGCCCTGCCTCGCTCTGGCGTTAGTTACCTAACCTAACGGTGCAGACGGGACATCGAGGCGAATGCGGATGGCATAAGCGTACGTTATATTTATCTGTGATGGTTAGGTGGACTTAAATGATAGGATATTCATTAATGAGATTAATGAAAGAAAATAAACCTAAATGATGTTGTGGAATCGAATTTCAAAATAAAACAGGTAGCTACAGTTCTTGCTTTGCATCGCGGTGTTCATTATAGAACATCCTGCACCTTATTCGATGAGGAAAGGACCGAGATCCCTTCACCGGGAGTGACTCCTTTAGCAATAACTGGCAGATGCTACAACCCTCGGTTTGTCTTTGATCGCTTCTATAGTTTCCGCTTTGCACAGTGATATATATGATATATCCCGCACCTCATTCGACGAGGAAAGGGCCGACGATCCCTTCACCGGGAGTGACCCCTTTAGCAAAACTAGAAAAGCCTCGAAAACATTCCATTTAAAAACCATTTGATTCCGCAACGAGATCAAGTTCAAAGCGTTAAAGGTTTTCCCAAAAACCAGCCGCAACCCTCCGTCATTTTAGGAAGTAGAGTACTTAGTATTCGTGCTGTGTTTGTTGACCATAGTCAAGGCACAGTGTACGGTAGCTAAGTGATGTCTTCCTACACCGCATATGATGCGATTAGTTAGGACAGTCGCGTGACTTTGTTGACCTTAGTTAAGGGTCATGTGGGTGGGTCTAATTAATCACGAAATGACGGGTAGAACTTGACTAGTACTTATGATTTGTTGACCATAGTTAAGGTCATAGGTGCTAGGGGTAAAAACCTTTATCGGGAGTTTCAAGTGTTGAAATTTGCAATGAGATTGCATACCTTCTATGTGATAGTTGGATCCCGATATCCACTGCGAGTAATTGTTACTCCTGGGAGAGTTTTGCACTTTGCAATTAGCCGATCAAGTAGGTGTCTAGAAAGGTGTCAATGGGGTTACGCCTCTGGGAAAACGAGGTTTACAGTAATTAGGTCCGTGCGAAAGCACGGGGAACCTCCCTCAAAGTACCGACACTGGCCTGGCTGAAAGATTGGCGAACTTGTAGAGTGTAATTAATCCCGGCTAGTCTTTCCTTTTAGGGTTTGAAGGAAGATTTGATAAAAACAGTGGGAGCCATCCTGATTAGATAAAATATATAACCAATCTGATCTTGCAAGAGCGCACGCAGAGTGTTTTCTTCTCTCTCTCTCCTGGTAGCGACCATATCACGCCTTAATCAAGATAATAATACGGAATATTGACCGAACCCGCTTGTTATACTGAGCTGGGGAACATTGGTCCCGCTCCAACTTATAATTGTTATAAGGCAGAGCAGGAAATAGGGGAATACCAGAATTCCTATGCCGCCCAAACGAAGAAAGTGCATATGATGCATCTCCTTCGGGTGTGTTCATTACAAAGAACTGTTTCTCAGTATCCTCTGCATCCTGGGTATATGATACCGGATCAGGATCCCAGATATGTAATATGTTACATAGGGCTACAAAAAGGTAGAAAAACTGAGAACGGGTGATAAGTTTCATGAGGCAGAAAACGGGGCAAGTGTTGCAGCCAAGTCTGTTGGTCACTGTCACCCTGTATTACGAATACATTGATTCCGAACAAATGCTATTAGATACCGAACCTGATATACAAAATCATATCAGTCTCTTTATTACTAAAGAAAGGATATAATTTTGTATTGATGGATAATGTTTTGAACATTTCTTATAATCAAAAGTTGATCGGTTCAGGCACGTTATCTAAAAGCATTGACGTTCTAAATCAAACTACAGTTCTCTGTATACAGAACACACACAAGAGGAAGAGTTCAGAAATGAACGAATTCTTCTTGAGGTATTGTAGACTAGGTCATATCGATGCGACCCGACTAGCTGAAGTTACATTTAGATGCATATTTAAATCAGTTTGAATTTACATCTTGTGAAACTTGCCAGTCATGTCACAAAGATATAATGACACCAGCTCTGTTTACTGGAAACAGAGAAAGAGTTAGTAAACTCTTGGGACTGATACATGATGATGTATGTAAGGTCTCCTGTCTACACATGCCAGGACTGGTTCTTTTTTACTTCATTATATTCTCTGATAATCTCTCAAGATTCAGTCATATGTTCCTGTTGAAACATAAGTCCGAACCTTTTGAGGTATTCACAGAATATAAGTTAGAAGTAGAGAACCAATAACCGGGTATAAGTATTATGTCCTATGATGAGATCAGGGAGGAGAATACTTGTGCGTGGAATCCTTGGACTATTTTAAAGGAGAATGAGATTCTCTCTCAGCATTACTCCTCCGTATACACCATAGCACGATGGTATATCGGGGCGGGGCTATCACACCCTATATGATAAGGTGTGCTCTATGATGAGTACTACTGAGTTACCTTTTTCCTATTGGGAGTTATGCACTTGAGAAGCTGCATACCTATTGAATTAGGTTTGAATCAAATTAGTGCCTACCACTCCATATGAGATATGGTATGGGAAGAACCCATCTCTTAAGCGAGATAAGATTTGGGGTTGTCCGGCCTATGTCAAAAGCAAAATCCGGACAAGATCGAGGCAAGATCAGTTCTGTAGAACTGGAAAGGTTCCAGCTGTACAAAACTGCTAATGATTTGACAGAACCAAAGGATTCAATAGTTTCCGACGAACCTCAGCCTCTCCGCCGATCTAGTAGGGTTCCTCATCCGCCTGAGAGATACCTCGGTTTCTCGATGACAGTGGGAGCAAGGATTGCATCATGAGATGGTGACCCAACTAGTTTCGAGCAGGCCATCGAGAGTAGGGACTTTGTAAGAATGGCTGGATGCTTAGCGATCTGAGATGGAATCCATGTACACCAGCAAAGTATGGACTTTAGCTGCTATATCTGAAGGGTTAAATCCCCATCAGGAGCAAGTATATCTTGAGAAGATTACTTGGTATAGATGGAAAAGTTGAGACTTTCAAAGCTAGACTTATTAAAGGTTTTCGTCATCGACCAGGCGTGGATAATGATGAAACCTTTTTCCAGTAGCTATGCTTAAGTCTATCCAGATCCTACTTACCACGGCTACATACCATGACTACAATATCTGGCGGTTGGGTGCCATGACTGCTTTTCTAAATACTGATTTAGAAGAGAACGTCTATAAGAACACAGCCAGAGGTCTTCGTAAACAGTGGGAGCAGCGGAAACGTGTGCAAGTTGCTTTACATAATGAAGCAGGTATCGCGGAGTTGGAACGTCTGTTTTGATGTGATAGTCAAAGTGTTTGACTTCATCAAAATGGTAGACGAACCTTGTATATAAAAAAAAAGGGGTAGTAGAGAGTAAGGTGGTCATCTTCGTATTGTACGTAGACAACATACTCTTGATAGGAAAAGAGTTTCCTATACTGCGATCGGTCAATCTCCTATTATCACTAGGATTCCCCAAATAGGATAAAAGTGATACCTCCTAAATCCTGAGTTTTCATCTATGAGATAGATGTAATTGGATGTTAGGATTCTCACTAGATGTAGTGAGATGGTATCAATCGATCCTGAGGAGAATCACTGGAAGTGTTCCAGGGTGATAAAGACGACTGAATGTCAGTCACGGGCATTGTCTTTACCCTGAATAGGGGGACGGTATGTTGGAAGATTTCCAAGCTAGATACCGTGACAAACTAGACGATAAAGGCTGGTAACATCGCTATTAATGATACTACCAAAGAGGCAGTTTGGGTGTATATTGGTTCATAGGATGAACTAGGTTCCTGCCATTGTATGACAATGGAAGTGTGGCTTTGGCCCTGGAACCCTGGTCCCATCAGTGACCCAGACATAATCTATGACAGCATCACCTGATCATGGAGATAGTTGATCTCCAGGGTGATCGAGGTAAGGAGAGTAGACTCAGAGGACAACACGGCGGATCCACTCACGAAGGCCCTTTTCCCAAAGAGAGACTTTTATGGGATGGTTGAGTATGAGATACTACAACCACTGCTACAGATGGCCCTAGTGCAAGTGGGAGATTGTTAGTTATATGTATGCCCTAGAGGCCATTACTGTACATAGAATGTATATTGTAGTGGATGCTGGGACATATATAGGGAGGACTTTCTTGCTCGACATGATAGTACGCTATCTGGTTGCACTTTATCTTAACATGTATACTTTCTGTCTCTCTGATTACATGTTGATAAAGCCCATAGGATGTGTACTCGACTTCCAGGACTATGATGTAGATCATACTAGTGGGGCCTGGGTAGTCCATGATACATCCTTGAAATGTTCCTAGTCGAGGGAATATCGAGACGGGGCATCGATATTCCAGAGTAGACTAGCGCATATCTTCTCGACCCATGCGATGGGCGATGGATGATCCCATATCCATTGGTGTTTGACATCAAAGATGGTATGCGGGTGCTCAGTGGAGACTGGGTACACTGAACGGACTCGCCGAGAACTCCCAGATGGTATTATACCTCACGTCAGATGGCAGTTCTCTGGTGACACTGGTACAGCTTAGTCTGTTGACCCGAGATCGTCATAGAGTCTTGTGTGTCTCCCACTGTGCTTTGATTTCCACCCTACCACGGCTCTACTGAGTTGTGCAAACAGGTGGTTTTTGGGTACAGTCCCGATTCACATGGAGGCAATGAGCGATAGGAGGGGATTCGTCTCTCCCGGTATTGGGGGTTGATGTTGTGCAATGCTCGACTGGCCATAACAGGAAATCCCTGGCCAGGGTTGCAGTGATATACTGGTAAGAGTTATCAGTAGTTTCACGAATGTTATGGACCCTACGTCGGCATGATTTATCGAGCTATTGGGGTCTGACGTTTACCACCCCTAGGCGAGATATGCGACATATCAGACGAACAGACCGGACCGTATGGTAAGTGTTACTGGTTGGATTCGCAGGAGTATGAGCGGGCTTGCTCGTCGATCTTCTGATCGCTCAATACCAGGGTGGCCGTTACGTTTAGCAGACCGCTTGCGGCTTGTGGATGCTTGATATGATCATCATCTGCTGCCGGCGTATTGACGAGTCTTTAGAGTCCTACACAGAGGTTTCCTGGCTCAAGCGAAACGAAATAGGAGCGCATATGAGATATGTGCGGGACCGAGAATAATGCGTGTATGTGATACCGTATTCCATTCTCGCGACGAATGTGTCGAATGGTTATATGTGATATAACCTGGTTATCGAATCAAGGATTGATTCGATAAGCCGATACATATCATACTAGTCGGTTATATCCGATATGACCGGATCGTTAAATCAAGTGTTGATTTAATGATTTAGTGCATATTTATATATTTGATATATTACTTTGCGTTAACTAGTATTGGTTCACTTTATATGGATTTTCTCACTTGTAATGTGCACATTGTATATGTGATATACATTTGTACATTTGCTTGTATCATGTTTGATGATACATGATTGTTTAAGTGTATGTTAAGAATAAACCATGGTTATTTATATGATTAGGGTTTTATTTCATTTTCTTATTTATTTATCTATTTATTCATTTTGGAAAAAATTAGAAAAGGCATAAAGAGAAAATGGCTAATTTTGTTTCATATTGAAGCTTCTTGAAGACTTTGACCTAGTGACCATTTTGTTCTTATCCTTAACCATAACCATTCCATTAACCATGGTCTTTTCTCTACACTTAACTAAGGTTGAATATATGATAAGTATTGATTTACTTATTATATTTTTTAACTTATCATATATTTCTTTCTTCTTCTTCTTCATGAGCAAGGAAGAAAAAGCTTTCTTCATCAATGGTGAATTGAGCAAATGAGTGAGAAATCCAAAACTAAAGTCTACCCACTTCCTATTTCTTCATCCTCTACCTCTTGCCAAGTAGTAGAGTGTGTTTCCTTCACAAGTCATCATGGTTTGGTGAAGGTGGAGCTTGATCTAGCGATGCCTCGACGTAGATCATCTTCGGCATGGACATCGACGACCTAGCTTGCCCATTCTCCGACGAAGCCGACGCTAGAGCCCGGATTTGATTTGGACAGCGGAGAGGACCTTGTTGCGGAGCTATGGAGGTGGAGCACCGGATCTGCAAAGGTTGTATTTCCGTATCTTGTAGTTAAGTGTTAACTAGTTTTCTTTTCGCCTAAATATCTAGTAAACGATCCGTAGTCGGGTTTGTAGGCACCCGTAAAATTTTAATATGGCATGATCGATGACATGTGAGACCTCACTAGGGTGCCTAGGAACCCTACAAGTGGGAGATTGTTAGTTATATGTATGCCCTAGAGGACGTTACTGTACATAGGATGTATATTGTAGTGGATGCTAGGACATATATAGGGAGGACTTTCTTGCTCGACATGATAGTATGCTATCTGGTTAAACTTTACCTTAACGTGTATACTGATTGTCTCTCTGTTACATGTTGGTAAAGCCTTTAGGATCTGTACTTGACTACCTGGACTATGATGCGGATCATACTAGTGGGGACATGGTAGTCCATAAGTACATCCTTCAAAGTCCCTAGTCGTGGGTGTATCGAGACGGGGCATCGATATACCAGTGTAGACTAGCGCATACCTTCTCGACCCATACAGATGGGCGATGGATGATCCCATATCCATTGGTGTTTGACAACAGAGATGATATACGGGTGCTCAGTAGAGACTGGGTACACTGGACGGACTCGCCGAGAACTCCCAGATGGTATTATACCTCACGTCAGATGGCAGTTCTCTGGTGACACTGGTACAGAGTAGTCTGTTGACCCGAGATCGTCATAGAGTCTTGTGTGGTTCCCACTGTGCTTTGATTTACATCTTACCACGTCCAAGAGGGCGTGCAAAACGGTGGTTTTTGGGTACAGTCCCGAGTCACATGGAGGCAATGAGCGATAGGAGGGGATTCGTCTCTCCCGGTATAGGGGGTTGATGTTGCGCTGTGTTCGATTGGCTATAACAGGAAATCCCTGGCCAGGGTTGCTGAGATTTACTGGTAAGTGTTACCAGTAGTTTCTCGAATAGTTATAGACCTCATATCGACACGACTTATCGAGCTATTGAGGTCTGACGTTTACCACCCCTAGGCGAGATATGCGACATATCAGACGATCAGACCGGACTGTACGGTAGTGTTACTGGTTGGATTCACTGGAGTGTGAGAGGGCTTGCTCGTCGATCTTCAGATCGCTCAATACCCGGGTGGCCGTTACGTTTAGCAGACCGCTTGCGGCTTGTGGATGTTTGATATGATCATCATCTGCTGCCGGCGTATTGACGAGTCTTTAGAGTCCTACACAGAGGTTTCCTGGCTCAAGCGAAACGAAATAGGAGCGCATATGAGATATGTGCGGGACCGAGAATAATGCGTGTATGTGATACCGTATTCTATTCTAGCGATAAATGTATCGAATGGTTCTATGTGATATAACCTAGTTATCGAATCAAGTATTGATTCGATAAGCCGATACATTGAATACTAGTCGGTTGTGTGCGACATGACCGGATCATTGAATCAAGTGTTGATTTAATGATTTAATGCATAATTATATATTTGATATATTACTTTGCACTAACTAGTATTGGTTCACTTTAAACGGATTTTCTCACTTGGATTGCACAAGTTGTATATGTGATATACTTTTGTGCACTTCATTGTGTCATGTTTGATGATACATGTTACCTTGGATTTGTGTAAAGATTAAACCATGGTTGTGAGAGTGGTTAGGGTTTTGTTTATTCACTAATTATCCTTTTATTCATTTATTCATTCTTTTTGGAGAAATGATAAGCATAAAGGAAAATGGTGGCTTTGTTTGTATTCTAGTTGAAGCTTCATGAAGCTTTGACCAAAGTTACCATTTTGTCTCGTGCTTAACCCTAACCACTCCATTAACCCTAGTTTAATCTCTACACTTGACCATGGTTCAATATATGATAAGTATTGATTTTCTTTTTAAAATCAATTAACTTATCATAACTATTATCTTCTTCTTCCTCATTTTTCTTCAAGTGAAGAAAGCAAAGTCATCAATGGTGATTGATGATAAAGAGTGAGAAATCCAATTCTAAAGTCTACCCACTTCCTATTTCTTCATCCTCTACCTCTTGCCAAGTAGTAGAGTGTGTTTCCTTCACAAGTTATTAGGGCTTGGTGAAGGTGGAGCTTGATTTAGCGATGCCTCGACGTAGATCATCTTCGGCATGGACATCGACGACCTAGCTCGCTTTTTCTCCGACGAAGCCGACTCTAGAGCCCAGATTCCTTTTGGACAGCGGAGACGACTTCGTTGCGGAGCTATGGAGGTGGAGCACCAGATCTACAAAGGTTGTATTTCCGATTCTCTTAGTTAAGTGTTAACTAGTTAGCTTTTTCGCCTAGAAATCTAGCAAACGATCCGTAGTCGGGTCTCTCGGCACCCGTAAAATTTTATAATGGCATGTTCGATGCCTTGTGAGACCTCATTAGGGTGCCTAGGAACCCTACATACGCTAGTCTACTCCGGAGTATCGATGCCCTTTCTCGATAGTCCAACGACTAGGGACCTGTATAAGGATGTGCTTAAAGATCACCCAGCTCCCACGAGTGTGAGCGCCATCACAACGCTGGTAATCAAGCAAATATCCTAAGGGCTCTACTAATATGTATATCAGCAATATGCTAAAAGAAACACATGCACATATTAAAGCAGAGACAAACCAAGTAGCATACTACCATTTCGAGCAAGATTGTATATACAACTGTGAATATCCCAAGCTTCCATCAAGTAATATACAAACTAGTATGATACATTAATGGCCTGTAGGGCATATACACTAACAACAGAGCCACGCCATTAACCTAGTCTAGCTTTGTCTAGTATGTTTAAAGCTTCGATCGAACAAAAATCCCAAAACCGCATTTTCATGTATATCAGTTCTCTGGCGAAATTTTTTTGCCTCCAAAATTTTTTCAGGCTGTTGCAGAATGATGTGCAGAGTTTTATAAGATCACTGTAAAATTTTGGTGACATGATCCTTCAATAGGGCCGCGGAACCGCGGCCATAACCCCACTTTGGCCATGGTTCCACCGCAGGAATTAAGCTTCAGTTCACCAATTTTTTCCAGTGGGCTTCTGTGTTGAAAATATAGGTTTTGGTATATTCTTTTTGGGCCTAGAATTTCTTTGTGTACTACAGTAGTGCTTGGGGCCCACTTGGTAAAATTCAAAAATTTTAAACACATTAGTTCACAATATTTACATTATATCTGCGACCGTGAATGTCACTTGATCGGTAAATCCTGTCTAACTGCTATAGCCTAGTTAGACGGATTTGCGAACGTGACATTCACGTTGATGTTCTGTGATTGTGCTGTGTTGTTGCGGATTGGTTATGGGGGATAGCCTGGATGCAATGCTTGTACAGTTTTGTTTGTATTATGTACATTTGTTATTGCGGGGCGAGCGTCCGACATGTGGACTGCCGTCACTGCCTGTTTGTATTATTCTTTTGGGGCACGACCGGGTCGAGGTCGATGTACCCATTGTATGTATATTTTACTTTCTTTACTAGGATTACCCCGCGGAGGGGTGCACGGATAGCCGGGTTCTAGAGGGAAACGGGCCCGCATCTCATAGTGTTGAGACGGAGGGGGCCTCACTCTAGAATTGGCTGGCTATTCGCCGCACTCGTAGGGGGTACAGGTTGATCCAGGAGGGGTGCCCAAGTTACCGGATTCCGCGAAGTGCTGGGTGGTCCATTCACGTTGCTGAAGGGGGCTGCCTCGCTTCAGGTTTTGGCGGGTAACTTGCCGCGCCCGTAGGGGTCTAGGATTTCATTGCACAGGCTATCCACACGACCAGGGGAACGTCGGGTTTTAGTAGCGGCTCTGTGAAACCCGGGG
Source organism: Agapanthus africanus (assembly GCA_030015575.1). NCBI lineage: Eukaryota > Viridiplantae > Streptophyta > Magnoliopsida > Asparagales > Amaryllidaceae > Agapanthus > Agapanthus africanus. The sequence continues at coordinate 309,155,622 of CM057344.1, read as the reverse complement.
TTCCCAGATATCTGTATTGTTCTGTGATGCTTATTACATTTCTGTGATGTTGCATTTTACCACGCCTTGAGCGAAATATTATATATTGATATATATACTAGTAGATGTTGTATATGTTTTGCATCCGCGCTATTCCAGTCCGCTCTGTCGTTAGTTAACTAACCTAACGGGTAATGACGGGACCCAGTGGCGAATGCGGATGACATATACGTACGTCATTATTTTCGTTCTTTATTGGTGTGATCAATTGATGGGACTGCATTGATTCGGATCAATGCAAGTAAAACAAACCTATTCTGATGTTGTTGGAACATTTTTCAAAAAGCTGTTATTGCAAGGACGTTCACTTTTGTTTTGCACAGTGATATTCAGTTGGAATATCCTGCTCCTCAGTCGACGAGGCAAGGGCCGAGATCCCTTCACCGGGAGTGACCCCTTGGACAAAAGTTTGCGTCAGGGCAATAACATCATTATAGTCGTTTACTTTTGCTTTGCATCGTGGTATTCAGTTGGAATATCCTACACCTCATTCTACGGGGAAATTGCCGAGATCCCTTCACCGGGAGTGACCTCTTTAGCAAAGGTTTTCGTCACTATATTTTTATAAAGCTATCCAGTTCCTTCAACGATATCAAGTTCATTACGTTAATGGTTTTCGCCAGAAACCATTCGTAGCCCTCCGTCGTTTCATATGGATGGTCAATAGTATTCAAGCTGTGTATGTTGGCCAAAGTCAAGGCACCAGTGATTGGTAGCTATTGGGTATTCATATGCAGCATAGATAGATGCGTTGGTTTGGGACAGTCGTACTACTATTTTAGCCAAAGTCAAGGGTATGTACGGGTGGGTTCAAATTAACCTACAGAATGAGGGGTAGAACTTTACATGTGACTTATGATATGTTGGCCAAAGTCAAGGTCATAAGAGCACGGGGCAAAAATCACATCGAGAGTTTCTAAAGAAACTGAAACTTTCCAGATATGCGCATACCTTCTAGAGTGTGATAACGTGAGCGGATTACGTCACGTTATCATGCAATGATAGTTGGATCCCGATTCCCACTGATGAGTTGGTTTACTCCTCAGGTGATCCCGACTAATTCTTCTTTCAGGTTTGGAGGAGAATTTGACGGTACAGTCGGAGGTTTCCAGATTAGATAAATTGGTAACCATTCTGATCTAGGTTAGAGTGCACGCTGAGTGTTTCTTTTCTCTCTTTCTTTGGCAGCGACCATTGACCCGACCCTAGACTATGACTCAGTGACCAAGTTGACCGAACCTTCTTATAAGACTGGCTTTTGGATTGTCAGAGTTGCAAACCTCATTGCCACTCCTACTTTTACCCTTCTCTCCAGGACACCCCGTATTACTACGAACGTCCACTTCCATTGGATAAAACCATCATATGGTTATTTACGAACTCGAAGTAATTTATTCGAGGATGGTTTCCGGTCCTGGAGAAAACGAATAGGACTATTCAGTTGTCTTTTCATTTCTCTTCTCTCAGGTTGCGAGTGCCCCTTAGATTAGGGGATAGTACACCTATTACGCAAATTGGATAGTCTTCTTCCAAACCATAGGCAGATACCGACCGGTAGCGAATGAAGATGTTGGATATATATGCCCTAGAGGCCTACATTGTATAGGATGCTTGGGATATGTATGTACATGACAGTCTTGCTTGATATGATAGTACGCTATTTGGTTTGACTTTGTCTTAACGTATGATATTTTTTACTTGGTATTTATATATATATATATATATGTTGATAAAGCCCATAGGGTGTTTTGTCTGACTACCGGCGTTGTGATGGCAGTCATACTAGTGGGAGCTGGATAGTCAATAGGCACACCCTTAGATGTCCCTGGTCGCAGGAGTATCAAGATTGGGCATCGATACTCCGGAGTAGACTAGTGTATACATATCTAGACCCTGACGAGGGGCAATGGATTGGTCCCGCAACCATTGGTGGTGTTCACCTAAGATTGTATACAGATGCTCACTGGGTGTGAGTACACCGGACAGGACTCGCCGAGAACTGACTAGATGGTATTATACCTAACGTCAGATAGCAGTTCTCAGGTGACATGTATGCAGATAGTCCGTTGACTTAAGGTCATCATTTGTCTTGTGTGAGTTCCCACTGTGCTTTGATTATTACCCTACCACAGCTCAAATGAGTCGTGCAAACAGGTTCCAGTTGGGCACAGTCCCGAGCCACGTGGAGGCAGTAAGCGACTGTTAGGGATTCGTCTCTCCCGGTATAGGGAGTTGATATCGCACTGTGGTCGGTTGGTCATTACCATAAGTCCCTGGCCAGGGCTGATTGAGAATTACTGATGGAATGATCAGTAGATTCTCGGGTGGTCTTGAACCATACCGACACGACTTGTACGGTTATTAGGGGTCTGACGTCCACCACCTCCCTAGACCATACATGCGATACTCTTAGACGAACAGACCGGACTGCACGGATATTGTCACAGACAGGCTCAGTAGGATTTCAGATGGGTTACCTCATCAGCTTTCTTATCGACAACTACCTGGGGACCGTTACGTACAGCTAGTGCCGCTTGCGGTCTGTGGTTAAACCCACTGCCAGCGTAGTACTCGAGTCTTTAGAGTCCCACACAGAGATTTCCCAAACCCATGCGAAAAGATATAGAGGTCGTATGGTTTTACGGCAAAGGTTCGGACGCATACGTGTTTGAACGCACGTACGACATTCGGACAGTTTTTACTAGCCGGCTTTGGTTTAAGCCAGATTCTAGTATCAGGTTATTGGATTTATACAGTCTAAAGTTTTTCCGTGTTTTCACGGATGAGAGGGGCGTTCTCGTAATTTTTCGAGAAGCTTCTAGAAGGATGTGACATGGAGGGAGAGGTGGCATTTTCCATTAATGATTTAGTGACTCATTATGAGTGATTCATCATGTCATTAATGCATTATTAAATGCTTAATGACTCACATAATGAATCACCCACTTGCATTAATGAAACATGATGAATAATCTCATATTATTCATTTCTTTTTATTCATTATGTTTCATATATCTAGTGAGAAGCTTTTTCATTTTCATTATAATTATCATTATCATCTTCTCACTCTCTCTCTCTTCAAGTTCTCTCTCCTTCACCAAACCTAATCCTACCCTCATGAGTTGAGAACAAGGATTAGGAAAGACTAATTACTCCATAACCTATCTCTACATCACCTTAGCTACTCTATTTAGCAACTAGAGAAACTAAGTAACCTCAAGTTTAGAGGTTATAGCTTGGATTAGGGTTCTCGGGTGGATCGTCTATCACGGAAGAAATCCGAAGAGGACGTGGAGATCCAAAGAGGCCGTAGATAACATTAAGACGAAGGACTAGAACCGTTTGGTATAATCTCTTAACATAGTAGTTTAGAACTCTATAGTTTTTGTTAAAACTTGTTTAGCAAACGATTCATACGGTTATTCGATGTTTAATCATAGAACAAGATTGTTATTCATATTTCCGCCTCCCCATTGGTATTGGGGTGTTGAACATCGACTCACAGTGGTATCAGAGCCTAGCTAAACAGTATTTAACACACTTGCAAATTTGTATGAATTTCGAACGGAAAAACAAACCGGAAAAACCCCGATATCATGTACTTTCTGTCGAATTTTAAATGAGGTCCAAAAATTTTTCAGGGACCTTCAGAATGACCTAAATGAATGTATGAGAACACCCAAGAAAATTGGGCTCATGAATCGGCCATAGCGCCGCGGAACCGCGGCCGATCCTACCGATCCGCCGTGATTCCGCCGCGCTTTGGACGATTCATCATCCTAAGTTTCTTGAGTTGATTCTCTGTGATATTTGGTGTTTTCTGGTAATTTTTATTTTTGCTCAGGTTTCAGATTTACAGAGAAGTATTGGAGCAAAATTAAATGTGTTTAATCGATCGAAATGATACAGTATTTGCTTGTTTGATTATATCTGTGAAATGTTTTATGTGTTCGTAAATCTCCCCTAACTGCTAGTATGACGGTTGGTAGGGGGTTGCATATATCTGTGATGTTATATATAACTGTTTGTGTATATAAACTGTATTGGACTGTTGTGGTGTTTAGCCGGGTTTTGTGATGGGTTTTTGTATTAATTCATTTGATGTAAATGTAATAAGTTGTAATATTATTTTGCGGGGCACATCCAGGTTGCGGTTGTAGCCACCGTTGTATTATTTCTTTTTACTGTTTTTGCTCCTAGGATAGACCCAAGGTGGGGTGCACAAACTACCGGATATTTTGAAGTGTTGGGGCATACCGCTTCACTTCTGGTACTTGGCGGGTAGTTTGTCGTACCCGTAGGGGTCTGGGGTGGGAAAATTGCTATTCATCACAACTGTGTAATCCGTCTTTCATTGCAGGCTCAAAAGAAATGCGGATTGCTTGCAAATCCAATATTGTTTATCTGTGATCTGGAATGCTTATTATTGCGTCTGACGAATGTACAATATCTATATATGATAGCTATTTAGACGTCGCTTATGTTTTACACCCGCGCTAGCCCAGCCCCCGCTCTGTCGTTAGTTAAGTAACCTAACGGGTGATGACGGGACCCCGTGGCGAATGCGGATGGCATAAGAGGACGTTGTATTTTCGTTGTTATCTGTAATGATAGGTTAAAGATGGGACGCATTATTATTAATGCAAAGAAAATAAAACCTAAACTGAATCGTTGGAACAATTTCTAAAAACCACTCGGTTTTCTTGAAAAAGCAAATTTTAATGCGGAGCTTAAACCACTCCTTTTAAAAGCTATCTTAGTTCCTTCGATCAAATCAAGTTCACTACGTTAACGGTTTTTTGCCAAAAACCAGCCATAACCCTCCGTCATTTCAGATAGACAGCACATCGTATTCATGCTATGCTTGTTGGCCTACGTCAAGGCATAGTGAATGGTAGCAGTGTGTGTGCCTATTTGTAGCATAGATAGATGCATTTGTTTAATACAGACGTACACCTTGTTGGCCTACGTCAAGGGCTTGTACGATGTATTTAAATTGATCAGGACAACGACGGGTAGAACTTGACTTGCGTCTTATGACTTGTTGGCCTACGTCAAGGTCTATAAGAGCTTGGGGTAAAAATCACATCGGGAGTTTCAAACATAAAGGAAACTTGCAGATTTAGCTTACCTTCTGGAGTGTGGTGACTAGAGTGGCTTCCATCTAGGGCATCATGCAATGATAGTTGGATCCCGATCCCACTGATGAGTAGGATTACTCTCGGGAATTTCTCTCACTTAACAATCAATGCTATAAACCAAGTAGGTGCCTAGAAAGGTGTTAGAGGGGCTACGCCTCCAGGGAAAAGAGGTTCTTTAATTAAGGAACTTCGCGAAAGCGTTGGAAAACCTCCCTCGAAGTACCAACACCAGCCTGGCTGAAAGGTTAAGCAAGAATTGTAACGTGTGATTAAATCCTGACTAGTTCTTCTTTTAGGTTTTGAAGAAGGATTTGAGGAAACAGTGGGAGCCATCCTGTTTAGATAAAATAATAACCAATCTAAACTTGCAAGAGCATATGCTGAGTGTTTTCTTTTCTCTCTCTGGCAGCTACCATGACTGGACTAAAACTATTACTTGAAAAGAATATACTGACCGGGCAGAACTATAAAGATTGGCTAAGGAACGTCAATATTGCGCTGACTTATGACAAAGTTGCATATGTTACCACCGTTGTTCCTCCCCTTATCTCAGGACCAGATTCCTCAGTTGCGGACAAGGAAGTTCGTAAAACCTGGGATCTAGACTGTGAGCGAGCTAAGTGTATCGTGCTGGCGTCCATGAATAATGAACTCCAGAAAAAGCACGAGAGTATGGATATTGTATCCATATTCCTCCATTGCAAGGAATTGTATGGTGAACACTCCCGTATCGCGAGGTACGAAACCTCAAGGAAACTCTTCCAGATGAGGTTAGCTCCAGGATCGCCTATTGGAGAGAACGTCCTCAAAATTATCACCCTCATTGAGGAACTCGCAAACCTGGGATGCGTGCTAGAGAATGATTTGTATATCGACTTGATTTTGCAGTCCCTTCCCCACACCTTCTCTCAGTTCGTGCTGAACTTCAACATGCACGAAATGGAAGCGGATCTTCCAAAGCTCCTCAATATGTTGAGGGTAGCAGAGACCTCCTTCAAAAAGGAGAAGACCCCCGTTCTGTATGTTGGCCAATCATCTTCTTCTAAATCTAAAGCGAAAGCTAAAGGGAAGAAGAAGATGAAAGCCACCAAACCGAAGGGTGGGGTCAAGAAGGTGCAGGGAACGAACAAGGCAGGAAGGGTGAAGGCAGAAAAGAACGAGTGCTTCTATTGTCACAAGCAAGAGCACAGGAAGAAGGACTGTTTGGCCTTTAAAGCCAAAGACATGAAGCAAGCTGTTGCTTCTTCTTCAGGTGTGTTCGTAATCGAAAATTGTCTTTCAGTAAACTCTACTTCATGGATACTTGATACCGGTTCTGGTTCTCACATCTGTAATTCTTTGCAGGATCTGAGAAATAGTAGAGTACTGGGGGCAGGTGATATGACTCTCCGGATGGGCAATGGAATGCATGTAGATGCAGTTGCAATAGGGGAATATCACCTAGGGTTGAATAGTGGACACATTTTGTTATTGTATAGCTGTTTTTGTATTCCCAGTATGTTGTGTAATATTATATCAGTATCTTTGTTGTCTAATAAAGGATATAATTTTGTGCTTGAAAGAAATGTCATGAACATTCTCCTAAATCAAGAACTGATTGGGTTTGGCACACTGGAAAACGGCATATACATATTTAATCAACCTCAAATTTTCAATATTCAAAACACACGTAAAAGAAAGGCTCCAGATTCGAATCAAGCCTTCCTATGGCATTGTAGACTTGGTCATATAAATGAAACAAGGTTGACTAAGTTACATAAAGATGGATATCTAGATCCGTTTGAATATTTATCATATGCAACTTGTTAATCATGTATCAAAGGAAAAATGACCAAATATCCGTTCACCGTACACGGAGAAAGAGCCACTGAACTCTTGGGACTAGTACACAGTGATGTATATGGTCCGATGTCTATACATGCACGAAGTGGTCACTCCTACTTCATCACATTTACTGATGACTTCTCTAGGTATGGACATGTGTTCTTAATAAAGCATAAGTCCGAGACTTTTGAGAAGTTTAAGGAGTATAAAAATGAAGTAGAGAAACAAACTGGTAAAAGCATCAAGACACTTCGATCTGATCGAGGTGGAGAATACTTAAGTACCAGTTTCCTTGAATACTTAAAACCAAATGGAATTCTCTCTCAGCTTACTCCACCTTATACACCTCAGCATAATGGTGTATCAGAAAGAAGGAATCACACGCTATTAGATATGGTTCGTTCAATGATGAGTAGTGCTGAGTTGCCACTTTCCTTCTGGGGATTTGCTCTAGAATCAGCCGCATACCTATTGAATAGAGTTCCAACTAAGTCCACTCCATATGAAATGTGGTGTGGGAAGAGACCATATCTCAAGTATATCAAGATATGGGGGTGTCCGGTATATGTTAAAAAGTATAATCCGGACAAGCTCGAAGCACGATCGGTTTTATGCAAGTTTGTAGGATACCCCAAGCATTCAAGGGTGTACATGGTCTACCACACTGAAGAACAAAAGGTGTTTGTCGCTCGTCACATTGTCTTCTTAGAAAGCGAATTTCTTGCAAAAGAAATTAGTGGGAGCGCGGTAGAACTGGAAGAAATTCCAGAACCTCAAACTGCAACCGAAGACTTAGAAGAATCTCAGATTTCAATAGAACATGACGAACCAACGCCACTCCGCAGATCTAGTAGGCTTTCTCATCCTCCTGAAAGATACTATGGTTTTCTTCTTGATGGGGATCGAGAGGATTGCATCATCGATGATGATGAGCCTACTAGTTTTCAGCAGGCTATCACGAGTAGTGACTCAGTGAAGTGGCTGGATGCAATGAGATCCGAAATGGAATCCATGTACACCAATAAAGTATGGACTTTAGAAGTTGCTCCTCCTGGGGGAAAACCAGTTGGGTGCAAATGGATCTTCAAAAAGAAAATTGGTACATTTGGACAAGTAGAAACCTACAAAGCTAGACTAGTAGCAAAAGGTTTTCGTCAAAGACCAGGACTGGACTATGATGAAACTTTTTCACCAGTAGCTATGCTTAAATCCATTCGGATCATGCTTGCTATTGCTGCCTTCCATGACTATGAAATCTAGCAAATGGATGTAAAAACAGCTTTTCTAAATGGGCATCTAGAAGAGAGTGTTTACATGGATCAACCAGAAGGTTTCTTAAACAGTGGGAGCAGTGGAAGAGTGTGCAAATTGCTTAAATCCATTTATGGGTTAATGCAAGCATTGCGAAGTTGGAACATTTGCTTTGATGAAACAGTCAAGGAATTTGACTTTATCAAAAATGTAGATGAACCATGTATTTATAGGAAGATTGTAGAAGAAGCAGTAGTCTTCCTCGTTTTGTACGTCGACGACATACTACTAATAGGGAATGATATCCCTATACTACAATCAGTAAAGCTCTTCTTGTCACAGAAATTCTCCATGAATGACTTGGGAGATGCATCATACATTCTGGGCATTAAGATCTATCTCGATAGATCTAATAGAATATTGGGACTTTCACAGTCCAGGTATATAGACACTATACTAAAGAGATTTAGTATGGAAGATTCCAAGCGCGGCAATATGCCCGCTTGTCACGGAATCACCCTGTCTAAAGAGATGTCTCCAAAGACTGATGAAGAGAGGGCTCGCATGGGCATTATACCCTACGCTTCGGCGGTAGGATCAATAATGTATACGATATTATGTACCAGACAGGATGTAGCTTACGCACTTAGTGTGGTAAGCAGGTATCAGTCTGACCCAGGTGAGAAACATTGGAGAGCGGTGAAGAACATTCTCAAGTACCTGAGAAGGACTAAGGAGATGTTCTTGATTTACGGTAATGAGGACCTCTAGGTAGAGGCTTTTACCGACTCCGGCTTCCAAAGTGACAAGGATGATTCTAAATCCATTTCGGGTTTTGTGTTTACCCTCAATGGAGGAGCGGTATGTTGGAAGAGTTCCAAACAAGATACCGTCGCAGACTCAACTATGGAGGCTGAGTATATAGCTGCTAGTGAAGCCGCAAAAGAGGCTGTCTGGATGAGGAAGTTCATTTCTGAACTTCAGATGGTTCCGTCCATTGCTAATCCACTACCTTTGTATTGCGATAACAATGGCGCTGTAGCTTTAGCGAAGGAACCAAGGTCCCATCAGAAATCCAGGCTTATCTTAAGGCGGTTTCACCTGATCAGGGAGATCGTGGATCGTCGGGAGATCGAGATACGGAGAGTGGACAAAAAAGACAACACGGCAGATCCATTCACCAAGGCCATTCCTCAAGTACAGTTCGAGAGGCATTTTGAGATGTTGGGCATGCGGTACGCAAGCAACTGGATCTGGTAGAGACAGTGGGTACTCATTGCGCCAATTATAGGCCTTAGTGCAAGTGGGAGATTGTTGGATATATATGCCCTAGAGGCCTACATTGTATAGGATGCTTGGGATATGTATGTACATGACAGTCTTGCTTGATATGATAGTACGCTATTTGGTTTGACTTTGTCTTAACGTATGATATTTTTTACTTGGTATTTATATATATATATATATGTTGATAAAGCCCATAGGGTGTTTTGTCTAACTACCGGCGTTGTGATGGCAGTCATACTAGTGGGAGCTGGATAGTCAATAGGCACACCCTTAGATGTCCCTGGTCGCAGGAGTATCAAGATTGGGCATCGATACTCCGGAGTAGACTAGTGTATACATATCTAGACCCTGACGAGGGGCAATGGATTGGTCCCGCAACCATTGGTGGTGTTCACCTAAGATTGTATACAGATGCTCACTGGGTGTGAGTACACCGGACAGGACTCGCCGAGAACTGACTGGATGGTATTATACGTAACGTCAGATAGCAATTCTCTGGTGACATGTGTGCAGATAGTCCGTTGACTTAAGGTCATCATTTGTCTCGTGTGAGTTCCCACTGTACTTTGATTATTACCCTACCACGGCTTAAAGGAGTCGTGCAAACAGGTTTCAGTTGGGCACAGTCCCGAGCCACGTGGAGGAAGTGAGCGACTGTTAGGGATTCGTCTCTCCCGGTATAGGGAGTTGATATCGCACTGTGGTTGGTTGGTCATTACCATAAGTCCCTGGCCAGGGCTGATTGAGAATTACTGATGGAATGATCAGTAGATTCTCGGGTGGTCTTGAACCATACCGATACGAGTTGTACGGTTATTAGGGGTCTGACGTCCACCACCTCCCTATATCATACATGCGATACTCTTAGACGAATAGACCGGACTGCGCGGATATTGTCACAGACAGGCTCAGTAGGATTTCAGATGGGTTACCTCATCAGCTTTCTTATCGACAACTACCTGGGGACCGTTACGTACAGCTAGTGCCGCTTGCGGTCTGTGGTTAAACCCACTGCCAGCGTAGTAGTCAAGTCTTTAGAGTCCCACACAGAGATTTCCCAAACCCAGGCGAAAAGATATAGAGGTCGTATGGTTTTACGACAAAGGTTCGGACGCATACGTGTTTGAACGCACGTACGACATTCGGACAGTTTTTACTAGCCGGCTTTGGTTTAAGCCAGATTTTAGTATCAGGTTATTGGATTTATACAGTCTAAAGTTTTTTCGTGTTTTCACGGATGAGAGGGGCGTTCTCGTAATTTTCCGAGAAGCTTCTAGAAGGATGTGACATGGAGGGAGAGGTGGCATTTTCCATTAATGATTTAGTGACTCATTGTGAGTGATTCATCATGTCATTAATGCATTATTAAATGCTTAATGACTCACATAATGAATCACCCACTTGCATTAATGAAACATGATGAATAATCTCATATTATTCATTTCTTTTTATTCATTATGTTTCATATATATAGTGAGAAGCTTTTTCATTTTCATTATAATTATCATTATCATCTTCTCACTCTCTCTCTTCAAGTTCTCTCTCCTTCACCAAACCTAATCCTACCCTCATGAGTTGAGAACAAGGATTAGGAAAGACTAATTACTCCATAACCTATCTCTACATCACCTTAGCTACTCTATTTAGCAACTAGAGAAACTAAGTAACCTCAAGTTTAGAGGTTATAGCTTGGATTAGGGTTCTCGGGTGGATCGTCTATCACGGAAGAAAGCCGAAGAGGGCGTGGAGATCCAAAGAGGCCGTAGATAACATTAAGACGAAGGACTAGAACAGTTTGGTATAATCTCTTAACATAGTAGTTTAGAACTCTATAGTTTTTGTTAAAACTTGTTTAGCAAACGATTCATACGGTTATTCGATGTTTAATCATAGAACAAGATTGTTATTTATATTTCCGCCTCCCCATTGGTATTGGGGTGTTGAACATCGACTTATAGAAGAAAACCAATTAGCCTAACAACGGTGTACAGAAGGTATTGAGTTAAAACAAAGAAAGGGATTAGAAGGAGGGCAAAGTAAATTGCGACTGCTATTCACGACCAAACCAAGTATTTCTTTACCACTTCCACTTCACCTTTGTATTTCTCCAGAACACTCCGTATCACTACGAAGATCAACAGTTTATTGGATATTCGATCGTATGGTTATATACGAACTCGAAAGGAACTTGTTCCAGTTCGGGGATGGATTCTGGTTCAGGAAAAATAGGAGTAAGGTTTATTCAGGTGTCTTTTATCTTCACCTTCTCTCGCATTGCGAGTGCACCTAGGATTAGGACAGTACACCCATTATGCTTATTGGATAGTCTTCTTCCAAACCATAGGCTGGTGTCGAACGGTAGGGAAGGAAGAAAACCATTTGGCCTAAAGGGGTGTACAGAAGGTAATGACTAAAGACATATGAAGGGATGTGGAGAGATGGCAAAGAAATATACGGTTACAGTTGTGAATCTGGATAATGGAAGAGGCATTACTAGGAATACCCAGATACCCCATCGAAACATTTCAATGTTTCAGTTTCACTGTGTACGGTTAAAAGAAAACTGATTTCCCAATTAGACACTTGCTCCAGGGTATGTATTTACCAGGTATGATTCTCAAATCTGTATGGTTTTACAGATGATGATTGGGAGTAAGTTATTGGGAATCAGGTGATCATCCTCATTATATCGGAATTCGTTGTAATTGATGATATCTGAGGAAGTCACCTGGGTTGTTTGCCGGACGGCGAATATTTGGTTTTGAATATCCGTTATAATGCACCAATTTCAAGTTGATATATCTGTATGTCTATTTTTATAGAGTGAGATATACTTTTTTGAAATTATGTCGATGACATTTACCTATATCAGTTGATGGTTAGGTAAGGACATTAAACATCCAGTGTCCATTAGGACAGATGGGATGGTCTTCGTACTATATTCAGTTTACTTATGACTTCTCTAGTTCTTAGACAGGTGTTTCGTAGAAACACAGGGTCCAAGTTTTGAGAAGTTATAGGTATAAGAGTAAAGTAGAGAACCAGATGTTGCAAGTATCGGGATTCTTCAAGGTGATCAAAGATGTAGATACTTGTGTATGGTATTCAGTTGATAGTAATGATTAAGAGAACTTGCTTCTCTTTCAGGTTACTCATAATTGGAAGCACTCCTAAGTTGAGTAACCCTGATCGGCCTCCTTCCATTTAGTTGACATGCACTGGAGACAGCTGCATGATTTGAATCTGGTTCAATTAAATCAGTGCCTCTGTTTCTATATTGGATATAGAACAGTTCATATCTTGACATTGTTAAGGTACGGGGAGTTGTCCGGCTTATACTTAAAACCAGACTCTAGATAACTCAAGGCACGTTTCTGTAATGGCTGTTTGTGGGTTGACCCAGGCTATGACGAGGGTTGACTTTCTACCATCTGGAAGATCAATGGTGATATTGTTCTTGACTCGCCACAGTTTTAACAAAAATGGATTTTTTCAGAAAACGGTAATGGGAGTATGGTAGAACTGGAAGTGATTCCAGAACCGCAAACGATTGCTGAAGATTTGATAAGAACCTAAAGATTCAATCTGGTTTGACATTCCATTGGCCACACAGCAGATATGGTGGGTAACCTCAGGCATTCGAGAGGTACTTCGGTATGCTTAAGGACGGTGGCAGGGAGGTTCTTGTTTACCCAGACTTTCCATTGCTGTTGTTCCAGACTGTGAGATCCGACAGGAGGATGAGTATAGCGTCGTTCTAAACTAGCTTTAGAAGTGCATGCCTATATGACTCTGCCAGAGGGTTGTCGTAGTCAGTGGGAGCAGCGGAAGCATTGGTGGAAAGGTGGCTTATGTCTATTTATAGACTAAAGAAGATGTAGCGGAGATAGATCATCCATTTTCTGATGTGACAGTCATAGGTTTGACTTCATCAGAATAGGGGATGGATCTGTTAAGAAGGTAGTAGATGTATTTGGATGACATACACAGAGTAGGAAGTGAAATTCCTATACTACGGTCGGTTATAGTTTGGTTGTCACACAGTAGTTTCTACACATAGGACTTGGATATTATATCAGACATCTTGGAATACTGGATTTATATTTTTAGATCTAGATTTGGGTAGTTTCCCAATCTGGGCACTTAGACAGCATTCTACAGGTGTTTTAGAATGGACGACTCCATGCACGGTAGTGTACCTACAGGTGTTTTAGAATGGACGACTCCATGCACGGTAGTGTACCTGCAGATTGGCAGATCACTTGCTTAGGCAATTGAGTCAATCATGAGATGTCAAGTACCACACCAGATGTTGTTTTTGCAGTAGATGCAATAAGTTGATATTGATCCTATCCTGGAGAAACAATCGGAAGCAGTTTTAGAACATAAGTGGATGTTCTAGGGATATGATAACGACAGCCTCATTCAGGAGACAGTTATCATTCCAGGCTTCCAAGGTTACCTGGACGACAGGGTGGCCGTCAGAGTTATTGTTTTCCCTCTGACGAGGGGCAGTGTTTTGGACAGGTGATCCAAGCGGACACTTAGGAAGGTATTACGCGGGATACTGATTAATTTCAGTTGTCGATACAGTCTAAGAAGTTTGGATGAGTTCATTTATGAGCTAGGTCTCATCAGACATCCAGACACATTCTAAGACAGGTATTGCTCATTTTGGGAGATGGCTTTCTCCTCAAACTTGAGATATAGAGAGACACAGAAACAAACATCAGAGCGGATCCACCACTGAAGCTATTCCTCGAACGCAATAGTTTCGCAAACGGGTTTTGTGAGACTGACTAGTAGAGGAGTTAGGTGTTCGGTATCACACGGGCTGTGAGTATGCGACATCGCAATAATTAGCCTTGAGTGCAAGTGGGAGATTGTTGGAGATAGTGCCCTCAGAGTCAATTATTAGATCACAGGCACGTGATTGCAATGATTGAGGGAGGACCTATTCCGGTAGGACAGTCTTACTGATGATGATAGTATGATATCTGGTTTATCTTTATCATCGTGTACTGCTTTAGGTGACCTTACAGGTCACTATTGCACGTTGATAGAGCCCCTAGGATTCTTGCTTGACTACCAGTAGTATGAGGGCGATCATATACGTGGGAGCTGGGGTCTATAAGCACATCCTTAAAAGGTCCCTAGTCGAGGGAGTTTCGAGACAGGGCATCGATACTCCAGATTAGACTAGTGTATACAGTCGAGACCCCGACAAGGGGCGGTGGCCGGTCTCACAAGCCACTGGTGTCAGTTGGTTCACATAAGATGTAAACAGGTGCTCATTGGGTTATGAGTACACCGGACAGGACTCGCCGGGAACATGCTAGTTGGTCTTATACCTGACTCAGATAGCAGTTCCCTGGTGACATGTGTACAGGTTAGTTCATCGACCTGAGGATCGTCATTTGTCTCCTGTGAGTTCCCACTGTACTTTGATTACTACCCTACCACACTCAAAGGAGACGTACAAACAGGTTTTAGTTGGGTACAGTCCCGAGCCACATGGAGGCAGTGAGCGGATCTTCAGGGGTTCGTCTCTCCCGTTATTGGGGGTGAGGTCGCGTTGTGTCTAGGAGAGCCATTACACGAAGTCCTTGGCCAAGGAAGGAGATTTACTGGTAGGTATTCCAGTAGTATCTCAGGGTGTTCTGGGCTACACTCCGACACGACTTGTACCGCTTTTGGGGGTCTGACTTTTACCAACCCCCTAGGCCCGCCATGCGATGCTCATAGACGAACGGACCGGACTGTACGGATATTGTCACTAACAGGCTCAGTAGGGTGTCACGATGAGTTCGCTCATCGACGTCCCTTTTGGTCAATACCAGGTAGCCCGTTACGTATAGGCTAATAACTCTGACGTGCTAGTGGTTAAATCCACAACCAAAGTATTGACGAGTCTTTAGAGTCCCCCACAGACCGTTTTCTCATGTTTCGGGCGAAACGCTGTAGAGGCCGTATGGAGATATGGCAGGGTTCGATCAGATACGTGCTGTATTGCACGGATCACGATCGGACGGTTTATACTAGCGGGCTTTGGTTTAAGCCGGATCCTAGTATAGTACAGTGTAGATTTTGTCTCAGTGCATTTGTATTCGGTCGGAATACAAATGCGGGTATGTATATACAGTAGCGGGGTTTCCTGTAATTTATTACGGGATCGGTTTTTTGAAGTTGCCAGTTTGCTTTCCGTTTCGTCCAATTTTCTTTGTATCTTTCATTAGCTGAAGATTGGTGGAGGAGGGCTTATTTGCATTTGTGCAAATAAGCATTTTGGAGGGTTGTTTTTGCATATAGTTGCATCATGATGGGTTCATGATGGTGCACTTTCACTTGACTTTCTTGGGTTCATGATGGCTTGATCTTTGTAGGATATGATTGGGTTTTGGAGTGAGGTTTTTGATTGTGATCATTGCTTTTCACGATAACCTTTTTCTCTCTCTTTGATTATTGGCTCACTCTCTTTTTTGATCCTTACTCTCTACTCTCTCTCACTCTCTTCCTCATGCATGGCCGGCCTAAGAGAGGGAGGGGCTGTCCCAAATTTTTGGAGTGCAAAAATTGTTCATTTGGCTTTGGAAAAATCATATAGCTCCTCCTCCAAAAGTTCATCTCATTTTCCTCCACATTATGGCAACTTCCTACACCCCAATGAGACATAGAGTACCACACTATTCTACAGCAATTCTTGGGCACGTCGGCTCGCCAACTTCGTGCCCGAGTTGCCTCAGTCTAGAGGTGGGAGTGTTAGTTATATGTATGCCCTAGAGGCCATTACTGTACATTGGATGTATATTGTAGTGGATGCTGGGACATATTTAGGGAGGACTTTCTTGCTCGACATGATAGTATGCTATCTGGTTACTCTTTACCTTAACGTGTATACTGATTGTCTCTATGTTACATGTTGGTAAAGCCCTTAGGATGTGTACTTGACTACCTGGACTATGATGCGGATCATACTAGTGGGGACATGGTAGTCCATAAGTACATCCTTCAAAGTCCCTAGTCGTGGGTGTATCGAGACGGGGCATCGATATACCAGAGTAGACTAGCGTATACCTTCTCGACCCATACAGATGGGCGATGGATGATCCCATATCCATTGGTGTTTGACATCAGAGATGATATAGGGTGCTCAGTGGAGACTGGGTACACTGGACGGACTCGCCGAGGACTCCCAGATGGTATTATACCTTACGTCAGATGGCAGTTCTCTGGTGACACTGGTACAGAGCAGTCTGTTGACCCGAGATCGTCATAGAGTCTTGTGTGGTTCCCACTGTGCTTTGATTTCCACCTTACCACGTCCAAGAGGGCGTGCAAAACGATGGTTTTTGGGTACAGTCCCGAGTCACATGGAGGCAATGAGCGATAGGAGGGGATTCGTCTCTCCCGGTATAGGGAGTTGATGTTGCGCTGTGTTCGATTGGCTATAACCGGAAATCTCTGGCCAGGGTTGCTGAGATTTACTGGTAAGTGTTACCAGTAGTTTCTCGAATTGTTATAGACCTCATATTGACACGACTTATCGAGCTATTGGGGTCTGACGTTTACCACCCCTAGGCGAGATATGCGACATATCAGACGATCAGACCGGACTGTACGGTAAGTGTTACTGGTTGGATTCACAGGAGTGTGAGCGGGCTTGCTCGTCGATCTTCTGATCGCTCAATACCCGGGTGGCCGTTACGTTTAGCAGACCGCTTGCGGCTTGTGGGTGATTGATATGATCATCATCTGCTACCGGCGTATTGTCGAGTCTTTAGAGTCCTACACAGAGGTTTCCTGGCTCAAGCGAAACGAAATAGGAGAGCATATGAGATATGTGCGGGACCGAGAATGATACCAGTATATGTTACTGTATTCGATTCTCGCGATATGTGACATTGATCGGTTATATGCGATAAAGCCGGGTTATCGGATCAAGTGTTGATTCGATAAGTTGTTACTGTTGATATTAGTCGGTTATATGCGATATGACCGGATCATTAAATCAAGTGTTGATTTAATGATTTAATGCATAATTATATATTTGATATATTACTTTGCATTAACTAGTATCGGTTCACTTAAGATGGATTTTCTCACTCGGTTGTGCGCATTGTATATGCGATATATTTTTGTGCACTTGATTGTATCATGTTTGATGATGCATTCAAAATTGGTTTGTGTAAAGAATTAAACCTAGGTTAAGTAAATGGTTAAGGTTTCTATTTATTTGTCCTTTCATTTATCTTTTTATTTTGGATTAAAATGAAATGACAAAAGAAAACAAAATGGTTTCATTCTTTCTTTCTTTCTTTCTTTCATGAAGCTTGATGAAGCTTCATGAAGCTTTGACCATATGACCATTTTGTCTTCAAGCTTAACCCTAACCATTCTTTTAACCTTAGTCATTTCTCTACACCTAACTATAGTTATGTTATGATAAGTATTCTTTTTCTTTTCTATTTTTAACACTTATCATAATATTATCTTCTTCTTCTTCTTCTTCTTCAAGATGAAGAACCTTGATTCCATTAATGGTGATTGATGAAAATGAGTGAGAAATCCAATTCTAAAGTGAACCCACTTCCGATTTCTTCATCCTCTACCTCTTGCCAAGTAGTATAGGGTGTTTCCTTCACAAGTTTTCATGGCTTGGTGAAGGTGGAGCTTGATCTAGTGATGCCTCGACGTAGATCATCTTCGGCATCGTCGTCGATGACCTAGCCCGCTTTTTCTCCGTTGAAGCCGATGCTAGAGTCATGGTTCGATTTGGACAGCGGAGAGGAATTCATCATGGAGCTATGGAGATGGAGAAACGGATCTACAAAGGTTGTATTTTCGTTCTTTTAGTTTAGTTGTAAACTAGTTGCTTTGGTCGCCTAGATTTCTAGTTAACGATCCGTATTAGGGTTTCTCGGCACCCGTAAAATTTGAAATTGGCATGGTTGATGCCTTGTGTGACCTCTTGAGAGTGCCTAGGAACCCTACAGTGGTATCAGAGCCTAGCTAGAGCCTTAGGCGATGCGTAGACGGAGTTTGAAGTCCGATTAAACCGAAACCCTAACACAAATTTGCTCTCTGGACTTTTTCCAAAAATTGGGTTTTTTCCAGATTAAAAATATGCAGAAAACTCAGTAGAAGATTCTAAGAATTACTGTATAAAACGGGGCCCCTGAATCCATAAAAGCGCGGCGGAACTGCGTCATTAGCATGCTAATGCGGCGGTTCTGCGGCCCTTTTGTCTCTTCTTGCAATCAATTTTGCACAGTAATTCCTAGTTTGCAGTGCTGGTTTTCCTGGGAATTTTTAATATTTATTCAAGAGTTGAATTTTCTGGGGTTGTTTTGGGGATTCGATCGGATTATCAAGCTTTGTCTATGTGTCTTTCCGGATAATTATTGAATATGTTAAAAAGTTCGACAGGATATAAATACCCAATTTTTCCCCTGCCGGAAAATTTCCAGGTGTTGGATTTTTCCGATGTTTAAAGACGTTCTAAGTAGTGCAAGTAACGCGATGGTCCCTCTAGAAGACAACAAACCTTAACTCGATTATGTGACCGTCTTGAACTGCCCTTTGAACCTTCGGGTTTGGGGCAGTACGGCGTGCCACATGTGAGGCGTTGGCTTGACCCTTCTACGGCTGAACCGTTAGTACTGAGGCACGAAGTGAATGTCTTTGAACTTATTTCATGAGTTGAGCTATATAAGGAAAACTTGGGTGTTCGAATGTTCGATCGGAAAGTTTAACATTTTCTATTTTATCTGGAATGTGATACAATAATTGGAATTCACAAGTAGTTATGAGATAACTAATATGAATGTTATAAACACAGCACTTTAGTCTCACTTGATCGGTTGCCACGGAATTTTGATGTGATCAAAAGTCCGTCGCAATCACGTAGCGTACGCGGATATTCGCCGGGTAATCTTAATAGACAGCCTCGCTCCATAGCCCCGACCAAGTGACTGTAGGAGAACCCCGTCGCCGATAGCATCCGTTCGGGTGCTCGCGGCAGCGGTGTTCCGCCTTGGTGCACTTCGTCGACGGTATCGGGGGTGCGGCCGCCTACTAAAGTTTGCGACGAGCATTCGATCAGGATGTCGGGAATCTTGTTGAATTGCCCGACTTGATATTGAAAAGAGTTTTCGATAATGAGACTAAAATGCGGGGTTTATAATTGTTAGGCATGCGATGTCTAAGTAATTCATTTGATTAGGCATGCGATGTCTATGGAGGTTGCGGATTCCAACTATTATAGTTTTACACTTTCTTTTCTGTGACCGTAAGTGTAATATGTGATATCGCCGGTTTCGTTGCTATATGTCAACGACAATTGGGATACGCATGTTTACTTACGTTGATGACATGTGATGTTATGTGTTGCTGGATATGTTATATTGGATCGTCTTGTTTGAATAGCCGGGGGTTTTTTATGTCAGATGAGTGTTTTTCATTTTCATTCATGTAAAAACTTGTATGTAATATTCTTTTATTGGGGCACTTCCAGGTTGCGGAAGATGTCACCCTTTGTATATTATTTACTTTTCCGCACTAGGATAGACCTAAGGGGGGACACAAGTAACCGGGTTCTGGTGTCCAGTGGGAGACCAACTCGAGGAGTCGAGTTCGGGTCTCCTAACTCTAGAATTGGTAGGGTTGCTTGCCGCTCTCGTAGGGGTCTAGGGGTGTGGGTTTGGCTATTCATCACGACCGTGGAATCCGTGTTTTATACTGGCTCGTATTTAAAACACGGATGTCCTAGTATATCCAATATTTCATATGATTCTTCTGCTGCGATATCTGTGATGTGATCATGTGATGTTCTGTGATAGATACAGTATATAGTATATATGATATATTATATAGACGTTACTTATGTTTTACACCCGCGCTAGCCCTGCCCCGCTCTGCCGTTAGTTACCTAACCTAACGGTGCACGAGGGGACATCGAGGCGAATGCGGATGGCATAAGTATACGTCGTATTTATCTGTGATGTTTAGGTATTTAAATGATGGGACTTCATTAATGTGATTAATGAAAGAAAAAGAAACCTAAGATGTTGTTGAATCGAATTTCAAAATAAAACTGGTAGCTACAGTTCTTGCTTTGCACAGCGGTATATATGATATATCCTGCACCTTATTCGATGAGGAAAGGACCGAGATCCCTTCACCGGGAGTGACTCCTTTAGCGATAACTGGCAGATGCTACACACTCGGTTTGTCTTTTGATTGCTTTTAAGAGTTTTTGCTTTGCACAGTGATATATATGATATATCCCGCACCTCATTCGACGAGGAAAGGGCCGATGATCCCTTCACCGGGAGTGACCCCTTTAGCAAAACTAGAAAAGCCTCAAAAACACTCCATTTTAAAATCATTTGATTCTACAACGATATCAGGTTCATTACGCAATAGGTTTTCAGAAAAACCTGTCGTAGCCCTTCGTCATTTCAGATAAGTACTAGTTAGTATTCGTGCTGCGGTAGTTTGGCATTCGTCAAGGCGTAGTGTGCGGTAGCTAACTAGTATTTATCTGCTTATGCATATGATGCAGATTGGATTAGGGTATTCGTACGGCGTTGTTTGGCATTCGTCAAGGGTCGTGCGGGTGGGTTTAATTCAATCAAGAAATGTGCGGGTTGAACTTGACTAGTGGACTATGGGTTGTTTGGCATTCGTCAAGGTCATAGAACACTAGGGGAAAAATATTATCGGGAATTTCAAGTGTTGAAATTTGCAATAAGATTGCATACCTTCTATGAGATAGTTGGATCCCGATACCCACTGCGAGTAAGAGTTACTCCTGGGAGAGTTTTACACATTGCAACTAGCCGATCAAGTAGGTGTCTAGAAAGGTGTCAACGAGGTTACGCCTCTGGGAAAATGAGGTTTACTATAATTAGGTTCGTGCGAAAGCACGGAGGACCTCCCTCAAAGTACCGACACTGGCCTGGCTGAAAGATTGGCGAACTTGTAGTGTGTAATTAATCCCGGCTAGTCTTTCCTTCTAGGGTTTGAAGGAAGATTTGATAAAAAGCAGTGGGAGCCATCCTGATTAGATAAAATAATAACCAATCTATTCTTGCAAGAGCGCATGCTGAGTGTTTTCTTCTCTCTCTCTCCAGGTAGCGACCATATCACGCCTTAATCAAGATAATAATACGGATTATTGACCGAACCCGCTTGTTATACTGAGCTGGGGAACGTTGGTCCCGCTCCAACTTATATTTGTTATAAGACAGAGCAGGAAATTGGGGAATACCAGATTTCCCGTGCCGCCCAAACGAAGAGAGTGCATGTTGATGCATCATCTTCGGGTGTGTTCATTACAGAGAACTGTTTCTCAGTATCCTTTACGTCCTGGGTATGTGATACCAGATCAGGATCCCAGATATGTAATCTATTACATAGGGCTACAGATAGGTAGAGAACTGAGAACGGGTGATAAGTTTCATGAGGCAGAAAATGGGGCAAGTGTTGCAGCCAAGTCTGTTGGTCACTGTCACCCTGTATTACCTATACATTGATTCTGAACGAATGTTATTAGATACCGAACCTGATATGCAAAATCATATCTGTCTCTTTATTACTAAAGAAACGATAAAATTTTGTATTGTTGGGTAATGTTTTGAACATTTCCTATATCAAAAGTTGATCGGTTCAGGCACGTTATCTAAAAGCATTGATGTTCTAAATCAAACTACAGTTCTTAGTATACAGAACACACACAAGAGGAATAGTCCAGAAATGAACGAATCCTTCTTGAGGCATTGTAGACTAGGTCATATTAATGCGACCTGACTAGCTGAAGTTACATTTAGATGCATATTTAAATCTGTTTGAATTTACATCTTATGAAACTTGCCAATCATGTCACAAAGATACGATGACCATAGCTCTGTTTACTGGAAACAGAGAAAGGGTTAGTAAACTCTTGGGATGATACATGTTGATGTATGTAAGGTCCCCTGTCTACATATGCCAGGACGGGTTCTTTGTACTTCGTTACATTCTCTGATAATCTCTCAAGATTCAGACATATGCTCCTGTTGAAACACAAGTCCGAACCTTTTGAGATATTCACAGAATATGATTTAGAAGTAGAGAACCAAAACACGGGTATAAGTATTATGTCCTTTGATGAGATCGAGGAGGAGAATACTTGAGCACGGAAATCCTGGATAATTCTAAAAGGAGAATGAGATTCTCTCTCAGCATTACTCCTCCGTATACACCATAGCACGATGGTATATCGGGGTGGAGCAGTTGCACCCTATTCGATATGGTGCACTCTATGATGAGTACTACTGAGTTACCTGTTTCCTTTTGGGAGTTATGCACTTGAGAAGCTGCATGCCTATTGAATAGGGTTCAAATCAAATCCGTTGCCTACCACTTCATATGTGATATAGAAAGGGAAGAGCCCATATCATAAGTTGGTTAAGATTTGGGGTTGTCCGGGCTATGTCTAAAAGCATAATCCGGACAAGCTCGAGGCAAGGTCTGTTATGTACAACTGAAAATGTTCCAGCTATACAAACTGCAGCTGATGATTTGAAAGAACCAAAGGATTCAGTAGATACTAACGAACCTCAGCCGCTCCGCCGATCTAGTAAGGTTCCTCACCCGCCTGAGAGATACTTCGGTTTCTCTAAGACAGTGGGAGCGAGGATTGCATCATAAGATGATGACCCAACTAGTTTCGAGCTGGCCAACAGGAGTGGGACTCTGTAAGAATGGCTGGATGCTTAGTGATCTGAGATGGAATCCTTATACACCAACAATGTATGGACTTTGGTTGCTATATCTGAAGGGTTAAATCACCATCAGGAGCAAGTATATCTTGAGAAGATTACTTGGTGTACATGGAAAAGTTGAGACTTTCAAAGCTAGACTTGTTAAAGCTTTTCGTCATCGACCAGGCGTGGATAATGATGAAACCTTTTCAAGTGACTATGCTTAAGTCCATCCAGATCCTACTTGCCACGGCTGCATACCATGACTACGATATCTGGCGGTTGGGTGCCATGACTGCTCTTCTAAATGATGTTTTAGAAGAGTGCGCCTATAAGTAAACAGCCAGAGGGCTTCGTAGACAATGGGAGCAGCGGAAACGTGTGCAAGATGCTTTATAGGATAAAGCAGACATCGCGGAGTTGGAACATCTGTTTTGATGAGATAGTCAAACAGTTTGACATCATCAAAATGGTTGATGAACCTTGTATATACAAAATGGTAGTAGGGAGTATGGTGATGATCCTCGTTGAGTACGTGGATGACATACTCTTGATAGGGAAGGAGTTTCCTATGCTACGCTCGGTCAATCTTCGCTTATCACAAGGATTCTCCATATATGATCAAAGTGATACCTCCTAAATCCTGAGTTTTCGTCTATGAGATAGATGTAATTGGATGTTAGGATACTCACTAATTGTAGTGAGATGGTATCAGTTGATCCTGGGGAAAATCACTGGAAGTGTTCCAGGGTGATAAAGACGACTGAATGTCAGTCACAGGAATTGTCCTTACCCTCTGTCGAGGGTCGGTATGTTGGAAGAGTTCCAAGCTAGATACCGTGGCATACTAGAAGATAAAGGCAGGATACATCGCTACTTAAGATGCAACCAAAGAGGCTGTTTGGGTGTATATTGGTTCATGAGATGAACTACGTTCCTCCCATTGTGTGACAATGGAGTTGTGGCTTATGCCAAGGAACGTCCGTCCCATCTGTGATCCAGACATAATCTAAGGCAGTATCACCTGATCATAGAGATGGTTGATCTCTAAGGGATCGAGGTTAGGAGAGTAGACTCAGAGGACAACACGGGGGTGTTGGAGGTAGTGCCCTCAGAGTCAATTATTGGATCACAGGTACGTGATTGTAATGATTGAGGGAGGACCTATCCCGGTAGGACAGTCTTACTCGAGATGATAGTATGCTATCTGGTTTACCTTTATCATCGTGTACTGTTTTAGGTGACCTGACACGTCGCTATTACACGTTGATAGAGCCCCTAGGATTCTTGCTTGACCACCAGCAGTATGAGGGCGATCATATAAGTGGGAGCTGGGGGTCTACAAGCATATCCTTAAAAGGTCCCTAGTCGTGGGAGTTTCGAGACCGGGCATCGATACTCCATTAGTAGACTAGTGTATACAGTCGAGACCCCGACGAGGGGCGGTGGCCGGTCTCACAAGCCACTGGTGTCAGTTGGATCACCTAAGATGTATACAGGTGCTCATTGGGTTATGAGTACACCGGACAGGACTCGCCGGGAACATGCTAGTTGGTCATATACCAGACGTCAGATGGCAGTTCCCTGGTGACATGTGTGCAGGTTAGTTCATCGACCTGGGGATCGTCATTTTTCTCGTGTGAGTTCCCACTGTACTTTGATTACTACCCTACCACGGCTCAAAGGAGTCGTGCAAACAGGTTTTAGTTGGGTACAGTCCCGAGCCACATGGAGGCAGTGAGCGTATCTTCAGGGGTTCGTCTCTCCCGGTATTGGGGGTGAGGTCGTGCTGTGTCTAGGAGAGCCATTACACAAAGTCCTTGGCCAAGGCAAGGAGATTTACTGGTAGGTATTCCAGTAGTATCTCAGGGTGTTCTGGGCTACACTCCGACACGACTTGTACCGCTTTTGGGGGTCTGACTTTTACCAACCCCCTAGGCCCGCCATGCGATACTCATAGACGAACGGACCGGACTGCACGGATATTGTCACTGACAGGCTCAGTAGGGTGTCAGGATGAGTTCGCTCATCGACGTCCCTTTTAGTCAATAGCTGGTGGCCCGTTACGTATTGGCTTATACCTCTGACGTGCTAGTGGTTAAATCCACAGCCATAGTATTGACGAGTCTTTAGAGTCCACCACACTTTCAGTTACTCAGCTTTCGGGCGAAACGCTGTAGAGGCCGTATGGAGATATGGCAGGGTCCGATCAGATACGTGCGGTATTGCACGGATCAGGATCGGACGGTTTGTACTAGTAGCCGTATAGGTATATGGCAGGGTTCGATCAGATACGTGCGGTATTGCACGGATCAGGATCGAACGGATATTACTAGCCGGCTTTGGTTTAAGCCGGTCCTAGTTTAGTACAGTATAGATTTTGTCTCTTTGCATTTGTATCCGGACGGAATACCGATGCGGGTGTGTATGCACAGTATTGGGGTTTTCCTGTAATTTATTACGGGACCAGTTTTCTGGAGTTGCCAGTTTGCATTCCGTTCCGGCCGGTTTTCCTTTGTTCTTTCCCGGCCGGACTTTTTCGATGGAGGGGGTTATTTGCAGTTTTGCAAATAACACTTTGTGGGGGGGTTTCTTGCAATTGTATTGATTATGATGGCTTTCATATCTTGCACCATTGACTTGCTTTTTATTGTGATTGAAAGGGTATGGGTTGAATAGTAGAACAAGCATGGTTCATGTTTGTTTGTGGTCACCTCTTCACTTCTCCTACACTCACCTCCCTTCTAGCTTCATATGGTTTTTTCTCCACCCTTTATTCTCACTTGATGATAAGTCTTTCATGGTTGTGAGAAGAAGAAGAGAGAGCTTCATTCATGAGAGTTTTCTTTCTTGATCTAGTTTTCATGCTAGAAAAATGCAAGCACCATTTTTCTAATCCTTGTTTCCTCCATCATCCTCATTGGCAACAACATAACCCCAAAGAGACAAGCATCTTCTACACCACTTCCTACAGCAAATCTTGGACACGTCGATTCGCCAGCTTCGCGCCCGAGTTGCCTCGGTATAGAGGCGGGAGCCCGTAAAAGACGAAGGCGATGTGGTGCCCTTTCCGGCGAGGAGGCGACGAGGAGGAGAAGGACGGAGATCCCGCGAGTAGATCGGAGTGGAGATGAAGACCGGAGGACTTGGATCGTCGGTATACATCTCTTCCCTTTCTTTTTAGTAGCGTAGACTAGTTAATGGTTCGATCCGGAGTTTAGTGCGCGGTGGTGCCGGTTTGCAAAGTCCGCAAAATTTAAGTTTATCACCGTTTCCGCATTCCGGCGTCGGATTGACGGCCGGGGCGCCGCCGTGCACTTACAGTGGTATCAGAGCCAGGTTATTAACTTCGTCTAGCTTCGTTTGATGTGTTTTTCAGTTCCGATCGACCAAAATTCCAAAAACCGTATTTTTCCTTCACATCAGTTTCTGTTGAAATTTTTTGAAGTCTAAAAATTTTTCAGGTTGTAAAATATTGATGTACTGGAAAATCTAAGAGCTCTGTAAAAATTCGATGAAGTGACTCCACAGTTGGAGCGCGGAACCGCCGCGAAAACCCCATTTGTGCGGCCCTTCCGCCGCGCACTATTCACATCACTTCACCAATTTTTTACAGAGGCCTTCTGGGCTTAAAATATGGGCTTTGGAATATTAAAGTTGGGCCAATTGTTTCTGTGAGTGCTACAGTTTTCTTTGGGGCCCACTTGTTAATTGTTTGATCAATCGGAAATTTTTTAAACACATTTTTCACAGTATTTACATTATATCTGCGACCGTGAATGTCACTCGATCGGTAAATCCGGTCTAACTGCTATAGCCCGGTTAGACGGATTTGCGAACGTGACTTTCACGTTGATGTTCTATGTATTTGCTGTGATGTTGCGGATCGGTCGTGGGGGATAGCCTGGATGCAATGCTAGTTCTGTGCTGTTGTATCATGTACATTTGATATTGCGGGGCGAGCGTCCGACATGTGGACTGCCGTCACTGCCTGTTTGTATTATTCTTTTGGGGCACGACCTGGTTGCGGTCGATGTACCCGGTGTATGTATATTTTACTTTCTGTACTAGGGTTACCCCGCGGAGGGGTGCACGGATAGCCGGGTTCTGGAGGGCAACAAGCCCGCATCTCATGGCATTGAGACGGAGGGGGCTTCACTCTAGGATTGGCTGGCTATTCGCCGCACTCGTAGGGGGTATAGGATTTCATTGCACAGGCTATCCACACGACCAGGGGAACGTCGGGTTTCAGCGGCTCTGTGAAACCCGGGGATCCCAGATATCTGTATTGTTCTGTGATGCTGTACATTTCTGTGTTGTTACATTTCTTTCACGCCTTGAGCGAAATATAATATATTGGTATATATATTAGTAGATGTTGTATATGTTTTGCATCCGCGCTAGTCCAGTCCCCGCTCTGTCGTTAGTTAGCTAACCTAACGGGTAATGACGGGACCCAGTGGCGAATGCGGATGGCATATACGTACATCAGTATATTTTCGTTCTTTTTGGTGTGATCAATTGATGGGACTGCATTGATTCGGATCAATGCAAGTTAAAAACAAACCTAATCTGATGTTGTTGGAACACTTTTCAAAAAGCTGTTATTGCAAGGACGTTCATTTCTGTTTTGCATCGTGGTATTCATTTGGAATATCCTGCTCCTCAGTCGACGAGGCAAGGGCCGAGATCCCTTCACCGGGAGTGACCCCTTGGACAGAAGTTTGCGTCAGGGCATTAACTTCACTATAGCCGATTACTTTTGCTTTGCACCGTGGTATTCAATTGGAATATCCTGCACCTCATTCTACGGGGAAAGAGCCGAGATCCCTTCACCGGGAGTGACCTCTTTAGTAAAGGTTTTCGTCACTATATTTTCTAAAAAGCTATCAGTTCCTTCAACGATATCAAGTTCATTACGTTAAAGGTTTTCGCCAGAAACCATTCGTAGCCCTCCGTCGTTTCATATGGGTAGTCAATAGTATTCAAGCTGTGTTTGTTGGCCAAAGTCAAGGCACAGTGTTTGGTAGCTGTTGGTTATTCATATGCAGCATAGATAGATGCGTTGGTTTGGAACAGTCGTACTGCCTTGTTGGCCAAAGTCAAGGGTATGTACGGGTGGATTCAAATTAACCTGGAGAATGACGGGCAGAACTTGACATGTGACTTATGATTTGTTGGCCAAAGTCAAGGTCATAAGAGCATGGGGCAGAAATCACATCGGGAGTTTCAAAAGTACTGAAACTTGCCAGATATGCGCATACCTTCTGGAGTGTGATACCGTGAGCGGATTCCGTCACGTTGTCATGCGATGAGAGTTGGATCCCGATTCCCACTGATGAGTTGGTTTACTCCTCGGGTGACCCCGACTAATTCTTCTTTCAGGTTTGGAGGAGAATTTGAGGTACAGTGGGAGGTTTCCAGATTAGATAAATTGGTAACCATTCTGATCTAGGATAGAGTGCACGCTGAGTGTTTCTTCTCTCTCTCTCTCTGGCAGCGACCATTGACCCGACCCTAAGATTTTGACTCAGTGACCAAGTTGACCGAACCTTCTTAACACTGGATTTTGGATTGTCAGAGTTGCAGACCTCATTGCCACTCCTACTTTTACCCTTTTCTCCAGGACACCCCGTATTACTGCGAACGTCAACTTCCATTGGACAAAACCATCGTATGGTTAGATACGAACTCGAAGGAATTCGAGGATGGTTTCCGGTTCTGGAGAAAACGGATAGGATTATTCAGTTGTCTTTTCCTTTTACCCTCTCTCAGGTTACGAGTACTCCTTGGTTTAGGGGTAGTACACCTATTACGCAAATTGGAATGTCTTCTTCCAAACCTTAGGCTGGTGCCGACCGGTAGGGAATGAAGAAAACCAATTAGCATAACGATGGTGTGCAGAAGGTATTAAGTTCAGACAAAGCAAGGGATTAGTAAGAGGGCAAAGTAAATTGCAACAGATATTCACGACCAAACCAAATATTTCGTTACCACTCTCACATCACCTTTGTATTTCTCCAGGACACTCCGTATCACTACGAAGATCCACAGTTTATTTGGATACTCCATCGTATGGTTATATACGAACTCGAATGGAACTTGTTCCAGTTCAGGGATGGATTCTGGTTCAGGAGAAATAGGAATAAGGTTTATTCGGTTGTCTTTTATCTTCACCCTCTCTCATTGCGAGTATTCCTAGGATTGGGACAGTACACCCATTATGCTTATTGGATAGTCTTCTTCCAAACCATAGGCTGGTGCCGAACGGTAGGGAAGGAAGAAAACCATTTGGCATAAAGGGGTGTGCAGAAGGTAATGACTAAAGACATATGAAGGGATGTGGAGAGATGGCAAAGAACTATACGGTTACAGTCGTGAATCTGGAAGAGGCATTACTAAGAATACCAGGATACCCCATCGAAACATTTCAATGTTTCAGTTCACTGTGTACTGTTAAAAGAAAACTGATTTCCCGATTAGATACTTACTCCAGGGTATGTATTTACCAGATACGAATCTCACATCTGTATGGTTTTACAGATGATGAGTGGGAGTAAGTTATTGGGAATTGGGTGATCATCCTCATTATATCGGGATTCGTTGTAATCGGTGATATTTGAGGAGATCATCTGGGCTGTTTGCCGGTCGGCAAATATTTGGTTTTGAATATCCGCTGTTATGCACCAATTTCAAATTGATATATCTTTACGTCTATTTCCATAGAGTGAGATATACCTTTTGATATTATGTCGATGACATTTACCTATATCAGTGGATGGTTAGGTAAGGAGCATTAAACAGCGGTGTAATTCTTCTTAACCATAAGTACAGTTTTCAACCTACGACACACAGTGAAAGAGTTGTTAGACTCAGCGGACTTATACAGAGTATTGTATGTTGTCCAGTGTCCATTAGGACAGAGGGGTTGGTCCTCATACTATATTCTGTTTACTTTTAACTTCTCTAGTTCTTAGACATGTGTTTCGTAGAAACACAGGGTCTAAGTTTTGAGGAGTTATAGGTATTTGAATAGAGTAGAGAACCAGGTGTAGCAAGTATCGGGATTCTTCAAGGTGATCGAAGATGTAGATACTTGTGTATGGTATTCAGTTGATAAAGAGATCTTGCTTCTCTTTCAGGTTACTCATAATTGGAAGTATTCCTAAGTTGAGTAACGCTGATCGGCCTTCTTCCATTTAGTTGACATGCGCTGGGGACAGCTGCATGATTTGAATCTGGTTCAATTAAATCAGTGCCTCTGTTTCTATATTGGATATAGAACAGTTCATATCTTAACGATGTTAAGGTACTGGGAGTTGTCCGGTTTATGATTAAAACCAGACACTGGACAACTCAAGGCACGTTTCTGTAATGGCTGTTTGTGGGTTGACCCAGGCTATGACGAGGGTTGACTTTCTACCATCTGGATGAACAATAGCGATATTGTTCTAGACTCGCCACAGTTTTATAAAAAATGGATTTTTTCAGAAAAACAGTAGTGGGAGTATGGTAGAACTGGAAGTGATTCCAGAACCGCAAACGATTACTGAAGATTTGATAAGGAACCTAAAGATTCAATCTGATTTGACATTCCATTGGCCACTCCGCAGATAAGGTGGGTAACTTCAGGCACCCGAGAGGCACTACGGTAGCCTCAAGGACGGTGACAGGGAAGTTCTTGTTTACCCACAATTGCCATTGCTGTTGTTCCAGGTTACGAGACCCGGCGGGAGGATGAGTATAGCGTCGTTCTAAACCAGTTTTAGAAGTGTACGTCTATATGACTCTGCCAGAGGGTTGTCATAGTCAGTGGGAGCAGCGGAAGCATTGGTGGACAGGTAGCTTATGTCTATTTATAGACTAGAGCAGATGTAGCGGAGATAGATCATCTATTTCTGACGTGACAGTCATGGGTTTGACTTCATCAGAAAAGGGGATGGATCTGTTGAGAAGGTAGTAGGGTGTGATGTCCTGGTATCTGGATGACATACACAGAATAGGAAAAGAAACTCCTATACTACAATCGGTTGTACTTTGGTCGTCACACAGTTGCTTCTCCACATAGGAATTGGGTATTATATCAGACATACTGGTTACTAGATCTATGGTTTTAGATCTAGATTTGGGTGGTTTCCCAATCTGGGTACTTAAACAGCATTCTAAGAGTATTTAGAATGGACGACTCCATGCACGGTAGTGTACCTGCAGGTAATGGAGTCACCCTCTCCAAAGGTGTCTTACAGACTAAAGGGGAGAGGGACGGGCATGATTGGCAGATCACTTGCTTAGGCAATTGAGTCAATCGTGAGATATCAAGTACCACACCAGATGTTGTTCTTGCACTAGATGCAATAAGTTGACATTAATCCAATCCTGGAGAAACAGTCGGAAGCAGTTTTAGAACATAAGTGGATGTTCTAGGGATATGATAACGACAGCCTCATTCAGGAGACAGTTATCATTCCAGGCTTCCAAGGTGACATGGACGACAAGGAGGTTGTCAGAGTTATAGTTTTCCTTCTGACGAGGGGCAGTATTTTGGACAGGTGATCCAAGGCAATACTGAGGGAGGCATGGCGCGCAGGATACTGATTAAGTTCAGTTGTCGATACAGTCTAAGAAGTTTGGATTTGGAGTTCATTTATGAGCTATGTCCCATCAGACATCCAGACACATTCTAAGACAGGTATTGCTCATTTCGGGAGATGGGTTTCTCCGCGAACTTGAGATATAGAGAGACATAGAAAGAAACAACAAAGCGGATCCACTCACTAAGGCTATTCCTCGAACGCAATAGTTTCGCAAACGAGCTTTGTGAGACTGACTAGTAGAGGAGTTGGGTGTTCGGTATCACACGGGCTGTGAGTATGCGACATCGCAATAATTAGCCTTGAGTGCAAGTGGGAGATTGTTGGAGGTAGTGCCCTCAGAGTCAATTATTGGATCACAGGTACGTGATTGTAATGATTGAGGGAGGACCTATCCCGGTAGGACAGTCTTACTCGAGATGATAGTATGCTATCTGGTTTACCTTTATCATCGTGTACTGTTTTAGGTGACCTGACACGTCGCTATTACACGTTGATAGAGCCCCTAGGATTCTTGCTTGACCACCAGCAGTATGAGGGCGATCATATAAGTGGGAGCTGGGGGTCTACAAGCATATCCTTAAAAGGTCCCTAGTCGTGGGAGTTTCGAGACCGGGCATCGATACTCCATTAGTAGACTAGTGTATACAGTCGAGACCCCGACGAGGGGCGGTGGCCGGTCTCACAAGCCACTGGTGTGAGTTGGATCACCTAAGATGTATACAGGTGCTCATTGGGTTATGAGTACACCGGACAGGACTCGCCGGGAACATGCTAGTTGGTCATATACCAGACGTCAGATGGCAGTTCCCTGGTGACATGTGTGCAGGTTAGTTCATCGACCTGGGGATCGTCATTTTTCTCGTGTGAGTTCCCACTGTACTTTGATTACTACCCTACCACGGCTCAAAGGAGTCGTGCAAACAGGTTTTAGTTGGGTACAGTCCCGAGCCACATGGAGGCAGTGAGCGTATCTTCAGGGGTTCGTCTCTCCCGGTATTGGGGGTGAGGTCGTGCTGTGTCTAGGAGAGCCATTACACAAAGTCCTTGGCCAAGGCAAGGAGATTTACTGGTAGGTATTCCAGTAGTATCTCAGGGTGTTCTGGGCTACACTCCGACACGACTTGTACCGCTTTTGGGGGTCTGACTTTTACCAACCCCCTAGGCCCGCCATGCGATACTCATAGACGAACGGACCGGACTGCACGGATATTGTCACTGACAGGCTCAGTAGGGTGTCAGGATGAGTTCGCTCATCGACGTCCCTTTTAGTCAATAGCTGGTGGCCCGTTACGTATTGGCTTATACCTCTGACGTGCTAGTGGTTAAATCCACAGCCATAGTATTGACGAGTCTTTAGAGTCCACCACACTTTCAGTTACTCAGCTTTCGGGCGAAACGCTGTAGAGGCCGTATGGAGATATGACAGGGTCCGATCAGATACGTGCGGTATTGCACGGATCAGGATCGGACGGTTTGTACTAGTAGCCGTATAGGTATATGGCAGGGTTCGATCAGATACGTGCGGTATTGCATGGATCAGGATCGAACGGATATTACTAGCCGGCTTTGGTTTAAGCCGGTCCTAGTTTAGTACAGTATAGATTTTGTCTCTTTGCATTTGTATCCGGACGGAATACCGATGCGGGTGTGTATGCACAGTATTGGGGTTTTCCTGTAATTTATTACGGGACCAGTTTTCTGGAGTTGCCAGTTTGCATTCCGTTCCGGCCGGTTTTCCTTTGTTCTTTCCCGGCCGGACTTTTTCGATGGAGGGGGTTATTTGCAGTTTTGCAAATAACACTTTGTGGGGGGGTTTCTTGCAATTGTATTGATTATGATGGCGTTCATATCTTGCACCATTGACTTGCTTTTTATTGTGATTGAAAGGGTATGGGTTGAATAGTAGAACAAGCATGGTTCATGTTTGTTTGTGGTCACCTCTTCACTTCTCCTACACTCACCTCCCTTCTAGCTTCATATGGTTTTTTCTCCACCCTTTATTCTCACTTGATGATAAGTCTTTCATGGTTGTGAGAAGAAGAAGAGAGAGCTTCATTCATGAGAGTTTTCTTTCTTGATCTAGTTTTCATGCTAGAAAAATGCAAGCACCATTTTTCTAATCCTTGTTTCCTCCATCATCCTCATTGGCAACAACATAACCCCAAAGAGACAAGCATCTTCTACACCACTTCCTACAGCAAATCTTGGACGCGTCGATTCGCCAGCTTCGCGCCCGAGTTGCCTCGGTATAGAGGCGGGAGCCCGTAAAAGACGAAGGCGATGTGGTGCCCTTTCCGGCGAGGAGGCGACGAGGAGGAGAAGGACGGAGATCCCGCGAGGAGATCGGAGTGGAGATGAAGACCGGAGGACTTGGATCGTCGGTATACATCTCTTCCCTTTCTTTTTAGTAGCGTAGACTAGTTAATGGTTCGATCCGGAGTTTAGTGCGCGGTGGTGCCGGTTTGCAAAGTCCGCAAAATTTAAGTTTATCACCGTTTCCGCATTCCGGCGTCGGATTGACGGCCGGGGCGCCGCCGTGCACTTACAGGGGGATCCACTCACGAAAGCCTATTCCCAGAGAGAGACTTTTATGGGATTGTTGAGTATGAGATACTACAACCACTGCTACAGATGGCCCTAGTGCAAGTGGGAGATTGTTAGTTATATGTATGACCTAGAGGCCATTACTGTACATTGGATGTATATTGTGATGGATGCTGGGACATATATAGGGAGGACTTTCTTGCTCGACATGATAGTATGCTATCTGGTTACTCTTTACCTTAACGTGTATACGGATTGTCTCTATGTTACATGTTGGTAAAGCCCTTAGGATGTGTACTTGACTACCTGGACTATGATGCGGATCATACTAATGGGGACATGGTAGTCCATAAGTACATCCTTCAAAGTCCCTAGTCGTGGGTGTATCGAGACGGGGCATCGATATACCAGAGTAGACTAGCGTATACCTTCTCGACCCATAAAGATGGGCGATGGATGATCCCATATCCATTGGTGTTCGACATCAGAGATGATATACGGGTGCTCAGTGGAGACTGGGTACACTGGACGGACTCGCCGAGGACTCCCAGATGGTATTATACCTTACGTCAGATGGCAGTTCTCTGGTGACACTGGTACAGAGTAGTCTGTTGACCCGAGATCGTCATAGAGTCTTGTGTGGTTCCCACTGTGCTTTGATTTCCACCTTACCACGTCCAAGAGGGCGTGCAAAATGGTGGTTTTTGGGTACAGTCCCGAGTCACATGGAGGCAATGAGCGATAGGAGGTGATTCGTCTCTCCCGGTATAGGGAGTTGATGTTGCGCTGTGTTCGATTGGCTATAACCGGAAATCCCTGGCCAGGGTTGCTGAGATATACTGGTAAGTGTTACCAGTAGTATCTCGAATTGTTATAGACCTCATATCGACATGACTTATCGAGCTATTGGGGTCTGACGTTTACCACCCCTAGACGAGATATGCGACATATCAGACGATCAGACCGGACTGTACGGTAAGTGTTACTGGTTGGATTCACAGGAGTGTGAGCGGGCTTGCTCGTCGATCTTCTGATCGCTCAATACTCGGGTGGCCGTTACGTTTAGCAGACCGCTTGCGGCTTGTGGGTGATTGATATTATCATCATCTGCTACCGGCGTATTGTCGAGTCTTTAGAGTCCTACACAGAGGTTTCCTGGCTCAAGCGAAACGAAATAGGAGCGCATATGAGATATGTGCGGGACCGAGAATGATACCAGTATGTGATACTGTAATCGATTCTCGCGATATGTGACATTGATCGGTTATATGCGATATAGCCGGGTTATCGGATCAAGTGTTGATTCGATAAGTTGTTACTGTTGATATTAGTCGGTTATATGCGATATGACCGGATCATTAAATCAAGTGTTGATTTAATGATTTAATGCATAATTATATATTTGATATATTACTTTGCATTAACTAGTATCGGTTCACTTAAGATGGATTTTCTCACTCGGTTGTGCGCATTGTATATGCGATATATTTTTGTGCACTTGATTGTATCATGTTTTATGATGCATTCAAAATTGGTTTGTGTAAAGAATTAAACCTAGGTTAAGTAATGGTTAAGGTTTCTATTTATTTGTCCATTCATTTGTCTTTTTATTTTGGATTAAAATGAAATGACAAAAGAAAACAAAATGGTTTCATTCTTTCTTTCTTTCTTTCATGAAGCTTGATGAAGCTTCATTAAGCTTTGACCATATGACCATTTTGTCTTCAAGCTTAACCCTAACCATTCTTTTAACCTTAGTCATTTCTCTGCACCTAACTATAGTTAATGTTATGATAAGTATTCTTTTTCTTTTCTATTTTTAACAATTATCATAATATTATCATCTTCTTCTTCTTCTTCTTCAAGATGAAGAACCTTGATTCCATCAATGGTGATTGATGAAAATGAGTGAGAAATCCAATTCTAAAGTGAACCCACTTCCTATTTCTTCATCCTCTACCTCTTGCCAAGTAGTATAGGGTGTTTCCTTCACAAGTTTTCATGGCTTGGTGAAGGTGGAGCTTGATCTAGTGATGCCTCGACGTAGATCATCTTCGGCATCGTCGTCGATGACCTAGCCCGTTTTTTCTCCGTTGAAGCCGATGCTAGAGTCATGGTTCGATTTGGACAGCAGAGAGGACTTTATCATGGAGCTATGCAGGTGGAGAAACAGATCTACAAAGGTTGTATTTTCGTTCTTTTAGTTTAGTTGTAAACTAGTTGCTTTGGTCGCCTAGATTTCTAGTTAACGATCCGTATTAGGGTTTCTCGGCACCCGTAAAATTTGAAATTGGCATGGTTGATGCCTTGTGAGACCTCTTGAGAGTGCCTAGGAACCCTACAGGGAGCCCGTAAAAGAAGCCGGCGTTATGGTACGCTTCCGGCGAGGAGGCGAAGACCGGAGATTCCGTAGGAAGATCGGGACGACGACGAGAAGACCGAAGGACAGAAATCGCTCGGTATATCTCTCTACCCCTTCTCTTGTTAGCTAGGATTATATTAATGGCCCAATCCGGGATTTTTGTGCACGGTGGTGCCGGTTCAAAAGTTAAAGTTAAGTATCGTTTCCGCATTTTGGCCTCGGATTGACGGCCGGGGCGCCGCCGTGCACTTACAAGTCGGTCTATCCAAGCGGATAGGGCATGAATAACGTTCGGTGGAGGAGGGGATTCTCCCTCGTCTCCACTGTGGGGAGGCTGACGGCTGGTGCTTGGATCGTCGCGGTGACCGCTTGCCATTGTAGTCGAGATCGGAAGATGATCTTTTGGTTAAGTGGAACTAGTTTCCCACAGACGGCGCCAACTGATGGATCCATAGATCTTCTTCAGATGTTATTTTCCGTTGATCTCTTCGTGTGCAGACGGATGGCTGAGATTGAGTTGGAGGGTTGACTCCTGAAGTGTGTGGATCTCAATAGGTTTTGAGTGGTTGTGGCCGAGCTACCTGCAAAGAAGTCCCGAAGTGGTTGCGCCATCGAGGACCCTCCGACGATAAAGTTAGATGGGGTATTTTGGCAGAGTAACGGCCTATTGGAATGAAAAATGACTTACCTTGATTGTCTGAGGGTGGGGTTTATATAGCGGCAGCACTGGGCAGGCAGGCACGAGAATTACGCCAGCCG
Organism: Agapanthus africanus; assembly: GCA_030015575.1. NCBI lineage: Eukaryota > Viridiplantae > Streptophyta > Magnoliopsida > Asparagales > Amaryllidaceae > Agapanthus > Agapanthus africanus. The sequence goes on along the minus strand of CM057344.1, from coordinate 309,118,076 downwards.
TTACGCCCCTGGATTCACGCCCACGTGATAGGTGGGATCCCGCATTAATGATGAGACATGCTCGTTAATGGGGGATCGTGATGGCGTGGAACGAGGGATCGTGGGCGGCGGATGTCTCGCGCATGGAGAGATTCGTGGAGCTGTGGCGTAGGCGCCTGTGATCAGCGCTGCGGGTCGGTCTGGGTGAGACCGAGGAAGATGAGCTCGGCGGGAGGCTCGGGCACGAGCGGGAGGGTGGGGCATCTTGGTACCGTGATAGCTCAATGGAGAGCCGGGGGAGGTCTGGAAGGTCACCGAAGGTCGGGAGAATCCTCAGGCCGGAGGCCCAGGTGTGATCCCAACTGAAGTTCTTGATCTCTTCTTATAGGTTCTGGGACACGTCATCTGCAATGCGTCAGCATCTGGAGAGTCACCGATATCGAGCCTCTTGGATCCTTTTTTGTATGTTCTGGGACACGTCATCTGCAACGCGTCAGCATCTGGAGAGTCACCGATATCCAGCCTCATCAGTTTGCAAGTATTTAAATATAGATACAATTTTCTCAACTTACTGCCCCTATAGTTTATTTTGCTTACATAGGCATGACCTCTATAAATTATTAAATAGTAATGTTTAAAAAAACTAACTAGAACAAATTGAAATTTTTAACAACTGGAAAAGGAACAAGTTTCACGAGCAAGATGTCTCCTTAACCTTCCAAGAACATTACTTATAGACATATATCCGTCGTTGATTAAAGAGGTGTGTCCCTTCGTAACTTTAAAACTATTTTTTGAAAATAATGGCAACAAGATAATAACATTTTTATACAATATTTTGCGCAACAGCTATCCCGCTAAACATCTATTGTTTTCACATAAATGAAGTGTTATAACATGATTTGGCTGGTTTTTCATTAATAAAAGTAAATAGACACAGAAGTACATCATTTGTCATATTTCTATGAAAGCTGGAGTTACTAGGTCAATTTATATGATGAAAACTAAATATGTGCAGGACAAAAGTATAGTGGAAAGAGATGGTAACCTGGTAAGTGAAAAGGCCTAATTGAAAAGGTTCATGAAGAGCCTGTAGACTGTTTAAGGCCAAATCAAATTACAATGGCTTCAGGAATCGCAAAAAAAATTGACACAAATGAAAAACTCAGAGACAAATAGATGTGGTGAGAGAAAAAAGAGAGAAACCAAAGAATGTTAAGTAAAGAATGCCGAGCAAGGTTCAAGAACTCGATTTCGGATCCTGTCTCTCAAAATATATTAGTTTTGGCGGGTTTCCATTAGTTTCGCTTAAATCGATTCAGATTTCAGTTTCGGATTTGATGGTAATACATACATATATGTGGATATGTTAAATTTATGGTTTTATATCACAACAATGATCCTAGTGTTAAAAAATCAAGCCAAATTAAGACCTAATGCAAAATACTTTGAAAAGTGTATTTAGATAAGTATTAATATTGGGTTTGGGTCCACTTTTGTGGCCTTCTTAGAATGAAAATTGTAAGTATACGGTGTAGGGTCGCAACACTTGCGGAGCGCGGCGGAAAATAGAACAAAAATTTCTAACAATAACACCATAGACTATATCCAAGTTCATCCAAATACTAGTAATTGTAAAAGAACAAGAGAGCTATACAAAAGGAAAAAGAGGGCTACAACTTTTGTAGCGTGTCCACTCTCTAGTGGATGATCCAAGTTTCGCTCCAAGGTTGCGGGATCGAACTTGATCTACAACCTCCTCGCCAAAAATGATCCATCTTGAAAGTAAACCCCACAAACTACCACTTCACTATAGAACACTTCTAATATGAAGCAACTAGCTCTCACAAATTGCTGAAGAGTTGTTGGATATGTATGCCCTAAAGGCCATTATTGTATAGTACTAGTTTGTATATTACATTTTGGAAGCTTAGGATATATACACGGATTTACGACAGTCTTGCTCGATATAGTAGTATGCTACTTGGTTTGTATCTATCTTAATATATGTATATGTTTCTATTAACATATCGCTAATACATGTTGATGGAGCCCTTAGGATCTTTGCTTGACTACCAGCGTTGTGATGGCGATCACACTAGTGGAGGCTCGGTAGTCTATAAGCACATCCTTATACAGGTCCCTAGTCGTAGGATTATCGAGACATGGCATCAATACTCTGGAGTAGACTAGTGTATACGCTTCTTATCCCAGCAGGAGAGATGGTCTGTCTCACAGCCATCAGTATGTCGTACTGAAGATAGTATGCAGTTGCTCATTAGGTTATGAGTTACACTGGACAGGACTCACCGGGAACTGTTGGTTGGTATTATACCTATCGTCAGTTAGCAGTTCCTAGGTGATATGAGTACAGCTTAGTTCGATGACTTGACACTGCTACTTCGCCTCAAGTGTGTTCCCACTGTTCTTTGATTACTACTATGGCTCTATTGAGTCACGCAAACAGGTTGTAGCTGGGTGCAGTCACGAAGCATTTGGAGGCAGTGGCGGTTAGACAGGATTCATCTCTCCCGGTATTGGGGGTTGATATCGCGCTTTGTTTAGGAGAGCCATTACACAAAGTCTCTGGCCAGGGCAAGTGAGATTTTTTAGGGTTCCTAGGCACTCTCAAGAGGTCTTACAAGGCATCAACCATGCCAATTTCAAAAATTACGGTGCCGAGAAACCCTAGACTACGGATCGTTAGCTAGAATTCTAGGCGAAACAGGAACTAGTTAACCTCTTAACTAAAAGTAAACGAACATACAACCTTTATAGATCCGTTTCTCCACCTCCTTGGCTCCGCAATGAAGTCTCCTCACTGTCCAAATGGAATCCCGGGCTCTTGCGTCGGCTTCATCGGAGAATGGACGGGCTAGGTCATCGACTAGCATGCCGAAGATGATCTACGTCGAGGCATCACAAGATCAAGCTCCCACTTCACCAAGTCATGAAACTTGTGAAGAAAACACACTCTACTACTTGGCAAGAGGTAGAGGATGAAGAAATAGGAAGTGGGTAGACTTTAGAATTGGATTTCTCACTCTAATTCATCAACCACCATTGATGGATGCAAGCTTCTTTCTTGAAGAAGAAGAAGAAGAAGATGATAATTGTTATGATAAAATAATCAAGATTGACTAGAAAAGATAATCCCATTCATTCTTATCATAATAGTTACCATGGTTAAGTGTAGAGAATGAACCAAGGTTAAGTGAAGTGGTTAGGGTTAAGCATGAGACAAAATGGTCACAAAGTCAAAGCTTCATGAAGCTTCAACTAGAAAACAAATTTAGCAACCATTTTCCTTTATGCTTTTCTTTTTCCAAAATGAATAAATAGATAAATAAATGAGAAAAGGAAATGAAACCCTAACCACTTAAGTAACCATGGTTTAATTCTTTACACAAACCCAAACTAGCATGTATCATCAAACATGATACAATCTTGCGCACAAAAAATATATCATATATACAATGTGCACAAACAAGTGAGAAAATCCATTTAAAGTGAACCAATACTAGTTAATGCAAAGTAATATATCAAATATATAATTATGCATTAAATCATTAAATCAACACTTGATTCAATGATCCGGTCATGTCGCATAAAACTGACTAGTATACAATGTATCGGCTTATCGAATCAACGCTTGAATCGATAACTAGGTTATATCGCATACAACCATTCGACACATTGATCGCGAGAATGAAATATGGTATCACATACACGCATTATTCTCGGTCCCGCACATATCTCATATGCGCTCCTATTTCGTTTCGCTTGAGCCAGGAAACCTCTGTGTAGGACTCTAAAGACTCGTCAATACGCCGGCAGTAGATGATGATCATATCAAGCACCCACAAGCCGCAAGCGGTCTGCTAAACGTAACGGCCACCCGGGTATTGAGCGATCAGAAGATCGACGAGCAAGCCCGCTCACACTCCAGTGAATCCAACCAGTAACACTACCGTACAGTCCGGTCTCATCGTCTGATATGTCGCATATGAGGCTCATAACGGGTGGTAAACGTCAGACCCCAATAGCTCGATAAGTCGTGTCGATATGAGGCTCATAACGGGTCGAGAAACTACTGGTAACACTTACCAGCAATTCTCTGATCAGCCCTGGCCAGGGACTTCCTGTTATAGCCAATCGAACACAGTGCAACATCAACTCCCTATACCGGGAGAGACGAATCCCCTCTTATCGCTCATTGCCTCCATGTGACTCGGGACTGTACCCAAAAACCACCGTTTTGCAAGCCCTCTTAGACGTGGTAAGATGGAAATCAAAGCACAGTGGGAACCACACAAGACTCTATGACGATCTCGGGTCAACAGACTACTCTGTACCAATGTCACCAGAGAACTGCCATCTGACGTCAGGTATAATACCATCTGGGAGTTCTCGGCGAGTCCGTCCAGTGTACCCAGTCTCTACTGAGCACCCGTATATCATCTCTGATGTCAAACACCAATGGATATGGGATCATCCATCGCCCATCTGTATGGGTCGAGAAGGTATACGCTAGTCTACTCTGGTATATCGATGCCCCGTCTCGATATACCCACGATTAGGGACCTTGAAGGATGTATTTATGGACTACCATGTCCCCACTAGTATGATCTGCATCATAGTCCAGGTAGTCAAGTACACATCCTAAGGGCTTTACCAACATGTAACAGAGAGACAAACAGTATACACGTTAAGGTAAAGGGTAACCAGATAGCATACTATCATGTCGAGCAAGAAAGTCCTCCCTATATATGTCCCAGCATCCACTACAATATACATCCTATGTACAGTAATGGCCTCTAGGGCATACATATAACTAACAATCTCCCACTTGCACTAGGGCCATCTGTAGCAGTGGTTGTAGTATCTCATACTCAACCATCCCATAAAAGTCTCTCTCTGGGAATAGGCCTTCGTGAGTGGATCCGCTGCGTTATCCTCTAAGTCTGCTCTCCTTGCCTCGATCACCCTGGAGATCAACCATCTCCATGATCAGGTGATACTGCCTTAGAATAAGTCTGGATCACTGATGGGACCGGTGTTCCTTGGCATAAGCCACAACTCCATTGTCTCACAATGGTAGGAACATAGTTCATCTCATGAACCATTATACATCCAAACAGCCTCTTTGGTAGTATCTTAAGTAGCGATGTATCCTGCCTTTATCGTATAGTATGTCACGGTATCTAGCTTGGAACTCTTCCAACATACCGTCTCTCGATTGAGGGTAAAGACAATGCCTGCGACTGACATTCAGTCGTCTTTATCACCCTGGAACCCTTCCAGTGATTCTCCCCAGGATCAATTGATACCATCTCACTACAACTAGTGAGTGTCCTAATATCCATTTGGATCAATCTCATAGATCCAAAAGCTAGGATTTAGTAGGTATCATTTTGATCCTATGTGGAGAATCATTGTGATAAGCGGAGATCGACCGAGCGTAGCATAGGAAACTCCTTCCCTATGAAGAGTATGTCATCCACGTACTCTATGAGGATCACCACCATACTCCCTACTACCTTTTTGTTTATACAAGGTTCATCTACCATTTTGATGATGACAAACTCTTTGACTAATCCATCGAAACAGATGTTCCAACTCCGCGATGCCTGCTTTATCAGATAAAGCATCTTGCTCACGTTTCCGCTGCTCCCACTGTCTACGAGGCCCTCTGGCTGTGTACTTATAGACACACTCTTCTAAAACATCATTTAGAAAAGGAGTCATGGCACCCAACCGCCAGATATCGTAGTCATGGTATGTAGCCGTGGCAAGTAGGATCTGGAAGGACTTAAGCATAGCCACTGGAAAAAGGTTTCATCATTATCCACGCCTGGTTGATGACGAAAACCTTTAACAAGTCTAGCTTTGAAAGTCTCAACTTTTCCATGTACACCAAGTAATCTTCTCAAAATATACTTGCTCCTGATTGGGATTTAACCCTTCAGATATAGCAACCAAAGTCCATACTTTGTTGGTGTATAAGGATTCCATCTCAGATCGATAAACATCCAGCCATTCTTACAGAGTCTCACTCCTGATGGCCAGCTCGAAACTAGTTGGGTCATCATCTCATGATGCAATCCTCGCTCCCACTTGCATAGAGAAACCGAAGTATCTCTCAGGTGTGTGAGGAACCCTACTAGATCGGCGGAGAGGCTGAGGTTCGTTGGTTTCTACTGAATCCTTTGGTTCTATCAAATTATCAGCTGCAGTTTGTATAGCTGGAACCTTTCCAGTTCTACATCACAGACTTTGCCTCGAGCTTGTCCGGATTTTGCTTTTAGACATTAGCCGGACAACCCCAAATCTTAACTAGCTTAAGAGATGGGCTCTTCCCTTTCCATATCACATATGAAGTGGTAGGCTACTGATTTGATCGGGACCCTATTCAATAGGTATGCAGCTTCTCAAGCGCATAACTCCCAAAGGAAAAAGGTAACTCAGTAGTACTCATCATAGAGCACACCATATCAAATAGGGTGTAATTGCTCCACCCCGATATACCATCGTGCTATGGTGTATACGGTGGAATAATTCTGAGAGAGAATCTTATTCTCCTTTAGAATAGTCCAGGAATTCCGTGCTCAAGTATTCTACTCCTCGATCACATCAAAAGATATAATACTTATACCCATATTTTGGTTCTCTACTTCTTAATCATATTCTGTGAATATCTCAAAAGGTTCGGACTTGTGTTTCAACAGGAACATAGGTCTGAATCTCGAAAGATCATCAGAGAATGTAATGAAGTACAAAGAACCAATCTTGGCATGTGTAGACAGGGGACCTACATACATCAACATGTATCATCCCAAGAGTTCACTAACTCTTTCTCTGTTTCCAATAAACAGAGCTGGTGTCATTATATCTTTGTGACATGACTGGCAAGTTTCACAAGATGTAAATTCAAACTGATTTAAATATGCATCTATATGTAACTTCAGCTAGTCGGGTCGTATTGATATGACCTAGTCTACAACCCCTCAAGAAGGATCCGTTCATTTCTGAACTCTTCCTCTTGTGTGTGTTCTGCATACTTAAAAACTGTAGTTTGATTTAGAACTTCGATGCTTTTAGATACGTGCCTGAACCGATCAACTTTTGATATAGGAAATGTTCAAAACATTATCCATCAATACAAAATTCTATCATTTCTTTACTAATAAAGAGAGTGATATGATTTTGTATATCAGGTTCGGTATCTAATAACATTCATTCAGAATCAATGTATTCTGGTAATACAGGGTGACAGTGACCAACAGACTTGGCTGCAACTCTTGCCCCGTTTTCTGTCTCATGAAACTTATCACCCGTTCTCAGTTTTTCTACCCTTTTGTAGCCCTATGTAACAGATTACATATCTGGGATCCTGATCCGGTATCATATACTCAGGATGCGGAGGATACTGAGAAACCGTTCTTTATAATGAACACACCCGAAGATGATGCATCATATGCACTTTCTTCGTTTGGGCGGCACGGGAAATCTGGTATTCCCCAATTTCCTGCTCTGTCTTATAACAATTATAAGTTAGAGCGGGACCAACGTTCCCCAGCTCAGTATAACAAGCGGGTTCGGTCAATAATCCGTATTATTATCCTGATTAAGGCATGATATGGTCGCTACCTGGAGAGAGAGAGAAGAAAACACTCAGCGTGCGCTCTTGCAAGAATAGATTGGTTATTATTTTATCTAATCAGGATGGCTTCCACTGCTTTTTATCAAATCTTCCTTCAAACCGTAAAAGGAAAGACTAGCCGGGATTAATTACACACTACAAGTTCGCCAATCTTTCAGCCAGGCCAGTGTCGGTACTTTGAAGGAGGTCCCCCGTGCTTTCGCACGAACCTAATTACAGTAAACCTCGTTTTCCCAGAGGCGTAACCCCGTTGACACCTTTCTAGACACCTACTTGATCGGCTAATTGTAATGTGTAAAACTCTCCCAGGAGTAACAATTACTCGCAGCGGGTATCGGGATCCAACTATCTCATAGAAGGTATGCAATCTCATTGCAAATTTCAACACTTGAAATTCCTGATAATATTTTGCCCCTAGCACCCTATGACCTTGACGGAGGTCAACAAACCATAGGCTACTAGTCAAGTTCAACCCGTCATTTCTTGATCGAATTAAACCCACCCGCACGACCCTTGACGGAGGTCAACAAGGCCGCACGACTACCCTAATCCAATCTGCATCATATGCATAAGCAGATAAATACTAGTTAGCTACCGCACACTATGCCTTGACGGAGGTCAACAAACGTAGCACGAATACTAAATAGGACTTATCCGAAATGACGGAGGGCTACGACAGGTTTTTCTGAAAACCTATTGCGTAATGAACTTGATATCGTTGTAGAATCAAATGATTTTAAAATGGAGTGCTTTTGAGGCTTTTCTAGTTTTGCTAAAGGAGTCACTCCCGGTGAAGGGATCGTCGGTCCTTTCCTCGTCGAATGAGGTGCGGGATATATCATATATATCACTGTGCAAAGCAAAAACTCTTAAAAGCAATCAAAAGACAAACCGAGGGTTGTAGCATCTGCCAGTTATTGCTAAAGGAGTCACTCCCGGTGAAGGGATCTCGGTCCTTTCCTTATCGAATAAGGTGCAGGATATTTCATATATACCGCTGTGCAAAGCAAGAACTGTAGCTACCTGTTTTATTTTGAAATTCGATTCTACAACATCTTAGGTTCTTTTACTTTCATTAATCATTGGAAAAAGAAAAGCATAAAGGAAAATGGTTGCTAAATTTGTTTTCTAGTTGAAGCTTCATGAAGCTTTGACTTTGTGACCATTTTGTCTCATGCTTAACCCTAACCACTTCACTTAACCTTGGTTCATTCTCTACACTTAACCATGGTAACTATTATGATAAGAATGAATGGGATTATCTTTTCTAGTCAATCTTGATTATTCTATCATAACAATTATCATCTTCTTCTTCTTCTTCTTCAAGAAAGAAGCTTGCATCCATCAATGGTGATTGATGAATTAGAGTGAGAAATCCAATTCTAAAGTCTACCCACTTCCTATTTCTTCATCCTCTAACTCTTGCCAAGTAGTAGAGTGTGTTTTCTTCACAAGTTTCATGACTTGGTGAAGTGGGAGGTTGATCTTGTGATGCCTCGACGTAGATCATCTTCGGCATGCTAGTCGATGACCTAGCCCGTCCATTCTCCGATGAAGCCGACGCAAGAGCCCGGGATTCCATTTGGACAGCGAGGAGACTTCATTGCGGAGCCAAGGAGGTGGAGAAACGGATCTACAAAGGTTGTATGTTCGTTTACTTTTAGTTAAGAGGTAAAGTAGTTCCTGTTTCGCCTAGAATTCTAGCTAACGATCCGTAGTCTAGGGTTTCTCGGCACCGTAATTTTTGAAATTGGCATGGTTGATGCCTTGTAAGACCTCTTGAGAGTGCCTAGGAACTCTACAGTGGTATCAGAGCACTGCCATCTGACGTAAGGTATAATACCATCTGGGAGTTCTCGGCGAGTCCGTCCAGTGTACCCAGTCTCTACTGAGCACCCGTATATCATCTCTGATGTCAAACACCAATGGATATGGGATTATCCATCGCCCATCTGTATGGGTCGAGAAGGTATACGCTAGTCTACTCTGGTATATCGATGCCCCGTCTCGATATACCCACGACTAGGGACCTTGAAGGATGTACTTATGGACTACCATGTCCCTACTAGTATGATCTGCATCATAGTCCAGGTAGTCAAGTACACATCCTAAGGGCTTTACCAACATGTAACAGAGAGACAAACAGTATACACGTTAAGGTAAAGGGTAACCAGATAGCATACTATCATGTCGAGCAAGAAAGTCCTCCCTGTATATGTCCCAGCATCCACTACAATATACATCCTATGTACAGTAATGACCTCTAGGGCATACATATAACTAACAGATTTACTGGTAGAGTTTCCAGTAGTTTCTCAGGGTGTTCTGGGCTACACTCCGACACGAGTTATACCGCTATTAGGGGTCTGACGTTTACCACCCACTAGGCCTGATATGCGATACTCTTAGACGAACAGATCGGACTGTAAAGAGATTGTCACATTCAGGCTCAGTAGGAGTTCGGATGGGTTTTCCTCATCGGCCTTCTTATCGACATCTACCTGGGGACTGTTATGTACAGCTAATACCGCTTGCGGCCTGTGGTTAAACCCACTGCCAGCGTAGTGTCGAGTCTTTAGAGTCCCACGCAGAGAGTTTCCCTGCACTGGGCAAAAGGTGTAGAGGCCGTATGGTTTTACGGCAGGGCTTCGATCACTTACGTGCACTTGTGCGCGTATGATGTTCGGGCAGATAGTACCAGTGGGCTTTGGTTTAAGTCGGATCCTAGTATTCTAAAGATGGATCAGTTTTGTCTCTTTGTATTCGTATTCTTCGGAATGTGGATGTGGGTGTGTATGCACGGATGTGAGGAGCAAAGATGGAGATGCCTCATTAGGGTTTTGACCATTGACTTGATTAGAACTATTATGAGGTGGAGGATATTGTTTACTAATCCTTTTATTAATGATAATTGTGTCATGGCTAATTGGTTTGACCATTTGACTAGGTTGACTATTGTTGACTTAAATATTTTTGTTAAGCACTAGATATTTTTATGCTTAGCATTAATTGTGACAAGCTTGTGGTCAAATCAATATAGCCATCCTAATTATCATAATAAAAGTTTTAGTTTTCTTTTTTCATGGTTTATTATCTCATTCAATTTCTCTTTCCTCAAGAGAGCTCCCATACTTGCTCTTCTTCTTTTTCCTCACTAGTAAACTCTTAAGCTCTCATGTGTTGAGAAAATTAGAGTTTAAATAGACAAACAAATCCATCTTCAAACGCTACATCACCTAGGACATCAAGCTTAGCAAGCCTGTTTTCCTAGTTACCCCGGTCTTGAGGTGGAGCTCGGACTATAGACTCTCGGGTGGATCGTCTTCGACTCAAGAAGGCCGTTGAAGAAGCCGCAATCCAGATCGACCCTTGGATCCTACTGAGACGAGGAGGACAGCGGAGAAGACCCAAAGGACTTGGTTTCGTGAGGTATACATTCTATCATAGTAGATAGAAGCCTAATATACCAGAATATTGCATTTTAATACCACTCATTCATTATCTATTTTTTGTATTTATCGGTACTATTAACCAGTGTCTTCTCAGTATTATAGATTACAGGTATCCGTAAAAAAATACTGGAAATACACCAAAAATCACGGATATTACAGTTGTGAGTTGACACTGCAACCAGAACCGCAAACCGACCGATAATTCTTGGGTTTCTTTGTGCATCATGCTTGTGTACACACTTTTCTATCTAAATGGACCAACACAATACAAGTTGTATACAAGTGTGCACTAGGACCTAGGGGGCAGCCAAGGTATAATGGCTAAAGCAAGTGGGCATGGTGTGATGTGCAATAAATGCAATAAAGTGTTGATGTGATTCATATCTACTTGTTTCCCTCCAAAACCTGGGTGCAGACCAAGTCTAATTTGAGAAATCCAGCAGCACCAATATGATATATGGGAGCACACAAGACCCCACTACAAGCACGAGCCCCATCCCTCGGAATTGACCCGAACACATGCTCCCATGATCCGGCGTCGCCGGCCCCACAGTGCCCAATGGGCCCCATCTTTCTACTGGCCCTCCATTGCTGCCTTGTCATCATTTTGTTATTGTTTGTTTATTTTTTTGTGCCTATATATAGCAGGCAGTGGGCAAGGGGTAAAGAGTCCAAGTTTTGTTAAGCATTTCATACATTGTGTAACTCTTTTTGTTTCTTTAGTTCTTGTAAATAGCTTCCCCTTGAGTTCTTAACCTTCTCTTGATCTTGCAACCTCTTAATTGAGCTTGCAAGTTTAAGTTTTGGTATTTGATCTTAAGGGTTGTATCTTCATATGGAATCAATAAAGCTATTCTCTTTTGTGCCTTCATTTCCCTTGGGTTCTTCGCCTTCTCTTGATCTTGCAACCTCTTAATTGAGCATGCATGTTTAAAATTAGGTTATTGAATCCATGGCTTGTATTTGGTTCTATGGTTCTAAGTGTTACTTTCTTGCATATTTCTTACTTTCTTTTACATTCATGCAATTTATTATCATGCTTTAGTTTCTTGCTCTTTAATTCCATGCCCTTTAATTACTTGCTTGTAGTCTTTTCTTTTCTTTGTTTCTCTTTTCTTTGCTCTTTTTGGTTTGTTGTTTGTGAATATGTGTTGTTAGGAAAATAAACAGATATTGTATGTTAACATTTTGTTTCTCATTTTCTTTTCCCGTCTTTTTCATTTGAAACTCCGTCTAAACCTTACGCAAGCGCTCTGTTAGGCACCCTACCCTACCAAGGTATCGGTGATCCCTAACCGCGACCGGTTGCATTCGGTTTCGCCGGAGGCGAAAGCAAGAGACATGAACGGTAGGACAAGGGTCAATAAACCGGATTCCACGAATACCGTGCTTAAATACCTTAATCCACGTTATTGCCGATTGCTCTAGCTTCATTGGTTGAGTTCGGCTCAAAGGACTTGAATACGGAATCCATTAACTTACAACATCCTATCGTTTCCTAAGAAGCTTTATATTTGCATATAACATATAGGGTAGATAAGAACAAATTCAGCCACGAGCATTAACTCGTTACGACAAGAACGTAAAATGCTCCGTCTCCCTGCGGACGACCCGTGCTCATCGCGGCTAGCTGCAAAGCGACACCGTCTTGATCGCAGTTAGATTTTAGAACTTCAAATCACGACACGCCAAAAGCGTGCTGATCAAATGGCGCCGTTAACAGGGATACGGTAACGTTTTTGTTTTTGTTATTTCGGGTTAATCATTGTACATCTTATTTATACAATTAACCATATTTTCAAAACAAACTAAAAATTTCAAAAAACCTAAACCGAAACAAAAACTCACTTTCTTAACATTTTTGTTCTCTGGAATTCTTACCTGCAAGCACTCTGGTTCTGAACTAAAAAATCAAACAACACCAGTGAAACTCTGGTGGAACACAGTGAACATAGAAGAAGTTTGGAGCCCATCTGCTACAACTTGGCCGGCGACACACCCACCAAATCCGGCGACGTCGGCCCAAGCATCCCCATTTGCTCCAAAAATTTCATCTGTGCTCCAGTGTTCTGTTCCTGTCCTATTTTTATTTTTTGTTTTTTTATAATTTTTAGTGTGCAGGAATTTTGGCATTCGTATCGCTTTTCCGCACCAATATCCATTTTTCTGACATTTATAGATTTTGCGGAATTGCGAACGGCGATTGTGGGGAGCAAAGTGTACATTCCAAGCTAAGGTGATTACGACATATAGTGCCAAAGATCCGGGTAGTTTGACCCGCGCAAGTGAACATTTCAAGCTATTCGGATTTAACTTCAACTGGGGTTTCTAAACCCGAAAATTTATCGGTATGTACTTCGTTAACACCTTCTTTCTTAAATCCGACACATCCAATATACTGTTCTTTGCAGGATTCTTTGCAAGTTCGCTTTCAAACGCCAAACTTGACTAACCCGTATTTGTTGCAGTGCGGAGCATAAAATTAAAAAACGATTGGTTGATTCTTTGAATAATTTTTTTTATTGAATTACGTATTGCAGCAATTAATACGGACTTAAGGGTAACTGAACCCCACAACATACGGTAAAGGATTTCATCACCTTTTCCATGACCCACAAATCACGAACTTAAGCATAACGATTACCCGCACAAATTTTAAAAGAAACTAGACTTTAAGCCTTAAGGACTTCGCGCTCATTAGGAGAAGTTAACTGTGTTTAGAACACCGCTTAATGGTATATCGTTTACGGGGTGTCTAGGAAAGTGTTAACGGCGAAACCGCCAAAAGAGAAAGGGTTATTTAACTAAGGACCTTCGCGAAAGCGTCGGAAAACCTCCTCTTATCTCTGCACTTACCTGGCCTCGTGATCAGTATATCTTGAGCCTGTTTCCTGACACAGTTTTACTTCGCCAATCAAGTTCTTGAGCAGATCTAGTCGACTTAGGTAAACCCTAGAACGATTAGGTGTGTGGTATTTTTGTGTCGTGATTATTTTTGTCCAGATTCTTTATGTGTGTATATTTCATTCTTTTGTTAATAACTAACATAAAATAAAAATATTAAAAAAATCCACATTCTTTTTCCCCTCATTTTCTTCTTATTCTTTTCATATCATTGGTACTCCACCTAGAAAAACTTTTGCCGAAATTTGGTACCCACAACCAGACATAACTTCCTACGGTTCTTGCTTTGGTCGAACGTCGAACGATCCATCCATGCCCAAAATTTCATTGAAAGATCGGATAGACGCGTCTAGAACAAACAATTGGACTCCGCAATCCACTCCGTATCAACCGTTTTAAGCATTCACCCCTTCTTACATTGATACCCTTTTTGAAAGTCCGGTTGTAACTCCGAAACCCACGTCTATTGCTGAACATATTGAATAATCTCGTAGCCGATCTTTCACTCCTTTCAACACTTCCAGTTCTTGGGATCAACAATTCAATTCACCTTCTTAACCAAATGTTGATCCTACTCTTGTCCAACCATTCAATTCCTATCTATCCTACCCAACTATTGCAACTTCCCTAGACATTACTTCTACACGGCCATTTGGGAGTTTCACATATCCAGATAACTTTGAATCTTTTTCTGAAACCCCTTCACAACCCATGTCTAGCCTAGAACGGTCGTTGGAAGACTTTTGGGTAGCGTCGTATCAACAGATGATGGATTTGAATGCGTCCATGGACGCCCTTATACAACCTAGTGACCCGGTAGCTAGTTTCCAACTAGCTCCACATTTTCTAATGTATGATGAGGCGGTTGGACAGGCTGAGAATTTTTGTGGTGAGAGTGAGCTATACACCCTTCCAAATCAAACCTACCCATCCCAAATTGAATTGCACAACTCCAGTTTTAAATGTCTATCTAGTGTTCCAAACGATTCATCGATTGAAGATAGAACGGTTAATGAGTTGTGCGACTTTGTAGTGTTTGATTTACCTGATTGTGAAGTGTCCCTTCTAAGTGAAACCAATCCCAAACCTTTTGACCTCTACACCTCCATATTAGAACCACAATTGATTGAAATCAATGCTTTTGATGAGGTGTCTGAGAAATTTGATTTTCACTTGAATGAGGATATCGACGCTGGGGATATTTTGGATGATGAACCCGCAATTTTGGATGAGTTTTTCTCTCCAAATCATCATCCCAAGTCTTTAACTGTTTTTCCCGAACTCCATATGCGTCTGGATTTTGATGATAAATGCATGGATGGGCTTAACTTTGAGAAAATTTTGAGGATATTTTTGAGGATGAACCAGTTTTACTTGATGAGTCGGATTTTCCAATTCATCCTATCCCTTCCACTGACTGTGTACAAACTCCTGAACCTTTAACTTTGACCCTTTCACTTCCCTTCATCCTCTCCATCGTTCCGACCTTGCAAGACACCGTATCACTTTCATTTCCTATGTCTGATTTACCAAGTTCGGTGTACCCATATTTTCTCACGAATCTTGAGGGATTTGACCCTATCTCTCGACAGGTTAATAGATTAGCACAAACGCTTCTTACACATTGGTCATCACAAATTGTGCTAATTTATTCACTCCATTTTCACCCTTAAGTTCGTGCTCCATTTCTTTTTCCCTTCCGCAATTCGTCTCCTCATATACCTGTTAGTTATGTATATGCCATAAAGGCCATTGTTGTACATATGATGTATATTATATTGGATGCTTGGATATATATAGAGAGGACTTTCTTGCTCGTCATGATAGTATGCTATTTGGTTTCACTTTATCTTAACATGTTGACTTGTATTGGTTTACTGTCTTACTCTCACAAGTTGATAATGTTAGTTATATGTATGCCCTAGAGGCCATTACTGTACATTGGATGTATATTGTAGTGGATGCTGGGACATATATAGGTAGGAATTTCTTGCTCGACATGATAGTACGCTATCTGGTTGCTCTTTATCTTAACATGTATACTTTCTGTCTCTCTGTTACATGTTGATAAAGCCCTTAGGATGTGTACTCGACATCCAGGACTATGATGCAGATCATACTAGTGGGGCCTGGGTAGTCCATGAGTACATCCTTTAATGTTCCTAGTCGTAGGAATATCGAGACAGGGCATCGATATTCCAGAGTAGACTAGCGTATATCTTCTCGACCCAAGTGATGGGCGATGGATGATCCCATATCCATTGGTGTTTGACATCAGAGATGGTATGCGGGTGCTCAGTGGAGACTGGGTACACTGAACGGACTCGCCGAGAACTCCCAGATGGTATTATACCTCACGTCAGATGGCAGTTCTCTGGTGACACTGGTACAGCTTAGTCTGTTGACCCGAGATCGTCATAAAGTCTTGTGTGACTCCCACTGTGCTTTGATTTCCACCCTACCATGGCTCTACTGAGTCGTGCAAACAGGTGGTTTTTGGGTACATCCCCGATTCACATGGAGGCAATGAACGATAGGAGGGGATCCGTCTCTCACGGTATTGGGGGTTGATGTTGCGCTATGCTCGACTGGCCATAACTGGAAATCCCTGGCCAGGGTTGCATTGATTTACAGGTAAGGGTCATCAGTACTTTCATGCTTGTTATGGACCTTATATCGGCATGACTTATTAAGCTACTACGGTCTGACGTTTACCACCCCTAGGCGAGATATGCGACATATAAGACGAACAGACCGGACTGTACGGTAAATGTTACTGGTTGGATTCACAGGAGTGTGAGCGGGCTTGCTCGTTGATCTTCTGATCGCTCAATACCCGGGTGGCCGTTACGTTTAGCAGACCGCTTGCGGCTTGTGGGTGTTTGATATGATCATCATCTACTGCCGGCGTATTGACGAGTCTTTAGAGTCCTACACAGAGGTTTCCTGGCTCAAGCGAAACGAAATAGGAGCACATATGAAATATGTGCGGGACCGAAAATAATACCAGTATGTGATACTGAATTCTATTGTCGCGATTTATATCATAGGACGGTTATATAAGATATAGCCAGGTTGCCGAATCAAATGTTGATTCGATATGATGATGCACTTGATATTAGTCGGTTATATGCAATATGACCGGATCATTAAATCAAGTGTTGATTTAATGATTTAATGTATAATTATATATTAGATATATTACTTTACATTGACTAGTATTGTTCACTTAAGATGGATTTTCTCACTTGATTTGCACAAGTTGTATATGTAATATATTTTTGTGCACTAGTTTGTATCATGTTTGATTATACATGCAAACTTGGGTGTGTGTTTGCTTTAAACCATGTTTAGGTTAATGGTTAGGGTTTTAGCTTATTTATTTATTTTATTTATTTATATTTGGTAAAAATAAAATGGTGGCTTGCTTTGTTTTATTCTTGAAGCTTCATGAAGCATTGAAGGTCTTAAACATTTTATTTTTTCCTTAACCTAACCATTACACCTAAACCCTTGTTTATTCTCTACATGTGTTAACTTCACCTATGGTTGCATTATGATAAGAATCACTTGAATTTTTTTTTAAAATAATTCTTCTTCTTCATGAAGAGAAGAAAACCTTGCTAGAAAAATTCCAAGTGATGAATCCAAGTGAGAAAACCAAATCCAAAGTGAGCCCACTTCCTATTTCTTCATCCTCTACCACTTTCCATGTTGTATAGGGTGTTATCTTCACAAGTTTCATGACCTAGTGAAGATGGAGCTTGAGTTTGAGTCGCCTCGAAGTAGATCATCTTCGGCATCGAAGTCAACGACCTAGCCCGCCCATTTCTCCGAGGAAACCGACGCTAGAGTCCGGGATTCCGATGATCACAGTGGAGGGACGTCAACACGGAACTAGAGAAGTGGAGGACCGGACCTACAAAGGTTGTAGTCTCTTTCACTTAGTAGCAAAGTAGTTTGCTTGCTTAGTTTCGCCTTACCTCTAGTTAACGATCTAGCATTAGGGTTTCTCGGCACATGTAAAATTTGTTTTTGGCATGGTTGATCAGTTGTAGAACCTCATGAGTGTGCATAGGAACCCTACAGTTGTATCAAAGCCTAGCTAGAGCTTCAGGCAAAGTGTAGACGATGTTAGAAGTCCGATCGAACCCGAAACCCTAATTGAAAACCCTTCTCTGTACAATTTTTCAAAACTGTGGTTTTTGTGAATTAAAAATATCCAAAAAATACAGCAGGGTTTTATTGGTATTACTGTGAAGCACGTGACCGTAACTCCATCAATGAGCCGTGGAACCGTGGCGCCACCCTGGCTGGCACGGCGGTTCCGCGGCCATACTGTAGCCTTATTTGTCACGGTTTGCACAGTAATGTTAATCTGAATTTCCTGTGTTTTCTGGGAATTTTTAAATTACACTCAAGAGTTGAGTTATCTGGGGTGTATTGGGGACTCGTTGTTTCGATCGGATTGTTTAACTTTGTCTATGTGTTTTTCCGGGTAATTTTAGAACATGTTAAAAAGTTCGACCGGATATAAATACCCACTTTTTCCCCTACCGGGAAATTTCCAAGTGTTGGATTTTTCCGTGGTTTAAGAACGTTCTAAGTAGTGAAAGTAACGCGATGGACCCTCTAGAAGACAACAAACCTTAACTCGATTATGTGACCGTCTTGAACTGCCCTTTGAACCTTAGGGTTTGGGGCAGTACGGCGTGCCACATGCGAGGCGTTGGCTTGACCCTTCTACGGCTGGACCGTTGGTACTGTGGCATGAAATGGATGTTCTTAAACTTATTTCAAGTGTTGAGCTTTTTGGGAAAACTTGGGTGTTTGATTGTTCGATCGGGAAAGTTTAACATTTTCTATTTATCTGGAATGTGATACAATAATTGGAATCAACAACATTTGAATGTTATAAACATAACAGTTTAGTCTCAAATGATCGGTTGCCAAGGAATTTTGATGCGATCAAAAGTCCGTCGCAATCACGTAGCGTACGCGGATACTCGCCGGTAAATTTAATAAATAGCCACGCCCCATAGCCCCTACCAAGTGACTGTAGGAGAACCCCGTCGCCGAAAGCATCCATTCGGGTGCTCGCGGAAGCGGTGTTCTGCCTTAGTGCACTTCGTCGACGGTATCGGGGGTGTGGCCGTCTACCAAAGTTTGCGACGAGCATTCAATCACATGTCGGGAATCTTGTTGAATTGCCCGACTTGATATTGAAAATATTTTTCGATAATGAGACTAAAATGCGGGGTTTATAATTGTTAGGCATGCGATGTCTAAGGAATTCATTTGATTAGGCATGCGATGTCTAAAGAGGTTGCGGATTTCAACTGTTGTAGTTTTACACTTTCTTTTCTACGACCGTAAGTGTAATATGTGATATCGCCGGTTTCGTTACTATATGTCAACGACAATTGGGATACGCATGTTCACTTACGTTGATGACATGTGATGTTATGTGTTGCTGGATATGTTATATTGGATCGTCGTGTTTGAATAGCCGGGGGTATTTATGTGAGATGAGTGTTTTTCCATTTTCATTCATGTAAAAACTTGTTTGTAATATTCTTTTATTGGGGCACTTCCAGGTTGCGGAAGATGTCACCGTTGATGTATATTATTTACTTTTCCGCATTAGGATAGACCCAAGGAGGGGAGCACAAGTAACCGGGTTCTAGGGTCCAGTGGGAGACCATCTCGAGGAGTCGAGTCCGGGTCTCCTAACCCTAGAATTGGTAGGGTTGCTTGTCGCTCTCGTAGGGGTCTAGGGATGTGGGATTGGCTATTCATCACGACCGTGGAATCCGTGTTTTATTCAGGCTCAAAATAAAACACGGACGTCCTAGTATATCCAATATTTCATATGATATTTTCTGCTGCGTTATCTGTGATGTGATCATGTGATTTGTTCAGATAGATATTGTATATAGTATATATGATATATTATATAGACGTTGCTTATGTTTTACACCCGCGCTAGCCCTGCCTCGCTCTGGCGTTAGTTACCTAACCTAACGGTGCAGACGGGACATCGAGGCGAATGCGGATGGCATAAGCGTACGTTATATTTATCTGTGATGTTTAGGTGGACTTAAATGATGGGGCATTCATTAATGAGATTAATGAAAGAAAATAAACCTAAAAGATGTTGTGGAATCAAATTTCTCCAAAACAGGTAGCTACAGTTCTTGCTTTGCATCGCGGTGTTCCTTGTAGAACATCCTGCACCTTATTCGATGAGGAAAGGGCCGACGATCCCTTCACCGGGAGTGACCCCTTTAGCAATAACTGGCAGATACTACAATCCTCGGTTTGTCTTTTGATTGCTTCTATAGTTTCTGCTTTGCACAGCGGTATATATGATATATCCTGCACCTTATTCGATGAGGAAAGGGCCGACGATCCCTTCACCGGGAGTGACCCCTTTAGCAAAACTAGAAAAGCCTCAAAAACACTCCATTTAAAAAACATTTGATACCGCAACGAAATCAAGTTCAAAGCGTTAAAGGTTTTCTCAAAAACCATCTGCAACCCTCCGTCATTTTAGGAAGTAGAGTACTTAGTATTCGTGCTGTGTTTGTTGACCATAGTCAAGGCATAGTGTACGGTAGCTAAGTGATGTCTTCCTACACCGCATATGATGCGATTAGTTAGGACAGTCGCGTGACTTTGTTGACCTTAGTTAAGGGTCATGCAGGTGGGTCTAATTAATCACGAAATGACGGGTAGAACTTGACTAGTGCTTATGATTTGTTGACCATAGTTAAGGTCATAAGTGCTAGGGGTAAAAACCTTTATCGGGAGTTTCAAGTGTTGAAATTTCCAATGAGATTACATACCTTCTATATGATAGTTGGATCCCGATACCCACAGCGAGTAATTGTTACTCCTGGGAGAGTTTCGCACTTTGCAATTAGTCGATCAAGTAGGTGTCTATAAAGGTGTCAACGGGGTTACGCCTCTGGGAAAACGAGGTTTATTCAAATTAGGTCCGTGCGAAAGCATGGGGAACCTCCCTCAAAGTACCGACACTGGCCTGGCTGAAAGATTGGCGAACTTGTAGAGTGTAATTAATCCCGGCTTGTCTTTCCTTTTAGGGTTTGAAGGAAGATTTGATAAAAACAGTGGGAGCCATCCTGATTAGATAAAATAATTAACCAATCTAATCTTGCAAGAGCGTACGCAGAGTGTTTTCTTCTCTCTCTCTCTCCAGGTAGCGACCATATCACGCCTTAATCAAGATAATAATACGGATATATTGACCGAACCAACTTGTTATACTGAGCTGGGGAACGTTGGTCCCGCTCCAACTTATAATTGTTATAAGACAGAGCAGGAAATAGGGGAATACCAGGATTCCCATGCCGCCCAAACGAAGAAAGTGCATATGATGCATCTCCTTCGGGTGTGTTCATTATAAAGAACTGTTTCACAATATCCTTTATGTCCTGGGTATTTGATACCGGATCAGGATCCCGCATATGTAATTTGTTACATGGGCTACAGAAAGGTAGGGAACTGAGAACGGGTGATAAGTTTCATGAGACAGAAAACGGTGCAAGTGTTGCAGCCAAGTCTGTTGGTCACTGTCACCCTGTATTATCAATACATTGATTCTGAACAAATGCTATTAGATACCGAAACTGATATACAAAATCATATCAATCTCTTTATTTATTAAAGATAGATATAATTTTGTATTGTTGGATAATGTTTTGAACATTTCCTATATCAAAAGTTGATCGGTTCAGGCACGTTATCTAAAAGCATTGACGTTCTAAATCAAACTACATTTCCTAGTATACAGAACACACACAAGAGGAAGAGTTCAGAAATGAACGAATCCTTCTTGAGGTATTGTAGACTAGGTCATATCAATGCGACCCGACTGGCTAAAGTTACATTTAGATGCATATTTAAATCAGTTTTAATTTACATCTTGTGAAACTTGCCAGTCATGTCGCAAAGATTAGATGACCATAGCTCTGTTTATTGGAAACAGAGAAAGAGTTAGTAAACTCTTGGGACTGATACATGATGATGTATGTAAGGTCCCCTGTCTGCACATGCCAGGACCGGTTCTTTGTACTTCATTACACTCTCTGATAATCTCTTAAGATTCAGCCATATGTTCCTGTTGAAACATAAGTCCGAAGCTTTTGAGATATTCACAGAACATAAGTTAGAAGTAGAGAACCAAAATACGGGTATAAGTATTATGTCCTATGATAAGATCAGGGAGGAGAATACTTGTGCATGGAATTCCTGGACTATTCTAAAGGAGAATGAGATTCTCTCTCAGCATTACTCCTTCATATACACCATAGCACGATGGTATATCGGGGCGGAGCAATCACACCCTATATGATAAGGTGTGCTCTATGATGAGTATTACTGAGTTTCCTATTTCCTTTTAGGGAGTTATGCACTTGTGAAGTTCCATACCTATTGAAAATGGTTCCAACCAAATCAGTTGCCTACCATTTCATATGAGATATGGTAAGGGAAGAGCCCATCTCTTAAGTCAGTTAAGATTTGGGGTTGTCCGGCCTATGTCTAAAAGCAAAATCCGGACAAGCTCGAGGCAAAGTCTGTTCTGTAGAAGTTTGTTGGATATCCCAAGCAATTGCAAGGGAATATCTTCTACCTAACCGAGGAACAAAAGATGTTTTGTTTCGCAGCATGCCACCTTTGTGAAAGGGAATTTCTTGTGAAAAAATTAGTGGTCATGAGGTAGAACTGGAAGCAGTTCCAGCTATGCAAACTACAGCAGATAATTTGGTAGAACCAAAGGATTCAGTAGTAACCAACGAACCTCAGCCTCTCCGCCGATCTAGTAGGGTTTCTCACCCACCTGAGAGATACTTTGGTTTCTCTATGACAGTGGGAGCAAGGATTGCATCATGAGATGATGACCCAACTAGTTTCGAGCTGGCCATCGAGAGTAGGGACTTTGTAAGAATGGCTGGATGCTTAGCGATCTGAGATGGAATCCATATACACCAACAACGTATGGACTTTGGTTGCTATATCTGAAGGGTTAAATCCCCATCAGGAGCAAGTATATCTTGAGAAGATTACTTGGTGTAGATGGAAAAGTTGAGACTTTCAAAGCTAGACTTGTTAAAGGTTTTCGTCATCGACCAGGCGTGGATAATGATGAAACCTTTTCCAGTGGCTATGCTTAAGTCCATCTGGATCCTACTTGCCTTTGCTACATACCATGACTACGACATTTGGTGGTTGGGTACCATGACTGCTTTTCTAAAATGATTTAGAAGAGAACGTCTATAAGAACACGGCCAGCGGGCTTCGTAAACAGTGGGAGCAGCGGAAACGTGTGCAAGTTGCTTTACAGAATAAAGCAGGCATCGTGGAGTTGGAACATCTGTTTTGATGTGGTAGTCAAAGAGTTTGACTTCATCAAAATGGTAGATGAACCTTATATATACAAAAAGATAGTAGAGAGTAAGGTGGTCATCCTCGTATTGTACGTGGACAACATACTCTTGATAGGAAAAGAATTTCCTATGCTACGCTCGGTCAATATCCGCTTATCACAAGGATTCTCCATATAGGATCTATGTGATACCTCCTAAATCCTAGATTTTATATCTATGAGATAGATCTAAATGGATATTAGGGTTCACACTAGGTTTAGTGAGATGGTATCAATCGATCCTGGGGAGAATCACTGGAAAAGTTTCAGGGTGATAAGGACGACTGAATGTCAGTCGCAGGCATTGTCTTTACCTTAAGTAGAGGGATGGTATGTTGGAAGAGTTCCATGTTAGATACCGTGGCAAACTAGACGATAAAGGCTGGTAACATCGCTATTAAAGATACTACCAAAGAGGTAGTTTGGGTGTATAATGGTTCATAATATGAACTAGGTTCCTACCATTGTGTGACATTGGAAGTGTGGATTTGGCCCAGGAACCCTAGTCCCATGAGTGACCCAGACATATTCTGAGGCAGCATCTCCTGATCATGGAGATAGTTGATCCCCAGGGTGATCGAGGTTAGGAGATTAGACTCTGAGGACAACACGGCGGATCCACTCACAAAGGCTTTTTCCCAGAAAGAGACTTATATGGGATGGTTGAGTATCAGATACTACAACCACTGCTACAGATGGCCCTAGTGCAAGTGGGAGATTGTTAATTATATGTATGCCCTAGAGGCCATTACTCTACATTGGATGTATATTGTAGTGGATGCTGGGACATATATAGGTAGGACTTTCTTGCTCGACATAATAGTACGCTATCTGGTTGCTCTTTATCTTAACATGTATAATTTCTGTCTCCCTGTTACATGTTGATAAAGCCCTTAGGATGTGTACTCGACTTCCAGGACTATGATGCAGATCATACTAGTGGGGCCTGGATAGTCCATGAGTACATCCTTCAATGTTCCTATTCGTAGGAATATCGAGATGGGGCATCGATATTCCAGAGTAGACTAGCGTATATCTTCTCGACACATGTGATGGGTGATGGATGATCCCATATCCATTGGTATTTGACATCAGAGATGGTATGCGGGTGCTCAGTGGAGACTGGGTACACTGAACGGACTCACCGAGAACTCCCAGATGGTATTATACCTCACGTCAGATGGCAGTTCTCTGGTGACACTGGTACAGCTTAGTCTGTTGACCCGAGATCGTCATAGAGTCTTGTGTGTCTCCTACTGCGCTTTGATTTCCACCCTACTATAGCTCTCCTGAGTCGTGCAAACAGGTGGTTTTTGGGTACATTCCCTATTCATATGGAGGCAATGAGCGATAGGAGGGGATTCGTCTCTCCCAGTATTGGGGGTTGATGTTGCGCTATGCTCGACTGGCCATAACTGGAAATCCCTGGCAAGGGTTGCATTGATTTACTGGTAAGTGTTATCAGTAGTTTCATGCTTGTTATGGACCTTATATCGGCATGACTTATCAAGCTACTAGGGTCTGACGTTTACCACCCCTAGGCGAGATATGCGACATATCAGACGAACATACCGGACTGTACGGTAAGTGTTACTGGTTGGATTCACAGGAGTGTGAGTAGGCTTGCTCGTTGAACTTCTGATCGCTCAATACCCGGGCGGCCGTTACGTTTAGCAGACCGCTTGCGGCTT
Organism: Agapanthus africanus; assembly: GCA_030015575.1. Taxonomy (NCBI): domain Eukaryota; kingdom Viridiplantae; phylum Streptophyta; class Magnoliopsida; order Asparagales; family Amaryllidaceae; genus Agapanthus; species Agapanthus africanus. Next base: position 309,092,939 of record CM057344.1, on the reverse strand, counting down.
GTGGGTGTTTGATATGATCATCACCTACTGCCGGCGTATTGACGAGTCTTTAGAGTCCTACACAGAGCTTTCCTGGCTCAAGCGAAATGAAATAGGAGTGCATATGAGATATGTGCGGGACCGAGAATAATACCAGTATGTGATACTGAATTCTATTCTCGCGATTTGTATCATAGGACGGTTATATAAGATATAGCCGGGTTACCGAATCAAATGTTGATTCGATATGATGATGCACTTGATATTAGTCGGTTGTATGCAATATGACCGGATCATTAAATCAAGTGTTGATTTAATGATTTAATGTATAATTATATATTAGATATATTACTTTACATTGACTTGTATTGTTCACTAAAGATGGATTTTCTCACTTGATTTGCACAAGTTGTATATGTGATATATTTTTGTGCACTAGTTTGTATCATGTTTGATGATACATGCAAACTTGGGTGTGTGTTTTCTTTAAACCATGTTTAGGTTAATGGTTAGGGTTTTAGCTTATTTATTTATATTTGGCAAAAATAAAATGGTGGCTTGCTTTGTTTTATTCTTGAAGCTTCATGAAGCTTTGAAAGTCTTAATCATTTTGTTTTTTCCTTAACCTAACCATTACACCTAAACCCTAATTTATTCTCTACATGTGTTAACTTCACCCATGGTTGCATTATGATAAGAATCACTTGAATTTTCTTTTTAAAATAATTCTTTTTCTTTCTTCTTCTTCTTCTTCTTCTTCTTCATGAAGAGAAGAAAACCTTGCTAGAAAAATTCCAAGGGATGAATCCAAGTGAGAAAACAAAATCCAAAGTGAACCCACTTCCTATTTCTTCATCATCTACCACTTTCCATGTTGTATAGGGTGTTATCTTCACAAGTTTCATGATCTAGTGAAGATGGAGCTTGAGTTTGAGTCGCCTCGACGTAGATCATCTTCGGCATCGAAGTCAACGACCTAGCCCGCCCATTTCTCCGAGGAAACCGACGCTAGAGTCCGGGATTCCGATGATCGCAATGGAGGGACGTCAACACGGAGCTAGAGAAGTGGACGACCGGATCTACAAAGGTTGCAGTCTCTTTCACTTAGTAGCAAAGTAGTTTGCTTGCTTAGTTTCGCCTTACGTCTAGTTAACGATCTAGCATTAGGGTTTCTCGGCACATGTAAAAAATTTTTTTGGCATGGTTAATCAGTTGTAGAACCTCATGAGTGTACCTAGGAACCCTACAGCTAAAGCCCTTAGGATCTGTACTCGACTGCTAGGACTATGATGAGATCATACTAATGGGGCCCTGGTAGTCGATGAGTACATCCTATAATTGTTCCTAGTCGAGGGTATATCGAGTCAGGGCATCAATACACCAGAGTAGACTAGCGTATACGCATCTTGACCCATATGATGGGCAATGGATGATCCCATATCCATCGGTATTGGACATCAAGGATGGTATGCGGGTGCTCAGTGGAGACTGGGTACACTGGACGGACTCGCCGAGAACTCCCAGATGATGATATACCACACGTCAGATGGCAGTTCTCCGCTGACACTGGTATAGGGTAGTCTGTAGACCCGAGATCGTCATAGAGTCTTGTGTGATTCCCACTGTTCTTTGATTTCCACCTTACCACGTCCAAGAGGGCGTGCAAAACGGTGGCTTTTGGGTACAGTCCCGAATCACATGGAGGCAATGAGCGATAGGAGGGAATTCGTCTCTTCCGGTATAGGGAGTTGATGTTATGCTGTGTTCGATTGGCTATAACTTGAAGTCCCTGGCCAGGGCTGATATAGAGATACACTGGTAAGTGTTACCCGTAGTTTTTCGACCCGTTATGAGCCTCACATCAACACGACTTATCGGTTAATGGGGTCTGATGTATACCACCCCTAGACTTGATATGCGACATATCAGACGAAGAGACCGGACTGTACAGGAGTGTTACTGATTGGATTCCTAGGAGAACGTACAGGCTAGCTTGTTGATCTTCTGATCGCTCAATACCTGGGTGGCTGTTACGTTTAGATGACCGCTTGCAGCTTGTGGGTGTTCGATATGATCATCACCTGCTACCGGCGTATTAACGATTCTTTAGAGTCCTACACAGAGGTTTCTTGGCTCAGGCAAAACGGAGTAGAGGCACATATGTGATATGTGCAGGACCGAGGAAAATGTGATATGAGATACCATATTATATTCTCGTGATATTTATATATGAACCGGGTCATCGGATCAAGTGTTGATTCGATGAATCGGTACATGATATATCAGTCGGTTATATTCGATATAGCCGGATTGTCGGATCAAGTGTTGATTCGATGATTTAATGTATAATAATATATATGATATATTGTATTACATTATCTAATATTGGCTCACTTTATTGATTCATTTTTTCACCGGGTAATACATTGATATATATGAGATATATGTTAATTGTATTATTTTCTTTTGTTGCAAATATATAATATATATGTGATATATGTTATTGCAACATGATATGATTAATAATGGAACATGTTTAGTAGAGATTAAACAAGGTTAGGTTTTGATTAGGGTTAGTTCTTTCTTGCACCTTCTAGAACTTTTCCTTTTGTCATGTGTAAGATATTATGGTTGATATTATCTTATGACTCATTCTTTAACCTAACCAAACCCTAGCCCTAGTTTATTCTCTACAAAGGTTATCCTTGTCATCCTTGACCATGGTTCCATGATCAATCATATATTCATTTCTATTATTCATCACAAAAGGATTAACTCTTTTTCCATCATCTTCTTCTCTCTTGAGCTTTGAGAAAGCTTACTAGTTATTCATTTTGTGATGATTTCTTGTGAGAAATTGATATAAAAAGATAGCATAAATACTACTCCATCATCCTCATCTAATCTAGTCCATTAGATTAGGGTGTTCACCTCATTAGAGTGAGAGAGCTTGAGTTATTGCAACTTCGACGTAGATCATCGGAGAAAAGGAATACTACAATCTAGCATGGAGCGTTCGATTCGTGGAGCCTCTCTTGAGTCCGGGAGATCGTGGATCGCGGTGAAGGGACTTCTACTCGGAGCTTATGAAGAGAAGGAGCGGACTACAAAGGTTGTAATCCCTCACACTTATTAGTAAAGATGTTTACTTGCATGTTAAACCCTAATAATCTAGCAAAGATCCCGGCTTTAGGTTGTTCGGCACGTCTAAAATTTTATTCGGGCATGGTTGATGCCTTATGAACCCTCACAAGAGTGGCTAGAAACCCTACAGTGGTATCAGAGCCTAGCTAGAGCATTAGGCGACGTGTGTTGGAAGTTAAAACTCCGAACGAACCCCGAAACGACATTTTAAACCCCTCTCTGGATATTTTTTAAAAACTATGATTTTTCTGTATTAAAAATACCTAAAAAATTCAGCAGGCAAATCAAAGAATTACAGTGAGAAATGAGCGCATGATCCGTACATTACACCGTGGAACCGCGGCCGTACAACGCTTGGGCCGCGGATCCGCGGCCGTACAGAATGTTTATGCCCTCGTTTTTGGAAAGTAATATCTATATCTGCTAGTTTAGTTTTATGGGTATTTTTATTCTGACTCAAGTGTTGAGTGTTCTGCGGTTTATTTTGTAATCGTTGATTCGATCGGAAAATTTAATTTTGTTATGTTTTCCGGATATTTAGAAACTGTTAAAATGTTCGAGCGGATATCATTAACTCACTTTTTCCCAGCACGAAAAACTTTCAAGTGTTGAATTTTTATCGGGTTTAAATCTTTCGGAAAAATGTGAAAGTAACGCGGTGGACCCTCTAGAAGAACACAAACCTTAACTCGATTATATGACCGTCTTGAACTGCCTCTAAACGTTAGGGTTTAGAGCAGTACGACGTGCCACATGTGAGGCGTTGGCTTGACCCTTCTACGGCTGGATCATCGGTACTATGACATATTCTGGGATTATTTGAACTCCGCTCAAGTGTTGAGCTATTTAGGAAATCTTGGGTATTTGATTATCCGGTCGGAAAGTTTAATACTGTCTATTTATCTGGAATGTGATACAATATGTGGAATTCATATAGTTAGGCATGAAATGCGAAGTATGTGATATTTCGGATTTATGATGTCTAAAGTGATTATGGATTCCAAATGTTGTAGTTTTACAATTTCTTTTCTGTGACCACAAGTGTAGTATGTAGTTGTATTGTCGGTCTTCGTTGCTATACATCAACGACGATCGGTGTATGCATACTTACTTACGTTGATGATATGTGATATTATGTGTTGCTGTGATATGTTATATTGGATCGTCGTGTTCTGAATAGCCGAGGGTTTTATGTGAGATGAGGGTTTTTATTTTCATTCATGTAAAATTCATTTGTATGTAATATTCTTTTAATGGGGCACTTCCGGGATGAGGTTGATGTCACCAGTGTATATTATTTACTTTTCCGCATTAGGTAGACCCAAGGAGGGGAGCACAAGTAACCGGGTTCTAGGGTCCAGTGGGAGGCCATCTCGAGGAGTCGAGACCGGGTCTCCTAACCCTAGAATTAGCAGTGTTACTTGCCGCTCTCGTAAGGGTCTAGGGATGTGGGTTTGGCTATTCATCGCGACCGTGGAATCCGTGTTTTATACCGGCTCGTATTAAAAACACGGACATCCTAGTATATCCAATATTTCATATATGTTCTTCTGCTGCAATGTTCTGTGATGAGATCATATTACTGCCTGAGACGAATTCTTATACTATAAATATATGCTGATATATAAATATTACAGCTTTCGTTTCTTCTGTGATGCTTAGGAAGCATAAGCTGATGGGATTTATTAATGAGATTAATAAAAAGAAAAGAAACCTAAAGATGTTGTAGAATCAAAACTTTATAAAAAGGGTAGCTACAGTTTTGCTTTGCATAGCGGTGTATATGATATACCCAGCACCTTATTCGATAAGGAAAGTGCCGAGATCCCTTCACCGGGAGTGACCTCTTTAGCGAAATTGGCAGATGCTACAAACTCGCGGTTTTGTTTTTGACAGCTTCTATGTTCTTGCTTTGCATAGAGGTATATATGATATATCCTGCACCTTATTCGATGGGGAAAGAGCCGAGATCCCTTCACCGGGAGTGACCTCTTTAGCAAAACTAGAAAAACCTCAAAAACACTCCTTTTTCAAAAACACTCGATTCTACGACGATATCAAGTTCATTACGCAATAGGTTTTCAAAAAAACCTGACGTAGCCCTCCGTCATTTCAGATAAGTCCTACTTAGTATTCGTGCTACGTTTGTTGACCTCCGTCAAGGCGTAGTGTGTGGTAGCTGACTAGTATTTATCTGTTTATGCTTATGTTGCAGATTAGATTAGGGTAGTCGTACGGCCTTGTTGACCTCCGTCAAGGGTCGTGCGGGTGGGTTTAATTCAATCGGGAAATGACGGGTTGAATTTGACTAGTAGCCTATGGTTTTATTGACCTCCGTCAAGGTCATAGGACGCTAGGGGCAAAATATTATCGGGAATTTCAAGTGTTGAAATTTGCAATGAGATTGCATACCTCCTATGAGATAGTTGGATCCCGATACCGACTGCGAGTAAGAGTTACTCCTAGGAGAGTTTTACATAGGACAATTAGCCGATCAAGTAGGTGTCTAGAAAAGTGTTAACGAGGTTACGCCTCTGGGAAAACGAGGTTTGCTTTAATTAGGTCCGTGCGAAAGCACGAGGAACCTCCCTCAAGTACCGACACTGATCTGGCTGAAAGATTGACGAAATTGTAGGGTGTAATTAATCCCGGCTAATCTTACCTTTTAGGGTTTGAAGGTAGATTTGATAAAAACAGTGGAAGACATCCTGATTAGATAAGATAATAACCAATCTAATCTTGCAAGAGAATACACTAAAGTGTTTTCCTCTCTCTCTCTTTCTAGGTAGCGACCATGTCAGGCCGTAATCAAGATAATAATATGGATGTATTGACTGAACCCGCTTATTCTACTGAGCAGGGGATTGTTGGTCCCGTTCTTTCTTATAAGAGTTATAAGACTGAACAGGAAGCAGGAGAATATCTGGATTCTCAAGCCGCTCAAAAGAACATGCATGATGATGCATCTTCTTCTGGTGTGTTAGTTTTTGAGAACTGTTTCTCAGTTCACCCTACGTCCTGGGTATTAGATACCGGATCAGGATCCCACATATATAAGTTGTTATATGGGCTACGTAATGGTAGAGAACTGGGAAAATGTGGTCATTCCGTTCAAGTAGGGAATATGCCAAGTATTGCAGCCAAAGCAGTTGGCGAATATCACCTAGTATTACCAAGTCGTAATACACTGATTCTAAATGAGTGCTATTATATACCGAACATGATGTGCAACATTATATCAGTTTCTTTATTAAGTAAAAAAGTATAATTTTGTAGTACAGGATAATGTTATGAACATCTTCCTAAATCAAAAGTTGATTGCATCAGGCTCGTTACATAAAGGCATATTCATTCTCAATCAAAATACAGTCCTCAATATACAAAACACACACAAGAGAAAAAGTTCAGAAATGAACGAATCCTTCTTGTGGCATTGTAGACTTAGTCATATCAATGCGACACGACTAGCTAAGTTACATAAGGTTGGATATTTGAATCCATTCGAATTATCATCTTATGATACTTGCCATTCATGTCTCAAAGGAAAAATGACCAAAGCTCCGTTTAGTGGACACGGAGAAAGAGTTACAGAACTCTTAGGACCGGTACATAGTGATGTATGCGGTCCCATGTCTACGCATGCCAGGAATGGTTCTTCCTACTTTATTACATTCACTGACGATCTCTCAAGATTCGGATATGTGTTCCTGATGAAACACAAGTCTGAAGCTTTTGAGAAATTCAGAGAATATAAGCACGAAGTAGAGAACCAAACGGGCAAAAGTATTAAGATCCTTCGATCTGATCGACGAGGAGAATACTTGAGCAATGATTTTCTAGATTATCTAAAAGAGAATAGGATTCTCTCTCAGCTTACTTCTCCTTATACACCACAGCACAACGGTGTATCGGAGCGGAGGAATCGCACCCTATTAGATATGGTGCGCTCTATGATGAGTAATGCTGAGTTGCCTATTTCCTTCTGGGGGTATGCGCTTGAGACAGCGGCGTACATACTGAATAATGTTCCTACCAAATCTGTGCCTACCACCCCATATGAGATATGGGAAGGGAAGAGACCATATCTTAATTTTGTTAAGATATGGGGTTGCCCGACCTATGTCAAAAGACAAAACCCGGACAAACTCGAGGCAAGGTCTGTTTTATGTAAGTTTATTGGATATCCCAAGCCTTCGCGAGGGTATATTTTCTACCACAGTGAGGAACAAAGGGTGTTTGTTGCTCAACACTCCACCTTTTTAGAAAAAGAATTTCTTGCGAAAGAGATTAGTTGCTCTGAGGTAGACTGGAAGAAGTTCCAGCAGAAAAAACTACAACAGATGATTTAGTGGAACCAGAGGATTCAGTAGTACCCAACGAACCCCAGCCTCTCCGCCGATCTAGTAGGGTTTCTCGTCCACCTGAGAGATACTACGGTTTTCTCATTGATGGTGGGAGCGAGGATTGCATCATGGAAGATGATGACCCAACTATTTTCGAGCAGGCCATCACGAGTGGTGACTCTGTGGAATGGCCGGATGCAATGCAATCTGAGATGGAATCCATGTACACAAACAAAGTATGGACTTTGGAAAATGCTCCTGAAGGGGTAAAACCTATTGGGAGCAAATGGATCTTTAAAAAAAATTTAGTGTAGATGGAAAAGTTGAGACTTTCAAAGCTAGACTTGTTGCAAAGGGTTTTCGTCAACGACCATGTGTGGATTATGACGAAACCTTTTCACCAGTGGCTATGCTTAAGTCCATCTGGATCTTACTTGCCATTGCTGCATACCATGACTATGAAATCTGGCAAATGGATGTTAAGACCGCCTTTCTAAACAGTGATTTAGAAGAGTGCATGTACATGACTCTGCCAGAGGGCTTCGTAGATAGTGGGAGCAGCGGAAACGTGTGCAAGCTGCTTAAATCCATTTATGGGTTAAAGCAAGCATCGCGGAGTTGGAACATCTGTTTTGATGTTGTAGTCAAAAAGTTTGACTTCATCAAAAATATAGATGAACCTTGTATCTATAAGAAGGTAGCAGAGAGTAAGGTTGTCTTCCTCGTATTGTACGTGGATGACATACTCTTGATAGGAAATGATATTCCTTTGCTGCAATCAGTCAAGCTCTTCTTATCACAAAGATTCTCAATAAAAGATCTAGGTGATGCCTCCTGCATATTGGGAATCATGATCTATAGAGATAGATCTAAACGGATACTGGGATTGTCCCAATCCAGGTATATTGACACCATACTAAAGAGGTTTAGTATGGAAGAATCCAAGCGTGGGAACCAACCCACGATCTCTGGACTCACTCTCTCCAAAGAGATGTCTCCCAAGACTGATTTGGAGAGAGCTCGCATGCAAGGGATACCCTATGATTCGGCAGTAGGCTCTAACATGTATGCGATGCTGTGTACCAGACCCGATGTAGCATACTTCTAAGTGTAGTGAGTCGGTATCAAGCAGGTCCTGGAGAGAGTCACTGGACATCTGTGAAGAATATTCTCAAGTACTTGCGTAGGACTAGAGACATGTTCTTGGTGTATGGTAACGGAGAACTCCGGGTGGAGTCCTTTACCGATTCCAGCTTCCAAAGTGATAAGGACGACTCTAAGTCGCACTCGGGATTTGTCTTTACCCTCAATGGAGGGGCGGTATGTTGGAAGAGTTCCAAACAGGATACCGTTGCAGACTCGACGATAGAGGCTGAATACATCGCTGCCAACGATGCTGCCAAGGAGGCTGTCTGGATAAAGAAGTTCATTAGTGAACTTGGTGTGGTTCCATCCATTGAACATCCAATACCTCTGTATTGCGATAACAATGGAGCTGTGGTTTTGGCCAAGGAACCCAGGTCCCATTAAAAGTCCAGATATATTCTGAGGCGGTATCACCAGATCAGGGAGATAGTTGATCGCCGGGAGATCGAGGTCAGGAGAGTAGATACGAAGGAAAACACTGCGGATCCACTCACGAAGGCCATTCCCCAGATACAGTTTGAGAGATTATTCGGGATGCTAGGTATGAGATACTACAGCAGCTGGCCGTAGTGCAAGTGGGAGATTGTTAGTTATGTATATGCCCTAGAGGCCATTGTTGTACATATGATGTATATTATAATGGATGCTTGGATATATATAGAGAGGACTTTCTTGCTCATCATGATAGTATGCTATTTGGTTTCACTTTATCTTAACATGTTGACTTGTATTGGTTTACTGTCTTACTCTCACATGTTGATAAAGCCCTTAGGATCTGTACTCGACTGGTAGGACTATGATGAGATCATACTAGTGGGGCCATGGTAGTCGATGAGTACATCCTATAATTGTTCCTAGTCGAGGGTATATCGAGACAGGGCATCGATACACCAGAGTAGACTAGCGTATACGCATCTTGACCCATATGATGGGCGATGGATGATCCCATATCCATCGGTGTTGGACATCAAGGATGGTATGCTGGTGCTCAGTGGAGACTGGGTACACTGGACAGACTCGCCGAGAACTCCCAGATGGTGATATACCACACGTCTGATGGCAGTTCTCCAGTGACACAGGTACAGGGTAGTCTGTAGACCCGAGATCGTCATAGAGTCTTGTGTGATTCCCACTGTGCTTTGATTTCCACCTTACCACGTCCAAGAGGGCGTGCAAAACGGTGGCTTTTGGGTACAGTCCCGAATCACATGGAGGCAATGAGCGATAGGAGGGGATTCGTTTCTCCCAGCATAGGGAGTTGATGTTATGCTGTGTTCGATTGGCTATAACTGGAAGTCCCTGGCCAGGGCTGATATAGAGATTTACTGGTAAGTGTTACCAGTAGTTTCTCGACCCGTTATGAGCCTCACATCGACACGACTTATCGGTTACTGGGGTCTGACGTATACCACCCCTAGACTTAATATACGACATATCAGACGTAGAGACTGGACTGTACGGGAGTGTTACTGATTGGATTCACAGGAGAACGTACAGGCTAGCTTGTTGATCTTCTGATCGCTCAATACCTGGGTGGCTGTTACGTTTAGCTGACCGCTTGCAGCTTGTGGGTGTTTGATATGATCATCACCTGTTACCGGCGTATTGACGATTCTTTAGAGTCCTACACAGAGATTTCTTGGCGCAGGCAAAACGGAGTAGAGGCACATATGTGATATGTGCAGGACCGAGAATAATGCGATATGAGATACCGTATTATATTCTCGCGATATTTATATATGAACCAGGTCATCGGATCAAGTGTTGATTCGATGAATCGGTACATGATATATTAGTCGGTTATATTCGATATAGCCGGATTGTCGGATCAAGTGTTGATTCGATGATTTAATGTATAATAATATATATGATATATTGTATTACATTATCTAATATTGGCTCATTTCATTATTTCATTTTCTCACCAGGTAATACATTGATATATATGCGATATATGTTAATTGTATTATTTTCTTTTGTTGCTAATATATAATATATATGTGATATATATTATTGCAACATGATATGATTAATAATGGAACATGTTTAGTAGAGATTAAACAAGGTTAGGGTTTGATTAGGGTTAGTTCTTTCTTGAACCTTCTAGAACTTTTCCTTTTGTCAAGTGTAAAATATTATGGTTGATATTATCTTATTACTCATTCTATAACCTAACGAAACCCTAGCCCTAGTTTATTCTCTACAAAGGTTATCCTTGTCATCCTTGACCATGGTTCCATGATCAATCATATATTCATTTCTATTATTCATCACAAAAGGATTAACTCTTTTTCCATCATCTTCTTCTCTCTTGAGCTTTGAGAAAGCTTACTGGTTATTCATTTTGTGATGATTTCTTATGAGAAAGTGATATAAAAAGATAGCATAAATACTACTCCATCATCCTCATCTAATCTAGCCCATTAGATTAGGGTGTTCACCTCATTAGAGTGAGAGAGCTTGAGTTATTGCAACTTCGACGTAGATCATCGGAGAAAAGGAATACAACAAGCTAGCATGGAGCGTTCGAGTCATGGAGCCTCTCTTGAGTCTGGGAGATCGTGGATCGCGGCGAAGGGACTTCTACTCGGAGCTTATGAAGCGAAGGAGCGGACTACAAAAGTTGTACTCCCTCACACTTATTAGTAAAGATGTTTACTTGCATGTTAAACCCTAATAATCTAGCAAAGATCCCGGCTTTAGGTTGTTCGGCACGTCTAAAATTTTATTCGGGCATGGTTGATGCCTTATGAACCCTCACAAGAGTACCTAGGAACCCTACAATACCGAGACCGTATACCGCTTCTATCCTCATACGGTCTCGCGTATTCTCCATTTCTTTCCTCTACGCATTCTTTCACCAACCTGCACATTATAGAGATATAATTTTTGAGTGGTTGGTGCTAACTTTTGGCCTGTGTAATGCCTTGTATAGATTCATATTGTTCTTTCCCCCTAATCCTGAACGTCAACGCTTAACAGTGGAAACACTGTTTCACTTAAGTCTGGGGGGAACCTTTTTGTCTATATATTTTTGTTTTGTATAAAATTTTCTTTTGGGGAACGCCGACAATTTTGACCCTCTTGGTATAGCCTGACAGTGAGGGCACTGTCAACTTTAAGTTTGGAGGTGTGCTCGGTAAGCTTTCTACCTTCGCATTCATTTGTATATTCTGCATTTGCATACCTTATTAAAAACTCACAAGAATCGAAAAAATTTCCAAAAATATAAAAACTTTTTCGTCGAGTTAGCTAATAGGGTAAGTTAGATTTTTATTCCGAAAGCTTAGTTGATTTGTTAGAAATAACTAAATCCTAGGCTTAGGAATTGAAAACCTTAAAAGTAACCTTCATTATGTTTAAACTTGGTGATTATACGTCCTTACATGTTTTTTTATAGAAGTAGGTAATCTTGAGTTCACTTCTTGAGTTAAGTCAAGATGAAGGGAAAGTATTGAGGCTTTATTGATGTATAAGTTTGAAAAATAGTTTCTATTCTTGAGTCCAAATTTAGAAAATATATACTGTACAAACTGCATATCCACGCACCTTAAAACTTGGGATAGTAGAGGATACCCAGAAATACTCTTGCCCGAAAACCTAGTATGAAAAAAAAACGGTATTTAAAGATAAACACCAAAAGAGCATATTGAAAAAAATATATCCGGTCTTGAAAAAGAAAAATAAAGAAAAAAGAAAAAGAAAAATAAATAAAGTCAAGACCTGAAAACTGCTATTTACGCTTTAAGCTCACACATTCAGTAATCGGCCGTTAGTGCCTCAAGAAGCATTAATAGTCGCATGAAAGGTGAGTGAGCAACACCGTCCATCATTAATGAAAAGAAATAATATTAGGTATTAGGGCAAGGGTATTATAGCTTGAATTGAATTCTTAAGTGTAGGCGTGAATAATTTGCACACACGTAGGTGTATACAATCGATGTTTGGATGAAAGATAGAAATAAAGAATAAGACTTTTGTTTTCTGTAAAGTTGATAAAAATCCCTGATTTAAGACAGCACTTTTAGAAGGAAAACTCAGGAGATACAAACATCTTTCTAAACTTTTTTGGAACGTATAGGATCTAAGGTTAAATAGATTAGAGGCGTGAAACATAAGGGTTGAATATCTCTAACTTAGGATGATAGAATTTCTACTTAATACTAAACTGTAGGAGTAGAATTGACGTTAACTTATGAAACTAGCTTGGCGGGATTTTGTGGGTAGTATCCGCTGAAAACACTCAGGAGACAACACTCCTCCTACTAGGGACACCTAGAGGTTTAACGGCTTGTTGCACGCGATCAGTGCAATCGTGTTCCCTGAGAAAGTGAAGCTAGGATTTTTGTTTTGCTCGGGACGAGCAAAAGATAAGTTTGGGGGTATTTGTTCAGACCAGAATATTGCATTTTAATACCGCTCATTTATTATCTATTTTTTGTATTTATCGGTACTATTAACCAGTGTCTTCACAGTATTACAGATTACAGGTATCCATGACAAAATACTCGAAATACACTTAAAATCACGAATATTACAGTCTGACACTACAACCAGAACCGCAAACCGACCGATAATTCTTGGGTTTCTTTGTGCAACATGCTTGTGTACACACTTTTCTATCTAAATGGACCAACACAATACAAGTTGTACACAAGTGTGCACTAGGACCTAGAGAGGCAGCCATGGCATGATGGCTAGAGCAAGTGGGCATGGTGTGATGTGCATTAAATGCAATAAAGTGTTGATGTGATTCATATCTACTTGTTTCCCTCTAAAACATGGGTGCAGACCAAGTCTAATTTAGGAAATCCAGCAGCACCAATATGATATATGGGAGCACACAAGACCACACTACAGCACGAGCCCCATCCCTCGGAATTGACCCAAGCACATGCTCCCATGATCCGGCGTCGCCGGCCCCACAGTGCCCAATGGGCCCCATCTTCTACTGGCTCTCCATTGCTTCATTGTCATCATTTTGTTATTGTTTTTTTATTTTTTGTGCCTATATATAGCAGGCAGTGGGTAAAGGGTCAAGAGTCCATGCTTTATTAAACATTTCATACATTGTGTAACTTTTTTTTGTTTCTTTAGTTCTTGTAAATAGCTTCCCCTTGAGTTCTTAACCTTCTCTTGATCTTGCAACCTCTTAATTGAGCTTTCAAGTTTAAGTTTTAGTATTTGATCTCAAGGGTTGTATCTTCATATGGAATCAATAAAGCTCTTCTCTTTTGTGCTTCATTTCCCTTGGGTTCTTTGCCTCCTCTTGATCTTGCAATCACTTAATTGAGCTTACAAGTTTAAGATTAGGTTATTGAAACTTGTATTTGGTTCTATGGTTCTTAGTGTTACTTCCTTGCTTATTTCTTACTTGCATTTTTCTTACTTGCTTTTACATTCATGCAATTTATTACCATGCTTTAGTTTCTTGCTCTTTAATTCCATGCCCTTTAATTACTTGCTTGTAGTCTTTTCTTTTCTTTGTTTCTCTTTTCTTTGCTCTTTTTGGTTTGTTGTTTTGATGTTTGTGAATATGTGTTGTTAGGAAAAGAAACCGATATTGTAAGTTAACGTTTCATTTCTCATTTTCTTTTCCCATCTTTTCCATTTGAAACTCCGTCCAAACCTTACGCAAGCGCTCCATTAGGCACCCTATCCTACTAAGGTATCGGTGATCCCTAACCGCGACCGGTTGCGTTCGGTTTCGCCGGAGGCGAAAGCAAGAGACTTGAACAGAAGGACAAGGATCAATAAGACGGATTCCACGAATACCGTGCTTAAATACCCTAATCCACGTTGTTGCCGATTGCTTTAGCTTCATTGGTTGAGTTCGGCTCGAAGGACTTGAATACGGAATCCATTAACTTACATCATCCTATCGTTTCCTAACAAGCTTTATATTTGCATATAACACATAGGGTAGATAAGAACAAATTCTGCCACGCGCATTAACTCGTTACGACAAGAACGTAAAACGTTCTGTCTCCCTGCGGACGACCCGTGCTCATTGCGGCTAGCTGCAAAGCGACACCGTCCTGATCGCGGTTAAACTTTAGAACTCTTAAAACTCAACACGCCAAAAGCATGCTGATCACTAGGTTTATGGTAAAGATCCGTTTTTCTGTGTTATCCTAGCGCCAAGTTTTGATCGTTGTAAAATTTTTGTTCCGCATTTGGCCACAGAAATAGGCCGGGGCGCTAGCGTAACCCTTCATGGTATCAGAGCCAACCCATAAACCCTACTAGCTAGTTTGCACAAGGTTAAAATCTCGATCGACCCAAATTTCCGAATCGTATTTCCATTGTTGTTTGCTTGCTGTCGAATTTTAAAGTTGTTCATAAAATTTTTCCAGGCATCTTAAAAATATGTTCAGGCAAAACTATAGCTGCGGAAAAAGTTTGGGCATGTAACTCTAAAATTCGGCGGCAGAACCGGAGCAAAATAGCACATTTTGCGGTGGTTCCGCCGCGCTTTTTGGGCTACAGTTCCTGAAATTTTTTCTGTGGCTTTAGTTCATGGAAATATGATTTTATTGATCTATGGTTTTGGCCCAGATTTGTTTGAGTGCTCTATTTGCCTTTGGGCCAATTTGGGAAATTTTAGTCGATCGAAATTTTAATATACGTATTTTGTTAACAGTACATTCACTTTTATCAACGACCGTGAATGTCATTTGATCGGTAAACTCGTCTGATTGCTATATGTTTTTTAGACGGGTTTGCGAACGTAACATTCGCATTGATGTTTTGTGCTTGTGCTGTAATTGTGGTTGGATAGTCATGGTGAATAGTATGTGGTGCAATGTTAGTGATACAGTTAAAGTTTCATTTGTACATTTGTTATTGCGGGGTGAGCGTCCGACATGTGGACTGCCGTCTTTGCCAGGTTGTATATTATTTTGTGGCACGATCGGGTTGAGATCATGTAGGGTTCCTAGGCACACTATAGAGGTCTCACAAGGCATCAACCATGCCAATTTAAAATTTTTAGGGTGCCGAGAAAACCTAATACGGATCGTCGGCTAGAATTCTAGGCGAAATACAAGTCTAGTTAACAATTTAACTAAAGATCAGAAGCTACAACCTTCGTAGATCCGGATATCCACTTCGTTAGCTCCACGTAGGCGTCCTCTCGCTGTCCATCTTTAATCCCGAACTCAATCGTCGGCTTCATCGGAGAATTGGGCGGACTAGGTCGTCGGCTTCGTGCCGAAGATGATCTACGTCGAGGCATCACCAGTTCAAGCTCCGACTTCACAAATTTGTGAAACTTGTGAAGAAAACACCCAAAACAACTTTGCAAGAGGTAGAGGGTGAAGAAATAGGAGGTGGGTTCACTTTAGAATTGGATTTCTCACTTTAGAACTCAAGTTGCCATTGATGGCAACAAGGTTTCTTTCTTGAAGAAGAAGATCAAGAAGAAGAAAGAATATGATAAGTCATTTAAAATGATAAAGAAAACCATACTTATCATATCCTAACTAAGGTTAAGTGTAGAGGATAGACCATGGTAAGTGGGAATGGTTAGGGTTAAGCATGAAAACAAAATGGTCTCTTTAGTCAAAGCTTCATGAAGCTTCAACAAGCTTCATGACAAAAAGAAACCATTTTATTTTCATTTATCCAATTAAATAAATAAAGAATGGATAAATAAATAGATGAATAACTCTAAACCCTAACCATTATCATAACCATGGTTTAATTCTTTGCACAAACCCTAAGTAAATATGTATCATCAAACATGATACAATCAAGTGCACACAAAAGCATATCACATATACAATGTGCACTTCAAGTGAGAAAATCCCTTTTAAAATGAACCAATACTAGTTTATGCAAATTAATATATCAAATATATAATTATACATTAAATCATTAAATCAACACTTGATTCAATGATCCGGTCATGTCGCACATAACCGACTAGTATACAATGTATCGATTTATCGAATCAATGATTCGACAACCAGGTTATATCGCATACAACCAATCGAAACATTCATCGCGAGAATGAAATATGGTATCACATACACGCATTATTCTCGGTCCTGCACATATCTCATATGCGCTCCTATTTCGTTTCGCTTGAGCCAAGAAACCTCTGTGTAGGACTCTAAAGACTAGTCAATACGCCGGTAGCAGATGATGATCATATCAAGCACCCACAAGCCGCAAGAGGTCTGCTAAACGTAACGGCCATCCAGGTATTGAGCGATCAGAAGATCGACGAGCTAGCCCACTCACACTCCTGTCAATCCAACCAGTAACACTTACCGTACAGTCCGGTCTGTTCGTCTGATACGTCGCATATCAAGTCTAGGGGTGGTAAACGTCAGACCCCAATAACCGATAAGTCGTGCCGATGTGAGGCTCATAACGGGTCGAGAAACTACTGGTAACACTTACCAGCAAATCTCTAATCAGCCCTGGCCAGGGACTTCCCTGTTACGGCCAATCGAGCACAGCGCAACATCAACTCCCAATACCGGGAGAGACGAAACCCCTCCTATCGCTCATTGCCTCCATGTGACTCGGGACTGTACCCAAAGACCACCGTTTTGCACGCCCTCATGGACGTGGTAAGGTGGAGATCAAAGCACAGTGGGAATCACACAAGACTCTATGACGATCTCGGGTCTACAGACTAACCTGTACAAGTGTCACCTGAGAACTGCCATCTGACGTGAGGTATAATACCATCTGGGAGTTCTCGGCGAGTCCGTCCATTGTACCCATTCTCCACTGAGCACCCGTATACCATCTCTGATGTCAAACACCAATGGATATGGGATCATCCATCGCCCATCTCATGGGTCGAGAAGCGTATACGCTAGTCTACTCTGGTATATCGATGCCCCGTCTCGATACACCCACGACTAGGGACCTTGAAGGATGTACTTATGGACTACCATGTCCCCACTAGTATGATCTGCATCATAGTCCAGGTAGTCAAGTACACATCCTAAGGGCTTTACCAACATGTAACTATAAGACAGTTTAAAGAGACTAGTGTACATGTTAAGATAAAAAGCAACCAGATAGCGTACTATCATATCGAGCAAGAAAGTCATCTCTATATATGTCCAAGCATCCAATATAATATACATCATCTGTACAATACTGGCCTCTAGGGCATACATACAACTAATAATCTCCCACTTGCACTAGGGCCAGCTGCTGTAGTATCGCATACCGAGCATCCCGAAGAGTTTCTCAAACTGTATCTGGGGAATGGCCTTCGTGGGTGGATCCGCCGTGTTGTTCTTCGTGTCAACCCTCCTGACCTCGATCTCCCGGCGATCAACTATCTCCCGGATCAGGTGATACCGCCTCAGAATATGCCTGGATCGCTGATGGGACCTGGGTTCCTTGGCCAAAGCCACCGCTCCATTGTTATCGCAATACAAAGGTATTGGATGCTCAATGGATGGAACCACTCCAAGTTCAGTAATGAACTTCTTGATCTAGACAGCCTCTTTGGCAGCATCGTTGGCAGCGATGTATTCAGCCTCCATCGTCGAGTCTGCCACGGTTTCCTGCTTGGAACGCTTCCAGCTAACCGCCCCTCCGTAAAGGGTGAAGACAAATCCCGACTGCGACTTAGAGTCGTCCTTATCACTCTGGAAGCTCGAATCGGTAAAGGACTCCACTTGGAGTTCTCCGTTACCATACACCAAGAGCATCTCTTTAGTCCTTCGCAAGTACTTGAGAATGCTCTTCACAGCTGTCCAGTGATTCTCTCCAGGATCAGCTTGATACCTGCTCACTACACTTAGTGAGTATGCTATATCGGGTCTAGTACATAGCATCGCATACATGATAGAGCCTACAGCCGAAGCATAGGGTATCCCTTGCATGCGAGCTCTCTCCAAATCAGTCTTGGGAGACATCTCTTTGGAGAGAGTGACTCCAGAGATCGTGGGCAAGTTCCCACGCTTGGATTCTTCCATACTAAACCTCTTTAGTATGGTGTCAATGTACCTGGATTGGGACAATCCCAAAATCCGTTTGGATCTATCTCTATAGATCCTGATCCCCAATATGCAGGAGGCATCACCAAGATCTTTCATTGAGAATCTTTGTGATAAGAAGAGCTTGACCGATTGCAGCATAGGAATGTCATTTCCTATCAAGAGTATGTCGTCCACGTATAATACGAGGAAGACAACCTTACTCCCTACCACCTTCTTGTAAATACAAGGTTCATCTGGGTTTTTGACGAAATCAAACTCTTTGATAACGACGTCAAAGCAGATGTTCCAACTCCGCGATGCTTGCTTTAATCCATAAATGGATTTAAGCAGCTTGCACACCTTCCCGCTGCTCCCACTGTCTACGAAGCCGTCTGGCTGAGTCATGTACACGCACTCTTCTAAATCACCATTTAGAAAGGCGGTCTTAACATCCATTTGCCAGATTTCGTAGTCATGAAAGGCAGCAATGGCAAGCATGATTCGGATGGATTTAAGCATAGCCACTGGAGAAAAGGTTTCGTCGTAGTCCACACCTGGTCATTGACGAAAACCCTTTGCTACAAGTCTAGCATTGAAAGTCTCCACTTTCCCATCTACACCAAGTTTCTTCTTGAAGATCCACTTGCTCCCAATGGGTTTTACCCCTTCAGGAGAAACTTCCAAAGTCCATACTTTGTTGGTGTACATGGATTCCATCTCGGACCGCATAGCATCCAGCCATTTCACTGAGTCCCCACTCGTGATGGCCTGCTCGAAGCTAGTTGGGTCATCATCCTCCATGATGCAATCCTCGCTCCCTCCATCCATGAGAAAACCGTAGTATCTCTCAGGTTAGCGAGGAACCCTATTAGATCGGCGGAGTGGCTGGGGTTCATCGGGAACTACGGAATCCTCTGGTTCCACCAGATCTTCTGTTGTAGCTTCTGCAGCTGGAACCTCTTCCAGTTCTACCTCATGACCACTAATCTCTTTTTCAAGAAATTCCTTTTCTAAAAAGGTGGCATGCCGAGAAACAAACACTCTTTGTTCCTCAGGGTGGTAGAAGATATACCCTTGAGAATTCTTGGGATATCCTACAAATTTGCATAGAACAGACCGTGCCTCGAGTTTGTCCGGATTTTGTCGTTTGACATAGGCTGGACAACCCCATATCTTAACATAGTTAAGACTTGGTCTCTTTCCTTTCCATATCTCATATGGAGTGGTAGGCACAGATTTGGTTGGGACCATATTCAATAGATGTATGGCTGTCTCAAGCGCATACCCCCAAAAGGAAATAGGTAACTCAGCTGTGCTCATCATAGAGCGCACCATATCTAATAGGGTGCGGTTCCTCCCTTCTGATACACCGTTGTGCTGTGGTGTATATGGAGGAGTCAGCTGAGAGAGAATCCCATTCTCTTTTAGGAAGTCCAGGAATTCATTGCTCAAGTATTCACCTCCTCGATCAGATCTTAGGATTTTAATACTTTTTCCGGTTTGGTTCTCGACTTCTTGTTTATATTCTCTAAATTTCTCAAAAGCTTCAGACTTGTGTGTTATCAAGTACACATGTCCGTATCTTGAGAGATCGTCAGTGAATGTAATGAAGTACGAAGAACCATCCCTGGCATGTGTAGACATTGGACCGCATACATCACTATGCACTAGTCCTAAGAGCTCAGTAACTCTTTCTCCGTGTCCCGTAAACGGAGTTTTGGTCATCTTGCCTTTGAGACATGACTGGCAAGTGTCATAAGATGAAAATTCGAATGGTTTCAAATATCCATCCTTATGCAACTTAGCCAGTCGTGTCGCATTGATGTGACCCAGTCTACAATGCCACAAGAAGGATTCTTTCAGTTCTGAACTCTTCCTCTTGTGTGTGTTTGTTATGCTCAGAACTGTTGATTGATTTAGAACATAAATGCCATTGCACAACGTGCCTGATCCAACCAACTTTTGGTTACGGAAAATGTTCATAACATTTTCCTGTAATACAAAATTATATCCCTCTTTACTTAATAAAGAAACTGATATAATGTTGCATATCAGGTTCGGCATGTAATAGCATTCGTTCAGAACCAATGTATTACCAGTTGGTAACATAAGGTGATATTCCCCGACAGTCTTAGCTGCAACAATTGCACCATTTCCAACTCTTATGTATTTATCACCTTCTTCAACTTCTCTACCTTTTCTAAGCCCATGTAACTGATTACATATATGGGATCCTGACCCGGTATCTAATACCCAGGACGTAGAGCAAATGGAGAAACAGTTCTCTGTAACGAACACACCCGAAGAAAATGCATCATCATGTACTTTCTTCATTCGGGTGGCATGGGAATCCTGGTATTCCCCTATATCCTGTTCATTCCTATAACTCTTATAGGAAAGAACGGAACCAACGTTCCCCAGCACAGTATAACATGCGGGTTCGGTCAATACATCCATATTATTATCTTTGTTAGGGCATGAAATGGTCGCTACCTGGAGAGAGAGAGAAGAAAACACTTTAGCGTAAGCTCGTACAAGATCAGATTGGTTATTATCTTATCTAATCAGGATGGCTCCCACTGGTTTTTATCAAATCTTCCTTCAAACCTTAAAAGGAAAGACTAGCCGGGATTAATTACACACTACAAGTTCGCCAATCTTTCAGCCAGGCCAGTGTCGGTACTTTGAGGGAGGTCCCCCGTGCTTTCGCACGAACCTAATTAATATAAACCTCGTTTTCCCAGAGGCGTAACCCCGTTGACACCTTTCTAGACACCTACTTGATCGGCTAATTGTAATGTGTAAAACTCTCCCAGGGGTAACTCTTACTCGCAGTGGGTATCGGGATCCAACTATCTCATAGAAGGTATGCAATCTCATTGCAAATTTCAACACTTGAAATTCCCGATAATGCTTTTGCCCCTAGCGTGCTATGACCTTGACGAAAGCCAACAAACCACAGCCCGCTAGTCAAGTTCAACCCGTACATTTCTTGACTGAATTAAACCCACCCGCACGACCCTTGACGAAAGCCAAAAAAGCCGTACGACTACCCTAATCCAGTCGCATCATATGCAGCAGATAAACAGCACATAGCTACCGCACACTACACCTTGACGAAAGCCAACAAATGTAGCACGAATACTATATGTAACTTATCTGAAATGACGGAAGGCTACGACAGGTTTTTGTGAAAACCTATTGCGTAATGAACTTGATATCATTGTAGAATCAAATGAAGTTTTGAAATGGAGTTATTTCGAGGCTTTTCTAGTTTTGCTAAAGGGGTCACTCCCGGTGAAGGGATCGTCGGCCCTTTCCTCGTCGAATGAGGTGCGGGATATATCATATATATCACTGTGCAAAGCAGAAACTATAGAAGCAGTCAAAAACAAACCGAGTGTGTAGCATCTGCCAGTTATCACTAAAGGAGTCACTCCCGGTGAAGGGATCTCGGTCCTTTCCTCATCGAATAAGGTGCAGGGCATATCATATATACCGCTGTGCAAAGCAAGAACTGTAGCTACCTGTTTTATTTAAGATTTGATTCTACAACATCATTTGGTTTCTTTTCTTTCATTAATCACATTAATGAAGTCCCATCATTTAAATACCTAAACATCACAGATAAATACGACGTACACTTATGCCATCCGCATTCGCCTCGATGTCCCCTCGTGCACCGTTAGGTTAGGTAACTAATGACAAAGCAGGGCAGGGCTAGTGCGGGTGCAAAACATAAGTAACGTCTATATAATATATCATATATACTATATACTGTATCTATCATAGAACATCACATGATCACATCACAGCAGAAGAAACATATGAAACATTGGATATACTAGGACGTCCGTGTTTTCAATACGAGCCAGTATAAAACACGGATTCCACGGTCGTGATGAATAGCCAAACCCACACCCCTAGACCCTTACGAGAGCGACAAGCAACCCTACCAATTCTAGGGTTAGGAGACCCGGACTCGACTCCTCGAGATGGTCTCCCA
This sequence comes from Agapanthus africanus, assembly GCA_030015575.1. Lineage (NCBI taxonomy): Eukaryota > Viridiplantae > Streptophyta > Magnoliopsida > Asparagales > Amaryllidaceae > Agapanthus > Agapanthus africanus. The sequence continues at coordinate 309,070,365 of CM057344.1, read as the reverse complement.
CTGGACCCTAGAACTCGGTTACTTGTGCTCCCCTCCTTGGGTCTATCCTAGTGCAGAAAAGTAAATAATATACAAAGGGTGACAGCTTCCGCAACCTGGAAGTGCCCCAATAAAAGAATATTACAACAAGTTTATACATGAATGAAAATGAAAAACACTCATCTCACATAAAAACCCCCGGCTATTCAAACACGACAATCCAATATAACATATCCAGCAACACATAACATCACATGTCATCAACGTAAGTAAATATGCGCATCCCAATTGTCGTTGACATATAGCAACGAAACCGGCGATATCACATATTTCACTTACGGTCACAGAAAAGAAAGTGTAAAACTACAACAATTGGAATCCGCAATCTCTTTAGACATCACATGCCTAATCAGATGAAATACTTAGACATCACATGCTTAACAGTTATAAACCCCGCATTTTAGTCTCATTATCGAAAACTCTTTTCAATATCAAGTGAAACTAAACCGCTAGATTTATAACATTCATTCAGTTATCTCATAACTGTTTGTGAATTCCAATTATTGTATCACATTCCAGATAAACAGAAAATGTTAAACTTTCCGATCGAACAGTCGAATACCCAAGTTTTCCCGATACAGCTCAACACATGAAACAAGTCTAAAAACATTCAGTTCGTGCCTCAGTAGCAACGGTCCAGCCGTAGAAGGGTCAAGCCAACGCCTCACATGTGGCACGCCATACTGCCCCAAACCCGAAGGTTCAAAGGGCGGTTCAAGACGGTCACATAATCGAGTTAAGGTTTGTTGTCTTCTAGAGGGTCCATCGCGTTACTTGCATTACTTAGAACGTCTTTAAACTACGGAAAAATCCAACACTTGGAAATTTCCCGATAAGGGAAAAATTGGGTATTTATATCCGGTCGAACTTTTTAACAAATTCAAAAATTATCCGGAAATACACAAAGACGAAATTTGATAATCCGATCGAAACATCGAAGCTCTAAAACACCCCAGAAAATTCAACTCTTGAATAAATTTTAAAAATTCCCAGAAAATCCAACACCAGAAGATATCAGTTACTGTGCAAATATTATATGATAATTTAATAAAGTTGCCGCGGAACCGCCGCCTAAGCAGGCTTAGGCCGCGGTTCCGCCGCTCTTTAGACTGTTCATCAAGTAATTTTTGCACCGTAATTCATAGATTTCCCTGCTGAATTTTTTAGCAATTTTTAATCTGGAAAAATCCCAGATTTTAGAAAAAGTCCAGAGAGCACTTGGGTTTTAGGGTTTCGGGTTCGTTCGGGTTTCAAACGTCGTTTAGACTTCGCCTAAGGCTCTAGCTAGGCTCTGATACCACTGTAGGGTTCCTAGGCACACTATAGAGGTCTCACAAGGCAACAACCATGCCAATTTAAAATTTTTAAGGTGCCGAGAAAACCTAATACGGATCGTCGGCTAGAATTCTAGGCGAAATACAAGTCTAGTTAACAATTTAACTAAAGATCAGAAGCTACAACCTTTGTAGATCAGGATATCCACTTCCTTAGCTCCACGTAGGCGTCCTCTCGCTGTCCATCTTGAATCCCGAACTCAATCGTCCGCTTCATCGGAGAATTGGGCGGACTAGGTCGTCGGCTTCGTGCCGAAGATGATCTATGTCGAGACATCACAAGTTCAAGCTCCGACTTCACAAATTTGTGAAACTTATGAAGAAAACACCCAAAACAACTTGGCAAGAGGTTGAGGGTGAAGAAATAGGAGGTGGGTTCACTTTAGAATTGGATTTCTCACTTTAGAACTCAAGTTGCCATTGATGGCATCAAGGTTTCTTTCTTGAAGAAGAAGATCAAGAAGAAGAAAGAATATGATAAGTCATTTAAAATGATAAAGAAAACCATACTTATCATATCCTAACTAAGGTTAAGTGTAGAGAATAGACCATGGTAAGTGGGAATGGTTAGGGTTAAGCATGAAGACAAAATGGTCTCTTTAGTCAAAGCTTCATGAAGCTTCAACAAGCTTCATGACAAAAAGAAACCATTTTATTTTCTTTTATCCTATTAAATAAATAAAGATTGGATAAATAAATAGATGAATAACTCTAAACCCTAACCATTATCATAACCATGGTTTAATTCTTTGCACAAACCCTAAGTAAATATGTATCATCAAACATGATACAATCAAGTGCACACAAAAGCATATCACATATACAATGTGCACTTCAAGTGAGAAAATCCCTTTTAAAATGAACCAATACTAGTTTATGCAAATTAATATATCAAATATATAATTATACATTAAATCATTAAATCAACACTTGATTCAATGATCCGGTCATGTCGCACATAACCGACTAGTATACAATGTATCGATTTATCGAATCAATGATTCGACAACTAGGTTATATCGCATACAACCAATCGAAACATTCATCGCGAGAATGAAATACGGTATCACATACACGCATTATTCTCGGTCCCGCACATATCTCATATGCGCTCCTATTTCATTTCGCTTGAGCCAGGAAATCTCTGTGTAGGACTCTAAAGACTCGTCAATACGCCGGTAGCAGATGATGATCATATCAAGCACCCACAAGCCGCAAGCGGTCTGATAAACGTAACGGCCATCCAGGTATTGAGCGATCAGAAGATCGACGAGCTAGTCCGCTCACACTCCTGTGAATCCAACCAGTAACACTTACCGTACAGTCCGGTCTGTTCGTCTGATACGTCGCATATCAAGTCTAGGGGTGGTAAACATCAGACCCCAATAACCGATAAGTCGTGCCGATGTAAGGCTCATATCGGGACGAGAAACTACTGGTAACACTTACCAGCAAATCTCTAATCAGCCCTGGCCAGGGACTTCCCTGTTACGGCCAATCGAGCACAGCGCAACATCAACTCCCAATACCGGGAGAGACGAAACCCCTCCTATCGCTCATTGCCTCCATGTGACTCGGGACTGTACCTAAAGACCACCGTTTTGCACGCCCTCATGGACGTGGTAAGGTGGAGATCAAAGCACAGTAGGAATCACACAAGACTCTATGACGATCTCGGGTCTACAGACTAACCTGTACAAGTGTCACCTGAGAACTGCCATCTGACGTGAGGTATAATACCATCTGGGAGTTCTCGGCGAGTCCGTCCAGTGTACCCAGTCTCCACTGAGCACCCGTATACCATCTCTGATGTCAAACACCAATGGATATGGGATCATCCATCGCCCATCTCATGGGTCGAGAAGCGTATACGCTAGTCTACTCTGGCATATCGATGCCCCGTCTCGATACACCCACGACTAGGGACCTTGAAGGATGTACTTATGGACTACCATGTCCCCACTAGTATGATCTGCATCATAGTCCAGGTAGTCAAGTACACATCCTAAGGGCTTTACCAACATGTAACCATAAGACAGTTTAAAGAGACAAGTGTACATGTTAAGATAAAGAGCAACCAGATAGCATACTATCATATCGAGCAAGAAAGTCATCTCTATATATGTCCAAGCATCCAATATAATATACATCATCTGTACAATACTGGCCTCTAGGGCATACATACAACTAACAGATCAATGTCACCATTTGTACATGTTATTTTCCTTTTCTGTACTAGGATTACCCCATGGTGGAGTGCACGGATAGCCGGGTTCTAGAAGGAAAATAAGCCCGCATCTCATGGCGTTGAGACCGAGGGGGCTTCATTCGGCAGGCTATTCGCCGCACTCGTAGGGGGTATAGGATGTCTCACGGAGGGGCTCCAAAGTTACCGGATTCTATGAAGTGCTGGGTAGCCCATTCACTTTGTTGAAGGGGGCTTCCTCACTTCTGGGATTGGCGGGTAACTTTCCGCGCTCGTAGGGGTCCAGGTTTTCATTGCACAGGCTATCCGCACGACCGGGAATGTCGGGTTTTATTTGCGGCTCAAATGAAACCCGGGGCTCCAAGATTATCCACCATTCTATATTGTTGGCTGAGATTCTGTGGTATTGATTATTATCATGCCTCGGATGAATGTTGTTTATACTTATATATATACTAGTTGATGTTGTATATGTTTTGCACCCGCCCTAGTCCAGCCTCCGCTCTGTCGTTGGTTAAGTAACCTAACGGGTGATGATGGGGCCCAATGGCGAATGCGGATGGCATATACGTACATTTTATTTTCGTTCTTTTCTGGTGTGATAGGTTAAATTGATGGGACCACATTAATTTTGATTAATGCAAGAAAATAAACCAAAAAGATGTTATTGGAACTAAGTTTTAAAAACTGACACTATAGACATTCTCTTTTGCTTTGCACAGTGGCATTCGGTAATGAATATCCTGCACCTCATTCGACGAGGAAAGGGCCGAGATCCGTTCATCGGGAGTGACCCCTTGAGTAAAAGTTTGCGTCAACGTAATAATTTCACTATAGTCGATTATTTTTGCTTTGCATTGTGGTATTTAGTTTGGAATATCCTGCACCTCATTCGACGAGGAAAGAGTCGAGATCTCTTCACAGGGAGTGACCTCTTTCGCAAAAGTTTTCGCCACTATATATTTGTAAAACCACTTAGGTTCCTTCAACGTTATCAAGTTCATTACGTTAACAGGTTTTTCGCAAAAAACCCAGCCGTAGCCCTCGGTCATTTCTTACAAGTATTACTTAGTATTCCTGCTATGTATGTTGACCTCTGTCAAGGTATAGTGAATGGTAGCTAAGTAATGCCTGTTTGTTGCATAGATATGCGATTATTTAGGATAGTCGCACGGTCATTTTGACCTCTATCAAGGGCTTGTGCGGGTGGGTCTAAATTAATCCAGGACAATGACGGGTTGAACTTGACTTGGGACTTATGACATGTTGACCTCTGTCAAGGTCATGAAGCCGCTTGGGGCAAAAACCACATCGGGAGTTTCAAACATACAGGAAACTTGCAGATTTAGCATACCTTCTGCAGTATAATGACTAGAGTGGATTCTATCTAGGTCATCACACAATGATAGTTGGATCCCGATCCCACTGATGAGTTGGATTACTCTCGGGAGATTATTTCACTTAACAATCAATACTATAAATCAAGTAGGTGTCTAGAACAGTGTTAGCGGGGCTACGCCTCCAGGGAAAAGAGGTTATATAATTAAGGAACTTCGCGAAAGCGTTGGAAAACCTCCCTCGAAGTACCAACACTAGCCTGGCTGAAAGGTTAAGCAAGTATTGTGACATGCGATTAAATCCTTACTAGTTCTTCTTTTAAGGTTTGAAGAAGAATTTGAGGAAACAATGGGAGCCATCCTGATTAGATATATTAATAACCAATCTAATCTTGCAAGAGCGCACGCTGAGTGTTTCTTTTCTCTCTCTCCCGGTAGCAACCATTTCATGCCCTAATCAAGATAATAAAATGTATAGCTTGACCGATCTAAATAATTATTCAGGGCTGGGGAACGTCAGTTTGCCTCTAACTTATGATGGCAATCGTAAGTATGAGCAGAGGAAAGAGGATTGTTTGGATTCCAAGGAGTCCCAAATGAAGAAGAAGCATACTATTGCATCTAGTTCACGTGTTCTTGTAATTGAGAACTGCTTTTCGGTTAGTCCTACCTCCTGGGTACTAGATACCGGATCGGGATCTTATATGTATAATTTATTACAGGGATTGAGAAAATGTAGGATAGTTGGACCTGGTGATATGTCCTTCTGGGTAGGGAACGGAGCACAAGTTAATGCTGCAGCCGTCGGTAAATATCACCTAGTGTTGCCAAATGGCAATACTATGATTTTGAACAATTGCTACTATCTACCTTCCATGGTTTGCAACATCATATCAGTTTCTTCACTTGATAAAGATGAATATAACTTTGTTCTTGATAGAAATATCATGAACATTTACCTGGAAAAGGTATTGGTTGCAGAAGGTACACTGTGTAATTGTACCTATGTTCTAAATCAGAATACAGTTCTCAATGTACAAAACACATGCAAGAGGAAGAGTTCAGATACGAACGAATCCTACTTGTGGCATTGTAGACTTGGTCATATCGGAGAGAAAAGTCTAAGTAAGTTACATAAAAATGGACTCTTGAATACGTTCGAATTTTCATCTTATGAAACTTGTCAGTCTTGTCTCAAAGGAAAGATGACCAAATCTCCGTTCATTAGACATGAAGAAAGAGCAGCAGAGCTCTTAGGACTCATACACAGTGATGTGTGTGGTCCGATGTCTATACATGCACGGGGTGGGTTCTCGTACTTCATCACATTCGCTGACGATCTCTCTAGGTTCAGGTATGTATATCTTATGAAACACAAATCTGAAACTTTTGAGAAATTCAAAGAATTCAGAAACGAAGTAGAGAACCAGACTGACAAAAGTATCAAGATACTCTGATCTGATAGAGAAGGGGAGTACTTAAGCACTGAATTTAGGGACTTTCTAAAAGAGAATGGTATTCTCTCTCAGCTTACTCCTCCGTACACACCACAGCACAACGGCGTATCGAAGCGGAGAAACCGTACCCTATTGGATATGGTTCGCTCCATGATGAGTAGTGCTGAGTTACCTCTTTCATTCTGGGGACTTACGCTTGAAACAGCAGCGTACTTGTTGAATCAGGTTCCGTCTAAATCTATGCCTAAAACATCATATGAAGTATGGAGTGGTAGAAAACCATGTTTTAAACGGTTAAGATATGGGGTTGTCCGGTTTATGTGAAAAACCAGAATCCGGACAAACTTCAGGCACAGTCAGTTTTATATAAGTTTGTAGGATATCCTAGGCATTCTAATGGATATTTGTTCTACCACACCGAGGAACAGAAGGTGTTTGTTTCTCACCACGCCACCTTTTTGGAATGGCAATTTCTTGCAAAAGAAATAAGTGGGAGCACGGTAGAACTGGATGAAATATCTGAACTACAAACTCAAACTGAGGATTTAGTAGAACCGGAAAATTCAATAGACCCAGACGAACTTCAGCCACTCCGCAGATCTGGTAGGATTTCTAATCCGCCCGAGAGATACTATGGTTTTCTCATAGACGGCGATCGAGAGGATTGCATCTTGGAAAAAGATGATCCTACCAGTTTCAGGCAGGCCATTATCAGTAGGGACTCTGATAAGTGGCTGGATGGTATGTGATCCGAAATGGAGTCCATGTATACCAATAAAGTGTGGACCTTGGATATTGCTCCACCTGGGGTAAAACTCGTTGGATGCAAATGGATCTACAAACGGAAACTTCGTGTAGATGGGCAGGTGGAAACCTATAAAGCTAGACTCGTTGCAATGGTTTTCATCAAAGACCAGGTGTAGACTTTGACGAAACATTTTTCCAGTGGCTATGCTCAAATCCATTCGGATCCTATTTGCCATTGCTGCCTTCCATGACTATGAGATCTGACAGATGAACGTAAAAACGGCTTTTCTAAATGGCAGTTTGGAAGAGTGTGTTTATATGGATCAGCCAGAAGGTTTTGTAGACAGTAGGAGCAGTGGGAAGGTGTGCAAGTTGCTTAAATCCATTTATGGATTAAAGTAGGCATCGCGGAGCTGGAACATCTGTTTTAATGAAACAGTCAAGGAATTTGACTTCATCAAAAACGAGGATGAGCCTTATATTTATAAGAAGATTGTAGGACGAACTGTCGTATTCATAGTCCTGTACGTGGACGACATTATTTTGATAGGAAATGACATTCTTATGCTACAATCGGTCAAGCTATTCTTGTCATAACGGTTCTCCATGAAAGACCTCAGTGATGCCTCGTGCATTCTGGGGATCAAGATCTACAGAGACAGATCCAAGATATTAATGGGACTTTCGCAGTCCAGGTATATAGAGACCGTACTAAAGAGATTTAGTATGGAAGAACTAAAGAGATTTAGTATGGAAGATTCCAAGCACGGTAATATACCCGCATTGCACGGAATCACCCTCTCCAAGAAGATGTCTCCTAAGACTGACGAGGAGAGGGTTCGCATGAGCACTATACCCTACGCTTCGGCGGTAGGATCTATATGTAGGGTTTCTCGGCACCGTAATTAATTAAATAAGATAAATGAATAACAAATAATAAACCCTAACCATTTCATTAACCAAGGTTTAATCTTTACACATGAACCCTAGCATGACATGTATCATCAAACATGATACAATCAAGTGCACAAAAGTATATCGCATATACAATGCGCACATCCGAGTGAGAAAATCCATCTTAAGTGAACCGATACTAGTTAACGCAAAGTAATATATCAAATATATAATTATGCATTAAATCATTAAATCAACTCTTGATTTAACGATCCGGTCATATCGCATATAACCGGCTAGTATCCAATGTATCGGCTTATCGAATCAATCCATGATTCGATAACTAGGGTATATCGCATATAACCTAATCGATTCATTCATCGCGAGAATGGAATACGGTATCACATACACGCATTATTCTCGGTCCCGCACATATCTCATATGCGCTCCTATTTCGTTTCGCTTGAGCCAGGAAACCTCTGTGTAGGACTCTAAAGACTCGTCAATACGCCGGCAGCAGATGATGATCATATCAAACACCCACAAGCCGCAAGCGGTCTGCTAAACGTAACGGCCACCCGGGTATTGAGCGATCTGAAGATCGACGAGCAAGCCCGCTCACACTCCAGTGAATCCGACCAGTAACACTACCGTACAGTACGGTCTGTTCGTCTGATCTGTCGCATATCTCGCCTAGGGGTGGTATACGTCAGACCCCAATAGCTCGATAAGTCGTGTCGATATGAGGTCTATAACTATTCGAGAAACTACTGGTAACACTTACCAGTAAATCTCAGCAACCCTGGCCAGGGATTTCCTGTTATAGCCAATCGAACACAGCGCAACATCAACCCCCTATACCGGGAGAGACGAATCCCCTCCTATCGCTCATTGCCTCCATGTGACTCGGGACTGTACCCAAAAACCACCGTTTTGCACGCCCTCTTGGACGTGGTAAGATGGAAATCAAAGCACAGTGGGAACCACACAAGACTCTATGACGATCTCGGGTCAACAGACTACTCTGTACCAGTGTCACCAGAGAACTGCCATCTGACGTGAGGTATAATACCATCTGGGAGTTCTCGGCGAGTCCGTCCAGTGTACCCAGTCTCTACTGAGCACCCGTATATCATCTCTGATGTCAAACACCAATGGATATGGGATCATCCATCGCCCATCTGTATGGGTCGAGAAGGTATACGCTAGTCTACTCTGGTATATCGATGCCCCGTCTCGATACACCCACGACTAGGGACTTTGAAGGATGTACTTATGGACTACCATGTCCCCACTAGTATGATCCGCATCATAGTCGAGGTAGTCAAGCACACATCCTAAGGGCTTTACCAACATGTAACAGAGAGACAATCAGTATACACGTTAAGGTAAAGTTCAACCAGATAGCATACTATCATGTCGAGCAAGAAAGTCCTCCCTATATATGTCCCAGCATCCACTACAATATACATCCTATGTACAGTAATGGCCTCTAGGGCATACATATAACTAACAATCTCCCACTTGCACTAGGGCCATCTGTAGCAGTGGTTGTAGTATCTCATACTCAACCATCCCATAAAAATCTCTCTCTGGAAACAGGCCTTTGTGAGTGGATCCGCTGTGTTGTCCTCTGAATCTACTCTCCTAACCTCGATCCCCTGGAGATCAACCATCTCCACGATCAGGTGACACTGCCTTAGAATATGTCTGGATCACTGATGGGACGGACGTTCCTTGGCATAAGCCACAACTCCATTGTCTCACAATGGTTGGAACGTAGTTCATCTCATGAACCAATATACACCCAAACAGCCTCTTTGGTAGCATCTTTAGTAGCGATGTATCCTGCCTTTATCGTCTAGTATGTCACGGTATCTAGCTTGGAACTCTTCCAACATACCGCCCCTTTACTAAGGGTAAAGACAATGCCTGTGACTGACATTCAGTCGTCATTATCACCCTGGAACCCTTCCAGTGATTCTCCCCAGGATCGATTGATACCATCTCACTACAACTAGTGAGTATCCTAGCATCCAATTAGATCTATCTCATAGATGCAAATCCAGGATTTAGGAGGTATCACTTTGATCCTTTATGGAGAATCATTGTGATAAGCGGAGATTGATCGAGCGTAGCATAGGAAACTCCTTCCTTATCAAGAGTATGTCATCCACGTACTCTACGAGGATCACCACCATACTCCCTACTACCTTTTTGTTTTTACAAGGTTCATCTACCATTTTGATGATGTCAACTTCTTTGACTATCTTATCAAAACAGATGTTCCAACTCCGCGATGCCTGCTTTAATCCTATAAAGCATCTTGCACACGTTTCCGCTGCTCCCACTGTCTACGAAGCCCTCTGGCTGTGTACTTATAGACGCACTCTTCTAAAACATCATTTAGAAAAGCAGTCATGACACCCAACCACCAGATATCGTAGTCATGGTATGTAGCCGTGACAAGTAGGATCTGGATGGACTTAAGCATAACTACTTGAAAAGGTTTCATCATTATCCACACCTGGTCAATGATGCAAACTTTTAACAAGTCTAGCTTTGAAAGTCTCAACTTTTCCATCAACACCAAGTAATCTTCTCAAGATATACTTGCTCCTGATGGGGATTTAACCCTTCAGATATAGCAACCAAAGTCCATACTTTGTTGGTGTATAAGGATTCCATCTCAGATCGCTAAGCATCCAGCCATTCTTACAGAGTCCCACTCCTGATGGCCAGCTCGAAACTAGTTGGGTCATCATCTCATGATGCAATCCTCGCTCCCACTGTCATAGAGAAACAGAAGTATCTCTCAGGTGGGTGAGGAACCCTACTAGATCGGCGGAGAGGCTGAGGTTCGTTGGAATCTACTGAATCCTTTAGTTCTATCAAATCATCAGTTGCAGTTTGTATGGATGGAACATTTCCAGTTCTACATAACTAACCTTTCCTTGAGTTTGTCCGGATTTTGCTTTTAGACATAGGTCGGACAACCCCAAATCTTAACTAACTTAAGACATGGGCTCTTCCCTTTCCATATCACATATGAAGTGGTAGGCAACTGATTTGATTCGAACCCTATTCAATAGGTATGCATCTTCTCAAGTGCATAACTCCCAAAAGGAAATAGGTAACTCAGTAGTACTCATCATAGAGCACACCATATCAAATAAGGTGTATCTGCTCCGCCCCGATATACCATCGTGCTATGGTGTACTCGGAGGAGTAATGCTGAGAGAGAATCTCATTCTCCTTTAGAACAATCCAGGAATTCCGTGCTCAAGTATTCTCCTCCTTGATCTCATCACAGGACATAATACTTATACCCGTATTGGTTCTCTACTTCTAACTTATATTCTGTGAATATCTCAAAAGGTTCGGACTCATGTTTCAACAGGAACATATGACTGAATCTTGAGAGATTATCAGAGAATATAATGAAGTACAAAGAATCGGTCTTTGCATGTGTAGACAGGGGACTTACATACATCAACATGTATCATCCCAAGAGTTTACAAACTCTTTCTCTGTTTTCAGTAAACGGAGCTGTGGTCATCTTATCTTTGTGACAAGACTGGCGAGTTTCACAAGATGCAAATTCAAACTAATTTAAATATGCATCTTTATGTAACTCCAGCCAGTCGGGTCGCATTGATATGACCTAGTCTACAATGCCTCAAGAAGGATTCGTTCATTTCTGAACTCTTCCGCTTGTGTGTGTTCCGTATACTAAGAACTGTAGTTTGATTTAGAACATCAATGCTTTTAGATAACGTGCCTGATCCGATCAACTTTTGATATAGGAAATGTTCAAAACATTATCCAACAATACAAAATTATATCCTTTCTTTACTAAGAAAGAGATTGATATGATTTTGTATATCAGGTTCGGTATCTAATAACATTCGTTCAGAATCAATGTATTGGTAATACAGGGTGACAGTGACCAACAGACTTGGCTGCAACTCTTGCCCCGTTTTCTGCCTCATGAAACTTATCACCCGTTCTCAGTCTTTCTACCTTTCTGTAGCCCTATGTAACAAATTACATATGCGGGATCCTGATCTGGTATCACATACCCAGGACGTAAAGAATACTGAGAAACAGTTCTGTATAATGAACACACCCGAAGATGATGCAACAGCATGCACTCTCTTCGTTTGGGCGGCACGGGAAATCTGGCATTCCCCAATTTCCGGCTCTGTCTTATAACAATTATAAGTTGGAGCGTGACCAACGTTCCCCAGCTCAGTATAACAAGCGGGTTTGGTCAATGTTCCGTATTATTATCTTGATTAAGGCGTGATATGGTCGCTACCTGGAGAGAGAGAGAAGAAAACACTCAGCGTGCGCTCTGTCAAGAATAGATTGGTTATTATTTTATCTAATCAGGATGGCTCCCACTGCTTTTTATCAAATCTTCCTTCAAACCCTAAAAGGAAAGACTAGCCGGGATTAATTACACACTACAAGTTCGCCAATCTTTCAGCCAGGCCAGTGTCGGTACTTTGAGGGAGGTCCCCCGTGCTTTCGCACGAACCTAATTAATGTAAACCTCGTTTTCCCAGAGGCGTAACCCCGTTGACACCTTTCTAGACACCTACTTGATCGGCTAATTGTAATGTATAAAACTCTCCCAGGAGTAACACTTACTCGCAGCGGGTATCGGGATCCAACTATCTCATAGAAGGTATGCAATCTCATTGCAAATTTCAACACTTGAAATTCCCGATAATATTTTGCCCCTAGCACCCTATGACCTTGACGGAGGTCAACAAACCATAGGCTACTAGTCAAGTTCAACCCGTCATTTCTTGATCGAATTAAACCCACCCGCACGACCCTTGACGGAGGTCTACAAGGCCGCACGACTACCCTAACTCAATCTGCATCATATGCATAAACAGATAAATACTAGTTAGCTACCGCACACTACGCCTTGACGGAGGTCAACAAACGTAGCACGAATACTAAATAGGACTTATCTGAAATGACGGAGGGCTACGACAGGTTTTTCTGGAAACCTATTGCGTAATGAACTTGATATCGTTGTAGAATCAAATGATTTTAAAATGGAGTGCTTTTGAGGCTTTTCTGGTTTTGCTAAACGAGTCACTCCCGGTGAAGGGATCGTCGGTCCTTTCCTCGTCGAATGAGGTGCGGGATATATCATATATATCACTGTGCAAAGCAAAAACTCTTAAAAGCAATCAAAAGACAAACCGAGTGTGTAGCATCTGCCAGTTATTGCTAAAGGAGTCACTCCCGGTGAAGGGATCTCGGTCCTTTCCTCATCGAATAAGGTGCAGGATATATCTCATATACCGCTATGCAAAGCAAGAACTGTAGCTACCTGTTTTATTTTGAAATTCGATTCGACAACATCTTAGGTTTCATTTATTTCATTAATCACATTAATGAAGTCCCATCATTTATGTACCTAAACATCACAGATAAATACGACGTACACTTATGCCATCCGCATTCGCCTCGATGTCCCCTCGTGCACCGTTAGGTTAGGTAACGAACGACAGAGCGGGGCAGGGCTAGCGCGGGTGTAAAACATAAGTAACGTCTATATAATATATCATATATACTATATACTGTATCTATCACAGAACATCACATGATCACATCACAGATATCGCAGCAGAAGAATCATATGAAATATTGGATATACTAGGACGTCTGTGTTTTCAATACGAGCCAGTATAAAACACGGATTCCACGGTCTTGATGAATAGCCAAACCCACACCCCTAGACCCCTACGAGAGCGGCAAGCAACCCTACCAATTCTAGAGTTAGGAGACCCGGACTCGACTCCTCGAGTTGGTCTCCCACTGGACTCCAGAACCCGGTTACTTGTGCTCCCCTCCATGGGTCTATCCTAGTGCGGAAAAGTAAATAATATACAAACGGTGACTACTTCCGCAACCTGGAAGCGCCCCAATAAAAGAATATTACATACAAGTTTTTACATGAATGAAAATGAAAAACACTCATCTCACATAAACAACCCCGGCTATTCAAACACGACGATCCAATATAACATATCCAGCAACACATAACATCACATGTCATCAACGTAAGTAAATATGTCCATCCCAATTGTCGTTGACATATAGCAACGAAACCGGCGATATCACATATTACACTTACGGTCACAGAAAAGAAAGTGTAAAACTACAACAGTTGGAATCCGCAACCACCTCAGACATCGCATGCCTGACCAATTATAAACCCCGCATTTTAGTCTCTTTATCGAAAACACTTTTCAATATCAAGTCGGGCAATTCAACAAGATTCCCGACATCCTGATCGAATGCTCGTCGCAAACTTTAGTAGGCGGCCGCACCCCCGATACCGTCGACGAAGTGCACCAAGGCGGAACACCGCTGCCGGAAGCACCCGAACGGATGCTTTCGGCGACGGGGTTCTCCTACAGTCACTTGGTCGGGGCTATGGAGTGAGGCTGTCTATTAAGTTTACCCGGCGAGTATCCGCGTACGCTACGTGATTGCGACGGACTTTTGGTCACATCAAAATTCCGTGGCAACCGATCAAGTGAGACTAAACTGCTATGTTTATATCATTCATTTAGTTATCACATAACTACTTGTGAATTCCAATTATTGTATCCCATTCCGGATAAATAGAAAATGTCAAACTTTCCGATCGAACAATCGAACACCCAAGTTTTCCCGATACAGATCAACACATGAAATAAGTCTAACAACATTCAGTTCGTGCCTCAGTAGCAACGGTCGAGCCGTAGAAGGGTCAAGCCAACGCCTCACATGTGGCACGCCGTACTGCCCCAAACCCGATGGTTCAAAGGGCAGTTCAAGACGGTCACATAATCGAGTTAAGGTTTGTTGTCTTCTACAGGGACCATCGCGTTACTTGCACTACTTAGAACGTCGTTAAACTACGGAAAGATCCAACGCTTGGAAATTTCCCGACAGGGGAAAAGTTGGGTATTTATATCCGGTCGAACTTTTTAACATATTCTAAAATTTATCCGGAAAGCCACACGGACAAAATTTGATACTCCGATCGAAACACCGAATCCCCAAAACAATCCCAGAAAATTCAACTCTTGAAAAAATATTAAAAATTCCCAGAATACTCAGCAGAATTTTTCAGGAGTTACTGTGCAAAGATTGAGGGGTGACGTCACTAGTTTGCCGCGGAACCACCGCAGAAGCTAGGCTTCTGCCGCGGTTCCGCCGCAATAAACACTGTTCATCCAAAAAAATTTGCATCGTAATTCTTAATTTTCCCTGCTGAATTTTTTAGCAATTTTTAATTTGGAAAAATCCACTGTTTTCAAAAATGTACAGAGAGCATGATCCGGGTCGGGTTTTCGGTTCGTTCGGACTTCAAATTCCGTCTAGACTTCGCCTAAGGCTCTAGCTAGGCTCTGATACCACTGTAGGGTTCCTAGGCACTCCCAAGAGGTCTCACAAGGCATCAACTATGCCAATTTCAAAAATTACGGAGAAACCCTAAACTACGGATCGTTTGCTAGATATTTAGGCGAAAAAGCTAACTAGTTAACACTTAACTACAAGATACGGAAATACAACCTTTGTAGATCCGGTGCTCCACCTCCATAGCTCCGCAACGAGGTCCTCTCCGCTGTCCAAATCAAATCCGGGCTCTAGCGTCGGCTTCGTCGGAGAATGGGCAAGCCAGGTCGTCGATGTCCATGCCGAAGATGATCTACGTCGAGGCATCGCTAAATCAAGCTCTCACTTCACCAAGTCATGAAACTTGTGAAGAATAACACACTCTACTACTTGGCAAGAGGTAGAGGATGAAGAAATAGGAAGTGGGTTCAATTTAGAATTGGATTTCTCACTCTTTATCATCAATCACCATTGATGAAGAAAGCTTTTTCTTCATGAAAGAAGATGAAGAAGAAGAAGAATATTGTGATAAGATTATTCAAAAAAGAAAAGAATAACAATACTTATCATAATATTAACTCTAGTCAAGTGTAGAGAATGAATCATGGTTAGTGGGAATGGTTAGGGTTAAGGATGAGATAAGAATGGTTGACTTGATCAATGTTTCATGAAGTTTCAACTAAACTCCAAAATTAGCCACCGTTCTTTTCTCTTTTCTTTCATTCATTTATCAAAAATAAAAGGATAATTAAATAAGATAAATGAATAACAAATAATAAACCCTAACCATTTCATTAACCAAGGTTTAATCTTTACACATGAACCCTAGCATGACATGTATCATCAAACATGATACAATCAAGTGCATAAAAGTATATCGCATATACAATGCGCACATCCGAGTGAGAAAATCCATCTTAAGTGAACCGATACTAGTTAACGCAAAGTAATATATCAAATATATAATTATGCATTAAATCATTAAATCAACTCTTGATTTAACGATCCGGTCATATCGCATATAACCGGCTAGTATCCAATGTATCGGCTTATCGAATCAATCCATGATTCGATAACTAGGGTATATCGCATATAACCTAATCGATACATTCATCGCGAGAATGGAATACGGTATCACATACACGCATTATTCTCGGTCCCGCACATATCTCATATGCGCTCCTATTTCGTTTCGCTTGAGCCAGGAAACCTCTGTGTAGGACTCTAAAGACTCGTCAATACGCCGGCAGCAGATGATGATCATATCAAACACCCACAAGCCGCAAGCGGTCTGCTAAACGTAACGGCCACCCGGGTATTGAGCGATCTGAAGATCGACGAGCAAGCCCGCTCACACTCCAGTGAATCCGACCAGTAACACTACCGTACAGTACGGTCTGTTCGTCTGATCTGTCGCATATCTCGCCTAGGGGTGGTATACGTCAGACCCCAATAGCTCGATAAGTCGTGTCGATATGAGGTCTATAACTATTCGAGAAACTACTGGTAACACTTACCAGTAAATCTCAGCAACCCTGGCCAGGGATTTCCTGTTATAGCCAATCGAACACAGCGCAACATCAACCCCCTATACCGGGAGAGACGAATCCCCTCCTATCGCTCATTGCCTCCATGTGACTCGGGACTGTACCCAAAAACCACCGTTTTGCACGCCCTCTTGGACGTGGTAAGATGGAAATCAAAGCACAGTGGGAACCACACAAGACTCTATGACGATCTCGGGTCAACAGACTACTCTGTACCAGTGTCACCAGAGAACTGCCATCTGACGTGAGGTATAATACCATCTGGGAGTTCTCGGCGAGTCCGTCCAGTGTACCCAGTCTCTACTGAGCACCCGTATATCATCTCTGATGTCAAACACCAATGGATATGGGATCATCCATCGCCCATCTGTATGGGTCGAGAAGGTATACGCTAGTCTACTCTGGTATATCGATGCCCCGTCTCGATACACCCACGACTAGGGACTTTGAAGGATGTACTTATGGACTACCATGTCCCCACTAGTATGATCCGCATCATAGTCCAGGTAGTCAAGCACACATCCTAAGGGCTTTACCAACATGTAACAGAGAGACAATCAGTATACACGTTAAGGTAAACTTCAACCAGATAGCATACTATCATGTCGAGCAAGAAAGTCCTCCCTATATATGTCCCAGCATCCACTACAATATACATCCTATGTACAGTAATGGCCTCTAGGGCATACATATAACTAACAATCTCCCACTTGCACTAGGGCCATCTGTAGCAGTGGTTGTAGTATCTCATACTCAACCATCCCATAAAAATCTCTCTCTGGAAACAGGCCTTTGTGAGTGGATCCGCTGTGTTGTCCTCTGAATCTACTCTCCTAACCTCGATCCCCTGGAGATCAACCATCTCCACGATCAGGTGACACTGCCTTAGAATATGTCTGGATCACTGATGGGACGGACGTTCCTTGGCATAAGCCACAACTCCATTGTCTCACAATGGTTGGAACGTAGTTCATCTCATGAACCAATATACACCCAAACAGCCTCTTTGGTAGCATCTTTAGTAGCGATGTATCCTGCCTTTATCGTCTAGTATGTCACGGTATCTAGCTTGGAACTCTTCCAACATACCGCCCCTTTACTAAGGGTAAAGACAATGCCTGTGACTGACATTCAGTCGTCATTATCACCCTGGAACCCTTCCAGTGATTCTCCCCAGGATCGATTGATACCATCTCACTACAACTAGTGAGTATCCTAACATCCAATTAGACCTATCTCATAGATGCAAATCCAGGATTTAGGAGGTATCACTTTGATCCTTTATGGAGAATCATTGTGATAAGCGGAGATTGATCGAGCGTAGCATAGGAAACTCCTTCCTTATCAAGAGTATGTCATCCACGTACTCTACGAGGATCACCACCATACTCCCTACTACCTTTTTGTTTATACAAGGTTCATCTACCATTTTGATGATGTCAACTTCTTTGACTATCTCATCAAAACAGATGTTCCAACTCCGCGATGCCTGATTTAATCCTATAAAGCATCTTGCACACGTTTCCGCTGCTCCCACTGTCTACGAAGCCCTCTGGCTGTGTACTTATAGACGCATTCTTCTAAAACATCATTTAAAAAAGCAGTCATGACACCCAACCACCAGATATCGTAGTCATGGTATGTAGCCGTGACAAGTAGGATCTGGATGGACTTAAACATAACTACTTGAAAAGGTTTCATCATTATCCACACCTGGTCAATGATGCAAACTTTTAACAAGTCTAGCTTTGAAAGTCTCAACTTTTCCATCTACACCAAGTAATCTTCTCAAGATATACTTGCTCCTGATGGGGATTTAACCCTTCAGATATAGCAACCAAAGTCCATACTTTGTTGGTGTATAAGGATTCCATCTCAGATCGCTAAGCATCCAGCCATTCTTACAGAGTCCCACTCCTGATGGCCAGCTCGAAACTAGTTGGGTCATCATCTCATGATGCAATCCTCGCTCCCACTGTCATAGAGAAACAGAAGTATCTCTCAGGTGGGTGAGGAACCCTACTAGATCGGCGGAGAGGCTGAGGTTCGTTGGAATCTACTGAATCCTTTGGTTCTCTCAAATCATCAGTTGCAGTTTGTATGGCTGGAACATTTCCAGTTCTACATAACTAACCTTGCCTTGAGTTTGTCCGGATTTTGCTTTTAGACATAGGTCGGACAACCCCAAATCTTAACTAACTTAAGACATGGGCTCTTCCCTTTCCATATCACATATGAAGTGGTAGGCAACTGATTTGATTCGAACCCTATTCAATAGGTATGCATCTTCTCAAGTGCATAACTCCCAAAAGGAAATAGGTAACTCAGTAGTACTCATCATAGAGCACACCATATCAAATAGGGTGTATCTGCTCCGCCCCGATATACCATCGTGCTATGGTGTACTCGGAGGAGTAATGCTGAGAGAGAATCTCATTCTCCTTTAGAACAATCCAGGAATTCCGTGCTCAAGTATTCTCCTCCTTGATCTCATCACAGGACATAAATACTTATACCCGTATTGGTTCTCTACTTCTAACTTATATTCTGTGAATATCTCAAAAGGTTCGGACTCATGTTTCAACAGGAACATATGACTGAATCTTGAGAGATTATCAGAGAATATAATGAAGTACAAAGAATCGGTCTTGGCATGTGTAGACAGGGGACTTACATACATCAACATGTATCATCCTAAGAGTTTACAAACTCTTTCTCTGTTTTCAGTAAACGGAGCTGTGGTCATCTTATCTTTGTGACATGACTGGCGAGTTTCACAAGATGCAAATTCAAACTAATTTAAATATGCATCTTTATGTAACTCCAGCCAGTCGGGTCGCATTGATATGACCTAGTCTACAATGCCTCAAGAAGGATTCGTTCATTTCTGAACTCTTCCTCTTGTGTGTGTTCCGTATACTAAGAACTGTAGTTTGATTTAGAACATCAATGCTTTCAGATAACGTGCCTGATCAGATCAACTTTTGATATAGGAAATGTTCAAAACATTATCCAACAATACAAAATTATATCCTTTCTTTACTAATAAATAGATTGATATGATTTTGTATATCAGGTTCGGTATCTAATAACATTCGTTCAGAATCAATGTATTGGTAATACAGGGTGACAGTGACCAACAGACTTGGCTGCAACTCTTGCCCCGTTTTCTGCCTCATGAAACTTATCACCCGTTCTCAGTCTTTCTACCTTTCTGTAGCCCTATGTAACAAATTACATATGCGGGATCCTGATCTGGTATCACATACCCAGGACGTAAAGAATACTGAGAAACAGTTCTGTATAATGAACACACCCGAAGATGATGCAACAGCATGCACTCTCTTCGTTTGGGCGGCACGGGAAATCTGGCATTCCCCAATTTCCTGCTCTGTCTTATAACAATTATAAGTTGGAGCGGGACCAACGTTCCCCAGCTCAGTATAACAAGCGGGTTCGGTCAATGTTCCGTATTATTATCTTGATTAAGGCGTGATATGGTCGCTACCTGGAGAGAGAGAGAAGAAAACACTCAGCGTGCGCTCTGTCAAGAATAGATTGGTTATTATTTTATCTAATCAGGATGGCTCCCACTGCTTTTTATCAAATCTTCCTTCAAACCCTAAAAGGAAAGACTAGCCGGGATTAATTACACACTACAAGTTCGCCAATCTTTCAGCCAGGCCAGTGTCGGTACTTTGAGGGAGGTCCCCCGTGCTTTCGCACGAACCTAATTAATGTAAACCTCGTTTTCCCAGAGGCGTAACCCCGTTGACACCTTTCTAGACACCTACTTGATCGGCTAATTCTAATGTATAAAACTCTCCCAGGAGTAACACTTACTCGCAGCGGGTATCGGGATCCAACTATCTCATAGAAGGTATGCAATCTCATTGCAAATTTCAACACTTGAAATTCCCGATAATATTTTGCCCCTAGCACCCTATGACCTTGACGGAGGTCAACAAACCATAGGCTACTAGTCAAGTTCAACCCGTCATTTCTTGATCGAATTAAACCCACCCGCACGACCCTTGACGGAGGTCTACAAGGCCGCACGACTACCCTAACTCAATCTGCATCATATGCATAAACAGATAAATACTAGTTAGCTACCGCACACTACGCCTTGACGGAGGTCAACAAACGTAGCACGAATACTAAATAGGACTTATCTGAAATGACGGAGGGCTACGACAGGTTTTTCTGAAAACCTATTGCGTAATGAACTTGATATCGTTGTAGAATCAAACGATTTTAAAATGGAGTGCTTTTGAGGCTTTTCTGGTTTTGCTAAAGGAGTCACTCCCGGTGAAGGGATCGTCGGTCCTTTCCTCGTCGAATGAGGTGCGGGATATATCATATATATCACTGTGCAAAGCAAAAACTCTTAAAAGCAATCAAAAGACAAACCGAGTGTGTAGCATCTGCCAGTTATTGCTAAAGGAGTCACTCCCGGTGAAGGGATCTCGGTCCTTTTCTCATCGAATAAGGTGCAGGATATATCTCATATACCGCTATGCAAAGCAAGAACTGTAGCTACCTGTTTTATTTTGAAATTCGATTCTACAACATCTTAGGTTTCTTTTATTTCATTAATCACATTAATGAAGTCCCATCATTTATGTACCTAAACATCACAGATAAATACGACGTACACTTATGCCATCCGCATTCGCCTCGATGTCCCCTCGTGCACCGTTAGGTTAGGTAACTAACGACAGAGCGGGGCAGGGCTAGCGCGGGTGTAAAACATAAGTAACGTCTATATAATATATCATATATACTATATACTGTATCTATCACAGAACATCACATGATCACATCACAGATATCGCAGCAGAAGAATCATATGAAATATTGGATATACTAGGACGTCCGTGTTTTCAATACGAGCCAGTATAAAACACGGATTCCACGGTCGTGATGAATAGCCAAACCCACACCCCTAGACCCCTACGAGAGCGGCAAGCAACCCTACCAATTCTAGAGTTAGGAGACCCGGACTCGACTCCTCGAGTTGGTCTCCTACTGGACTCCAGAACCCGGTTACTTGTGCTCCCCTCCTTGGGTCTATCCTAGTGCGGAAAAGTAAATAATATACAAACGGTGACTACTTCCGCAACCTGGAAGCGCCCCAATAAAAGAATATTACATACAAGTTTTTATATGAATGAAAATGAAAAACACTCATCTCACATAAAAACCCTCGGCTATTCAAACACGACGATCCAATATAACATATCCAGCAACACATAACATCACATGTCATCAACGTAAGTAAATATGTCCATCCCAATTGTCGTTAACATATAGCAACGAAACCGGCGATATCACATATTACACTTACGGTCACAGAAAAGAAAGTGTAAAACTACAACAGTTGGAATCCGCAACCACCTCAGACATCGCATGCCTGACCAATTATAAACCCCGCATTTTAGTCTCTTTATCGAAAACACTTTTCAATATCAAGTCGGGAAATTCAACAAGATTCCCGACATCCTGATCGAATGCTCGTCGCAAACTTTAGTAGGCGGCCGCACCCCCGATACCGTCGACGAAGTGCACCAAGGCGGAACACCGCTGCCGGAAGCACCCGAACGGATGCTTTCGGCGACGGGGTTCTCCTACAGTCACTTGGTCGGGGCTATGGAGTGAGGCTGTCTATTAAGTTTACCCGGCGAGTATCCGCGTACGCTACGTGATTGCGACGGACTTTTGATCACATCAAAATTCCGTGGCAACCGATCAAGTGAGACTAAACTGCTATGTTTATATCATTCATTTAGTTATCACATAACTACTTGTGAATTCCAATTATTGTATCCCATTCCGGATAAATAGAAAATGTCAAACTTTCCGATCGAACAATCGAACACCCAAGTTTTCCCGATACAGATCAACACATGAAATAAGTCTAACAACATTCAGTTCGTGCCTCAGTAGCAACGGTCCAGCCGTAGAAGGGTCAAGCCAACGCCTCACATGTGGCACGCCGTACTGCCCCAAACCCGAAGGTTCAAAGGGCAGTTCAAGACGGTCACATAATCGAGTTAAGGTTTGTTGTCTTCTAGAGGGACCATCGCGTTACTTGCACTACTTAGAACGTCGTTAAACTACGGAAAGATCCAACGCTTGGAAATTTCCCGACAGGGGAAAAGTTGGGTATTTATATCCGGTCGAACTTTTTAACATATTCTAAAATTTATCCGGAAAGCCACACAGACAAAATTTGATACTCCGATCGAAACACCGAATCCCCAAAACAATCCGAGAAAATTCAATTCTTGAAAAAATATTAAAAATTCCCAGAAAACTCAGCAGAATTTTTCAGGAGTTACTGTGCAAAGATTGAGGGGTGACGTCACTAGTTTGCCGCGGAACCGCCGCAGAAGCTAGGCTTCTGGCGCGGTTCCGCCGCAATAAACACTGTTCATCCAAAAATTTTTGCATCGTAATTCTTAATTTTCCCTGCTGAATTTTTTAGCAATTTTTAATTTGGAAAAATCCACTGTTTTCAAAAATGTACAGAGAGCATGATCCGGGTCGGGTTTTCGGTTCGTTCGGACTTCAAATTCCGTCTAGACTTCGCCTAAGGCTCTAGCTAGGCTCTGATACCACTGTAGGATTCCTAGGCACTCCCAAGAGGTCTCAGAAGGCATCAACCATGCCAATTTCAAAAATTACGGTGCCGAGAAACCCTAAACTACGGATCGTTTGCTAGATATTTAGGCGAAAAAGCTAACTAGTTAACACTTAACTACAAGATACGGAAATACAACCTTTGTAGATCCGGTGCTCCACCTCCATAGCTCCGCAACGAGGTCCTCTCCGCTGTCCAAATCAAATCCGGGCTCTAGCGTCGGCTTCGTCGGAGAATGGGCAAGCTAGGTCGTCGATGTCCATGCCGAAGATGATCTACGTCGAGGCATCGCTAAATCAAGCTCTCACTTCACCAAGTCATGAAACTTATGAAGAATAACACACTCTACTACTTGGCAAGAGGTAGAGGATGAAGAAATAGGAAGTGGGTTCAATTTAGAATTGGATTTCTCACTCTTTATCATCAATCACCATTGATGAAGAAAGCTTTTTCTTCATGAAAGAAGATGAAGAAGAAGAAGAATATTGTGATAAGATTATTCAAAAAAGAAAATAATAACAATACTTATCATAATATTAACTCTAGTCAAGTGTAGAGAATGAATCATGGTTAGTGGGAATGGTTAGGGTTAAGGATGAGATAAGAATGGTTGACTTGATCAATGTTTCATGAAGCTTCAACTAAACTCCAAAATTAGCCACCATTCTTTTCTCTTTTCTTTCATTCATTTATCAAAAATAAAAGGATAATTAAATAAGATAAATGAATAAAAAATAATAAACCCTAACCATTTCATTAACCAAGGTTTAATCTTTACACATGAACCCTAGCATGACATGTATCATCAAACATGATACAATCAAGTGCACAAAAGTATGTCGCATATACAATGCGCACATCCGAGTGAGAAAATCCATCTTAAGTGAACCGATACTAGTTAACGCAAAGTAATATATCAAATATATAATTATGCATTAAATCATTAAATCAATTCTTGATTTAACGATCCGGTCATATCGCATATAACCGGCTAGTATCCAATGTATCGGCTTATCGAATCAATCCATGATTCGATAACTAGGGTATATCGCATATAACCTAATCGATACATTCATCGCGAGAATGGAATACGGTATCACATACACGCATTATTCTCGGTCCCGCACATATCTCATATGCGCTCCTATTTCGTTTCGCTTGAGCCAGGAAACCTCTGTGTAGGACTCTAAAGACTCGTCAATACGCCGGCAGCAGATGATGATCATATCAAACACCCACAAGCCACAAGCGGTCTGCTAAACGTATCGGTCACCCGGGTATTGAGCTATCTGAAGATCGATGAGCAAGCCCGCTCACACTTCAGTGAATCCGACCAGTAACACTACCGTGTAGTACGGTCTGTTCGTCTGATCTGTCGCATATCTCGCCTAGGGGTGGTATACGTCAGACCCCAATAGCTCGATAAGTCGTGTCGATATGAGGTCTATAACTATTCGAGAAACTACTGGTAACACTTACCAGTAAATCTCAGCAACCCTGGCCAGGGATTTCCTGTTATAGCCAATCGAACACAGCGCAACATCAACCCCCTATACCGGGAGAGACGAATCCCCTCCTATCGCTCATTGCCTCCATGTGACTCGGGACTGTACCCAAAAACCACTGTTTTGCACGCCCACTTGGACGTGGTAAGATGGAAATCAAAGCACAGTAGGAACCACACAAGACTCTATGACGATCTCGGGTCAACAGACTACTCTGTACCAGTGTCACCAGAGAACTGCCATCTGACGTGAGGTATAATACCATCTGGGAGTTCTCGGCGAGTCCGTCCAGTGTACCCAGTCTCTACTGAGCACCCGTATATCATCTCTGATGTCAAACACCAATGGATATGGGATCATCCATCGCCCATCTGTATGGGTCGAGAAGGTATACGCTAGTCTACTCTGGTATATCGATGCCCCGTCTCGATACACCCACGACTAGGGACTTTGAAGGATGTACTTATGGACTACCATGTCCCCACTAGTATGATCCGCATCATAGTCCAGGTAGTCAAGCACACATCCTAAGGGCTTTACCAACATGTAACAGAGAGACAATCAGTATACACGTTAAGGTAAACTTCAACCAGATAGCATACTATCATGTCGAGCAAGACAGTCCTCCCTATATATGTCCCAGCATCCACTACAATATACATCCTATGTACAGTAATGGCCTCTAGGGCATACATATAACTAACACTATAATGTATGCGATACTATGTACAAGACCAGATGTAGCTTACACGCTAAGCGTGGTGAGCCGGTATCAGTCAAACCTAGGTGAGAATCTCTGGACAGCAGTAAAGAACATTCTCAAGTACCTGAGAAGGACTAAGGAGATGTTCCTGGTTTACGGTAATGGAGACCTCAGGATCGAGTCCTTTACCGATTCAAGCTTCCAGAGTGACAAGGACGACAGCAAGTCTGTCTCGGGTTTTGTGTTTACCCTCAAGGGAGTGGCGGTATGTTGGAGGAGTTCCAAATAGGATATCGTCGCAGACTCGACGATGGAGGCTGAATACATTGCTGCAAGCGATGCCGCAAAAGAGGCGGTCTGGATGAAGAAGTTCATTAGTGAACTTCAGGTAGTTCCGTCTATTGTTGACCCAATACCTTTGTATTGCGATAACAATGGAGCTATAGTTTTAGTGAAGGAACCACGGTCCGATCAGAAATCCAGACACATCTTAAGGTGGTATCACCTGATCAGGGAGATCATTGATCGCCAGGTGATCGAGGTACGAAGAGTAGACACTAAAGAAAACACGGTGGATCCATTCATAAAGGCCCTCCCTCAAACACAGTTCGAGCGAATTTTTGAGCTATTGGGTATGCTGTACACCAGCAGCTGGCCTTAGTGCAGACGTTGGGTATGCGGTACACCAATTACTGGCCTTTAGTGCAAGTGGGAGATTGTTGGATATGTATGCCTTAGAGGCCATTATTGTATAGTACTAGTTTGTATAAAACATTTTGGAAGCTTGGGATATATACACGGGTTTACGACAGTCTTGCTCAATATAGTAGTATGCTACTTGGTTTGTATCTATCTTAATATGTGTATATTTTTCTATTAACATATCGCTAATACATATTGATGGAGCCCTTAGGATATTTGCTTGACTACCAGCGTTATGATGGCGATCACACTAGTGGGGGCTGGGTAGTCTATAAGCACATCCTTATACAGGTCCCTAATCGTAGGATTATCGAGACAAGGCATCAATACTCCAGAGTAGACTAGTTTATACGCATCTCATCCCAGCAGGGGAGATGGTCTATCCCACAGCCATCAGTACGTCATACTGGAGATACTTTGCAGGTGCTCATTGGGTTATGAGTTACACTGGACAGGACTCGCCGGGAACTATTGGTTGGTATTATACCTATCGTCAGTTAGCAGTTCACAGGTGACATGAGTACAGCTTAGTCTGATGACTTGACACTGCTACTTCGCCTCAAGTGTGTTCCCACAGTTCTTTGATTGCTACCCTACCATGGCTCTATTGAGTCGTGCATACAGGTAGTAGTTGGGTGCAGTCCCTAAGCACTTGGAGGCAGTGGCGGTTAGACAGGATTCATCTCTCTCGGTATTAGGGGTTGATATCGCGCTTTGTTTAGGAGAGCCATTACACAAAGTCCTTGGCCAGGGAAAGTGAGATTTACTGGTAGAGTTTCCAGTAGTTTCTCAGGGTGTTCTAGGATACACTCTGACACGACTTATACCGCTATTAGGGTTCTGATGTTTACCACCCCCTAGGCCATATATGCGATACTCTTAGACGAACAGACCGGACTGTACGGAGATTGTCACATTCAGGCTCTGTAGGAGTTCTGATGGGTTTTCCTCATCGGCCTTCTTATCAACATCTACCTGGGGATCGTTATGTACAGCTAGTACCGCTTGCGGCCTGTGGTTAAACCCAATGCCAGCGTAGTGTCGAGTCTTTAAAGTCCCACATAGAGAGTTTCCCTGTACTGGGCAAAAGATGTAGAGGCCGTATGGTTTTACGGCGGGCTTTGATCACTTACGTGCACTTGTGTGCGTATGATGTTCAGGCAGATAATACTAGTGGACTTTGGTTTATGCCGGATCCTAGTATTATAAAGATGGATCAGTTTTGTATCTTTGTATTCATATTCTTCGGAATGTGGATGCGGGTGTGTATGCACGGATGTGAGGAGCAAAGAAGGAGATGCCTCATTAGGGTTTTGGCCATTGACTTGATTAGAACCATTATGAGGTGGAGGATATTGTTTACTAATCCTTTTATTAATGATAATTGTGTCATGGCTAATTGGTTTGACCATTTGACTAGGTTGACTATTGTTGACTTAGATATTTTTGTTAAGCACTAGATATTTTTTTTCTTAGCATTAATTGTGACAAGCTTGTGGTCAAATTAATGTAGCCATCCTAATTATCATAATAAAAGTTATAGTTTTCTTTTTTCATGGTTTATTATATCATTCACTTTCTCTTCCCTCAAGAGAGCTCCCATACTTTCTCTTCTTCTTCTTCTTCCTCACTAGTAAACTCTTAAGCTCTCATGTGTTGAGAAAATTAGAGTTTAAATAGACAAACAAATCCATCTTCAAACACTACATCACCTAGGACATCAAGCTTAGAAAGCTTGTTGCCCTAGTTACCTCGGTCTTGAGGTGGAGCTCGGACTATAGACTCTCAGGTGGATCGTCTTCGACTCAAGTAGGCCGTTGAAGAAGCCACAATCCAGATCGACCCTTGGAGCCTACGTAGACGAGGAGGACAGCGGAAAAGACCCGAAGGACTTAGTTTTGTGAGGTATACATTCTATCATAGTATATAGAACCCTAATTGGCTAGCTAGGTTTATGGTAAAGATCCGGTTTTCTATGTTATCCTAGCACC
Organism: Agapanthus africanus; assembly: GCA_030015575.1. Taxonomy (NCBI): domain Eukaryota; kingdom Viridiplantae; phylum Streptophyta; class Magnoliopsida; order Asparagales; family Amaryllidaceae; genus Agapanthus; species Agapanthus africanus. Next base: position 309,041,841 of record CM057344.1, on the reverse strand, counting down.
AAGTTTTGATCATAGTCAAATTTTTGTTCCGCATTTGTCCACGGAAGTTGGCTGGGGTGCTAGCGTAACCCTTCATGAGTAAGACGTAGAGGATGATGTAGTAAAGCTCACTCTTTAACTCTCTTTCTCCTTTTCTCTCTTAAAATGAAGAAGATGAAGATGAAAAATCAATCCCCCCATTTTCTATCCCCTTACCTCTTATGTGTTATGAGAGGGCTTGAGAAAATGTCTAGAATTTTCTCAAGTTGCCCTGATAACCCACATGCCTCCTGTCATAAAGTGACAAAAATAGTAAATGTATCACATACATTATACTATATGTATCATGTACAATATGCATGTCTGTACGAAATATAAATTAGAGTATATATATCATATACATAAACATAATATGCATCATATCCATATAAGGAGAGAGTGTATGTATCATATACATATTAAAGAGAGTATAATACTAGAAACTCCATCCATAACATATATGGATATCAAGTCAACGCTTAACATAATATTCCGGCTTATAAATAAACCGGCCAGTATTAGCAAACATCCGATTAATATACGTGCATCATATACACGTGTTTAATCGAACTCCCGCACGTATCAACTATACGCACAATCTAAATCCACATCATCGTATAGCTTAAGCGAGTACTTTCAGCATGGGGCTCTAAATATTTGACAATACCCTGACAATAGGTTAATAAGATGTAACATTTCAGAAAAGATAAAATATTATTTTCGGAATTTAATATTAAAATAATATATTTCGCGAAAACTACCCGATTTGCGAAATTGAGGTTTTCGTAAAATGGTATAAATATATACCGATATTTGTGAAATAATTGGAGATTAAAATTATTTATTCATTTAAAAATATATTTATCGGATTCGGCATTTTTATAATTTATTATATGCAAGTTAAGATTATGTTGGAGATAGTGCCCTCAGAGTCAATTATTGGATCACAGGCACGTGATTGCAATGATTGAGGGAGGACTTGTCCCATTAGGACAGTCTTACTCAAGATGATAGTATGCTATCTGGTTTATCTTTATCATCGTGTACTGCTTTAGGTGACCTTACAGGTCACTATTGCGCGTTGATAGAGCCCTTAGGATTCTTGCTTGACTGCCAGCAGTATGAGGGCAATCATATACGTGGGAGCTGGGGTCTATAAGCACATCCTTAAAAGGTCCCTAGTCGAGGGAGTTTCAAGACAGGGCATCGATACTCCAGAGTTGACTAGTGTATACAGTCGAGACCCCGACGAGGGGCGGTGGCTGGTCTCACAAGCCACTGGTGTCAGTTGGTTCACCTAAGATGTATACAGGTGCTCATTGGGTTATGAGTAAACTAGACAGGACTCGCCGGGAACAAGCTAGTTGGTCTTATACCTGACGTCAGATAGCAGTTCCTTGGTGACATGTGTACAGGTTAGTTCATCGACCTGAGATCGTCATTTGTCTCGTGTGAGTTCCCACTGTACTTTGATTACTACCCTACCACGCTCAAAGGAGACGTGCAAACAGGTTTTAGTTGGGTACAGTCCCGAGCCACATGGAGGCAGTGAGCGGATCTGCACGGGTTCGTCTCTCCCGGTATTAGGTGTGAGGTCGCACTGTGTCGAGGAGAGCCATTACACGAAGTCCTTGGCCAAGGCAGGAGATTTACTGGTAGGTATTCCGGTAGTATCTCAGGGTGTTCTGGGCTACACTCCGACACGACTTGTACCGCTTTTGGGGGTCTGACTTTTACCAAACTCTTAGGCCCGCCATGCGATGCTCATAGACGAACGGATCGGACTGTACGGATATTGTCACTGACAGGCTCAGTAGGGTGTCAGGATGAGTTTGCTCATCGACGTCCTTTTTGGTCAATACCTGGTATCCCGTTACGTATGGCTAATACCTCTGACGTGCTAGTGGTTAAATCCACAACCAAAGTATTGACGAGTCTTTAGAGTCCCCCACAGACCGTTTTCTCAAGTTTCGGACGAAATGCTGTAGAGGCCATATGGAGATATGGCAGGGTTCGATCATGTTCGTGCGGTATTGCACGGATCATGATCGGACGGATAATACTAGCGGGCTTTGGTTTAAGCCGGATCCTAGTATTGTACAGTGTAGATTTTTCTCATTGAATTTGTATTCGGTCGGAATACAAATGCGGGTATGTATATACAGTCGCGGGGTTTTCCTGTAATTTATTGCGGGATCAGTTTTTTGAAGTTGCCATTTTGCATTCCGTTTCGGCCATTTTCCTTTGTTTCCTTTCTTTGGCTGAAAATTGGTGGAGGGGGTTATTTGCAATTGTGCAATTAACAATTGAGAAGACTTTTGCATCATGATGATGCACCCCCATTTGACTTCTTTAGTTCATGATGGCTTACTTTATGTGATGGGAGTAGGTGGAGACTTTTTGGTGTGATCATTGTTTCTCATCATCACCTTTTACTCTCTCTTGCATCATTGCTTTCCACCCACCCCTTGACTTTTCTCTCTCTCTCTCCATTCACAAAAGGGAGGGCCGGCCACAATTGTGCTGAGTGGAGATTCATTTTTGTGTAAGGATTTTTGGTTCATTCCAATGAAAAAGAAAAATCCTCAAGCTCATTCCACATTCCCATTTTTTCCTCCACATCAAAATGGCAACTACAAAGAATCCCTTGAGACACAGAGTTCTACACTTCATCTACAGCACTTCTTGGGCACGTCGGCTCGCCAACTTCGTGCCCGATTTACCTCGGTCCAGAGTTGGGAGCCCGTAAAAGAATTCGGCGATGTGGTGCTCTTCCGACGATGAGATGAAGACCGGAGATTCCGCGGGGAGATCGGGACGACGACGAGAAGACCGAAGGACACGGATCGCTCGGTATATTTCTCTACCCCTTCTTTAGTTAGCTAGAAGTAGGTTAATGGCCCGATCCGGGATTTAAGTGCGCGGTGGTGCCGGTTTACAAGTTTAAAGAAAAGCATCGTTTCTGCTTTTTGGCCTCGTTCAGACGGCCGGGGCGCCGCCGTCAGAGCCACGCCATTAACCTAGTCTAGCTTGCTCTAACGTGTTTACAAGTTCGATCGAACGGATTTTCCGAAAACCCGATTTGAAGTGCATCAGTTTTCTGTCGATTTGTTTTTGGCTCGAAAAAATATTTGGTACATTGCAGAAATACGTGCCGGGTTTTCTAAGACTTCTGCAAAAATTTTGTGGCATGACTTCACTGTTCCACCGCGGAACCGCGGCCAAACCTATGTGTTGGCCGTGATTCCGCGGCCATAATGAGTCCTTGTTGCACCAATTTTTTCAGTGGGTCTTAGATTGAGAAATGGGGTTTTTGGAATATTCTTTTTGGGCAGAGATTTTCTATGAGTGCTACAGTAGTGCTTGGGGCCCACTTCGGTAAATTTGATCGATCGAAAATTTTAAACATGTTAGTTCACAGTATTTACATTATATCTGCGACCGTGAATGTCATTTGATCGGTAAATCTTGTCTAACTGCTATAGCCCTTTTAGACGGATTTGCGAACGTGACATTCACGTTGATGTTCTGTGTTGTGCTGTGATATTGCGGATTGGTCGTGAGGGATAGCCTGAATGCAATGTTAGTACAGTTTGGTTATTTATGTACATTTGATATTGCGGGGCGAGCGTCCGACATGTGGACTGCCGTCACTGCCTGTTTGTATATTATTCTTTTGGGGCACAACCGGGGTGAGGTCGATGTACCCGTTGTATGTATATTTTACTTTCTGTACTAGGATTACCCCATGGAGGGGTGCATGGGTAGCCAGGTTCTAGAGGGCAATGGGCCCGCATCTCATGGCATTGAGACGGAGGGTCTTTATTCTAGAATTGGCGGGCTATTCGCCGTACTCGTAGGGGGTACAGGTTGACCCAAGGAGGGGTGCCCAAGTTACCGGATTCCGTGAAGTGCTGGGTGGTCCATTCACGTTGCTGAAGGGGGCTGCCTCGCTTCAGGTTTTGGCGGGTAACTTGCCGCGCCCGTAGTGGTCTAGGATTTCATTGAACAGGCTATCCACACGACCAGGGGAACATCGGGTTTCAGTAGCGGCTCTATGAAACCCGGGGATCCCAGATATCTGTATTGTTCTGTGATGCTTATTACATTTCTGTGATGTTGCATTTTATCACGCCTTGAGCGAATATTATATATTGATATATATACTAATAGATGTTGTATATGTTTTGCATCCGCGCTAGTCCAGTCCCCGCTCTGTCGTCAGTTAAGTAACCTAATGTGTAATGACGGGACCCAGTGGCGAATGCGGATGGCATATACGTACATCATTATTTTCGTTCTTTGTGGTGTGATCAATTGATGGGACTGCGTTGATTCGGATCAATGCAAGCTAAACAAACCTATTCTGATGTTGTTGGAACACTTTTCAAAATGCTGTTATTGTAAAGGCATTCTTTTTTGTTTTGCACAGTGGTATTCGGTTATGAATATCCAGCACCTCAGACGACAAGGCAAGGGCCGAGATCCCTTCACCGGGAGTGACCCCTTGGATAGAAGTTTGCGTCAGGGAAATAACTTCACTATAGTCGTTTACTTTTGCTTTGCATCGTGGTATTCAGTTGGAATATCCTGCACCTCATTCTACGGGGAAAGAGCCGAGATCCCTTCACCGGGAGTGACCTCTTTAGCAAAGGTTTTCGCCACTATATCTTCATAAAAGCTATTCAGTTTCTTCAACGATATCAAGTTCATTACGTTAAAGGTTTTCGTCAGAAACCATTCGTAGCCCTCCATCATTTCAGTTAAATATTCGGTAGTATTCAAGCTATGTATTTTGACCGCACGCCAAGGCATAGTGATTGGTAGCTGCCGGATATTTATCTGTTGTATAGATAGAATACGTTGGTTTGAGACAGTCGTACTGCCATTTTGGCCTACGTCAAGGGTGGGTATGGGTGGGTTCAAATTAACCTGGATAATGATGGGTAGAACTTGACATGTGACTTATGACATTTTGACCTCACGCCAAGGTCATAAGAGCATGGGGAAAAAATCACATCGGGAGTTTCTAAAGAAACTTAAACTTGCCAGATATGCGCATACCTTCTGGAGTGTGATAACGTGAGCGGATTCCGTCACGTTATCATGCGATGATAGTTGGATCCCGATTCCCCCTGATGAGTTGGTTTACTCCTCGGGTGATCCCGACTAATTCTTCTTTCAGGTTTGGGGAAGAATTTGACGTTACAGTGGGAGGTTTCCTGATTAGATAAAGTGATAACCATTCTGGTCTAGGTTAGAGTGCACGCTGAGTGTTTCTTTTCTCTCTCTCTTTGGCAGCGACCATGACCCGACCCTAGACTATGACTCAGTAACCAAGATTAACCGAACCTTCTTAAACACTGGCTTTTGGATTGTCAGAGTTGCAAACCTCATTGCCACTCCTACTTTTACCCTTTTCTCCAGGACACCCCGTATTACTACGAACGTCCACTTCCATTGGACAAAACCATCGTATGGTTATATACAAACTCGAAGAAATTTATTCGAGGATGGTTTCTGGTTCTGGAGAAAACGAATAGGACTATTCAGTTGTCTTTTCCACCTTCTCTCAGGTTGCGAGTGCTCCTTAGATTAGGGGATAGTACACCTATTACGCAAATTGGATAGTCTTCTTCCAAACCATTGGCAGGTGCCGAACGGTAGGGAATGAAGAAAACCAATTAGCCTAAGTGTAGTGTACAGAAGGTATTAAGTAAAGATAAATAAAGGGATTAGAAGGAGGGCAAAGTAAATTGCGACTGCTATTCACGACCAAACCAAGTATTTCATTACAACTCCCACTTCACCTTTGTATTTATCCAAGACACTCCGTATCACTACGAAGATCCACAGTTTATTGGATATTCCATCGTATGGTTATATACGAACTCGAAAGGAACTTGTTCCAGTTCGGGGATGGATTCTGTTTCAGGAGAAATAGGAATAAGGTTTATTCGGTTGTCTTTTATCTTCATCTTCTCTCGCATTGTGAGTGCTCCTACGATTAGGACAGTACAGCCATTATGCTTATTGGATAGTCTTCTTCCAAACCATAGGCTGGTGCCGAACGGTAGGAAAGGAAGAAAACCATTTGGCCTAAAGGGGTGTGCAGAAGGTAATGACTAAAGACATATGAAGGGGTGTGGAGATGTGGCAAAGAAGTATACGGTTACAGTTGTGAATCTGGATAATGGAAGAGGCATTACAAGGAATACCAGGATACCCCTACGAAACATTTACATATTTCTGTTTCACTATGTATTGTTAAAAGAAAACTGATTTCCCAATTTGACACTTGCTCCAGGGTATGTATTTACCAGGTTTGATTCTCACATCTGTATGGTTTTACATATGATGAGTGGGAGTAAGTTTTTGGGAATTAGGTGATTGTCCTCATTATATCGGAATTCGTTGTAATTGGTGATATTTCAGAAAGTCACCTGGGTTGTTTGCCGGACGGCAAATATTTGGTTTTGAATATCCGTTGTTATGCACCAATTTCAAATTGATATATCTGTACGTCTATTTTTATAGAGTGAGATATTCCTTTTTGAAATTATGTCTATGACATTTACCTATATCAGTGGATGGTTAGGTAAGGAGCATTAAACAGTGGTGTAATTCTTCTTAACCATAAGTACAGTTTTCAACCTACGACACACAGGGAGTGAGTTATTAGACTCAAGGGACTTATACAGAGTATTATATGTTTTCCAGCATCCATGAGGACAGAGGGATTGGTCTTCGCAATATATTCTGTTTACTTGTGACTTCTCTAGTTCTTAGACATGTGTTTCGTGGAAACACAATGTCTGAGTTTTGAGAAGTTATAGGTATAAGAATAAAGTAGAGAACCAGGTGTTGCAAGTATCAGGATTCTTCAAGGTGATCGAAGATGTAGATACTTGTGTATGGTATTTAGTTGATAGTAATGATTAAGAGAACTTGCTTCTCTTTCAGGTTAATCATAATTGGAAGCACTCCTAAGTTGAGTAACGCTGATCGGCCTCCTTCCATTTAGTTGACATGCACTGGGGACGGCTGCATGATTTGAATCTGGTTCAATTAAATCAGTTCCTCTGGTTCTATATTGGATATAGAACAGTTCATATCTTAACGATGTTAAGGTACGGGGAGTTGTCTGGCTTATGCTTAAAACCAGACTCTGGATAACTCAAGGCGCGTTTCTGTAATGGCTGTTTGTGGGTTGACCCAGGCTATGACGAGGGTTGACTTTCTACCATCTGGAAGATCAATAGTGATATTGTTCTTGACTCGCCACAGTTTTGATAAAAATGGATTTTTTCAGAAAACAGTAGTTGGAGTATGGTAGAACTGGAAGTGATTCGAGAACCGCAAACGATTACTAAAAATTTGATAAGAACCTAAAGATTCAATCTTGATTGACATTCCATTGGCCACCCGTAGATAAGGTGGGTAACCTCAGGCACCCGAGAGGTACTCCGGTAGCCTCAAGGACGGGGACAGGGAGGTTCTTGTTTACCCAGACTTGCCATTGCTGTTGTTCCAGACTATGAGACCCGGCAGGAGGATGAGTATAGCGTCGTTCTGAACTGGCTTTAGAAGCGTACGTGTATATAACTCTGCCAGAGAGTTGTCGTAGTCAGTGGGAGCAGCGGAAGCATTGGTGGACAAGAGGCTTATGTCTATTTAAAGACCAAAGCGGTAATAGCGGAGATAGATCATCTATTTCTGATATGACAGTCATAGGTTTGACTTCATCAGAATAGGGGATGGATCTGTTAAGAAAGTAGTAGGGTGTGATGTCCTGGTATTTGGATGACATACACAGAGCAGGAAGTGATGTTCCTATACTACGGTCGGTTATACTTTAGTTTTCACACAGTGGTTTCTCCACATGGGACTTGGATATAATATCAAGACATTCTGGTTACTAGATCTATGGTTTTAGATCTAGATTTGGGTAGTTTCCCAATCTGGGTATTTAGACAGCATTCTAAAGGTGTTTTAGAATGGACGACTCCTGGCACGGTAGTATACCTGCAGGTGATGGAGTCACCCTCTCTAAAGGTGTCTTACAGACTAAAGGGGAGAAGGATGTGCATGATTGGCAGATCACTTGCTTAGGCAATTGATTGAATCATGAGATGTCAAGTACCACACCAGATGTTGTTTTTGCACTAGATGCAATAAGGTGATATTGATCCAATCCTGGAGAAACGTTCGGAAGCAGTTTTACAACATAAGTGGATGTTCTAGGGATATGATAACGACATCCTCATTCGGGAGACAATTATCATTCCACGCTTCCAAGGTGACCTCGATGACAGAATGACTGTCAGAGTTATAGTTTTCCCTCTAACGAGGGCCAGTGTTTTGGACAGGTGATTGAAGCGGACACTGAGGGAGGCATTACGCAGGATACTGATTAAGTTCAGTTGACGATACAGTCTAAGAAGTTTGGATTTGGAGTTCATTTATGAGCTAGGTCCCATCAGACATCTAGACACATTCTAAGACAGGTATTGCTCATTTCGGGAGATGGATTTCTCCACGAACATGAGATTAAGAGAGACATAGAAAGAAACATCACAGCGGATCCACCCACTGAGGCTATTCCTCGAACGCAATAGTTTCGCAAACGGGTTTTGTGAGACTGATTAGTAGGGGAGTTGGGTGTTCGGTATCATACGGGCTGTGAGTATGCGACATCGCAATAATTAGCCTTGAGTGCAAGTGGGAGATTGTTGGAGATAGAGCCCTCAGAGTCAATTATTAGATCACAGGCACGTGATTGCAATGATTGAGAGAGCACCTGTCCCAGTAGGACAGTCTTACTCAAGATGATAGTATGCTATCTGGTTTATCTTTATTATCGTGTACTGCTTTAGGTGACCTTACAGGTCACTATTGCGCGTTGATAGAGCCCCTAGGATTCTTGCTTGACTGCCAGCAGTATGAGGGCGATCATATACGTGGGAGCTGGGGTCTATAAGCACATCCTTAAAAGGTCCCTAGTCGAGGGAGTTTCGAGACAGGGCATCGATACTCCAGAGTAGACTAGTATATACAGTCGAGACCCCGACGAGGGGTGGTGGCCGGTCTCACAAGCGACTGGTGTCAGTTGGTTCACCTAAGATGTATACAGGTGCTCATTGGGTTATGAGTACACCGGACAGGACTCGCCGGGAACATGCTAGTTGGTCTTATACCTGACGTCAGATAGCAGTTCCCTGGTGATATGTATACAGGTTAGTTCATTGACCTGAGATCGTCATTTGTCTCGTGTGAGTTCCCACTGTACTTTGATTACTACCCTACCACGCTCAAAGGAGACGTGCAAACAGGTTTTAGTTGGGTACAGTCCCGAGCCACATGGAGGCAGTGAGCGGATCTGCAGGGGTTCGTCTCTCCCGATATTGGGGGTGAGGTTGCGCTGTGTCTAGGAGAGCCATTACACGAAGTCCTTGGCCAAAGCAGGAGATTTACTTGTAGGTATTCCAGTAGTATCTCAGGGTGTTCTGGGCTACACTCCGACACGACTTGTACCGCTTTTAGGGGTCTGACTTTTACCAACCCCTAGGCCCGCCATGCGATGCTCATAGACGAATGGACCGGACTGTACGGATATTGTCACTGACTAGCTCAGTAGGGCGTCAGGATGAGTTCGCTCATCGACGTCCCTTTTGGTCATTACCTGGTAGCCCGTTACGTATGGCTAATACCTCTGACGTGCTAGTGATTAAATCCACAACCAAAATATTGACGAGTCTTTAGAGTCCCCCACAGATCGTTTTCTCAAGTTTTGGGCGAAACGCTGTAGAGGCCGTATGGAGATATGGTTGGGTTCGATCATGTACGTGCGGTATTGCACGGACCATGATCGGACGGATAATACTAGCGGGCTTTGGTTTAAGCCGAATCCTAGTATTGTATAGTGTTGATTTTGTCTCATTCCATTTGTATTCGGTCGGAATACAAATGCGGGTATGTATATACAGTCGCGGGGTTTTCCTATAATTTATTACGGGATCAGTTTTTTGAAGTTGCCAGTTTGCATTCCGTTTCGGCCATTTTCCTTTGTTTCCTTTCTTTGGCTGAAAATTGGTGGAGGGGGTTATTTGCAATTGTGCAATTAACAATTGAGAAGACTTTTGCATCATGATGGTGCACCTCCATTTGACTTCTTTAGTTCATGATGGCTTACTTTATGTGATGGGAGTAGTTGGAGACTTTTTGGTGTGATCATTGTTTCTCATCATCAATTTTCTCTCTCTCTTGTATCATTGCTTTCCACCCACCCCTTGACTTTGCTCTCTCTCTCTCCATTCACAAAAGGGGGGCCCGGCCACTATTGTGGTGAGTGGAGATTGATTTTTGTTTAAGGATTTCTGGTTCATTCCATTGAAAAAAAAAATACTCAAGCTCATTCCACATTCCCATTTTTTCCTCCACATCAAAATGGCAACTACAAAGAACCCCTTGACACATAGAGTTCTACACTTCATCTACAGCACTTCTTGGACACGTCGGCTCACCAACTTCGTGCCCGAGTTGCCTCGGTCCAGAGGTGGGAGCCCGTAAAAGAACCTGGCAATGTGGTGCCCTTCCGACGATGAAGACCGAAGATTCCACGGGGAGATCGGGACGACGACGAGAAGACCGAAGTACACGGATCGCTCGGTATATCTCTCTACCCCTTCTCTAGTTAGCTAGGAGTAGGTTAATGGCCCGATCCGGGATTTTAGTGCGCGGTGGTGCCGGTTTACAAGTTTAAAGAAACGTATCGTTTACGCATTTTGGCCTCGTTCAGACGGCGGGGGCGCCGCCGTGCACTTACAGATTAAACCCGATTAGTGCACTACTAATCACGATTAAGCCAAATCCGTAATTCTACAGTTTTCCATTGCTAGTGCTCCATGACATGTTGTATTTAGTTACATGTTGTTTTAATTGTGTTTGGTGTTATTTGTGAGAGGGGAAAAGAAAATAAAAAGAGAAAAGAAAGTGTATTATTTAGGGGAGAGAAGGAAGGGGGACCACATGTGGCATGGCTTGTGAGTGAGGGTGAGAATAAGAAAGAGAGAGAGAGAGGGTAGCCACCATTTCAACCCCCATTTGTTTTCCTCATCATCTTCCTCCTCATCTCCCTCTACCTACACCCCCAAGAATCATCTCCAAATTTCATCAAAACCCTACCACCTCTTCATTAAAGTTGATCCCTACCTCATCCTCAATACTTTGGACCCATTAATGTTGGATTTTGGAGACTTTGGGAAGCTAGGGTTTTTCTTGAGTTGCCCAAATGAGGTATATCTTCTTCCATTAGTTTAGTTTTAGTTTCTTTGTATCCTAGTTTAGTTAGAAGTTGATTTGGTTAGGGTATGTGAGGTTTGGAAAATTAAGGAGAAGGGTTGGGTGACTATGTGGACTTATAACCTGTAGTGGGTGTTTACTTAATCCCTAGTGTTGTTTTACTGGCCAAGACCATAGATTTGCACCAGAACACGAAGTTAGAATTTCCCGATATCGTCTACTTGACAGATTTTGAGTGTATATGGGAATCTGGAGTGACCCGAGATCACCATAATTTAAGTTGTCATTACAGAGATGTGTGCAGGTGATCTAGAAGCACCCCCTGAAACCTGAGCCCCTCCCCTATTTACCTGGCCGCAAATTTATTCCTCGTGGCCGCAAATTGCGGCTACAATGTGATGGAATTGGTTGTTTTTTGGTCTGTGGCTCCTATATCTTCTAACTAGACCAACCCAGTATGCAAAATTACCTAGTTTGGCCTAGGATGAAATCTGTGAGTGGTTTTCCTAGGTTGTTGTTTTCGTGTTTTGCGATTCTGAAACTTGGTTTTAGTATTTGATATTGTATTGGGTCGTTGGATGTTTGTACGTCTACGACGAGGGTTGTTTGGTTTCTTTGCATGCGTAGGCTATAGGTTCTAACCTATGAGCGCACCGCGTGCCGTATTGGTTTTCTGGATTTGATGATAATAGCGATTGCGATTGTGTACTTATTGTAGGTGCCTTCGCATGGATTCCGATACGACGGATCATGGTGTCATCGACTTCGGCAAGAAAGGAGCAAGGTAGGTAGATCTGTATCTATGGGAGAAGTCGGGTGGATGGCGTATAGCTGTCACGTCCCGAAAGTACGGAACATGACCGGCACTTAAACTACGAAACGTCTCGAGGCGTACGTAATCTAAGTAAGCCGAAAACCCAGAAATCCAAACCAAGAAAAGTAGTAGAGTGAAGGAAAAACCAATTTAAATCAAGTAGTTTTGTAAGCATAAGCCGAATTATGCATTTTTTTAAAAAAACATCAAATATTTCTTGAAAATTTCGGCAGAGTCTCATTTGTAAATACTGGCCCCCAAACGGGATACAACATGACTAGTATACGAAATCAATAAAAGGCATCCCCAAGCGGGAGCTAGCTCTTCGTCAATCGACGGTCACAACCACACAAGTAATCTAATATACAACGCTAAGGGCGAGGATCAAAACTCAAAAGGAAACTCAAAACCACAAGAAATCCACAGAAATATAACGCGCGACTCTAAGGTCGAAAGAATAACATCACTGGTCTCTATCTCAAAATAAATACATGTTTGGTTGATGGAATTTACTAGATACAACTGAATAATATTATATAAGGTAATTTGATGTGTATGATACCAATAAACCCACCTGCTAACAAGTCACCCGAACGAAACTGTGCCCGCAAAGCCGTAATAAAACCTGTACGGCAAACCTGCAAGAAACTGGGGCACAACGGGGATGAGTTGCCAACTCGTGAATAGTAAAACATATACGAATAAAAATCGCATGTATGACGCAATCCTAGGTCATACGATCATAATATATAATCCTCAAATATATAACCAGCAACCCATAACCTTGGTTAGGGCAAATATCTAACCCAAGTGTAATCTCATGTGCCCGTGTCAGTGCCTCATGCAGCAATGTATCATATGGATGATGTATGAATGCATGAAACAGAATGCATGTACTGAAGAAAACTGCTTTCATAAATCAGTGAGATTTCTGTATTTTAAAAATGAGGTATCATAATGAAATCAGCATAAACAGTGCCTAGCATCTGCACAAAACGTAATCCCAATATCTCGATATCTCTGTATCACAGTCTCTGTACCTCAATATCTTGAAATCTCAATGTCTCAATCACAATGACTAGGGCCCCGTCAGTCCAGGCCGGCCCCTACCATCCATCTCATGACCAAGACGGTATCCTCCGGATATCCGACGCGTTGGGTAATATCACCGGTCGGTCGTGCTCCCCTGCACAGGCTCAACGTCAACAACACGATCTTCTTGCCCCGGGGTACCGCACCGGGCCCACCATGTACCCGAAATGGCTCATCCATCTTCTCGAATCGGGTCTCGAAATCCTTCAGCAAACTCATGGTGGACGACTCATACATCATGGGAAAACCGCACTTTTTATTTAAAAGAGAGGAAAGAAGCTTATACAAGTTTTGCGGTTTTCCCCCAAATCCAGAAAATCTCATGGAAATCCGAATCCAAATCATCAATAGCATATAAAACCATGAATATAGGCATGAGAATCCATGAATACGGCATAACAATGAATAACAGTATGCATGAAGTGACAAGTAATAACTACAATATCTAAGCTGGCATATAAGGTAAGTACACTAATATCATGTCAACTACTAGCTATCAAGCTAAATTAAGCAATAATATTTCCTAAGGTGTACGTGACATGGCAATTACCGATGAAGATGTGTGTGAGCCGGCAAGTAAGTGTACGTGGTACATACGCATCATCGGTAATGGTGCTGGTCTCCTAACGGCATAATATCAACAATGCAATATGAAATAACAATGTAAGTATGCGATGTGGAGCAACAGAAACAATATGCGGGAGCTGAATACTAGACACAACGATAACTAATCTGCATTACCCTAATATAAGTCCTACAATAGTGCCTTTTGAAATAACACGAATCGCGGTGTTTTGAAAATAAGGGCTACGGTGTTTTTAAGAAAAGATACGTCTTTTGAAATATCCGTAGAATCCATTGACCTGTCTTTTAAAATACCCACGATTCGTTAGTTTTGAAATAGGTTGTAGCGCCTTGAAAAGTCGTTTTGGTGTTTTCCCAAAAATCGGTGAAAATTTGGTATTTTTCCGTAAACCGTCTTTTTTGTTATTTTGCAGTTTAGGACTAATTATACCTAATTTGGATAGGTAATTGCTATTTTTTAGTAGATAAAGAGTTACTTATTAATTTTTCGTCATTTAAAATTTGTTCCCTATTTTTCAATTTTTTAATATTATTTTAAGCCGGTAAGAAAATACATTAAATTAGCGATGAATACAAATTTCTTTAGGATAATTTTAATCTTTAAAATCATGTTAACTAAAATCTAGTTGTAGTATAATTTTTTTGTATTTTATATCAATTTTTAACTAATTTTTATTATGGAAAACGAAATTTATTGAATTTAAGCTAAAACATGCAATTTTGAGCTTGTGAGGGGGTCTTTTTGCATAAAAATTTTTGTGCACTCTCTCACACACACCCTCACTTTCCCTAGGCCAGCCCCATATCAGCAGGAAACCCCATCTTCTTTTGATTTCAATTCTTGTGGTGAAGTGTTAGGTAGAGGATTAAAATATATTAATTTGAGGTGGTTTTTAGTGAGGTATGGGATGACTTTGACTTAGACATTTCTCACAACACCCACCCCATCCCTCACCTCTCCCTCAGGCCGAGATTTCTGCAGGAAATCTCCTCCATTTCCCCTGCTCATTCTCTCTCAAATTTCATCAAAAAAATTGCTCCAAAATCAAAAATTAAATCTCACAATTTAGTTCCCATTCTTTATTCCATTCTCCTTGGGTTTTATAACTTGGGTCATGGTGCTATGAAGCCATCTTTGGAGGCATTTTGTTCTTGCTAGATCTCTAGTTTGAGGTATAATTTCTAATCTAAGGTTAATTTGTAGTTAAAGTGTGCTAATTAGAACTTGCAAGTTGTGTTAGTGTTAAAATTATAGCTAAATTCTAATCTAGTTTTTTTTAGTTTATGGTTTGAAATTAAACTAGGGTTTTAGAAATCTTTAGTAGTTTAATTAAATCTATTTTGTTATCTAGTTGTTTTGCTAACCTAATCTAAGAGGTTAACTTGCTAATTGGGCTATAAACTAGTGTTAATTTAGGGTTTTTCATGTATACTTTGGATTAAGATTGCTAGTTATGAAATTCTAGAAAGGGTTTGTTTATGGAAAATGTGTTTTGAAGCATGGTAAATGGGTTAAATTGAGTGTTGTGGCTAGATAGTTGTGTGGATTGTAGGATTGTGTGATGATGTGAGCACTTTATCGCAAATACGCGATGTTTGCACGAATTTGGAATTTTTAGTGCTTACTAGGTTTTTATAAAAATATTGTGATGAATTATTTGCGATATCTTGATGATATTTTTGGCATATCCTATGACATTTAGGATGTGTGAGTGCGGATTTTTGAGCGATCGGGTTTTAGCTTTGCCGGGTGACCAAATCGACGATTTTAGTTAGTTTTTGCGATTTTCGCGTGTGTTCCGCGCACCTTGTGCACGTTGTACCTAGCTTGTGAACGTTGGTATTTTCGTTCGGGATTTGCGTCGTTCTTGATATGTAACCTTATGTTTTGTATTGATGTAAATTCCAGGTTCGGTCGCGGAGACGTCAGACGCGGCACGAAAGGGGAAAGCGGTGATTGAACGTGGCTAGCTATGGATTCCGGTGAGTAGATTTAACATCTACGGGGGACTATCGTTGGATGGCGCAGGTCGCCCAATAGTTTAAGTAGTTAAAGATTTCTAGTAGTATTAGTAATTTCATCCATGCTTTCTTTGACATACATATGCAAACCCATTCTATAGGACACCTGCACCATTGCCAGGGTTTTTATATGCAGCACGAGCACTATTCATGCTTACACACACACCCTGGTAATTGCCATGCCACCACACTAGATAACCTATAATTTGAAACCTTTTACTATAATTGATACTTAAACCTGTGCTATTGCCTTTAATTCCTTAAAATGAAATCGTAGGATTGCTATTCATGTGCATGTACCTCATCATATTATTTGTTCATGCCTAGTCTAGTAATCATACATCGCAACTTGATTATTGACACCATATGCATTCATTATCATTGACATATGCACTTATGAGGATTTCTTAAGATTTTATGATATTTCTGGATTTCGGGGGAAAGCCGCAAAAATTCCCAGACTTATTACTTTTTTTAAAATATGTAAATTGCGGTTTTCTAGTGATGTAAGTGTCGTCCACCATGAGTTTGCTGTGGTTTTTGATACCCGTTTCGAGGAGTTGGATGAACCGTCTCGGGTACATGGTGGGCCCGGTAAGGTACCCTGGGGCAAGAAGCTCGTGTTGCTGACGATGAGCCTGGCAGGGGACGGATTACCTATCGGTGACTGTTTGGCACGGCGGATATCCAGAGGATACCGACCGTGGCCGCGAGATGATGAGATATTGATATTGAGATGGGTCAGCCGGATGGCTGAGGCCAGAGATACTATGACATGGATATATGAGATTTGTGATAGTTTTGAGGTGTCGTTACTGGACACAGGTTCTTGTTGATTCTATCGGTATTGTGCATGTATTTCAAAAGAGATTCCTAAGGGAAAAACATGATTTCTTATACTAACACATTCAGATCACGAGTTGATTCACATTGCATTCATACGTGCTAGTATATTCATATTGCATACATACCTGCTATTATGTCCTGCCATACCTGTATTATAGATGCTAGGATGCTTGTGTGCATACTTGCGATAGCCTCTATAGATGTTATTTATTACTCACGAGTTGGCAACTCACCCCCGTTAGGCCACAGTCTTTTGCAGGTCCGCTCCTTCAGCACAGTAGCGGCGGGCGCACTGCTTCTTTTGCCTCTCTTGCCAGGACTCGAGGTTTTGCTCGTAGGTGGGTTGTATTATTATTTTTGTACCATCTTGTATATTCCTTGTATCTAGAGTACTCCATCTACTGTATCTACCAGTATTGTTGTATATTGACCTAGAGATGAGACTGTGAGATTTGTGGACTTTTTATGCTGTATTTTGGGGTCGAGCTCACTTGAGTCGACATGCTGTTTTTCTTATGCTTCTTTATGATTATTTTGCATGTTGTTGTTTTATATTGCGTGGGATTTGTGACCGCCTTGTGGCGAAGAGCTAACTCCCGCTTGGGGATGCCTTATTTGTTGTATTTATATATATTCTTGTTGTACCCATTTTGGGGGCCAGTATTTACAAAGGAGACTCTGCCAAAATTTTCGGAAAAATTCATATTGTTTTTAAAAAAAAGGGTTTGATATGACTTTTTTGATAAACTCGCTTTCAATTGTTTGGTTTTCCTTCACTCTTTTACTTATTTGGTTTTGGTTTCTGGGCTTTGGCTTACTTATTTTACGGACGTCTTGAGACGTTTCGTAACTTAAGTGCCAGTCACGTTCCGTACGCTGCGGGTCGTGACAAAGTTGGTATCAAAGCGATAGGTTTTACCTTTTTGAGTGTAGGATGACCCTTGGTAGATGGAGTAAGTGACTTATGTAGGGTAACGTAGCGTGTGTATGTCCGCGGCATACTAGCGATACGGTACGCCGCCTAAGTGACTTTAGGATATACTTGCTTGAAATTCCTTCTTCAATTCCGTGTATCCTATGATTCTATTGCATTGTTCTTATTATCCGTTTTCCTGTACCAGCCACTATGCCGCCGAAGGCTACGAGAGCAGAGGGGGCTGCCGCCCGAGACGAGATTCGAGCTGGCTCGTCCGAGACTAGGACTGAGCAGGGTGGTATGCCTACGCCGCAGGGACAGACCGATCCACCTTCCCCAGGCCGTATGGATAGGCTTGAGACTGGTATGGAGGAGTTGCGACAGATGATGGGGAGTTTGCAGGAGCTACGTCAGATGGTAGGATCCCTAGTTGCAGCCAGTCGTACACCGAGGCCGGATGACGCACCTACTACATCCCAGACTACTATGATACCTGCTCTTACTACTACCGCCGTGACCATCTCGGTTTCACTAAGGATTTCATGAGGCTGAGACCTCCAGTATTCACCGGCACCGAGGCAGCGGAGGACCCACAGACGTTCCTTGACAGTTTAGCCAGGATCTGCCATTCGCTGAGATGTTCGGATGATCGATGGGTGGAGCTTGCGAGTTTCCGTCTAGAGGGTCTCGCGCAGATATGGTGGGAGTCAGTCTTGAGAGGTCGAGCTGCAGGTCTACCGCCTATGACTTGGGCTGAGTTTACAGCGGTCTTTCTAGCTCGTTTCCTCCCAGAGAGCGTTCGTGACGCCAGAGCTCGTAGCTTCGAGGCCTTGGTCAAGACACCTGGGATGACGGTGTCTGAGTATGACGTTCAGTTTACACATTTGTCCCGATATGCCCCGTACCTGGTAGATACCGAAGTGAAGAGGGTGAAGAGGTTCATACAGGGACTTGATGCCCAGCTATATCTTGCCATTGGCGCCCAGCACTACGACACTTATTCAGCTGCTATGGATACGGCATTACGGATGGAGGCACGCATATCACAGACTTCTGCCGTTTCTGGGCCGAAGAGGATTCGTACCGAGGTGCCGTCTCAGAGGCAGCGTGCCAGATTCTTTCCGAGGGATGGGCCCGGCAGAGGATTTGGATGGGGTCAGTTATATGGTTCATATCCCCAGGGACAGCAGCCGTCGCCACGGTGTTTTGGGTGCGGGAGTCCGCTCCATCTTGTCAGAGACTGTCCGGTGAGACGACAGGGAGCGGCGACAGTTCCGCATGTGACCCTACCACCATCACCACCCCCTCCCCAGAGAGCCCTACTTCCTACCACAGGCGATGCTCCACGCCAGTTAGGTGCACCCAGAGGCCGTGGACGCGGCGGTCCTATTCAGAGAGGACGAGGAGGCAGAGGCCGAGGTCGAGGTCAGCCCGCTATCGGTGGAGGACAGGCCCGAGTATTTGCTTTGACACCGCAGGATGCGCAGGCATCCAACGCCGTTGTGACTGTTACCTTGCCAGTTTGTTCTTTCGACGCACGAGTATTGTTCGACCCAGGTTCCACACATTCGTACGTATCTACACACTTTGCACCGATGTTGGGCCGTGAGTCGTCGTCGTTAGATCAGCCGCTTGTTGTTATTACCCCGGTAGGCGAGTCGTTTGTCGCTCGTTTTGTGTTTCGATTGTGTTCCGTTCGTATCGGGGAGAGGGATTCATCGGTTGATTTGATTCTCCTCGATATATTGGACTTTGATGTGCTTCTGGGCATGGATTGGCTAGCCAGTTGTTATGCTTCGGTGGACTGCCGTGAGAAGGCAGTCAGATTTATCTTTCCGGGCGAGCCAGTCCTTGTTATTCAGGCAGACCGCAGCGTCTCCCTTCCCAGCTTGATTTCGTCTCTTCGCGCTGGTCAGCTCTTGCGGAAGGGATGTCAGGGATTCTTAGCATATATTTATGATACTCGAGCTACAGAGGTTCCGTTGGACCAGGTTCCGGTTGTTTGTGAGTTCCCTGATGTTTTCCCTGACGAGCTGCCTAGGCTACCGCCTGAGCGCGACGTTGAGTTCTGCATCGATTTGATTCCCGGCTCGGGGCCTATTTCTATACCGCCTTATCGGATGGCCCCGGCAGAGCTTCGAGAGCTGAAGGATCAGTTGCAGGATTTGTTAGATAAGGGGCTTATTCGACCTAGTGTTTCTCCGTGGGGTGCTCCGGTCCTGTTTGTCAAGAAGAAGGATGGAAGTTTGCACTTATGTATCGACTACCTCCAGCTGAACAAGGTTACCGTGCGGAACAGATATCCTTTGCCACGCATTGATGATTTGTTCGACCAGTTTCAGGGTGCGGGGTATTTTTCGAGGATCGACTTGCGATCAGGATACCATCAGCTGCGAGTTCGATAGGAGGATATACCGAGGACAGCTTTTTGCACGCGCTACGGCCACTGTGAGTTTTTGGTGATGTCGTTCGGACTCACCAATACCCCAGCAGCATTCATGGATTTGATGAACCTTACATTCAGGCCGTATCTTGACTTATTCATCATCGTGTTTATCGACGATATCTTGGTGTACTCCCGGAGCAGAGAGGAGCACGAGCAGCACTTGCGGATTACGTTACAGACTCTGAGGGAGCACCAGCTATTCGCAAAGTTCTCCAAGTGTGCATTCTGGCTGGACAGCGTCAGATTCTTAGGTCACGTGATTACGAGAGACGGCATATGTGTGGACTCGAAGAAGATTGAGGCTGTTCAGCAGTGGCCCCGACCTACATCGGTTACTGAGATCCGTAGTTTTCCAGGCCTGGCGAGCTACTACAGGCGTTTTGTTCAGGACTTCTCCCGTATAGCTGCACCTTTGACCGGTTTGACCCGGAAGGGAGTTCCTTTCGTTTGGACAGAGGAGTGCGAGCGCAGTTTTCAGCAGCTACGGACTTGTTTGACTACGGCGCCGGTATTATCTTTGCCTTCGGGATCAGACGGATTTGTGGTCTACTGTGATGCTTCGCGAGTGGGGTTAGGATGCGTATTGATGCAGCATGGCCGGGTGATCGCATATGCTTCTCGCCAGTTGAAGAAGCATGAACAGAACTACGCCACTTACGATTTGGAGATGGCTGCAGTGGTCTTTGCACTGAAGATTTGGCGACATTACCTATATGGCGAGTCGTGCCAAATATTCACAGACCACAAGAGCTTAAAATACATATTTCAGCAGCGAGACCTGAACCTCAGACAGCGTCGTTTGATGGAGTTGGTGAAAGACTACGACTGCGAGATCTTATATCACCCAGGCAAGGCGAATGTAGTGGCAGATGCTTTGAGCAGGAGGCCCGGGGGTAGTCTATCCTATTTGCGCGCAGTGCAGAGGCAGTCGTCAGCAGATTGGCAGATTTTATGAGACAGCCGAGTTGAGTTCGAGTTCACTCAGACAGGGGGACAGCTCGTGCATGTTCGTGCACGCCCACAGTTGCTTGAACGTATATACGAGGCACAGCGCAGAGACGACCGTTGCTCAGAGATCATGGCACAGATGGGATAGGGCAGATTTTCCGACTTCGTGATTGATGATCGGGGGATTATACGATATGGATATGACTGTGCGTACCAGATGCTGATGGATTGCGGCGCGACATTCTTGAGGAGGCACACCGATCAGTGTATAGTGTCCACCCCAGTTCCACCAAGATGTACGATGATATGAGAGAGACCTACTGGTGGGACAGGATGAAGAGGGACATTGCGGAGTTTGTATCGAGATGCCTGACTTGTCAGCAAGTCAAGGCCGAGCACCAGAGGCCCACAGGAGAGCTACAGCCGTTACCAATTCCGGAGTGGAAATAGGAGCAGATTTCGATGGATTTCGTTGTGGGTCTACCCAAGACCAGTCGATGGTACGACTCCATCTGGGTGATCGTAGATCGATTGACGAAAGCGGCTCACTTCCTGCCAGTGAAAACCACTTTTAGCTTCGCTCAGTATGCCCAGCTTTACATCGACGAGATCGTGCGGTTGCATGGCGTACCGACTTGTATCATGTCAGATCGAGGCACCCAGTTCACCAGCCGACTTTGGCAGAGACTTCAGGAGGCTTTGGGCACTCGTTTGAGCTTCAGCACAGCGTTTCATCCGCAGACCGACGGACAGTCAGAGCGGACCATTCAAACTCTCGAGGACATGCTCAGAGCGTGCGTTTTAGACTTTGGAGGTAGCTAGGATCGTCATTTACCGTTAGTGGAGTTCTCCTACAACAACAGCTTCCAGGATACTATTCAGATGGCACCTTTCGAGGCATTGTATGGGAGGAGATGCAGATCGTCCGTTTGTTGGACAGAGCTCAGCGAGAGCAGTATTTTGGGGCTGCAGCTTGTGGAGGAGACGACCGTGAAAATACAGTTGATTCGAGACCGGATGAGAGCGGCTCAGAGCAGGCAGAAATCGTATGCAGACAGGCGCCGTCGCAGGCTAGAGTTCGCAGTTGGCGATCATGTTTTTCTGAGGGTCTCTCCGATGAAGGGCGTGATGCGATTTGGGCGAAAAGGAAAGCTTAGTCCCAGATTTGTGGGTCCCTTCGAGATTCTCGAGCGTGTCGGCGCAGTTGCATATCATTTGGCTCTTCCACCCAGCTTTCCCGATGTTCACCCCGTCTTCCATGTTTCGATGCTCCGCAAGTACCTTCACGACCCTTCGCATGCGATTCAGCACCCGACAGTCCAGCTAGAGCACGACCTTTCTTTTACAGAGCAGCCGGTGCCAATCCTGGATCGGCAGGTGAAGAAATTGAGATCGAAAGTTAAACCGACCGTCAAGGTCCTTTGGCGTGGCCCGCGCAGCGAGGAGGTCACCTGGGAGACCGAGGACGAGATGAGGAAGAAATATCCCCATCTCTTTGAAGGTACGCGTAGTTATATTTTTAAATTCGGGGACCGAATTTGTTTAGGGGGGGAAGATTGTAGCGCCTTGAAAAGTCGTTTTGGTGTTTTCCCAAAAATCGGTGAAAATTTGGTATTTTCAGTAAACCGTCTTTTTTGTTATTTTGCAGTTTAGGACTAATTATACCTAATTTGGATAGGTAATTGCTATTTTTTAGTAGCTAATGAGTTACTTATTAATTTTTGGTCATTTAAAAATTTTTCCCTATTTTTCAATTTTTTAATATTATTTTAAGCCGGTAAGAAAATATATTAAATTAGCGATAAATACAAATTTCTTTAGGCTAATTTTAATCTTTAAAATCATGTTAATTAAAATCTAGTTGTAGTATAATTTTTTTTCTTTTATTTCATGTTTTAACTAATTTTTATTATAGAAAACGAAATTTATTGAATTTAAGCTAAAACTTGCAATTTTGAGCTTGTGGGGGGTCTTTTTGCATAAAAATTTTTGTGCACTCTCTCACACACACCCTCACTTTCCCTAGGCCATCCCCATATCAGCAAGAAACCCCATCTTCTTTTGATTTCAATTCTTGTGGTGAAGTGTTAGGTAGAGGATTAAAATATATTAATTTGAGGTGGTTTTTAGTGAGGTATGGGATGACTTTGACTTAGACATTTCTCACAACACCCACCCATCCCACACCTCTCCCTCAGGCCGAGATTTCTGCAGGAAATCCCCTCCATTTCCCCTTCTCATTCTCTCTCAAATTTTATCAAAAAAATTGCTCCAAAATCAAAAATTAAATCTCGCAATTTAGTTCCCATTCTTTATTCCATTCTCCTTGGGTTTTATAACTTGGGTCATGGTGCTATGAAGCCATCTTTGGAGGCATTTTGTTCTTGCTAGATCTCTAGTTTGAGGTATAATTTCTAATCTAAGGTCAATTTGTAGTTAAAGTGTGCTAATTAGAACTTGCAAGTTGTGTTAGTGTTAAAATTATATCTAAATTCTAATCTATTTTTTTTTAGTTTATGGTTTGAAATTAAACTAGGGTTTTAGAAATCTTTAGTAGGTTAATTAAATCTATTTTGTTATCGAGTTGTTTTGCTAACCTAATCTAAGAGGTTAACTTGCTAATTGGGCTATAAACTAGAGTTAATTTAGGGTTTTTCATGTATAGTTTGGATTAAGATTGCTAGTTATGAAATTCTAGAAAGGGTTTGTTTATGGAAAATGTGTTTTGAAGCATGGTAAATGGGTTAAATTGAGTGTTGTGGCTAGCTAGTTGTGTGGATTGTAGGATTGTGCGATGATGTGAGCACTTTATCGCAAATACGCGATGTTTGCACGAATTTGGAATTTTTAGTGCTTACTAGGTTTTTATAAAAATATTGTGATGAATTATTTGTGATATCTTGATGATATTTTTGGCATATCCTATGACATTTAGGATGTGTGAGTGCGGATTTTTGAGCGATCGGGTTTTAGCTTTGCCGGGCGACCAAATCGACGATTTTAGTTAGTTTTTGCGATTTTCGCGTGTATTCCGCGCACCTTGTGCACGTTGTACCTAGCTTGTGAACGTTGGTATTTTCGTTCGGGATTTGCGTCGTTCTTGATATGTAACCTTATGTATTGTATTGATGTAAATTCCAGGTTCGGTTGCGGAGACGTCAGACGCGGCACGAAAGGGGAAAGCGGTGATTGGACGTGGCTAGCTAGGGATTCCGGTGAGTAGATTTAACATCTACGGGGGACTATCGTTGGATGGCGCAGGTCGCCCGATTGTTTAAGTAGTTAAAGATTTCTAGTAGTATTAGTAATTTCATCCATGCTTTATTTGACATACATATGCAAACCCATTCTATAGGACACCTGCACCATTGCTAGGGTTTTTATATGCAGCACGAGCACTATTCATGCTTACACACACGCCCTGGTAATTGCCATGCCACCACACTACATAACCTATAATTTGAAACCTTTTACTATAATTGATGCTTAAACCTGTGCTATTGCCTTTAATTCCTTAAAATGAAATCGTAGGATTGCTATTCATGTGCATGTACCTCATCTTATTATTTGTTCATGCCTAGTCTAGTAATCATACATCGCAACTTGATTATTGACACCATATGCATTCATTATCATTGACATATGCACTTATGAGGATTTCTTGAGATTTTATGATATTTCTGGATTTCGGGGGAAAGCCGTAAAAATTCCTAAATTTATTACTTTTTTTAAAATATGTAAATTGCGGTTTTCTTGTGATGTAAGTGTCGTCCACCATGAGTTTGCTGTGGTTTTCGAGATCCGTTTCGAGGAGTTGGATGAACCGTCTCGGGTACATGGTTGGCCCGGTAAGGTACCCCGGGGCAAGAAGCTCGTGTTGCTGACGATGAGCCTAGCAGGGGATGGATTACCTACAGGTGACTGTTTGGCACGGCGGATATCCAGAGGATACCGACCGTGGCCGCGAGATGATGAGATATTGATATTGAGATGGGTCAGCCGGATGGCTGAGGCCAGAGATACTATGACATGGATATATGAGATTTGTGATAGTTTTGAGGTGCCGTTGCTGGACACAGGTTCTTGTTGATTCTATCGGTTTTGTGCTGGTATTTCAAAAGAGATTCCTAAGGGAAAAACATGATTTCTTACACTTACACATTCAGATCATGAATTGATTCACATTGCATTCATACCTGCTAGTATATTCATATTGCATACATACCTGCTATTATGTCCTGCCATACCTGTATTATAGATGCTAGGATGCCTGTGTGCATACTTGCGATAGCCTTTATAGATATTATTTATTACTCACGAGTTGGCAACTCACCCCCGTTGTGCCACAGTCTTTTGCAGGTCCACTCCGTCAGCACAGTAGCGGCGGGCGCACCGCATCTTTTGCCTCTCTTGCCAGGACTCGAGGTTTTGCTCGTAGGTGGGTTGTATTATTATTTTTGTAACATCTTGTATATTCCTTGTATCTAGAGTACTCCATCTACTATATCTACCAGTATTGTTGTATATTGACCTGGAGATGAGACTGTGAGATTTGTGGACTTTTTATGCTGTATTTTAGGGTCGAGCTCACTTGAGTCGACATGTTGTTTTTCTTATGCTTCTTTATGATTATTTTGCATGTTGTTGTTTTATATTGTGTGGGATTTGTGACCGCCTTGTGGCGAAGAGCTAGCTCCCGCTTGGGGATGCCTTATTTGTTGTATTTATATATATTCTTGTTGTACCCATTTTGGGGGCCAGTATTTACAAAGGAGACTCTGCCGAAATTTTCGAAAAAATTGATATTGTTTTCAAAAAAAGGGTTTGATGTGACTTTTTTGATAAACTCGCTTTCAATTGTTTGGTTTTCCTTCACTCTTTTGCTTATTTTGTTTTGGTTTCTGGGCTTTGGCTTACTTATTTTACGGACGTCTTGAGACGTTTTGTAACTTAAGTGCCAGTCACGTTCCGTACCGTGCGGGTCGTGACATAGATAGGAGTCTAATCTAACCTAACAACTACACTAAACTATACGGCTGAACTAACAAGCTGAACTACAGGTAAGGAAACCGCCTAACATCTGAGTCGATACATATACATACCTGTATATATATTAGTCGGTGATCCCGCGCAATAATATCATATCCGATACCATATCTAAAATCGGACATCCCAAGTCAATAGTGCGGATCAATCATCAATATATAGCTCGTACGTAAATCCGCCATACGGCATCCCCAAATCTGGGTATGGGTCAATATCATACTCAACACAGTGTTCATCAGGTATCCTCTTTATCAAGATCATCATCTGGGGTACTGACCTACGTCTAGTACACTACTAAAATCACTATTCACATGGTATCGTCATCCAAAGATCCGCTATAACATCAGGACGTATCTCAAGTATGAATCCTGCCATATCACCGATCTCACGGCCTCAACCCAAATCTCATCTCAATCCCACGTATCATCCGCAAAACCAGTATGTGAACACCTAGTCCCATACCCAGGTGAACACATAAACACATATCCCCATATACGCACAGGTAATAATATAGATGTATGCATGTGTGTGTGTGTGCGTGTGTAGGTGTAAGGACTATTCTAGGGTTTCGCAACTAACAATAAACTAATCCATGAACACCTAGAATCTACCTTTACCATCAAGTCTCATATCAACATAAAATATATAATAAAAATATATGTGTGTATACGTATTCGTATACATCACCACGAACTGCGGGGGTGCTATACGCCATCCACCCGACTTCTCCCCGTAGATATAAATTTACTCACCTGGTCCTCGCTCGCCGGTGCCGACGTTGCCACGCGCTTGCTTGTCGTCTCGAAGTCCACATGGGGTACCTACATATCATAATGCACTGTATCGCATTAAAACCAAATTCGAAATCGAAATGGCATACGAAAATCAAATCGGCACGCGTATCACGTATAGGTTAAAACCTATCGCCTACGCAAGCAAGAATAGTCAAACCAACCCTCGATGTCGATGTACAAACGTCAAACCATCGAGAAAACCCAAACACACTCATTTGCGCATCCACGAACACTAACTATAATATAAAATAGGTTAAAATTCACAAAAACCCCAAATTCACCTTAAAAGCCATTTTTCCGTAAATCTAGCAAGCAAAAGTTACCCGTTTTAGTACAAAACTCGACGTTTAAATAAATCTAGCGGCCATAATACTTATTAAATATCTTAAATAAGTCATAAAAACAATTTCCATAATTTAATCCCAATAAATTTCATTAATCCCAAAATTCTAGTTTACAATATATCCAAATTTTAACAATTTTATAGCAAAAATGCACAAACAACAATTTAGGTTGGATTTCCATGAACTAAAGTGTTAAACTACACTTTATAATGTTAATGAAGTCATGAAAACCCTAATCACATTTTTAATCCCAATTATTTAACCAATTTCAAAAACCTAGTTAGCAATTTAGCATAATTAACACAATTTTTAAACCAACCATTAACAACTAGCTACTAATCTTGTTTTAACATGTCATAAGAGCCTAAATACATCACACAACCATACACCAATTTCACAAAACCCTAACTTGCATTCAAATTCTTCTCTTGAATTTCAAAACTTTCACTTAGAACCACAATTCATATCCTAATTAAGTTAGATTAAAGTAATAACCAACAATTAACGAAAAGCTCAAGATTTTTACCTCACAAGATTTGAGATCTAGCATGAAAATCTTGACCTCCAATTTGAAAACTTTTCACCAAAAACCATGATTGAGAGGCTAAGGAAAAATGGGCAGGAGTTGGATTTGGAATTAGCTTTGAAATTGTTTGGATTTTGAAGCATTTTTGTGGATTTTTGATGCAAATTGGGTGGGATTTTTTTTTGAGAGAGGGCTGCTGAAATTTCCAGCAGTGAGAGGGAGAGAGGAGAGAGAGTCAAGTGGGAAAAATGATATGAAGTCAACCCAAGGTCAAAGCACATACTTATATAATCTTTTATTCTTTAAATTCATTATTTTCTTTTCTTTTAAACTTGAATTGGGGCAAACTTTGGGGGGGGGGGGTCTTCCTAAAAATTTCGGCCAGCCACAAGGTGGGGAGGAGAGAGGGTGTGGGTGAGTGTGGGTGAGAAAAAAAATGATAAATGTTATACCCCAATATCTATTTACACTAATCTCACCAAAAAAAGCCTTTTTTCTTCAATAATTCTAACATAGTTTGGCAGTTTCATTTTGTTTCAAAAACAACATGTTAAAATTTTATTTAATGTGTTATGATGCAAAAAAAAATTTTCAACTCATTCTAATTTGTAATTTTCCCTAATTAAATGTATTACTGACGGCTTAAAATAATATTAAAATAATTAATTTCGGAAAATTTTCAGAAAATTTGAAATTTCACCAGTGGCTCAATAAACACCAAATACTAGCAATTTCATAGCTAGAATATGTATATTTAATTTTATAATAAAAATATTTGTATTTTGACTTTTTACAGAAAATCCCCTTATTTTACCGATTTTCTGAAATTTCACCGAAACGATTTTCAAAACGTTACAATAGCACCCCCGCAAACTTTGATGGAAGCCGATATATAGAATATGGTTAGGGAAACCTAGATTAGAAAACTAGGGATATGGTTAAAAGGATAGTTAGAGATGATATGAGTGATTAAATATATATATATTGAGATATGAGATGAAAGCTTTAGGGATATGAAAAGTGAATGTGAATCACGACTTATAGATATGTAGTTGCACTAGAATAAGAAATGAGTTTTAGAGCAGCATGACATTTGATGTATAAGGTAGAGTGTATATATAAAATTGACTTAATGTGATGAAAAGAATATACGATGTGATATGATGACTTGATTGATATGTCGGTATACAGATGCGAGTCGATATGAGATGATTGATACCTTTGCTGGTCCCCTGATATGAGATTATTATGGATGTGACCTGAGATATAGGTATATAAATATATATAATGTTGTGAATCATGAGTGATATACCATACGAGACGTTAGGTCCGTACCCTCATCGTCATATAGGTTGATAGCATCCCTAATGATCTAATGCCGCCGTACGACGATTTACCGTACGTGATAAGTTTTATGATGATTGATCCGTACTCTTGACTAGAGGATTCCGTACGATGGATTATACCGTACGTGATATTGTGAGGCTATATGCCAATTGATAGATTTACCGACTCGGTTAACTTATAGATACGTATACCTTTAGCATTGGGCTTACGTTTTACTTATGCTACGTTCATGTCATTCTCATTGCATTACATATACCTGTGCTAGTACAACTACACTATTATCGATGATGCGTATGTTACACTTACATAGATTGGCCGGCTCACACACTTCATCATCGATAATTGCTATGTCACTCGCACAGTAGAATTGCTATATCATGCTATTATATTGCTATGCTCACATTATGATGATATGCCCATGCTCACATCACTGTTCCATGTTGCATGATATATGGATATGCTTACTTTTCTGTTATATGTCGCATAATCATGCTTTATGATTATAGGCATTGAGATATGATGTTTTCATGAGATTTCTGGATTTGAGAACCGTGGTTATTTCAAAAGAAAGTATGTTTTGTTTTAAAAACCCGGTTTCTCTTGATTTGATATTTCAGTACGTTCACCATGCATTTTCTCGGTTCTGAGACATGTGATATGTGAAACCAGATTCGAGAAGTTGGATGATCCATTTGCGGGTTCATGGTAGACCCGGTATGGTACCTCGGGGCGAGAGAGAGATTTCGTGGGGATGACGATGATCTTGGCAGAGGGCCTACTACCTACCGGTGAATGGTTGGACCTGGCGGTTATCCGGAGGATATCGACCGGAGTCGAGAGATGGATATGGGCCTACCCGTTCTACCGGAGCCCGAGGGCCGATCCCACAGACGGAGCCCGTAGGCTGTTCCGGACTGACGGAGCTCAAGAGATATGAGGATTTACGTGTTGATGCTGGACACGGGTTTCATGATGTTTCGAGTGTCGGTGTTGGACACTCAGGATCCTTGATTTTGATGTGTCATGGATGGACACACGTTGATTTATATTCTCATATTTACATGCATATGCTTTTATGATATTTACATGCATGATATTGTTGTGTCATTGGTTGACACGTGGATGAGATCCACATTGATATAGGCATTTATTATATTGTTGGATGATATCCACAGGCATATAGGCATTGACTATATTGTTGGTACATATGCAAATACGGTCACCCTATATATCATAGTATTACCTATATGATATAGTTGACCTAGGAAATCATTATTTTATTCGATTTCTACCTGATGATGTTTTCTACTCACGAGTTGGCAACACACCCATTGTGCCACAGTTCTTGTAGATTGACTGCATGGATCAGTAGTGTCATGACCCGGAAATGGCACGTGACTGACACTTGAATCATATGAAGTCTATAAGGCTCCATCTAATTCAAGTAAGCTAAAATCCCAAAAATCTAAACCATTTTTAAAGAAAGTGTTTTGATAAAATAAGCCGAATATGCGTTTTTTTAAAATATCAAGTCTTTTCTGAAAATTTTGGCAGAGTTTCCTATGTAAATACGCCCCGAACGGGGTATAACATGATAAATATATGCATCAATGATAAAAGGAATCCCCAAGCGGGAGCTAGCTCTTCATCAATCAACGGCCACAACCACGCAAGCATTATAATATACAACACCGAAGGGCAAGGATCAAAACTAAAAAAAAAGTCAAATCAACAGGAAAAACCCATAATAATACAACGCGCGACTCTAGGTCGAAAGAATATACATCACTGGTCTACTAAGTCAAAAAAATATACAAGTCTGGTTGATGGAGTTTACTAGATACAATGAATAAAATAAAGTACGATGGTTGTCACGATAAAAGTGAACCCACCTACCAAAGAAAATCAACCGAAATTGAAGTAGTGTGCCAGCAAAGCCGTAACGAAACCTGTACGGAAAAACCTGCAAGAAACTGTGGCATAAAGGGGGTGAGTTGCCAATTCGTGAGTAGAAAACATCACCAAGCAGAAATCGTATGTATGACTCATCCTAGGTCAATACGATCAAATATATATAAAACCTCAAATGATAAAGTCTGAAGCATGAAAGGTGGCAAGGGTAAACATCTATACCAAAGTGTAATCCTATGTGCTTGTGTCAGTGCCTCAGGTAGCAATATATTATATGTATGAGGTATGAATGTAATTTAATGAAAACAGAATACATGTAAATGAAGAAACTGTTTTCTTGTTTTAGAGAGATTTCTGTTTATATAACACGAGGTATCATCAATGAAATCAACATAATCAGTGTCTAGAATTGACATAAAACATAAATCCCAATATCTCAATATCTCAGGCTCCGGCTATCCGGACTGGCCTGTATCATCAAATCTCAATACCTCAATATCTCAAATCTCAATATCTCGGGCTCCGTCAGCCCAGATCGGCCCATATCATCAATCACACAACCACGAACGGTATCCTCCGGATATCCGCCATGCCAAACAATCACCGGTAGGCAGTCTTCCCCTGCCAGGCTCATCCTCCTCCATGAAATCACTCTCGTCCCAGGGTACCCTACCGGGTCCACCATGTACCCGAGACGGTTCATACTACTCCTCGAAGCGGGTCTCGAAATCCAATAGCTATCATGAAAACACATGGTGGACGACTCATACATCGCGAGAAAATCGCAACTTGCATTTTAAAAAGAGAGAGAGAGAGAAGTTTATATATATTCTTGCAGTTTTCCCCCAAATCCCGAAATCTCTTGAAAATCCGAAATCCAATAACAAGAGTAAGTAAACAGTGAATATCAGCATAAAACCCAAAAATACTGCATAACCAATGAATATATGAATGCATCTGATATCATGCAATGAATGCAATAGTTAAACTAGCTTATAAAAGCGATAACATATTGCAACTATCAGCTAGCGGGCTATGTCAATGAAATAATATTCACTAAAGTGTACGTGACATGGCAACTACCGATGATGATGTGTATGAGTTGGCAAGGAAGTGTACATAGAGTATACGCATTATCGGTAATAGTGCTGGTGTCCTGACAGTATGATCTCAATAATGGCATATGAAACACAATATAAGCATGCAAATGCGATGCGAACAGCAATAATATGTGGGAGCTGAATAATAAACACAACAATGAAGAATCTATATCAATATATATATGTGTCATACAGTTTTTCCATTTGAAATAATACGAATCGTGGTGTTTAGAAAATAAGGGCTAAGGTGTTTTAGAAGAGATGTGTCTTTTGAAAACGTCCGTATAATCCCTTGGTTTGTCTTTAAAATACTCACGGTTTGTTATTTTTGAAATAGGTATGACCCGAGTCTAATCTAACATCTACAACTAAACTAATGGACTAAACGAACAATCTAACCGAAAGGGTAAGGGGAAACCACCTAAATCTGAGTCGATACGTATAAATATAATAGTCGGTGATCCCGCCTCAATAATATCACGTACGATACAATATAAATATAATTTGTCATCCTCGAGTCAAGAGTGCATATCTATCATCAATATATAGCTCGTACGGTAAATCCATCGTACGGCATCCCAATCTGGGTACGGGTCAAATATCACATCCATCACATCATTTATCTGGTATCCTTATCATCATATCTCATAAATTGGGGTACTGACCTAAGTCTAGTACAAACCGATACCATATGCATATATATGCGTGTATGAAAACATACGCCCAAAGGCCCGCTAAAATCTCTTGTCGTATCTCATAATACGAACCACATCACATTACCGATCTCATGGCCTCAAGCCCAAACTCATCGACTCATCTCCAAATATCAAGTACTATTCCCATAATCCATGTATATGTATACGTATACACACACACACACAGTCCCATACCCAAGTGTGTGTGTGTGTGTATATATATATTTACATATCCCCATATACGCCCAGGTAAATAAAATGAATGTATGTGTGTGTGCGCGTGTATGCAAATCACTACCCCAGGGTTCGCGACTAAACACTAACTTACAAGTACACTATACTAATCCAAACTCATTCCATATTACATCCGTATATGTATATATATAATATAGATATAACGCATTCGTGTTCTATTACGAAACTGCGGGGGTGCTATACGCTATCCACCCGACTTCCCCCATAGATATATATTTACTCACCTGCTCTTTGCTTGCCATTGCCGACGTCGCCACATGCTTGCTTGTCGTCCCGAAGTCCACATGGGGTACCTACATGTCATAACGTATCGCATCGCATTAAAACCAAATTCAAAACCAAATCGACACGCTAAAAGCCTATAGGTTAGAACCTATGGACTACGCATTCAAAACCTCCAAATAACACTCGATTTCGACGTACAAACGTCAAGTGATCGAATACCTCGCAAATTACAAAAATCCAATATTCACAATACGTAAAACTAAAACTCCGAATCAAAATAGCAACTCTTGAAAATAGTCCCAGATTTTACCCTAGGTGAAATTAGCCAATTTTTCATAAGTAAAGGGTCTATTTTACTACTAATGGATCCATGAACCAAGCTTGAGGCACCCAGGTCAAGTCCAGGCCGCAATTTGCGGCCAGGGGGAATTTATTTGCGGCCATGGTGTTAGGGTTTTGTCTCGGGTCTTTAGGGTATGCTCCATATCACCTGCACAACTCACTGTGTTTGCTAAAACATTTTTAGAGTCCCTGAGTGTTAGCAGATATCAATAAACCATCACAATTTCCACAATTTCCCGCATCGACAGAATTTCAAAGTTCGTATTTAGGGTTAAGTCTCAGGTTTTGGGTCCAAAATGATATCACTAAAGGGGGTTTAGGGTCACTAATAACTCAATTACACTAACACAACTCAATTCAAAACCTAACCATAACTTAGAATTTCCAAACCTCACTAAACATCGCCTAATCACTTCTAAACATGCATGGAAGCTAAAGCAATGGAAATTCAGTACTAATGATGGAATAATTATCTCATTTTGCACTCATGAATCCCCTAGAGCACCAAAATCAAAATTTTCTTTGTCCAAAGTGCAGCTTGTGAGCTTGTGCACATTTTTAATGAAGTGGGGATGAGGTTTTGAGGTTGTTTTGGTGTTGTTTTGAGAGGGTGAAGAGGAGGTGGAGATGGGGCAGCCATGGAGGAAGAATGAAGTGAGAATGATGAAGAGAATGAAGAGGGAAAGGAAATGGCCAAGTCAAAGGAGACCCCTCACCTCTCTCTCTCATGCCCATCCCTCATTATAATATCCTTTTCTTTTCTTTTTCTTTGTTTTGTTTTGTTTTGTTTTGTTTTCTCTTTTAAAAATCAATAACCATGCATTATAAATGAAGAAAAGACCATGATAAAAATGCAACAACTGCTAACATTGACATATGCATGTCATGTGCACAAAACACGTTTAATGCACGATTAGCGATATTTAATCGCAATTGGCATTAAAATAATTTATAATAACTCATAAAATTTCATAATTTGCTTAAATCTAATAAAGCATCCTCATTTCAGTAATTTCAGTAATTTTCCAAAATTTTCCCCATTTATCGGTATTTAATTATACCGCCTTATTAAAATATTCAATATATTCATTATTTAATTATAAAAATTCCCAAAAATAATATTTTATTTTTCCGAAATGTTACAGTCTTCCCCCCTTAAAGAATTTTGGTCCCCGAATTTAAATTTAAAGCCCTCAAATACTAAAACATTTCAGTAAAAGTCCAAGTCGTCGGGGCTCCGAAATCATCAATACATAAAACGCATCGTAGCGCAATGCATGCGCATGAACAATGAGCAGATAACTCAAAAACAAAACTCCATCAAGCATCCCGCAATCATCGGAGTCATGGTGAAGACACAAATGTCAAATCCAAAACGAAACCAATATGAAATACGTCAAAACTATACATGTAAATATCAAGTCTATACATGTAAACATCTGAATGAAATGCATGCCAAACCTTTCATATTGGTGTGCGATGCGCATAACACTGCACAATGGAGGACGTCTATTGTAAAAAATAACTATATATATATATATATATATATATATATATATCTTTTTGTTAATATGCACGTCCCGCCGTTTTGAAAGCAATTTAAAAGGGTTTCTTTGTTTTTAAACGTTTCGTGTTATATTAGACACATAGGTAAATACTGAGACTATAGCTCCCCTTTTGGAAATCCCTCCGATAATTATCAATGCATGCAAAATATATCCAGAAACTGTCTTCTGACTAGACCTGCTTAGTACGAAAACAAATCGTAAGTATCATAAAAACATACTGCTCCATAAGAAATCAATCCCAAAATGTGCATATGAAAGATACATGCGTCTGGTGCGCACGGAAATCAAAATCCATGTATGTGCTATACATGTGCACAGATACAACTTCTAAGTGCAATGGGTGTGCATGAAATACCTGTCAGAGGCAATGTGTGTGCCTGACAGCAAAATTAGGTGCATCAGATATGCACGAAGAATCTTGATTTAGTGCATCTGACGTGCACCAAAATCGCATCTCATATCATGCGCCCAACATGCGCAAAAATCCAAATCAGGTGCATCCATCATGCACGAAATCACGAAATCCAATATCAAGCACCGGACATGCGCAAAATCCAATCCAAGCGCGTCCAATATGCACAAGAATCCAATCAGATGCACAAAGTGCACAAAATACGTATCAATGCACTGCATGCATATATGAATTATATCGAGTGAAAAACCAAATCATGTGCGTACCATATGCAGAAAGTCAACCCAATTGTATGAAATCCATGAAATCATAAACATGTGCAGCCAAGGCACAAAACGATATCAAGTGCGATACTATGCATAAATCATAAATCAACACAACGGTGTATAAAGCGTATCTCAAGTGTAATAACTATGCACAAAATATGAATACCCAGTAGGTGCAACAATGGTGCACGAAAACAAATATCATGTAACTCAGTCATCAAACTCAATCATGCGAATAGATCCCCCAAAATACCGAAATCAAGTATGGCGGAATAGTCCCGCTCAAGCACCTCCTCTAAAGAATCTCTGGCCAACTGTCGTGGTCACTCATAACATGTTTCATCGACGGTGCCGAACTCTGGCCTGCTGGGTAGGCGTAATATGACCACTCATGGGTCCAAGTCTCCTCGTATAATATTCCAGAAAGGCCCTGTCGAAGTCTCTCCCAAATCTCGTTTCTGCCGCACTGTCCGGAGGTTATCACCCTTTACAATATCAATCTCTGTTTCCGGAACAGCTGCATACTCATCGCGACTCCTTCTAGAAGATATATCTATATATAACGCCTTTGTATCCGTGTCACATCTTTGATGTCAGCGGAGTGGAACGTCATCTCATCAAGGTCCTGTACGGACCTCTTACCCCACTTTTCTCTACTGTCGACTGCTTCGGACTCGTCTCATCGTTGCTGCATGGACCGTGCTCCAACGGCTATACTCGTATCTGGAGTCTCCCAAGCAATACATCCCATCGCATATCATCCGAATGAAGTCGAATCATTCGATCGATTTGTCAAAACATCATAATCCCCCAAGGGCTCAACATCTTAGGTACAGTTTAATAGTATCGAGTACATACCACAGCATCGGTGGACCAGCCGTAGAAGGGCAAACCCAAGCCTCACTAATGGTACCGTGGAACTGCCGCAAACCTTAAGGTTCAAAGGCTGTCACATGGTCATTATGTCGAGTTAGGGTTTTCATTCTTCTAGAGGGTCCATAGAATTGCTTGCATGTCTTTCCGAATACTTTAAACTTGGAATATGGGTTTCTGACATTCGATCGCCTCTATCGACTCTCAACGTACCTGCGTGAAGTCGTTTCTCGCTGGAATCAATCTATCTGATGACCTCGCATCGAGGTAAGTGAACGAACCACATGTCCTAGTCTTTCATCCTCGGGTGACTAGCAACCATCTATCATATCTCTAAGTATATATCGTACTGCAATAGCTCGAACCTCTGGGGCGATATCTCGTCATTCGCAGCAACCGCCAGCCCATTCGTATGCACGCTGAACAGTGCCTCAATCATCAAGAATAAGTGATACATCAATGGCCATCACATTCTGGCTGGCCTCTATCAGTGGCTTAATCCTCTGGTGCAAATCTGCACGTCCGAGAAATCTCATAACAGCGATCCATCAAACGCTCACAGCGCGAAAACACAAATAAACAACGCCACTCTATGAAATCGTATGCCACTGGAATCACGCCCTGGTCAGTACTCATTCGTGAAGAGCTTGTGCTGACCGCAACTCTAGCCATAGCTCTCTCTGCCCGTGTAATTGTTAGTTATATGTATGCCCTAGAGGCCATTACTATACATAGGATGTATATTGTAGTGGATGCTGGGACATATATAGGGAGGACTTTCTTGCTCGACATGATAGTATGCTATCTGGTTAATCTTTACCTTAACGTGTACACTGATTTTCTCCCTGTTACATGTTGGTAAAGCCCTTATGATGAGTACTTGACTACCTGGACTATGATGCGGATCATACTAGTGGGGACATGGTAGTCCATAAGTACATCCTTCAAAGTCCCTAGTCGTGAGTGTATCGAGATGGGGCATCGATATACCAGAGTAGACTAGCGTGTACCTTCTCGACCCATACCGATGGGCGATGGATGATCCCATATCCATTGGTGTTTGACATCAGAGATGATATACGGGTGCTCAGTGCAGACTGGGTACACTGGACGGACTCGCCGAGAACTCCCAGATGGTATTATACCTTACGTCAGATGGCAGTTCTCTGGTGACACTGGTACAGAGTAGTCTGTTGACCCGAGATCGTCATAGAGTCTTGTGTGGTTCCCACTGTGCTTTGATTTCCATCTTACCACGTCCAAGAGGGCGTGCAAAATGGTGGTTTTTGGGTATAGTCCCGAGTCACATGGAGGCAATGAGCGATAGGAGGGGATTCGTCTCTCCCGGTATAGGGAGTTGATGTTGCGTTGTGTTCGATTGGCTATAACACGAAATCCCTGGCCAGGGTTGCTGAGATTTACTGGTAAGTGTTACCAGTAGTTTCTCGAATTGTTATAGACCTCATATCGACACAACTTATCGAGCTATTGGGGTCTGACGTTTACCACCCCTAGGCGAGATATGCGATATATCAGACGATCAGACCGGACTGTACGGTAGTGTTACTGGTTGGATTCACTGGAGTGTGAGCGGGCTTGCTCGTCGATCTTCTGATCGCTCGATACCCGGGTGGCCGTTACGTTTAGCAGACCACTTGCGGCTTGTGGGTGCTTGATATGATCATCATCTACTGCCGGCGTATTGACGAGTCTTTAGAGTCCTACACAGAGGTTTCCTGGCTCAAGCGAAACGAAATAGGAGCGCATATGAGATATGTGCGGGACCGAGAATAATGCGTGTATGTGATACCGTATTCTATTCTCGCGATGAATGTATCGAATGGTTATATGCGATATAACCTAGTTATCGAATCGAGGGTTGATTCGATAAGCCGATACATTGGATACTAGTCGGTTATATGCGATATGACCGGATCATTGAATCAAGTGTTGATTTAATGATTTAATGCATAATTATATATTTGATATATTACTTTGCATTAACTAGTATTGGTTCACTTTAAATGGATTTTCTCACTCGGGTGTGCACATTGTATATTCGATATAGTTTTGTGCACTTGATTGTATCATGTTTGATGATACATGTTTACTTGTGTTTGTGTGAAGATTGAACCATGGTTATATGAATGGTTAGGGTTATGATTATTTATTCATTCATTTATTTATTTATTAGTTTTGGAAAATAATTAGCATAATGAGAAAATGGTGGCTTTCTTTGTATGTATTATGAAGCTTCATGAAGACTTTGACCAAGTGACCATTTTGTCTCATGCTTAACCCTAACCATTCCATTCAACCATGATTAACTCTCTACACATTACCATGGTTACATTATGATAAGTATTCTTATTATTTTCTTTTTGAGAAATACTTATCATAATATTCATCTTCTTCTTCTTCATCTTCTTCACTTGAAGAAGCTTGCTTCATCAATGGTGATTGATGAAAACAAGTGAGAAATCCAATTCTAAAGTCTACCCACTTCCTATTTCTTCATCCTCTACCTCTTGCCAAGTAGTAGAGTGTGTTTTCTTCACAAGTTTCTTGACTTGGTGAAGTGAGAGCTTGATCTAGTGATGCCTCGACGTAGATCATCTTCGGCACGTCGTCGATGACCTAGCCCGCCCTTTGCTCCGATGAAGCCGACGCTAGAGCCCGGATTTTGATTTGGACAGCGGAGAGGACTTCATCACGGAGTCGTGGAGGTGGAGGACCGGATCTACAAAGGTTGTATTTCCGTTCTTTTAGTTTAGATGTAAACTAGTTACTTTTTCGCCTAAACATCTAGCCAACGATCCGTTCTAGGGTTTCTCGGCACCGTTTAAATTTGAAATTGGCATGATTAATGCCTTGTGAGACCTCATTAGGGTGCCTAGGAACCCTACAGTGGTATCAGAGCCTAGCTAGAGCCTTAGGCGAGGTCTAGACGCAATTTGAACTCCGAACGAACCCGAAACCCAATTCCAAACATGCTCTCTGTCCTTTTTCTAAAATCTGGGATTTTTCAATATTAAAAATATGCAGAAAATTAAGCAGAGTTTTTTATGAATTACTGTGAAAAACGGAGACCTAACTCCGTCATAACGCCGCGGAACCGCGGCCTGAGCCCACGTGGCGCGGCGGTTCCACGGCCATATTGTTGACTCTTTGACTCCTTTTTGCACAGTAATGTTTATAATTAATTCCTGTGTTTTCTGGGTAATTTTAATATAAGTTATGCAGTTGAGTTTTCTGGGGTTGTTTTGGGGATTCGGCGTTTCGATCGGAATATCAGATTTTGTCTATGTGGCTTTCCGGATAAATTTTAGAATATGTTAAAAAGTTCGACCGGATATAAATACCCAATTTTTCCCCTGTCGGGAAATTTCCAAGTGTTGGATTTTTCCGTAGTTTAACGACGTTCTAAGTAGTGCAAGTAACTCGATGGACCCTCTAGAAGACAACAAACCTTAACTCGATTATGTGACCGTCTTGAACTGCCCTTTGAACCGTCGGGTTTGGGGCAGTACGGCGTGCCACATGTGAGGCGTTGGCTTGACCCTTCTACGGCTGGACCGTTGGTACTGAGGCACGAACTGAATGTTGTTAGACTTATTTCATGTGTTGACCTGTTTCGGGAAGACTTGGGTGTTCGAATGTTCAATCGGAAAGTTTAACATTTTCTGTTTATCCGGAATGGGATACAATAATTGGAATTCACAAGTAGTTATGAGATAACTAAATGAATGTTATAAACATAGCAGTTTAGTCTCACTTGATCGGTTGCCACGGAATTTTGATGTGATCAAAAGTCCGTCGCAATCACGTAGCGTACGCGGATACTCGCCGGGTAAACTTAATAGACAGCCTCACTCCATAACCCCGACCAAGTGACTGTAGGAGAACCCCGTCGCCGAAAGCATCCGTTCGGGTGCTCGCGGTAGCGGTGTTCCGCCTTGGTGCACTTCGTCGACGGTATCGGGGGTGCGGCCGTCTACTAAAGTTTGCGACGAGCATTCGATCAGGATGTCGGGAATCTTGTTGAATTGCCCGACTTGATATTGAAAAGAGTTTTCGATTTTGAGACTAAAATGCGGGGTTTATAATTGTTAGGCATGCGATGTCTAAGTAATTCATTTGGTCAGGCATGCGATGTCTGAGGTGGTTGCGGATTCCAACTGTTGTAGTTTTACACTTTCTTTTCTGTGACCGTAAGTGTAATATGTGATATCGCCGGTTTCGTTGCTATATGTCAACGACAATTAGGATGCGCATATTTACTTACGTTGATGACATGTGATGTTATGTGTTACTGAATATGTTATATTGGATCGTCGTGTTTGAATAGCCGGTGGTTTTTATGTGAGATGAGTGTTTTTCATTTTCATTCATGTAAAAACTTGTATGTAATATTCTTTTATTGGGGCACTTCCAGGTTGTGGAAGTTGTCACCCTTTGTATATTATTTACTTTTCCGCACTAGGATAGACCCAAGGAGGGGAGCACAAGTAACCGGGTTCTGGAGTCCAGTGGGAGACCAACTCGAGGAATCGAGTCCGGGTCTCCTAACTCTAGAATTGGTAGGGTTGCTTGCCGCTCTCGTAGGGGTCTAGGGGTGTGGGTTAGGCTATTCATCGCGACCGTGGAATCCGTGTTTTATACTGGCTCGTATTGAAAACACGGACGTCCTAGTATATCCAATGTTTCATATGTTTCTTCTGCTGCGATATCTGTGATGTGATCATGTGATGTTCTGTGATAGATACTGTATATAGTATATATGATATATTATATAGGCGTTACTTATGTTTTACACCCGTGCTAGCCCTGCCCCGCTCTGCCGTTAGTTACCTAACCTAACGGTGCACGAGGGGACATCGAGGCGAATGCGGATGGCATAAGTGTACGTCGTATTTATCTGTGATGTTTAGGTACTTAAATAATGGGACTTCATTAATGTGATTAATGAAATAAAAGAAACCTAAGATGTTGTAGAATCGAATTTTAAAATTAAAACAGGTAGCTACAGTTCTTGCTTTGCACAGAGGTATATGTGATATATCCTGCACCTTATTTGATGAGGAAAGGACCGAGATCCCTTCACCGGGAGTGACTCCTTTAGCAATAACTGGAAGATGCTACACACTCGGTTTGTCTTTTGATTGCTTTTAAGTGTTTTTGCTTTGCACAGTGATATATGTGATATATCCCGCACCTCATTCGATGAGGAAAGGACCGACGATCCCTTCACTGGGAGTGACTCCTTTAGCAAAACTAGAAAAGCCTAAAAAACACTCCATTTCAAAATTCATTCGATCCTACAACGATATCAAGTTCATTACGCAATAGGTTTTCAGAAAAACCTGTCGTAGCCCTCCGTCATGTCAGATAAGTTGTATATAGTATTCGTGCTGCATTTGTTGGCTTTCGTCAAGGTGCAGTGTGCGGTAGCTATATGCTGCTTATCTGCTAGCATACGATGCGATTGGATTAGGGTAGTCGTGCGGCTTTATTGGCTTTCGTCAAGGGTCGTGCGGGTGGGTTTAATTCGATCAAGAAATGTACGGGTTGAACTTGACTAGCGGGCTATGGTTTGTTGGCTTTCGTCAAGGTCATAGCACGTTAGGGGCAAAATATTATCGGGAATTTCATGTGTTGAAATTTGCAATGAGATTGCATACCTTCTATGAGATAGTTGGATCCCGATACCCGCTGCGAGTAAGAGTTACTCCTGGGAGAGTTTTACGCATTACAATTAGCTGATCAAGTAGGTGTCTAGAAAGGTGTTAACGAGGTTACGCCTCTGGGAAAACGAGGTTTACATTAATTAGGTTCGTGCGAAAGCACGGGGGACTTCCCTCAAAGTACCGACACTGGCCTGGCTGAAAGATTGGCGAACTTGTAGTGTGTAATTAATCCCGGCTAGTCTTTCCTTTTAGGGTTTGAAGGAAGATTTGATAAAAAGCAGTGGGAGCCATCCTGATTAGATAAAATAATAACCAATCTATTCTTGCAAGAGCGCACGCTGAGTGTTTTCTTCTCTCTCTCTCCTGGTAGCGACCATATCACGCCTTAATCAAGATAATAATACGGAATATTGACCGAACTCGCTTGTTATACTGAGCTGGGGAACGTTGGTCCCGCTCCAACTTATAATTGTTATAAGACAGAGCAGGAAATTCGGGAATACTAGATTTCCCGTGCCGCCCAAACGAAGAGAGTGCATGCTGATGCATCATCTTCGGGTGTGTTCATTACAAAGAACTGTTTCTCAGTATCCTCTGCATCCTGGGTATTTGATACCAAATCAGGATCCCAGATATGTAATCTGTTACATAGGGCTACAGAAAGTAGAGAACTGAGAACGGGTGATAAGTTTCATGAGGCAGAAAACGGGGCAAGAGTTGCAGCCAAGTCTGTTGGTCACTGTCACCCTGTATTACAAATACATTGATTCTGAACGAAGGTTATTAGATACCGAACCTGATATACAAAATCGTATCTATCTCTTTATTAGTAAAGAAATGATAAAATTTTGTATAGTTGGATAATGTTTTGAACATTTCCTATATCAAAAGTTGATCGGTTCAGGCACGTTATCTAAAAGCATTAATGTTCTAAATCAAACTACAGTTCTTACTATACAGAACACACACAAGAGGAAGAGTTCAGAAATGAACGAATCCTTCTTAAGGCATTGTAGACTAGGTCATATCAATGCGACCCGACTAGCTGAAGTTACATTTAGATGCATATTTAAATCTGTTTGAATTTACCTCTTGTGAAACTTGCCAGTCATGTCACAAAGATACGATGACCATAGCTCTGTTTACTGGAAGCAGAGAAAGAGTTGGTAAACTCTTGGGACTGATACACGATGATGTATGTAAGGTCTCCTGTCTACACATGCCAGGACTGGTTCTTTATACTTCATTACATTCTCTGATGATCTTTCGAGATTCAGACCTATGTTCCTGTTGAAACACAAGTCCGAACCTTTTGAGATATTCACAGAATATAAGCGAGAAGTAGAGAACCAGAATACGGGTATAAGTATTATGTCCTATGATGAGATCAAGGAGGAGAATACTTGAGCACGGAAATACTGGACTATTCTAAAGGAGAATGAGATTCTCTCTCAGCATTACTCCTCTGTATACACCATAGCACGATGGTATATCAGGGCGGAGCAATCACACCCTATATGATAAGGTGTGCTCTATGATGAGTACTACTGAGTTACCTGTTTCCTTTTGGGGGTTATGCACTTGAGAAGCTGCATACCTATTGAATAGGGTTCAAATCAAATCAGTTGCCTACCATTTCATATGTGATATGATAAGGGAAGAGCCCATATCTTAAGTTGGTTAAGATTTAGGGTTGTCCGGGCTATGTCTAAAAACATAATCCGGACAGGCTCGAGGCAAGGTCTGTTATGTACAACTGGAAAGGTTCCAGCTATACAAACAACAGCAGATGATTTGGTAGAACCAAAGAATTCAATAGATACCAACGAACCTCAGCCTCTCCGCCGATCTAGTAGGGTTTTCTCACCCACCTGAGAGATACATTGGTTTCTCAATGACAGTGGGAGCGAGGATTGCATCATGAGATGATGACCCAACTAGCTTCGAGCTGGCCATCAGGAGTGGGACTCTGTAAGAATGGCTGGATGCTTAGCGATCTGAGATGGAATCCATGTACACCAGCAAAGTATGGACTTTGGCTGCTATATCTGAAGGGTTAAATCCCCATCAGGAGCAAGTATATCTTGAGAAGATTACTTGGTGTAGATGGAAAGGTTGAGATTTTCAAAGCTAGACTTGTTAAAGGTTTTCGTCATCGACCAGGCGTGGATAATGATGAAACCTTTTCCAGTGCCTATGCTTAAGTCTATCCAGATCCTACTTGCCACGGCTACATACCATGACTACGATATCTGGTGGTTGGGTGCCATGACTGCTTTTCTAAATGATGTTTTAGAAGAGAACGTCTATAAGTACACAGCCAGAGGGCCTCATAGACAGTGGGAGCAGCGGAAACGTGTGCAAGATGCTTTATAGGATAAAGCAGGCATCGCGGAGTTGGATCATCTGTTTTGATGTAGTAGTCAAAGAGTATGACATCATCAAAATGGTAGATGAACCTTGTATAAACAAAAAGGTAGTAGGGAGTATGGTGGTGATCCTCGTAGAGTACGTGG
Organism: Agapanthus africanus; assembly: GCA_030015575.1. Classification (NCBI taxonomy): domain Eukaryota; kingdom Viridiplantae; phylum Streptophyta; class Magnoliopsida; order Asparagales; family Amaryllidaceae; genus Agapanthus; species Agapanthus africanus. The sequence continues at coordinate 308,996,946 of CM057344.1, read as the reverse complement.
ATGACATACTCTTGATAGGGAAGGAGTTTCCTATGCTACGCTCGGTCAATCTCCACTTATCACAATGATTCTCCATATAGGATCAAAATGATACCTCCTAAATCCTGGGTTTTGGATCTATGAGATAGATCTAATTGGATGTTAGGATTCTCACTAGTTGTAGTGAGATGGTATCAACCGATCCTGGGGAGAATCACTGGAAAGGTTCCAGGGTGATAAAGACGACTGAGTGTCAGTCACATGCATTGTCTTTACCCTCAGTAAAGTGACGGTATGTTGGAAGAGTTCCAAGCTAAATACCGTGACAAACTAGACGCTAAAGGCAGGATACATCGCTGTTTAACATGCTACCAAAGAGGATGTTTGGGTGTATATTGGTTCATGAGATGAACTACGTTCCAACCATTGTGAGACAATGGAGTTGTGGCTTATGCCAAGGAACGCCGATCCCATCAGTGATCCAGACATATTCTGAGGCAGCATCACCTGATCATGGAGATAGTTGATCTCCAGGGTGATCGAGGTTAGGAGAGTAGACTCAGAGGACAATACAGCGGATCCACTCACAAAGGCATGTTCCCAGAGAGAGACTTTTATGGGATGGTTGAGTATGAGATACTGCAACCACTGCTATCAGATGGCCCTAGTGCAAGTAGGAGATTGTTAGTTATATGTATGCCCTAGAGGCCATTACTATACATAGGATGTATATTGTAGTGGATGCTGGGACATATATAGGGAGGACTTTCTTGCTCGACATGATAGTATGCTATCTGGTTAATCTTTACCTTAACGTGTACACTGATTGTCTCCCTGTTACATGTTGGTAAAGCCCTTAGGATGAGTACTTGACTACCTGGACTATGATGCGGATCATACTAGTGGGGACATGGTAGTCCATAAGTACATCCTTCAAAGTCCCTAGTCGTGAGTGTATCGAGATGGGGCATCGATATACCAGAGTAGACTAGCGTGTACCTTCTCGACCCATACAGATGGGCGATGGATGATCCCATATCCATTGGTGTTTGACATCACAGATGATATACGGGTGCTCAGTGGAGACTGGGTACACTGGACGGACTCGCCGAGAACTCCCAGATGGTATTATACCTTACATCAGATGGCAGTTCTCTGGTGACACTGGTACAGAGTAATCTGTTGACCCGAGATCGTCATAGAGTCTTGTGTGGTTCCCACTGTGCTTTGATTTCCATCTTACCACGTCCAAGAGGGCGTGCAAAACGGTGGTTTTTGGGTATAGTCCCGAGTCACATGGAGGCAATGAGCGATAGGAGGGGATTCGTCTCTCCCGGTATAGGGAGTTGATGTTGCGCTGTGTTCGATTGGCTATAACACGAAATCCCTGGCCAGGGTTGCTGAGATTTACTGGTAAGTGTTACCAGTAGTTTCTCGAATTGTTATAGACCTCATATCGACACGACTTATCAAGCTATTGGGGTCTGACGTTTACCACCCCTAGGCGAGATATGCGACATATCAGACGATCAGACCGGACTGTACGGTAGTGTTACTGGTTGGATTCACTGGAGTGTGAGCGGGCTTGCTCGTCGATCTTCTGATCGCTCAATACCCGAGTGGCCGTTACGTTTAGCAGACCGCTTGCGGCTTGTGGGTGCTTGATATGATCATCATCTGCTGCCGGCGTATTGACGAGTCTTTAGAGTCCTACACAGAGGTTTCCTGGCTCAAGCGAAACGAAATTGGAGCGCATATGAGATATGTGCGGGACCGAGAATAATGCGTGTATGTGATACCGTATTCTATTCTCGCGTATCGAATGGTTATATGCGATATAACCTAGTTATCGAATCGAGGGTTGATTCGATAAGCCGATACATTGGATACTAGTCGGTTATATGCGATATGACTGGATCATTGAATCAAGTGTTTATTTAATGATTTAATGCATAATTATATATTTGATATATTACTTTGCATTAACTAGTATTGGTTCACTTTAAATGGATTTTCTCACTCGGGTGTGCACATTGTATATTCGATATAGTTTTGTGCACTTGATTATATCATGTTTGATGATACATGTTTACTTGTGTTTGTGTGAAGATTGAACCATGGTTATATGAATGGTTAGGGTTATGATTATTTATTCATTCATTCATTTATTTATTAGTTTTGGAAAATAATTAGCATAATGAGAAAATGGTGGCTTTCTTTGTATGTATTATGAAGCTTCATGAAGACTTTGACCAAGTGACCATTTTGTCTCATGCTTAACCCTAACCATTCCATTCAACCATGATTAACTCTCTACACATTACCATGGTTACATTATGATAAGTATTCTTATTATTTCCTTTTTGAGAAATACTTATCATAATATTCATCTTCTTCTTCTTCATCTTCTTCACTTGAAGAAGCTTGCTTCATCAATGGTGATTGATGAAAACAAGTGAGAAATCCAATTCTAAAGTCTACCCACTTCCTATTTCTTCATCCTCTACCTCTTGCCAAGTAGTAGAGTGTGTTTTCTTTACAAGTTGACTTGGTGAAGTGAGAGCTTGATCTAGTGATGCCTCGACGTAGATCATCTTCGGCACGTCGTCGATGACCTAGCCCGCCCTTTTCTCCGATGAAGCCGACGCTAGAGCCCGGATTTTGATTTGGACAGCGGAGAGGACTTCATCACGGAGCCGTGGAGGTGGAGGACCGGATCTACAAAGGTTGTATTTTCGTTCTTTTAGTTTAGATGTAAACTAGTTACTTTTTCGCCTAAACATCTAGCCAACGATCCGTTCTAGGGTTTCTCGGCACCGTTTAAATTTGAAATTGGCATGGTTGATGCCTTGTGAGACCTCATTAGGGTGCCTAGGAACCCTACAGTAATCGTGGCAAAAAAACCATAAACCAATATCGATGAGGATAGATCATAGGAATGAATATAATACTGTGCAAGGAAATGTACATCCTAAGGCTTCTTAAGCGGAGTAGCGTATCGTAAGTATGCCGCGAAAAATACACATGGTACATCACTCTCCTTAAGTCACCTACTCCATCAACCAAGGTCAACCTATGCGACGAAAGTTCGGGTCAAATACCCCCTCCACTAAGTCTAAGTTCCGTAAGGTCAAGCCAAGATTCCGTATATATACAAACGCCCTCGGCTCCATATAGTCAAATCTAGACTCGAACCAAGGTTAACCTAGCGCTCTGATACCAACTTTGTCACGATCCGGAAATGGCACGTGACTGACACTTGAATCATATGAAGTCTATAGGACTCCATCTAATTCAAGTAAGCCAAAATCCCAGAAATCTAAACCATTTTTAAAGAAAGTGTTTTGATAAAATAAACCGAATATGCATTTTTTTTAAAACATGAAGTATTTTCTTAAAATTTCGGCAGAGTTTCCTTTGTAAATACTGGCCCCGAACGGGGTACAACATGATAAATATATGCATCGATGATAAAAGGCATCTCTAAGCGCGAGCTAGCTCTTCGTCAATCGACGGCCACAACCATGCAAGCATTATAATATACAACAACGAAGGGCGAGGATCAAAACTCAAAAGGAAACTCAAATCAACAGGAAAAACCCATAATAATACATCGCGCGACTCTAGGTCAAAAGAATATACATCACTGATCTGCTAAGTCAAAAGAATATACATGTCTGGTTGATGGAGTTTACTAGATACAATGAATAAAATAAAGTACGATGGTGGTCACGATACAAGTGAACCCACCTACCAAAGCAAATCATCCGGAATGGAAGCAGTGTGTGAGCAAACCCGTAACAAAACCTATATGGCAAAACCTGCAAGAAACAGTGGCACAACAGGGGTGAGTTGCCAACTCGTAAGTAGAAAACATCATCGAGCAGAAATCGTATGTATGACTCATCCTAGGTCAATACGATCAAATAGTATAAAACCTCAAATGATAAAGTCTGAAGCATGAAAGGTGGCAAGGGTAAACATCTATACCAAAGTGTAATCCCATATGCTCGTGTCAGTGCCTCATGTAGCAATATATCATATGTATGAGGTATGAATGTAATGTAATGAAAACATAATACATGTAAATGAAGAAACTATTTTCTTATTTTAGTGAGATTTCTGTTTATATAACACGAGGTATCATCAATGAAATCAACATAATCAGTGTCTAGCATCGACATGAAACATAAATCCCAATATCTCAATATCTCAGGCTCCGGCTATCCGGACTGCCCTGTATCATCAAATCTCAATACCTCAATATCTCAAATCTTAATATCTCGGGCTCCGTCAGTCCGGATCGGCCCATATCATCAATCACACGACCACAAACGGTATCCTCCGGATATCCGCCGCGCCAAACAATCACCGGTAGGCAGTCTGCCCCTGCCAGGCTCATCCTCCTCCATGAAATCACTCTCTCCCCGGGGTACCATACTGGGTCTACCATGTACCCGAGACGGTTCATACTACTCCTCGAAACGGGTCTTGAAATCCAACAGCTATCATGAAAACTCATAGTGGATGACTCATACATCACGTGAAAACCGCAACTTGCATTTTAAAAAGAGAGAGAGAGAAGTTTATATATATTCTTGCGGTTTTCCCGCAAATCCCAAAATCTTATGAAAATCCGAAATCCAAAATCAAGAGTAAGTAAACAGTGAATATCGGCATAAAACCCCAAAATACTGCATAACCAATGAATATATGAATGCATCTGATATCATGCAATGAATGCAATAGTTAAACTAGCATATGAAAACGATAACATATTGCAACTATCAGCTAACGGGCTATGTCAATGAAATAATATTCACTAAAGTGTACGTGACATGGCAATTACCGATGATGATATGTGTGAGCCGGTAAGCAAGTGTACGTGGAGCATACGCATCATCGATAATAGTGTTGGTGTCCTGACAGCATGATCTCAATAATGGCATATGAAAACACAATATAAGCATGCAAATGCCATGCGAACAGCAATAATATGCGGGAGCTGAATAATAAACACAACAATGAAGAATCTATATCAATATATATATATATATATATATTTGTGTGTGTGTGTCATACAATTTTGCCATTTGAAATAACACGAATCGTGGTGTTTAGAAAATAAAGGCTACGTTGTTTTAGAAAAGATGCGTCTTTTGAAAATGTCCGTATAATCCCTTGGTCTGTCTTTAAAATACTCACGATTCGTTAGTTTTGAAATAGGCATAACCCGAGTCTAGTCTAACATCTACAACTAAACTACAGGACTAAATGAACAATCTAACCGAAAGGGTAAGGGGAAACCACCTAAATCTGAGTCGATACATATAAATATAATAGTCGGTGATCCCGCCTCAATAATATCACGTACGTCACAATATAAATATAATATGCCATCCTCGAGTCAAGAGTGCATATCCATCATCAATATATAGCTCGTACGTTAAATCCATCGTACGACATCCCAATCTGGGTACGGGTCAAATATCACATTCATCACATCATTTATCTGGTATCCTTATCATCATATCTCATAAATTGGGGTACTGACCTAAGTCTAATACAAGCCGATACCATATGCATATATATGCGTGTCTAAAAACACACGCCCAAAGGCCCGCTAAAATCTCATGTCGTATCTCATAATACGAACTACATCACATCACCGATCTCATAGCCTCAAGCCCAAACTCATCGACTCATCTCCAAATATCAAGTACTATCCTCTTAATTCATGTATATATATACATATATATATATATATACATAGTCCCATACCCATATGTGTGTATATATATATATATACATATCCCCATATACGCACAGGTAAATAAAATGAATGTATGTGTGTGTGCGCGTGTATGCAAATCACTACCCTAGGGTTCGCAACTAAACACTAACTTACAAGTACACTATACTAATCCAAAGTCATTCCATATCACATCCGTATATGTATATATATAATATAGATATAACGCATTCGCGTTCTATTACGAAACTGCGGGGGTGCTATACGCAATCTACCCGACTTCCCCCGTAGATATATGTCTACTCACCTGCTCTTCGCTTGCCGTTGCCGATATCACCACGTGCTTGCTTTTCGTCCCGAATTCCACATAGGGTACGTACATGTCATAACGTGTCTCATCGCATTAAAACCCAATTCAAAACAAAAACGACACGCTAAAAGCCTATAGGTTAGAACCTATGGACCACGCTTTCAAAACCTCCAAATAACACTCGATTTCGACGTACAAACGTCAAGTGATCGAATACCACACAAATTACAAAAATCCAGAATTCACAATACGTAAAACAAAACCCTGAATCAAAACAGCAACTCTTGAAAATAGTCCCAGATTTTACCCTAGGTGAAATTAGCCAATTTTGCATAAGTAAAGGGTCTATTTTACTGCTAATGGATCCATGAACCAAGAATGTGGCACCCAGGTCAAGTCTTGGCCACAATTTGCGGCCAGGGGGAATTTATTTGCGGCCATGGTGTTAGGGTTTGGTATCGGGTCTTTAGGGTATGCTCCATATCACTTGCATAACTCACTGTGTTTGCTAAAACATTTTAAGAGTCCCCGAGTGTTAGCAAATATCAATAAACCATCACAATTTTCCACAATTTCCCGTATCGACAGAATTTCAAAATTCGTATTTGGGGTTAAGTCTCAGGTTTTGGGTCCACAATCATATCACTAAAGGGGGTTTAGGGTCACTAATAACTCAATTACACTATCACAACTCAATTAAAACCATAACCCTAACTTAGAATTTCCAAACCTCACTAAACATCGCCTAATGACTTCTAAACATGCATGGAAGCAAAAGCAATGGAAATTCTATACTAATGAATGAATAATTACCTTATTTTGCACTCATGAATCCCCTAGGGCACTAAAATCAAAATTTTCTTTGTCCAAAGTGTAGCTTGTGAGCATGTGAGCTTGTGCACATTTTTAATGAAATGGGGATGAGGTTTTGAGGTTGTTTTGGTGTTGTTTTGAGAGGGTGAAGAGGAGGTGGAGATGGGGCAGCCATGGAGGAAGAATGAAGTGAGAATGATGAAGAGAATGAAGAGGGAAAGGAAATGGCCAAGTCAAAAGAGACCCCTCACCTCTCTCTCTCATGACCATCCCTCATTATAATATCCTTTTCTTTTCTTTTCTTTTCTCTTTTAAAAATCAACAACCATGCATAATAAATGAAGAAAAGACCATGATTAAAATGCAACAAGTGCTAAAAATGACATGTGCATGTCATGTGCACAAAATACGTTTAATGCATGATTATATTTAATCGTGATTAGCATTAAAATAATGTATAATAACTCATAAAATTTCATAATTTGCATAAATCCAATAAAGCATCCTCATTTCAGTAATTACTGTAATTTTCCAAAATTTTCCCCATTTATCGGTATTTAATTATACCGCCTTATTAAAATATTCAATATATTCATTATTTAATTATAAAAATTCCCAAAAATAATATTTAATTTTTCTGAAATGTTATAATTAGCGGCATCGCTGGCACACAGCTGCATTCAGGTGTTTTGCTTTTGGTATGTGGTACATGTTGGATCGTGCCACTATTGTATTTGTTATTCCTATTGTATCTGGTCAACTCCATCAATCAAAACTAGTTTTTGTATATGTAGTAAGACTTAGCAAGACTTGTAGTTACGAGATTTAGAGCGATGGGGTTTATGTTCGCTACTTGTGGTTGGATGTCTTACTTTACATTTCCTTTTGTGTTGATCTTCGCCGTTGGGCGTCGTATACATATATACTGTTTTGCATGGTTGTGATTCCGCCGATTGGCAAAGAGCTAGCTCCGCCTTGGGGATGCCTTTATCATTATTATGTATATGTGGTTTTGGATCAAAATATACAAAGGAGGTGCTGCCAAAATTTTTAAAAGACGAAACATGTTTTTCAACTAATAAATTTCACTTGCATTTTCATGTTCCACTATTTATGCATTCAAGAAAACCTTTGATTTCATAATACCTTTATTTCAAAACTTCACCTCTTTTATTATCCTAAAAAGGTTTAGATTTCTGGGCTTCGGCTTACTTAATTTACGTTATGCCTTTAGACGTGGCGTAATTTAAGTGCCGGTCACGAGCTAATATTTCGGGTCGTGGCAAAATTGGTATCAGAGCGCTAGGTTTAACCTTGGTTCGAGTCTTTATTTGACTATGCAGAGTCTAGAGCGTATATATATTCCAGAACGTGGGGTTGACCTTACGGAACTTAGACTTGAACAGGGGGGTATTAGACCCGAACTTTCGTTTGATAGGCTAACCCTGATTGATGGAGTAGGTAGCTTGAGTAGAATAACGTACCGTACGTATGTTCCGCAGCATATTTACGATACGATACTCCACTTAAGAAATCTTAGGATGTACATATTTTGAGATCTGCGATTCTCTTTGTCCTCTTGATTGTACATCCATTTGAGATCCTTGATTATATTCGTTTCCATGATTATACTCTCACTGATTTCGTTCCTCCTTATGATCATGTATCCATTATGAAATCTGTTGATTCTTTTCATCCCTTTGCTCTATTTTCGTCGTTACTGGATTGGGGTTCCTGTCACCATGGTTTGAGCATAGATTGAGCTGCTGCTAGTGTTGCGGTCAGGGCGAGCTCGTCGTGGACGAGGACTGACCATCGTGTTCTTTGGTGACATGGGAATGTCTCGATCTAGTGTTGTGTTGTTACCTCTCGTTTGAGACGATTGTTCGGTTTTGCCCCGTATGATCGGGCCACTCTTAGAGGCTGCCTGTTGTGATGGGACTGTTGATGTACAACCTACCTCAGAGATCGTGATGCTGTCAACCTTGCAGACAGATGACCTAGTTGTTGCGTAGATTGATGGGATGTCGCTTCCAGAACCTATAAGCTGAGATCGCTGGAGCTTTCAGGCAGAGATACGACAGATGATAACTAATCTATCTTGAGTTGAGAGACGAAGTTGATTCGTCAGATTTGATGCGTCGACGCAGGACCAGTTGAGTTGAAGATTTCCAGTGTGGAGAATCTTACTCAGATCTAGAGTGGGTCAATCCAGAGATGACGTTGTTCGTGGGATGATCCGATAGGAGATCAGTAAGTGGACCAGCTTCGGATAAAGGACCTCACCCAGACGCGTTGTGAGTTGATCGAGAACAGACGAGTATAGTGTATTCCTCCGATGATTTGGACGAGTTCCCGAGGACGTGTTCGGCTAGATATCTTCTACAGAGTGATGAAGCTACCGAGTTCATAATTTCGAGTCCGTATGAGAGACTCCGTATCGACTGTAGCCGAGAACAATTGCAGTATGCAGATAGCATGACGTGACTTCGATGTAGATGATAACAAAGACGAGTGGAACAAGATGTTCGTGCGAGATGTTAACGAGTTGTTGTTACTCCCCGTTGAGATTAGAGATCGGATATGTATACAGAGGCGTTGGGATACGGCCGGTTCCCGAGGAAATGCTGTGATTAGAACGCAGATGTCCAGAAAACGAGAGAAGATTATGCAAGAGTACCAGCCTCCGTACAGTTCGGCATAGGCGAGATCGGAAGAGACCTTAAGCAGGTTCCTTCCAGGACACTTCTGCGATAAGATTGCACCGAGGATCTGTTGTGTCACGTGTATTCAGAGGGCTAGAGACCGACGCCAGTGACGTGCTGCTTTACTAGTGATCGTGATAATTGGCCGAGAGATGACCACAGAAGTGCCAAAGCGGAATCATTTCCGTTAGCACACCTGATTGGGTCGACGAGCCGATGGATTGCGAGGTTGGTAATCCATAGAGCAAATGAGGACCCAGAAACAGAGGACGCCAGACCGTGAGCAGGAGGCAAGCAGATGTTCTTGCTCTGCCAGTTTTGGGCACACTGACATTTTTCGACATTTTAGGAGGTGTACCACAATGTCATTTGTTGCGATTTGCATTTGTGATTCGAGTATCACGCTTATATCGCTTGGATTTGAGTTTTGATGATTGAGTTTCATGATATCGTTTTCGTGCACCATGGTTGCACCTACTGGATATTTACATTTTTGTGCATAGTTATTGCACTTGATATGTGTTTTATACACCGTTGTGTTGGTTATGATTTGTGCATATTTATTGCACTTGATGTCGATTTTGTGCCTTAGCTGCACGTGTTCATGATTTCGTGGATCTCATACAGCTAATTTGATTTTATGCATGTGGTACGCACTCGATTTGGTTTAAGCACTCTGTACAGCTTACATGTGCTTGCAGTGCATTGATACGTGTTTTATGCACGCAGTTGCACACGTTTACGATTTTTATACACCTTTGTACACCCGATATTGCTTTTTATAACATTTGAGCTATTAATGCATTTCCGTGCACTTGTTGCACCCGATTTGTATTTTATGCAATTGTTGCACTAGGTTTTTACGCCATACAGTTTTGCACTGTATTTGTATTTCGTGCAGTAGATGCACTGTATTTGTATTTCATGCACTGGATACACTGTATTTGTATTTCGTGCATTTGATGCACCGGATTTGTATTTTGGTGCATTTGTTACACTAGATTCGTGTTTCGTGCATTGGTTTCACTAGATTTGTATTTCATACATTTGTTGCATCAGATGGGTATTTCATGCATTAGTTGCACTAGATTTATACTCTATACCTTGGTTGCACCGGATTTATGTCTTTGAGCATTTGTGTTACCTGATTTATGTTTTGTGCGCGTTTGCACTTGACGTTCGTTTTCATGCGCTTTACTGCACCAGATGCTTTATGCAGGCTTGACGCATCTGATTTGGATTTTTGTGCACATTAGGCGCTTGGTATTGGATTTCGTGCATGTCGAATGCCCAAGATTGAGATTTTATTCATGCATGTTGGATGCACTTGGTTTAGATTTCATTCGTGCATGACGGATGCACATGATTTGGATTTTCTCACGTGTTGGGCGTATGATATGAGATATGATTTTGTGCACACCGGATGCACTCGATTGGGATTTTCATTCGTGCATGTTAGTTGCACTGGATTAAGATTTTCGTGCACTATAGATGCACTAGATTTTGTTGTCGTGCACACCCGTGGCACTGGACAAATGCTTTCGTGCACACCCATTGCACTTAGTTTTGGTTTTGTGCACATTCGTAGCACTTTTATTGGATTTGATTTCAGTGCGCACCAGACGTACGTGATGTTAGATACACCTTTTGAGGCTGATTTTGCTCTTGAGCCCTTTGTTTTCATGATGGGCGCTATATTATGTAGTAGCCGAACATGACTGATCTGAAGACAGTACTTGAGTACTTTGCATGCAATAAAAGTTTAACAAGAGGTTTTAAAAAAAAAGGAGCTATAGTCTCGCTATTTCTTACGTGTCCGTGAGCGACTCGAATGTTTATAAAGGAAAGCCTATTGGGATGTTTTATAAGGGCGCAACGTATATTTTAACAAAACATATATGAACTGTAACACCTTAGAATGCGATTAGTATTAATTAAGCGATATTGCGGATTTTTAGCAAAAGGTTTACCAAAAAAGTTTTCAAATATTTTATAAAAATTAATTAATATTTAATTTGGGCTTGCACACACATGTGCATGTTAACCTAAGGTTAATTAGGGTTAACCATGCTTAAGTAGCCATGGCACCCTAACCCCATTCCAATTAAGTTGTAATATGTATTTATTTAAAGTATTTAGTTTTAAATATTAAGGTTTGAATTATGTTGACTTGGGAGAAAGAGAGAGAAGGTTGACCATGGCATGATGAGGCATGGCATGCATTTAATGAGGAGAGAGAGGAGAGGGAGGCATGCTTGTGCTAAACTCACTCCTCAATTCCCACACCCCTCACCCTCACACATACACCCTCATTTCCTCACTCTCACTCCCATTCTTTTTTTCACTCATATTTTTCTCTTCATCTCACCCTCACTCCTCAAACTGAAACACTTCTTTGTTCTTCACTAAATCCTAACCTAAATACTCATAAATCCTCACTACACTTCATAAAACTCACCACTCCCTTCATTAAACTTGATCCTAAACCCCAATTGATCACTTGGAGCAAGGAAATCATAGATTTTGAGCAAGTGTGGATAGGTATAAATTTCTAACTGTTAAATAGGCCCTAATGATGTTGTGTTACTTAGTAGTTTCTGTTTTAAACCATAAAGTTTTGATTTTTAGCAAAATGTCGTATTTTGGTATAGATTTATGTCTCGGGTGAATCTGTTATAGAACCAGGCTTTTGTTCGAAAAGTTGCCATGATAGAGACCTAGTTTTGAGACCTAGAAGCTACCCTAAAAACCCGAGACGATTCCTTTCATTCTTGGCCGCAATTTAATTGCTTCTAGCTCAATTTGCAGCCAGACTGGTGAGTTAGGGTTGTGTCTTGGTTTAGGGATCTCTGGGGTTGTTTTTAGGCTCGTGGAACTTGCAACTTTCACTAATTCCTTGTATAGAAAAATTTAGGACTAGTTAGCTAGTTTTAGGCGTTTCAGCAACATGCGACGCAAATTATCCGATAATTGTTTAGGTGTTTTGTACGATGTGTAGCCGTAGGGCTGGTCTAAGAAGTTGCTGCACGTATTTAGCTCGTTAAGAGAACACTCGGGAGCGTATGGGAGTCGGTTTGTTGTTGCCGTTGTTTGCGTGCGTTATCGAAAGGTTTCTAATGTGCACTTATTATGTTGTTGTTGTATGATTTTAGAATCGCAGGCAGGAACTTCGGACGCCACGAAGAAGGGGAAACAGGTGGTCGGATATGCTTAGCTCGAGATCACCGGTGAGTAGATTTAACATCTACGGGGAAATCGCCCGTATGGCGTTATGCGTCAGGGCTTGATAGGATATTGTAGCCGCATGTTTATATTCATATACATTGATTGTGCATGTGCACCATGGTTGCATACCCCATTTCCGGTTGCATATGGACATAATATTAATGAGACACAACACTGTTACTAACGGTTCGTATTGCACGAGCACTAAACTGTATGCCACACACACACCGTTAGGAATTGCCATGACACTCATACTGTAGAATTACCATAGGTAATACATTGTTTAACTTATCTTATCATTGATGATTAGACATGATTCTTGTTCTATTGCGCACATGAATTAGATTATGCATACCTATATACTTGCGTACATACATACTTTCTATAGTTACATGTCCACCATTTGATGATGTTGGACTTGATTTTGGAGAATTAGGAACCGCATTACATATTTAAAACTGGATTCATTTAAAAGAGCGGTTTTCCCTCGATATGTTCATATTACGGTTTCATGTTGCATATATCAGGTTGCATGGATTTACGCATTGAGATACGGATTTCATATGATTTATGGATTTAAGAACCATGGAATTTTTCAAGATATGCATTGTTTTGAAAACCCGGTTCTCTTGTTATGATATTTCAGTGCGTCCACCATGCGTTTTCTCGGTTCTGAGACGTGTGCTAGAAATCCGATTCGAGGAGTTGGATGATCCGTTTGCGGGTTCATGGTGGACCCGGTATGGTACGCCAGGGTGAGAATGGATGGTTATGCAGTAGACGATGAGCCTGGCAGAGAGACTACTACCTACCAGTGATTGGTTGGACCTGGCGGTTATCCGGAGGATACCGACCAGAGTCGAGAGATAGATATTGGCCGACCCGTACTGCTGGAGCCCGAGGGCCGATCCCGCAGACGGGGCCCGTAGGCCGATCCGGACCGACGGAGCCCGATATATATAGATTTGCGTGTCGATGATGGGCATGAGTATTTCATGATGTTTTTGGGTGCCGATGTTGGGTACTCAGGTTCCATGAGACTTACAGGATATGAGAGCTTGTTAGAGTGACGACGCCTGAGTTATTGGGATTTGGGGTGTCGTTGATAGACACCGATTTTTCCACGATGATGATTCATTGATGATGACATATTTTATCCCATACTCAGCATTCATTGATATGCATCGCTTCATGTATTTGTAGTACCTGATAGAGTACCTTTCATGATTATGGTATATCCATATTAGTATATTGATACTATTAGATTGCATGTGATAGGGTATCGCAGTACGTGCATACCCGCGATTACCTATATATGTTAATTCTATTCAGGAATTGGAAATTCATCCCCGTTGTGCCACAGTGTTTTGCAGGTTGACGCTCAGAGTAGTCGCGGCAGGCTGCTTTTTATCTCTATTTTGCGGATACCGCTACAGTTGACTGTGAGTCGTTTTGCTATAGGTGGGTTGCGGTTATCCGACTTTATATTCATTATACATCTTATTATATCTAGTACTCTCCTTCTACCATTTAAGTATTGACTTAGAGACCAATTGTGAGAACGATATTGTATATTTTGTGACTTTGGGTGTTGAGCTCGTGTGAGTCGACTTTTATTATGCAGTTTTTACCTCTTATGTTGTTTTCACTTTATACTGTTTGTTTCTTCACTACGGCGTCGTATATATGCTTGTAGTGGTTGTTTCCATCTTTGGGCGTGATTTTCCCCTGTTTGGGGATGCTCATTTATGTCATATGTTGCTTTACTTATATCTTATGTTTGTACCCGTTTCGGGGCTAGTTTTTACAAAGGAGATGCTGCCGAAATTTTTAAGAAAAATAATTTAAACTTTAAAGATTTTTACTTGAGATTTCCGAATGTTTTTAACAAATGTTTTTATCACTTACTACTTTTGATGGTTTAGATTTCTGGGTTTCGGCTTACTTAAATTGCGTTATGCCGGTAGACGTCGCGTGGTTTATGTGCCGGTCGCATGCCAAATTTTGGGTCGTGACAAACTTGGTATCGGAGCGCTAGGTTTTACCTTTCGGAGTGCAGGATGACCTTAGTATGATGGAGTAGATAGCTTTTGCAGAGTGACATGGCATGTGTATGTTCCGTGGAATACTTACGTCACGGTACTCCGCTTAAGTGATCTTAGGACTTGTTGGTTGAAATTCTTTCCATGATTATATACATCCTTGTGATTCGATTTCCGTGTTCTTAATGAATCCTGTTTTTCATTTCCAGCCATTATGCCGAAGAAGACTACGAGGGCACAGAGAGCGGCCGCGAGGGCCGAGGTCAGAGTTGGCTCGTCGGAGGCGAGGACTGACCAGGGCGGTACGCCCATTGTACAGGAGCAAATCGATCCACCTTCGCTCGATTGTACTACTAGGCTAAAGGCCGATATGCAGGATTTACGCCAGATGATGGGATCATTAGTCGAGACCAGTAGAGCGCAGCGATAGGAGGTTGTCCCACCCATTGCGGGGACCGTGATAGTACCTACTGTTCAGGCAGTTGTACTTGCAGCTACGAAGGTTATCACAGTATCGTTATTTGAGTTCATGATGCTGAAGCCTCCGGTTTTCACAGGCACTAATGCAGATGAGGATCCGCAGTCATTTATTGATCGGATGGCCAGGATATGTCATTCGCTGAGATGCTCCGACAAAAGATGGGTAGAGTTCGCGAGTTTTCGTCGAGAAGGTCTTGCCCATAAGTGGTGTGAGTCCTTAGAGAGGGGCAAAGCCACAGGTCTTTCTCCTATGACCTGGGCTGAGTTGGTGACGGTGTTCCTTGTCCGTTTTCTTCCGCAGAGCGTCAGGGATGCTCGAGCGCGTATATTCGAGTCGTTACGCCAGACTCCGGGTATGACGGTGGCAGAGTACGATGTGCAGTTTACCGAGCTATCTGTGTATGCTCCATATTTGGTAGCTACTGAGGAGATGAAAATCAAGAGGTTTGTTCGAGGCTTTCTTACCCAGTTGTTCCTCGCTATCAGCACCCAACATTGTGATACATATGCAGCAGCAATGGATGCAGCCTTATTAGTCGAGGAGCGTCTTTCCGAGATATCGGTCATTCCGGAACCGAAGAGGGTCCGTACTGGTGTATCAGCACGGAGACAGCCGTTTAGGCGCCGCGACAGATTTCTTGCAGGTAGCAGATGCTTGGGACGAGGCCGGTTGTTTAGCACTTATCCCCAGGAGGGTCAGCAGTCATCGTCTGGATGTTGCTGGTGCAGGAGTTTTTATCATCGTGTTCGATATTGTACTAAACCACGTGAGGACGAGGCAGCCGTACCACATGTTACCTTACCACCTTCTCCACCTCAGAGAGCATTGCCTCTTGCGCCTGTTGTTGCTCCGCATCAGACTTGTGAACAGAGACGTCGTGGTCCTGGAGGATTTGTTCAGAGAGGACGGAGTGACAGAGACTGAGGACGGCCAGTTGCTGGTAGAGGGCAGGCACGGGTATTTGCTTTGAATCATCAGGACGCGCAGGCATCCAATGCAGTGGTTTCAGGTATTCTTTCAGTATGTTTCTTCGATGCATACGTATTGTTTGATCCGGGATCTACGCACGCGTACGTTTCTACACACCTCTTGCCGAGATTGGGCTGAGAGTCGTGTTTGCTAAATCAGCCGCTTATTGCGACTACTCCTGTTGGCGAGTCGTTTGTCGCGCGAAACGTGTTTCGGTCGTGTGTTGTCCATTTTGGAGAGAGAGATTCGTCCGTCGACTTGATCCTTCTTTAGATGTTGGACTTCGATGTTCTCCTTTGTATGGACTGGTTAGCTATGTGCTACCCGTCTATGGACTGCCACGAGAAGACAGTCAGGTTTGGTTTTCCCGGCGAGTCGGTTCTTGTTGTGCTTGGGGACCGTAGTGCCTCCCCTCATAGTTTGATTTCAGCCCTTTGCGCTAGTCGGCTTTTGAGGAGGGGATGTCAGGGATTCTTAACTTTCATTCGTGATACCGGAGCCACAGTAGGTTCGTTGGACCGGGTTCCTATCGTGCGAGAGTTTCCCAACGTTTTTTCTGATGAGCTACCTGGATTGCTGCCAGAGTGTGAGATTGAGTTCTGCATTGATCTGATTGCCGGCACGGGGCTTATTTCTATATCGCCTTACCGGATGTCCGCGGCAGAGCTTAGGGAGTTTAAGGATCAGCTGCAAGAGTTGCTTGATAAAGGACTTGTACGTCCGAGTGTTTTGCCTTGGGGAGCTCCTGTCCTGCTCGTCAAGAAGAAGGACGGCAGTTTGAGATTGTGCATTGATTACCATCAATTGAATCGAGTGACGGTGCGGAATAAGTATCATTTACCTTGCATTGACGATTTGTTTGATCAGCTCGAGGGTGCGGGACATTTTTCTAAGATTGATTTGAGATTAGGTTATCATCAGTTGCGGGTTCGGAATGATGACATTCCAAAGACTACTTTTCGTATGCGCTACGGGCATTATGAGATTTTGGTGATGTCGTTCGGACTCACCAATGCCCCAGCAGCGTTCATGGATTTGATGAACCGGATTTTCAGGCTGTTCCTCGACCAGTTTATTATTGTGTTTATTGATGACATTCTGGTTTATTCCAAGAGTCGTGAGAAGCATGAGCAGCACTTGCGGATTGCTTTGCAGACATTGAGAGAGCACCAGCTGTTTGCTAAATTCTCGAAGTGTGCTTTCTAGCTTGATAGTATTGACTTCCGTGGTCATATGGTTATGGGAGACGGTATTCGTGTGGACCTGAGGAAGATCGAGACCGTGCAGCTTTGGCCCAGACCTCTATCAGTGATAGAGATCCCCAGCTTTTTGGGCTTAGCCGGTTATTATCGACGTTTTGTTCAGGATTTCTCCCGTATCGCTACACCGTTGACCGGGTTGACCCGGAATGGGGTTCCTTTTCTTTGGACTGAGGCATGCGAGCAGAGTTTTCAGCAGTTGAAGACTCTATTGACGACTACACCAGTTTTATCTTTGCCTTCTGGATCGGGTGGCTTTGTCGTTTACTGTGATGCTTCTCGAGTGGGGCTTGGTTGTGTATTGATGCAGCATGACAGAGTTATCGCTTATGCTTCCTGGCAGTTGAAGAAGCACAATCAGAATTATCCCACTCACGATCATGAGATGGCCGCGGTGGTCTTTGCGCTTATGATTTGGAGACACTACTTGTACGGGGAGTCGTGTCAGATTTTCACGGACCACCAGAGCCTAATGTACATCTTCCAGTAGCGGGATCTGAATTTGAGAAAGTCCCGTTGGATGGAGCTTGTAAAGGATTATGATTGTGAGATCCTTTACCACCCGGGCAAGGCAAATGTGGTAGACGATGCTTTGAGTCGTAGGCCCGGGGGTAGCTTGTCCCAGTTGAGCGCAGTTCAGATACAGTCTTCAGCAGATTGGCTGATCTTGTGTGACAGCAGAGTACAGTTTGAGTTCATTTCCATTGGGGGACAGCTTGCTCATGTCCGCGCCTGTCCACTTCTACTAGATCGTATTCGTGAGGCACATCCCGCCGATGTCCGTTTGTCTATGATTCTTGAGCATATTGGGCAGGGTGGAGATTCAGAGTTCTTGATTGATGACCACGGTGTGCTACGTTTTGGGACTCGTTTGTGTGTACCTGATACCGATGGGTTGAGAAGCGAGATCCTAGAGCAGGTACATCAGTCAGCTTTTATTGTTCATCTAGGTTCCACCAAGATGTACCGTGACTTGAGAGATATATATTGGTGGGCAGAGATGAAGAGTGATATTTTAGATATCGTTTTGAGGTGCCTGACTTGTCAGCAAGTCAGGGCTGAGCATCAGAGACCGGCAGGAGAGTTGCAGCCTTTACCCTTTCCAGAGTGGAAATGGGAGCAGATTTCCATGGACTTCGTTGTGGGTCTACCCAGGTTTAGTCGAGGGTATGACTCCATTTGGGTGATTGTAGACCGGTTGACAAAAGCGGCCCACTTCTTTCCAGTGAAGACCACTTTCGGTTATGCTCAGTATGCTCGGTTGTACATTGATGAGATTGTGCGTTTGCACTTAGTTCCTTCATGCATTGTATCTGATAGAAGCACCCAGTTCACTAGCCATCTTTAGCAGAAGTTTCAGGAAGCTTTGGGTAACCGTTTGAGCTTTAGCACCGCTTTCCATCCGCAAACCGATGGCCAGTCAGAGCGGATTGTACAGACTCTGGAGGATATGCTTCATACGTGCGTGCTTGATTTTGGTAGCAGTTGGTATTGTCACTTGCCGTTAATAGAGTTCTCCTACAATAACAGTTCTCAGGAGACGATTCAGATGGTACCTTTTAAGGCTTTGTATGGTAGAAAGTGTCGATCGCCAGTCTGTTGGACCAAACTTAGTGAGAGCAGGATTTTGGGACCCCAGCTAGTCCAAGAGACTATGGAGAAAATCCAGTTGATTCAGGATAGGATGAGAGCAGCCTAGTGCAGACAGAAGTCTTATGCCTCATCGCAGGCTCGAGTTCGCAGTGGGGGATCATGTATTCCTACGGATTTCTCCAATGAAGGGCGTGATGAGATTTGGGAAGAAAGGAAAGCTCAGTCCCAGATTTGTAGGTTCTATTGAGATTCTTGAGCGAGTTGGTAACGTTGCCTATCGTTTGGCTCTTCCACCCAGCTTTCCGGATGTTCACCCAGTATTCCATGTGTCGATACTTCGCAGATACCTTCATGACCCTTCTCACACGATTCAGCACCTGACCGTTCAGCTGTAGCGTGATTTTTCGTTCACCGAGCAGCCGGTAGTCATATTGGATCGGCAGGTGAAGAAACTTCGGTCAAACGTCTTGCCATCAGTGAAAGTTCTTTGGCGTAGCCCGAATAGTGAAGAGGTCACTTGGGAGGCCGAGAGAGAGATGCAGAATAAATTCCCTCATCACTTTGAAGGTACGCATAGTAAGATTTTTAAATTCGGAGACGAATTTCTTTAAGGGGGAAGATTGTAACACCTTAGAATGCAATTAGTGTTAATTAAGCGATAATGCGGGTTTTTAGTAAAAAGTTTAACAAAATAGTTTTCAAATATTTTATAAAAATTAATTAATATTTTATTAATATTTAATTTGGGCTTGCACACACATGTGCATATTAACCTAGGGTTAATTAGGGTTAACCATGCTTAAGTAGCCATGGCACCCTAACCCCATTCCAATTAGGTTGTAATATGTATTTATTTAAAGTATTTAGTTTTAAATATTAGGGTTTGAATTATGTTGACTTGGGGGGGAGAGAGAGAGAAGGTTGACTATAGCATGATGAGGCATGGCATGCATATAATGAGGAGAGAGAGGAGAGGGTGGCATGCTTGTTCTAAACTCACCCCTTAATTCCCTCACCCCTAACCCTCATTCCCTCACTCCCACTCTCATTCTTTTTTTCACTCTCATATTTTTCTCTTCATCTCACCCACAATCCTCAAACTGAAACACTTCTTTGTTCTTCACTAAACCCTAACCTAAATCCTCATAAATCCTCACTACACTTCACAAAACTCACCACTCCTTTCATTAAACCTGATCCTAAACCCCAATTGATCACTTGGAGTAAGGAAAGCTTGGATTTTGAGCAAGTGTGGATAGGTATAAATTTCTAACTGTTAAATAGGCCCTAATGATGTTGTGTTACATAGTAGTTTTTGTTTTAAACCATAAAGTTATTGTTTTTAGCAAAATGTTGTATTTTGGTATAGATTTGTGTCTCGGGTGAATCTGCTATAGAACCAGGCTTTTGTTTGAAAAGTTGCCATCACAGAGACCTAGTTTTGAGACCTAGAAGCTACCCTAAAACCCGAGACGATTCCCTTCATTCTTGGCCGCAATTTAATTGCTTCTGGCTGCAATTTGCGGCTAGACTGGTGAGTTAGGGTTTGTGTCTTGGTCTAAAGGCCACTGGGGTTGTTTTTAGGCTCGTGGAACTTGCAGCTTTCACTAATTCCTTGTATAGAAAAATCTGAGACCAGTTAGCTAGTTTTAGGCGTTTCGGCAACATGCGATGCGGATTATTCGATAATTGTTTAGGTGTTTTGTACGATGTGTAGCCGTAGGACTGGTCTAGGAAGTTGCTGCACGCGTTTAGCCCGCTAAGAGAGCACTCGGGAGCATATGTGAGTCGGTTTGTTGTTGCCGTTGTTTCCGTGCGTTATCGAAAGGTTTCAAATGTGCACTTGTTATGTTGTTGTTGTATGATTTTAGGATCGCAGGCAGGGACTTCGGACGCCACGAAGAAGGGGAAACAGGTGGTCGGATATACTTAGTTCGAGATCACCGGTGAGTAGATTTAACATCTACGGGGAAATCGCCCATATGCCGTTATGCGTCAGGGCTTGATAGGATATTGTAGCCGCATGTTTATATTCATATACATTGTTTGTGCATGTGCACCATGGTTGCATACCCCATTTCCTGTTGCATATGGATATAGTATTAATGAGACACAACACTGTTACTAACGGTTCATGTTGCACGAGCACTAAACTGTATGCCACACACACACCGTTAGTAATTGCCATTACACTCACACTATAGAATTACCATGGGTAATACATTGTTTAACTTACCTTATCATTGATGATCAGACATGATTCTTGTTCTACTGCGCACATGAATTACATTAGCATACCTACATACTTACGTACATACATACTTGCGTACACCCATACTTGCTATAGTTACATGTGCACCCTTTGATGATGTTGGACTTGATTTTGGAGAATTGGGAACCGCATGATATATTTTAAAACTGGATTCATTTAAAAGAGCAGTTTTCCCTCGATATGTTCATATTACGGTTTCAAGTTGCATATATCATATTGCATGGATTTACGCATTGAGATACGGATTTCATATGATTTATGGATTTGAGAACCGTGGTATTTTTTAAGAAGTATGCATTGTTATGAAAACCCGGTTCTCTTGTTATGATATTTCAGTGCGTCGACCATGCGTTTTCTCAGTTCTGAGAAGTGTGCTAGAAACCCGATTCGATAAGTTGGATGATCCGTTTGCGGCTTCATGGTGGACCCGATATCATACCACGGAGTGAGAATTGATGGTTGTGTAGTAGACAATGAGCCTAGCAGCGGGACTACTACTTACCGGTGATTGGTTAGACCTGGCGGTTATCCGGAGGATACCGACCAGTGTCGAGAGATGGATATGGGCCGACCCATATTGCCGGAGCTTGAGGGCCGATCCCGCAGACGGTGCCCGTGGGCCGATCCGGACCGACGGAGCCTGATATATGTGGTTTGCGTGTCGATGATGGGCACGAGTATTTCATGATGTTTTTGCGTGCCGATATAGGGTACTCAGGTTCCATGAGACTTACAGGATATGAGGGCCGGTTAGAGTGACGACGCCTGAGTTATTAGGATTTGCAGTGTCGTTGATGGGCACCGGGTTTTTCCATGATGATGACATGTTTTATCCCATACCCAGCATTCATTGATATGCATCGCTTCATATATTTGTAGTACCTGATAGAGTACCTTTCATGATTACAGCATATCCATATTAGTATATTGGTACTATCAGATTGTATGTTATAGGGTATCACAGTACATGCATACCTGCGATTACCTGTATATGTTACTTCTATTCACTAGTTGGCAATTCAACCCCGTTGTGCCACAGTGTTTTGCAGGTTGGCGCTCAGAGTAGTCGCGGCAGGCTGCTTTTTATCTCTATTTTGCGGATACCGCTACAGTTGGCTGTGAGTCGTTTTGCTATAGGTGGGTTGCGGTTATCCGACTTTATATTCATTGTACATCTTATTGTATCTGGTACTCTCTATCTACAATTTACGTATTGACTTAGAAACCAGTTGTGAGGACAATATTGTATATTTTATGACTTTGGGTGTCGAGCTCGTGTGAGTTGACTTTTATTATGCAGTTTTTACCTCTTATGCTATTTTCACTTTATACTGTTTGTTTCTTCGCTACGGCGTCGTATATATGCTTGTGGTGGTTGTTTCCGCCATTGGGCGCGATTTGCTCCCATTTGGGGATGCTCATTTATGTCATATGTTGCTTTACCTATATCTTATATTTGTACCCATTTCGGTGCTAGTTTTTACAAAGGAGATGCTGCCGAAATTTTTAAGAAAAATAATTTAAACTTTAAAGTTTTTTACTTGAGATTTCTGAATGTTTTTAACAAATATTTTTTTCACTTACTATTTTTGATGGTTTAGATTTCTGGATTTTGGCTTACTTAAATTGCGTTATGCCTATAGACGTCGCGTGATTTAAGTGCCGGTCGCGTCACTTGTGCCATGAGTTACATATCACACGGCAATTCAGAAAAGATTTTGCATGTGTTTTATTCAGTTTTAAGATTTTTCCAAGGATGCGTACTATATATGTAGTATAGTATTTGACAAGTGCATATTGGATTTCAGTAGTGGATTTCGAGATCGGTATCTCCATTGTAACTCTGATTATATGCGTGCAAATCCGATGATTTGCGTGACGCTTGACGGAGTTCGATTTTGAGTTCCATACTCGTTTTTAGGCGCACACGATGCGCTGTAGTATTTCTATATCTTCCGTGATTTCGGAGCCCCGTTGATTTGGTTTGATTATTGAAATGTTTTAGCATTTAGGGGTTTAAATTTAAATTCGGGGACCAAATTTATTTAAGGGGGGAAGTTTGTAACATTTCAGAAAATATAAAATATTATTTTTGGAATTTAATATTAAAATAATATATTTCGCGAAAACTACCCTATTTGCGAAATTAGGTTTTCATAAAATTGTATAAATATATACCAATATTTGTGAAATAATTAGAGATTAAATGATTTATTCATTTAAAAATATATTTATTTGATTCGGCATTTTTATAATTTATTATATGCAAGTTAAGATTAAACCCGATTAGTGCACTACTAATTGCGATTAAGCTAAATCAATGTTTCAACAGTTTTCTATTACTAGTGCACCATGACATGTTGTATTTAGTTACATGTTGTTTTAATTGTGTTTGGTGTTATTTGTGAGAGGGGAAAAGAAAAGAAAAAGAGAAAAGAAAGTGTATTATTGAGGAAAGAGAGAGGGGGGACCACTTGAGGCATGGCTTGCGAGTGAGGGTGAGAATAAGAAAGAGAAAGAAAGAGAGAGGGCAGCCACCATTTCATTCCTGCTTTGGTTTTCCTCATCATCTTCCTCCTCATCTCCCTCCACCTTCACCCCCAAGAATCATCTCCAAATCTTCATCAAAACCCTTCCACCACTTCATTAAAGTTGATCCCCACCTCATCCCCAACACTTTGGACCCAACAATGTTCGATTTTGGAGACTTTAGGACGCTAGGGTTTTTCTTGAGTTGCCCAAATAAGCTATATCTTCTTCCATTTAGTTTAGTTTTTGTTTCTTTGTATCTTAGTTTAGTTAGAAGTTTATTTGGTTAGGGTATGTGATGTTTGGAAAATTCAAGAGAAGGGTTGGGTGACTATGTGGACTTATAACCTGTAGTGGGTGTTTACTTAACCCTTAGTGGTGTTTTACTGCCCAAGACCATAGATTAGCACCAAGACACGAAGTTAGAATTTCCCGATATCGGGTATTTGACAGATTTTGAGTGTATATGGGAATCTGGATTGACCCGAGAAAACCATATTTTAAGTTGCCATTACAGAGATGTGTGCAGGTGATCTAGAAGCACCCCCTGAAACCCGAGCCCCTCCCCTCTTTACCTGGCCGCAAATTTATTCCTAGTGGCCGCAAATTGTGGCCACAAGATGATGGAATTGGTTGATTTTTGGTTTGTGGCTCCTATATCTTCAATTAGACCAACCCAGCATGCAAAATTACCTAGTTTGGCCTAGGGCGAAATCTGGGAGTGGTTTTCCTAGCTTGCTGTTTTTGTGTTTTGCTATTTTGAAACATGGTTTTAGTATTTGATATTGTATTAGGCCGTTGGATTTTTGTACGTCTACGACGAGGGTTGTTTGGTTGTTTTGCATGCGTAGGCTATAGTTTCTAACCTATAAGCGCACCGCGTGCTGTATTGGTTTTCCGGATTTGATGTTAATAGCGATTGCGATTGTGTACTTATTGTAGGTGCCATCGCATGGATTCCGAGACAACGGAGCATGGCGTCATCGACTTCGGCAAGCAAAGATCAAGATGAATAGATCTATATCTACAGGGGAGGTTGGGTGGATGTCGTATAGCACCCCCGCAAACTTTGATGGAAGCCGATATATAGAATATGGTTAGGGAAACCTAGATTAGAAAACTAGGGATATAGTTAAAAGGATAGTTAGAGATGATATGAGTGATTAAATATATATATTGAGATATGAGATGAAAGCTTTAGGGATATGAAAAGTGAATGTGAATCACGACTTATAGATATGTAGTTGCACTAGAATAAGTAATGAGTTTTAGAGTAGAATGACATTTGATGTATAAGGTAGAGTGTATATATAAAATTGACTTAATGTGATGAAAAGAATATACGATGTGATATGATGACTTGATTAATATGTCGGTATACAGATGCTAGTCGATATGAGATGATTGATACCTTTGCCGGTCCCCTGATATGAGATTGTTATGGATGTCACATGGGATATAGGTATATATATATATATATAATGTTGTGAATCATGAGTGATATACCGTACGAGACGTTAGATCTGTACCCTCATCATCATATATGTTGCTAGGATCCCTAATGATCTAATTCCACCGTATGATGATTTACTATACGTGATGAGTTTTATGATGATTGATCCGTACCCTTGACTAGAGGATGCCGTACAATGGATTATACCGTACACGAAGTTGTGAGGCTGGATGCCGATTGATAGATTTATCGACTCGGTTAACTTATAGATACGTATACCTTTAGCATTGGGCTTACGTTTTACTTTTGCTACATTCATGTCATTCTCATTGCATTACATATACCTGTGCTAGTACACTTACACTATTATCGATGATGCGTATGTTACACTTACACAGATTGGCTGGCTCACATATTTCATCATCGATAATTGCTATGTCAGTCACACAGTATAATTGCTACATCATGCTATTATATTGCTATGCTCACATTATGATGATATGCCCATGCTCACATCACTGTTCCATGTTGCATGATATATGGATATGCTTACATTTCAGTTATATGTCGCATACATCATGCTTTATGATTACACGCATTGAGATATGTTGTTTTCATGAGATTTCTGGATTTGAGAACCGTGGTTATTTCATAAGAAAGTGTGCATTGTTTTAAAAACCCGGTTTCTCTTGATATGATATTTCAGTACGTCCACCATGCGTTTTCTCGGTTCTGAGACGTGTGATATGTGAAACCCGATTCGAGAAGTTGGATGATCCATTTGCGGGTTCAAGGTGGACCCGGTATGGTACCCCAGGGCGAGAGAGATTTCGTAGGGATGACGATGAGCCTGGCAGAGAGAATACTACCTACCGGTGATCGGTTGGACCTGGTGGTTATCCGGAGGCAAGAGATGGATATGGGCTGACCCGTTCTGCCGGAGCCCGAGGGCCAATCCCGCAGACGGAGCCCGTGGGCCGATCTGGACTGACGGAGCGCGAGAGATATGAGGATTTACTTGTCGATGCTGGACACGGGTTTCATGATGTTTCGAGTGTCGGTGTTGGACACTCAGGTTCCATGATTTTGATGTGTCATGGACGGACACACGTTGATTTATATCCTTATATTTACAAGCATATGCTTTTATGATATTTACATGCATGATATTGTTGTGTCATTAGTTGACACGTGGATGAGATCCACATGGATATAGGCATTGAATATATAGTTGGATGATATCCACAGGCATATAGGAATTGACTATAATGTTCGCACATATGCAGATACGGTCCCCCTAGATATCATAGTATTACCTTTATGATATAGTTAACCTAGGAAATCATTATTTTATTCGATTTCTACCTGATGATGTTATCTACTCACGAGTTAGAAACTCACCCCGTTGTCCCACAGTTCTTGTTGGTTGACCACAAGGATCAGTAGCGGCATCGCTGGCACACAGCTGCATTCGGGTGTTTTGCTTTTGATAGGTGGTACATGTTGGATCGTGCCACTATTGTATCTAGTCAACTCCATCAATCAAAACTAGTATTTGTATATATAGTAAGACTTAGCAAGACTTGTAGTTGCGAGATTTAGAGCGATGGGGTTTATGTTCGCTACATGTGGTTGGATGTCTTGCTTTACATTTCCTTTTGTGTTGATCTTCAACGTTGGGCGTCGTATACATATATACTGTCTTGCGTGGTTGTGATTCCGCCGATTGGCGAAGAGCTAGCTCCCGCTTGGGGATGCCTTTATCATTATTATGTATATGTTGTTTTAGATCAAAATATACTAAGGTAGTGCTGCCAAAATTTTTAAAAGACGAAACATGTTTTTCAACTAATAAATTCCACTTGCATTTTTCATGTCCCACTATTTATGCACTCAAGAAAACCTTTGATTTCGTCATACCTTTATTTCAAAACTTCACTTCTTTTATTTTCCTAAAAAGGTTTAGATTTCTGGGCTTCGGCTTACTTAATTTATGTTACGCCTTTAGACGTGGCGTGATTTAAGTGCCGATCACGAGCTAATATTTCGGGTCGTGACATAAGATCATATCTGATTGAATCTGATACAATTTCATATCAATCCTCTAACGGGTTAACCCATAAGCATGTCAGCGACACTAGCTGTACATAACGGCTACCCAGCTATTGGTTAAAAGATAGGTCGATAAGAAAACTCATCTGAATCGATGACAATTAACATATAGTACAGTCTCTTTGTCAAAGAGTGTTGTATACCATGTCTAGGGGTGGAAACTGTCAGACCCCTAATAACCAACAAGTCGTGCAAATATCGAACTCATAACCGTTTGACATACAACTGATAATACTTATCATTTTATCTCAACCACTCCGGCCAGGGATTTCAGGCTATAGTTATTTCATGCACAGCGCGACATCAACCTCTTATACCAGGAGAGACAAATCCCCTCTTGATCGCTTACTGTCACCATGTGTTTTGAGACTATACCCAACTAAAACTGTATGTACGGCTCTTTAAAGCCGTAGTTGGATAGTAATCAAAGTATAGTGGGACCACACACAAGACATTATGGCGATCTCAAGTCAAAACAAAACCCTGTACCATTATTACCAAAGAACTGCTATCTGCCAATAGGTATAATACCATCTAGGAGTTCTCAGTGAGTCCGTTAAGTGTACTCATTCTCCAATGAGCACATGTATACAATCTTTGGTGTCAAACACCAATAGCTGTGGGGCCAGCAATCTTCCCGATCGGGGTCAAGAAACGTATACACTAGTCTACTTTGGAGTACCGATGCTCTGTCTCGACACTCCGACGACTAGGAAGATTCAAAGATTTTCTTATGGACTACCTGTAAGTCGATGTATAACACCCTACGACTTGCGGGGAGGCGGAAATATGAAAAACGATCTTGTTCTTTGCTTAAACATCGACTAACCGAAGAATCTTTGCTAAACTATAACTAACAACTATCATAGAAGTTAACAACTACTATGAAAAGTGATTATACCTAATGAACCGTGTCCTTCGCCTTTTCGTTCTCCACCTCCTCCTCGGCCTTCTCCAAGTAGTAGACAATCCACCCGAGAGCTTTACTTCAAGTTTCACCTCAAACTAGAGGTAACTAGGTTTCTTAAAGTGCTAATCTAAGTAACCTAGGTGATATAGAGAAGGGTTATGGATTAAGTAGTCTAATCTAATCCTTGATCTCAACACATGAGAGGGGAGGATTAGGGTTTGAAGAGAGAGAGAAAGTGAGCATGAGAATGAGATGAGATAATGATCAATCATAATATATATCAAGCATTATCATTTATCCAATAAAAGAAAACAAAGGATGAATAATCATGCTTTATAAATACAAGAGGGTGATTCATCTCCATGAGTCATTAAGCATTTATGATGCATTAATGACATGGATGAATCACTCATACGACTCACTAATTTCATTTAATGCATATGCCACCTTAACCCCCAAGTCACCATCTTCTAGAAGCATCTCGCGTAATTACGAGAACGCCCCTCCTATCCGTGAAAATACGGAAAAACTTTAGACTGTATAAATCCAATAACCGGATACTAGAAACTGGCTTAAACCAAAGCCAACTAGTAAAAACTGTCCGAAAGTCATACGTGCGTAAACGCACGTATGCGTCCGAAACCTTGTCGTAAAACCATACGACCTCTATATCGTTTCGCCTGGAGTAGGGAAACTCTCTGTGTGGCACTCTAGAGACTCGACTACTACACTGGTAGTAGGTTTAACCACAGACCGCAAGCGGCACTAGCTGTACGTAACGGTCCACAGGTAGATGTCGATAAGTAGGTCGATGAGGAAACCCATCCGAACTCCTACTGAGTCTGATGTGACAATCTCCGTACAGTCCGGTCTGTTCATCTAAGACTATCGCATATCGGGCCTAGGGGCGGCAAGCGTCAGTCCCCTAATAGCGGTATAAGTCGTGTCGGAGTGAAGCCCATTACACCCTGAGAAACTACTGGAACCTACCAGTAAATTTCGCTTGCCCTGGCCAGGGACTTTGCGTAATGGCTCTCTGACACAGCGCGATATCAACTCCCAATATCGGGAGAGACGAATCCTGTCTAACCGCCACTGCCTCCAAGTGCTCGGGACTGCACCCAACTGCTACCTGTTTGCACGACTCTGATTAGCCGTGGTAGGGTAGCAATCTAAGAACAGTGGAACACACTCGAGGCGAAGTAGCAGTGTCAAGTCTGCGGACTATGCTGTACTCATGTCACCTGGGAACCGTTAACTGACGACTGGTATAAAACCCAACCAACAGTTCCCTGTGAGTACTGTCCGGTGTACCCGTAACCTAACGAGCACCTGCATACTATCTCCAGTACGACGTACTGACGGCTGTGGGACAGACCATCTCCCCAACTGGGATGAGAAGCGTACACACTAGTCTACTCCGGAGTACTGATGCCCTGTCTTGATAATCCTACGACTAGGGACCTGAATAAGGATGTGCTTGTAGACTACCCAGCCCCCACTAGTGTGACTGCCATCACAACGCTGGTAGTCAAGCAAGATCCTAAGAGCTCTATCAATACGTATACTCACATATTATGATAGAAAAACCAAGTAGCATACTACCATGTTTAGCAAAACTGTTATATACATGTGAATATCCCAAGCTTCCATTAAGTAATATACAAACTAGTATGATACAGTAATGGCCTTCTAGGGCATAAACACTAACACTACCCAGACCCCACTAGTATGGTCTCATTATAATCATGGTATTCAACATGTATTAGCGATACGTAATAGCAAGTAAAACATATACACATGATGATAAAGAAAACCATATAGCATACTATCCTCTCAAGTAAGAATGTTCTATCTATATAAATCCATGTACAATTACAGTAATTACCTTCGGGGTACGTATATCTAACAAAAATAACCTCACCAACTGTACCATAAATGAAAGCCATGGTCTCAATCTTAGTTCTGCACTTAATCCATAAAAATAAATAGGCTGCCCTGAAAACTAAATAAATAGGCCTGACCAATTGTTTCTCAATACCCTTTCTCATATCTCCCTCTCTATCTCTATCAGCTCGATGAGTTTTCTTTTTTCTTATAACATTCACAATAGTCAAGATCAATCGCTTTTGGCGAGCAAGTAGCGACTACTCGCCACGAAAATACTTTAGAACTAATAATAGACTATAGTGATCACGATGATAGCAAACACGGCATAAAAATACTTATTTCAGGTTTCGGCTGAAACCTGATTGTATGGTTGGTTTCGTATCGGTCTACATCGAAACCAATACAAAATGATCACGTATCGGTTGTTTTGGACAAAACATCGAACCTTGATGCCGAGTTAGTATGAAATTCGAAGCCAAGGAATGTTGATTACGTAAGGGGATCTATCGTACACGTCCTTTTTTTCTCTCCAGAATTAGCCACTACAGGAACATCAGAACCTTTTTATCACTGAGTGTACATGGTAAAGAAGAAGAGGCGTTTGAGAATTACGGATGGGTATATAAGTGGATTTTGCAATGACACAGTTACTGTTGGTTATAGTGCCCTCAAGTCAATTATTGGATCGCAGGAACGTGATTGCAATGATTGAGGGAAACCTATGCCGGTAGAACAGTCTTACTCAAGATGATAGTATGCTATCTGGTTTGTCTTTATCTGTAAGTGCACGGTGGCGCGCCGGCCGTCAATCCGACGTCGGAATGCGGAAGCGATGCTTTTCTTTAAACTTTAAAACCGGCACCACCGCGCACTAAAATCCCGGATCGGGCCATCAACCTAACTACTAGCTAACTACAAGATGGGAAGAGAGATATACCGAGTGATCCGTGTCCTCCGGTCTTCTCGCCGTCGTCCCGATCTCCCGCAGAATCTCCGGTCTTCACCTCCTCGCCGGAAGTGCACCACATCGCCGGCTTCTTTTACGGGCTCCCACCTCTGGTCCGAGGCAACTCGGGCACGAGGTTGGCGAGTCGACGTGCCCAAGATTTGCTGTAGAATGTGTAGTGCTCTTTAGTCTCTATTGGGGTTGAGGGAGTTGCTATATGGTGGAGGAAATGATATGAGTTTATGGAGATGGAACTTGTAGGATTTTACCAAGCCAAAAGAACAAAAATCCCCTCACAAAAATATGGGACAGCCCCTTCCCTCTATGGCCGGCCATGCTTGGTGTTGGGTGAGAATGGAGTGAAGTGAGGAATAATACCAAGGGATAAGAATAATGCAAGGTAGAGTGTAAAAGGGAAAAAGGCAAGTCTCACATCAATCACCATAACCCTTCGTCATCATCAAGCATGAAAACAAAGTAAAACCAACACTCCACCACAACCATCATGATACCACAAGTCAAGCCATCATGGTCAAAAGAAGTCAATGGAGGCTAAACCATCATGAACAACAATATGCAAAAACAACCTTCCAAAATGCTTATTTGCACAAATGCAAATAAGCCCTCCTCCACCAATCTTCGGCCAATGAAAGATACAAAGAAATATGGCCGAAACGGAAAGCAAACTGGCAACTCCAAAAAACTGATCCCGTAATAAATTACGGGAAAACCCCGCTACTGTATATACATACCCGCATTTGTATTCCGACCGAAATACAAATGCAATGAGAAAAAATCTACACTGTACTATACAAGGATCCGGCTTAAACCAAAGCCGGCCAGTATTATCCGTCCGATCATGATCCGTGCAATACCGCACGTACCTGATCGAACCCTGCCATATCTCCATACGGCCTCTACAGCGTTTCACCCGAAAC
Source organism: Agapanthus africanus (assembly GCA_030015575.1). Classification (NCBI taxonomy): domain Eukaryota; kingdom Viridiplantae; phylum Streptophyta; class Magnoliopsida; order Asparagales; family Amaryllidaceae; genus Agapanthus; species Agapanthus africanus. The sequence goes on along the minus strand of CM057344.1, from coordinate 308,964,768 downwards.
TTGAGCAACTGGTCTGTGGGGGACTCTAAAGAATCGTCAATACTATGGCTGTGGATTTAACCACTAGCACGTCAGAGGTATTAGCCATACGTGACGGGCCACCAGCTACTGACCAAAAGGGACGTCTGTGAGTGAACTCATCCTGACACTCTACTGAGCTTGTCAGCGGCAATATCCGTACAGTCCGGTCCGTTCGTCTATGAGCATCGCATGGCGGGCCTAGGGGGTTGGTAAAAGTCAGACCCCCAAAAGCGGTATAAGTCATGTCGGAGTGTAGCCCAGAACACCCTGAGATACTTGTTCATAACATAATATTGCATTTTATATCCCCCATTCCTATGCATTTAAGAATGAAAACAGGTGCTTTTGACCCATGTCTGCTACATGTTACAGGCCGCAGGTTCTTGGAGCAAAAACAGTGAAAAACATAAAAGACGACACAAAAGAAGGATTTTTGACCAACAAATAGGAGGATCTTAATAAACCCTCGACGAAGAACAGTTCACAGTCAACAAGGCAACGCAAGGTCCAAATTGTCAAGGCAAACGGTTAAAAATCCATTGCAAAGTGTTCACTGAAGATCTGGAATCACTGTAGAAGCCCAAATGGAGAAAAGACTAAAGAAATGAAAAGCCCAGAGAAACCTAAAGAAGCCCAGAAAAAAGTATCAGGAGACCTCACTAAAGGGCCGCGGAACCGCGGCCCAAGCCCTCCCTTGCCGCTGTTCCGCGGCCGTATAATGCCTGTTCTTAGATTAAATTTTACCATATTGTTGTGGCGGCTCTGAAAAGATTTTCTGGGGGTATATTTGTAATTTTAGACATGCGGAGCAATTGTAAACCTAGGGTTTCTATGTCCTATAAATAGAACCCAAACCCTTGTATTTTCTTATGCCTCTATTCATGAATAAAATTTTGTTTTCTTGAAGTTAGAGCGCATCAATCGTAAGTAGGTTATTTTTCTTGCCCTAGTTATAGTTTTTTTATATCTGCCCTAGGTAAATTATTTTCTTTCCTTAGTTTAATTTAGTTTAGAATTTTATTAACTTGCAATAGATATTTCTTTTCTTTAATAAAAACAAAACAAAAATTATGTCTCTCTTTATTTCCCCAATGAGCGAGTAGTTTCCTCGCTTGTTAGGGTTAGGAAAAGGGAAGGATTTGAGAGATGAAGATCTCTCATCTCTTTTCTTTGCCAATCTTTTATGAACATTAGAACTCCATGCATACCTTCTTATTCCGCTCCCTACGGCACTCTACCCTCTAGGTAACGGTGATCTGTAGTCTAAAGGCCCGGATTTTAAGGTTTTCCATTGAGGTTAGGGTAAAGATTAAGAAAGGAAGGACAAGGATCTAGAGGAAGAATCAATCTTCCCAATCATCCTAATCCCTTTGTTAAGATTTACCATAACACTAATATGATATCTTTAATTAAAGGCAATGGAAAGAGATGTAGATCTTTGTTTACCACATTTTCCCTAAACCTAATCCTAGCAAGTTTCTAGTCCTAGTATCACACAACTTCAATTTTTAGGTTTATTTATAAGACCAAACATCATTTGGAATTAACTCGTAAGAACTTAAAGGAGATTTACAACATCCCTGTGGACCGACCCGTATTCACCGGCTAGCTTCATGCGACGCCGTTCTTGATTGCGGTAAATATTTTTTGATCGATAAAACCACTCTAAATCAAATGGCGCCGTTGCCGGGGATGGCGTAAAATTTTCTTTTTGTAATTTCGGGTTAATATAAAATATAAAAAATCTGAAAAATCTGAAAAAAAATCAAAAATAATATTCTATAATCTTTTATTGTTTGAAGGGTTTTTTTTGTGAATCTTTGCAGGTTTGACGGATCTGAAACAACACAGAAGGCAAAAAAGAAAAAGATATATCAAAGCAGGAGGAGCTTGAGAGTACAGAGCAGCTGAGAAAATTTGGACACCTGAAGCCTCCATTACGCCGCGACCTCGCCGCATTACCCCTGTCAAAACCGCGATTCCGCGATCATCTGCGGAGTTCTCTGCGCAATTTTTGCACTGTTTGTTTTCTCATTCTTCCCTCTGCAAATCCCCATATATCTTTTGCCAAATTTTCTGCAGGATTCTTTGCGCTAAAAATCTTCTTCCCCCTTCGAATAATTGATTTTCTGCACGATTCTTTGAGCCGTGCTAAATAGCAAATTGATTGCAAGTGATTTATTGCTTTTCATATTTTAATCTGACTTTAAGGGGCTATTGACCAATTCAGATTGGGTGGGGATTTCATCACCCTTCCCAGGACCCCAGAAATCACTTAAAGCATTTGCATTGACCACTCTTAATTAAAAAATATTAGACTCAGCCCTAAGGACGTCGCGCTCAATAGGACAGAGGACTAGTATAGGCATCGGCCGTTTATCCTAACCTGACTTTGCGGTGCCTAGGTAAGTGTGTCAAGGCTAGTGCTTTTTAGTTAGGCCCACAGTGTGGTTCCTTCCCACTTACCTGGCACTTACCTGGCCGCAATTGGCGGTGAAGAGGCGGTTTGAGGTCCTATCTCTAGCCCTTTGGAACAGTTAGGAGCTGTCTAGCTGAACTAGGTGACCCTAGATCTAGGCCTGATTGTGCATGTGTGGTTAATTGTATTTGTGCCACAAGTCTCTTTTTGCAAAAGCTCACTTAAAAAGAAAAAGGAAAAATCTTTTTAAAACTTGCAACTTGTTGCTAAAGAATCTTTGCACTCACTTACACCACTTCTTCTCATTGACGTTTTCTTACCTCCACATTCTGTCTTTCAGCTTTCGACTACACTAACCCTTTTAGTGTATGTCCGGTTGGACTAGGGACACTAGCGCCCGATTAGTCCGTGTTTCGTTGGAACCGACCAACGAACCTTTCGACTCCGAAGTCGAAATCCTGTCCACTTCTTCACTTTCACCATCACATTCTTCTTCCGAAGGTATGTCGGGATACAATCCTAACAACACCTTACCGATTGGAATGATTCCACCTCCGTTAGGTGCGAATAACCTGAATCACCCGCCTGTTGAAGCGCCCGCACGAGTCGCGCTCCAGGATCTCTTCTACCCTGTCCGCACTTCTTTACCTACCTGTCTTTCACCACCACCGGCCAATAGGGGCAATTTTGAGATCAAACCCCACTTCATCAATATGCTGCCTAAGTTTCATGGTTTGGAATCCGAAGATGCATATATCTTTATCAATAAATTCCAAAACGTTTGCGCTATGAAGAAAATGACCCAATTAAGTGATGACGCTATAAGGCTAAGGGTCATTCCTTTCACCTTATGTGACCTAGCCGAGAAGTGGCTATACAGCACCGCATCACATTCAATTAGAAATTGGGACGAGTTTGTGAAAACTTTTCTTAAAAAGTTCTATCCTCATCACAAAACTGCTAGAATCCGTAATGAGATTATACAATTTTCACAGCTTCCTTCCGAACCATTTTGGAAATGTTTTGAAAGATTCAAAGACCTACTCGTTCAATGCCCTCACCATGGGATCGAAAGTTGGCAACTTTGCCAAACATTATACGAGGGATTGAACCCGGCAACGAAGCAGTTGCTAGAAACCATTTGTCAAGGCCACTTTCTATCCAAGTCTAGTGAGGAAGCGTGGCAGTTTCTAGAGGATCTTAGTGAACAAACAATTCAGTGGGAGAGCACCAAGACCACATCATCATCTTCTTCTATTGGTCAACTTAGGGCAGGCATACATCAAGTAGAGATGTCGATTGCTATGAAGGCCGACATGGCCGCTCTTACAAAAAAGCTAGGAGCGCTTGAGACCAAAATCTCAGCACCTTCTCCTGCCCCTGCTGTACCTCCACGAACTGTTTGTGCTTGTTGTTCGGATCCATCACATCTCACAGAAGAATGTCCTTACACTGCATCTACTCAAGGATAGGATCAAGTCAATGCTGCCTTTCAGCAACGACAAAGAAACGATCCATATTCTTCAACATACAATCCGAGATGGAAGAGCCACCCAAATTTTGCTTGGAACCAAAATCAACAATTCCAAGGAAATAACAATTTTCTAAGGCCTCCTCCTCCACAACAACAAGCACCTCCACAAACTTAATTTCAACAACATTTTCAACAGCAACCTTACCCTAATCAAGTGAACAATTTTGTGCCTAACACTTCTTACCCACCAAACAATTTTGTTCAACCTAATAATGACAAGGTTAGCTCGCTCGAAAGAAGTCTAGAGGCTTTCCTAAAGCAATCTACACAATCTACAGCAAGATTAGAGACTTCTATTCAATCTTTGGTGCAAAATAGTGCCTCACACGATCAAAGCACAAATTGCATAACTCAATGCTGCGTTGAAAGAGCGAGAGAAAGGAAAGCTTCCGTCTCAACCACTTCCAAATCCCGGTCACGCACATGTTTCATATGAACAGCAGAATCATAACGTGAATGCTGTGACCACGTTGAGATCCGGAAAAGTGTTGCAAAACAATGTGGGTATTAACCATAACACCCTTGCCGGTGGTCCTTCTTCATCTTCTTCACCTTCTTCTTCTTCTTCTTCTTCTTTGTCGTTAGAGCCTATTCTCCACGCTCCAAACGGCTCTACTTCTTCTAGCTCGAACGGACCCTCTTGTCACAACACGAACACATCTACACGGGGTTCCGTTCCAACTCAACAATCTGATCCGCAAAAATTGGACTCAATGATTATTCAAAATGTTCCTTTTCCAAATCGGTTGAGATCCAATAAACCAACTCCACAGATGGAGAAGATTGTAGAGTTGTTCAAACAGGTTAGCATAAATATCCCTCTTTTGGATGCAATCGAACAAGTTCCTTCATATGCAAAATTTTTAAAGGACTTATGGACCAAAAAGAGGAAGTCACAAGTACCAAAGAAAGTTTTCGTAGCTAGTGCTGTTAGTGATGCTCTTGTCAATTCTTTACCCCCAAAGCACAAGGACCCCGGTTGTCCTACTATTTCGATCACAATTGGGGACAAGAACATCAATAGAGCACTACTAGATCATGGTGCTATTGTTAATTTGCTACCTTATTCGGTGTACGAACAATTACGCATTCGAGAGCTTAAGCCCACTCATTGCACTCTCCAAATGGCCGACCGATCAATCACCCATCCTACGGGAGAGTTGGAGGATGTGTTAATTAGAGTAGGGGATTTCATTTTCCCCGTTGACTTTATTGTTATGGATACACAACCTGTTGCTAACAACCGGAGTCAAATTCCGGTGATACTTGGTCGACCATTCCTCGCGACTTCTAACGCGGTAATCAACTGTCGTAACGGTTCAATGAATCTATCTTTTGGCAATATGACAGTTGAGCTCAATATTTTCAAGTTAGGAAGTCAGCCTTGCGAGCCTAATTCTAGCGTACTTGATGTTTGCTCGATCAATGAGATCGCGGAGGACGACTGTGAGTTCGAAAATTTTATGTTTGATCACAGCAATGTTGACGCCACTAGTACGTTCCTCCTAGAATCCGACACAGCTTTCACGACGGACAAAGATTATAAGTGTTTCACCTTTGTAGATGATTTTGAAGACTCTCCACCCGAGTTTGAGTCTTTTGCTTTTTCGGATGAGTTAGTTGAACCATCCGACTCGGTAGCGTACACTCGATTCGAACCTTTAATGGAATCCTTCGAGTTTGAAACAGTTACCCCATTGTTACCATCTATTATTTCACAACCTAAACTCGAACTAAAGCTTTTGCCGTCGCACCTAAAATATGCTTATCTAGGTGAGAATGAGACCTTGCCCATTATCATATCTGCTTCTCTAGCTATTGAGCAAGAGAAGGCCCTTTTAATGGTCTTACATAATAATCGGCAAGCTTTCGGCTGGTCTATGGCGGACATCAAGGGGATTAGTCCCCTCATAGTCGAACATCATATACACTTGATGGATGATGCCAGCCGGTAAGGGATCCACAAAGACGCCTCAACCCTATTATGAAAGAGGCGGTCAAGAAGGAGATTGTTAAGTGTCTTGATAGCGGTATCATTTACCCTATCACGGATAGCCAATGGGTTAGCCCCATTCATGTCGTGCCAAAGAAATCGGGCATCACGGTCATTACCAATGAGGCAAATGAGTTAATTCCTACTCGCACCCAAACTGGGTGGCGAGTTTGTATCGACTACCGAAAACTCAATGCCGCGATAAGGAAGGACCACTTTCCTTTGCCTTTCATTGACCAAATGCTAGAACGATTGGCGGGGCACGAGTTCTACTGCTTTTTAGATGGCTATTCCGGTTATAACCAATTCCCCATAGCCAAAGAAGATCAAGACAAGACCACATTTACTTGTCCCTTTGGCACTTTTGCTTATCGTCGCATGCCCTTTGGGTTATGCAATGCACCCGCTACATATCAGCGGTGTATGATGGGGATCTTTTCAGACATGGTGGAGAAGTTTTTGGAAATATTTATGGATGATTTCTCCATTTTTGGTGACTCCTTCGACGAGTGTTTACGACATCTTGACGCAGTTCTTACCCGCTGTAGGGAAAAGAACCTAACTTTGAATTGGGAGAAATGCCACTTTATTGTACGAGAAGGAATTGTCTTAGGACATGTCATCTCGCAAAACGGCATAGAGGTTGATAGAGCTAAAATTGAAGTCATTTTTAATATTCCTCCTCCTAAATGCGTCAAAGATATCCGAGCTTTCCTTGGCCATGCCGGTTTTTATAGACGGTTCATCAAGGATTTTAGCAAGATTGCTAGACCCTTGACTCTCTTATTGGCCAAGGATACTACATTTGTTTTCGACTCAACTTGCATGGAAGCGTTCGAGTCATTGAAACACTCTCTCATTTCTGCGCCAATTCTTTCATCTCCAGACTGGACGCACCCTTTTGAAATTATGTGCGACGCATCAGATTTTGCCATTGGTGCTGTTCTTGGACAGCACATTAACAAGATGCCGCACGAAATTTACTACGCTAGCCGAACATTAAATGAGGCCCAACTAAACTACACAACTACAGAAAAAGAGTTTTTAGCGGTTGTGTTTGCACTTGAAAAATTTCGGCCTTATTTAATCGGCTCTCCAGTTATTGTGTACACGGACCATTCAGCTCTTCGCCACCCTTTTGCGAAGAAGGATGCTAAATTGAGGCTAATACGTTGGATCCTTTTGTTGCAAGAATTTGACCTTGTCATAAGGGACAAAAAGGGATGTGAAAACGTAGTGGCCGATCACCTTTCACGACTTCCCTCTTCGCCTACACTTGAGCTTCCAATCACTGATGTTTTTCCCGATGAGCAACTCTTGACCGTTTTTTGTGAACCATGGTTCGCTGATATTGTAAACTACTTAGCCACCGGCTTGATACCTAAAGGTTGGTCGAAACATGATAAACTTCGCTTCTTGTCCCAAGTAAAGCATTTTTACTGGGATGAACCTTATCTTTTTAAATACTGTTCCGACCAAATCATTCGTCGGTGTGTACCTGAAAATGAGGTTAAGAGTGTGCTGTCTTTTTGCCACGATCAAGCATGTGGCGGGCACTTTGGCCCAAAGAAGACAGCCGAGAAAGTTTTGCAGTGTGGTTTCTATTGTCCACGACTCTTCAAAGATGCATACGAATACTGCAAGACTTGCTCCCGGTGCCAACACTTGGGCCGGATATCGCGGAGAAACGAAATGCCGCTCCAACCAATTTTGGTTGTAGATATTTTTGATGTTTGGGGTATAGACTTCATGGGACCATTTCCTAACTCTTTTGGAAATGTGCATATTCTTTTGGCTGTTGACTATGCTTCAAAGTGGGTCGAGGCTGTGTCTAGTCGAACGAATGACAACAAAGTTGTTGTTCGATTTCTTAAGGAACACATCTTTTCTCGATTTGGGCACCCTCGCGCAATAATAAGTGATAATGGTTATCACTTTTGCAATAGGACTTTTGAGTCCTTAATGCGCAAATACTCTATCACCCATAAGCTGTCAACGCCATACCATCCCCAAACATGTGGGCAAGCCTAGGTCTCGAATCGGCAAATCAAGCAAATCTTGGAGAAAACGGTTTCTAAAAACCGTAAAATTGGTCACTAAAATTGATCGATGCATTATGGGCTTTCCGTACTGCATACAAGACCGATCTTGGCATGTCTCCATACCGGCTTGTTTACGGGAAGGCTTACCACCTCCCAGTAGAAATTGAGCACAAGGCATTTTGGGCTATCAAAGAGCTGAATCTATCTTTAGGAGATACGGGCAGCAACCGAAAGCTGCAGTTAAATGAACTAGAAGAGCTGCGGGATGAGGCATATGATAATGCCGTGATTGCCAAGAACCGAGCTAAGGTGTTCCACGATAAAAACCTTTTGCGAAAGACATTTAAACCTGGTCAACAGGTTTTACTCTATGATACTCGGTTACATTATCACCCCGGCAAGCTCCGTTCTAGATGGAGGGGACCTTTTGTAGTCCGCACCGTTTATCCGCACGGCGCGGTTGATCTTAAAAATCTGGAGGACGGTACGCTATTCAAAGTAAATAGGCATCGATTGAAACCGTTCCTCACAGCGGACCCCTCGGAGGAGCTCCTGCTTTTGCAGGAGCCGATCTACACTGATTAATTTTCCTCCACTTTCACCCCAAAATTTCCATTTTTTCCAACACAATATTTAAAATAAGTTTGGGGTTGTGTAATTTGTAAATATATAATACCAAAAAATTTTGAAAAAATAAAAAAAAATAAAAATATTTTTGGACCTAATTGAAAATTTTCAGAATAACTGACTTTTTTTACAAATAAAACCCTCATTTTTGAGGGTGTTTTCTACAAATAACCATCTCTCCCTCTATTTAAAGAGAACCGAGCCCCCCCTGCGCTAACCCTAAATCTTTCATCTTCATAAAACCCTAGCCGCCGCCGCCTGTCCCTTACAGAAAAATTTCGTATCACAGCCGCCAGACCGCCGCGGTTCCGCCCCGTTAGCAGCCTAGTGCCGCCTTTCCGCCGTGCCTCTGGGTCTTCACCCCCTGAAACTTCAGGGGAAGTACTTTCTATCGATTTCCTCTCTGTTTCTTACATATTTCTTTCTGTAAAATCTATATGGCGCATAAAATGCAATTTGAGAGGGATTTTCCCTAGTTTTCACGCACGAATTGTACGGTAGCTATTTTGCACATGAAATAGAGCAGAGGGGCTGGAATTTCTTGACCTACAATCACCCCTCTGCGTTTGCTCTACCTGAACTAGTTACCTTCTTTTATGAATCCATGGAGGATAATAGTCTAGACGACATAAGCTACATTCAATTAAATTGGGGAGATCGCGTAATTCACATTGATAGGGATATGATCCATGAGGTCACACTCATACCTCGTATGCCCGCACACGACCACCCCCTACACTTTGAGGATTACATGCCCTTGATGGGCAATGACTGCGCGAGTGATCCGCGTAAGGGTATCCAAGCACGGACCCTTTTCGCGAACGTTTTTACTGTGTGCCGGTGGGCACAAAACAACATCTTTGGCAGCTCGCACAACACGACTTTTTTCACCCCCTCATTACATGTCGTACACACACTAATGACAAAAAATCCACGGTTCGACATGTGCACTGTATTGCTCCATTCTATAGGTGCGGGGAAATGGGGTACCATCTATACATGTCCCATGCTAGTCACCCAACTCTGCCGTTATTTCCTTCCCATCGAGGAATTTGATTCATACATGATGGGAGGAGTTCCGGTTCGACCACTCGTTGAGGGCGTTACTTCGTCCTACTCTAGACTTACTGATATTTAGTCACGAACCAAACCGGCAGAGAATATCCCCGCTCACACCCCTAGCTCTAGCTCGACATCGAGCGAGGAAGAACTGACCCCTCAAGAGCATGCACGATTGATGCGGAGAACGGTAAGGAGAATTGATTCTTTGAGGGACGAGTTTCGGGCGACAGCATGAGTTCACGACCGTCGGCTGACGGAGATTGAGAGGGGTATTCAAACCCTATTGGCTAGAGGGGAACGATCACGTTCACGCTCACGAGCGCGACGTGGGGCAGGGCAGTCAGGGCACTGCTTTGCTCAAGTTTGGGGGAGATGGTAGTGTATATAGTTATCTTTTGCATTGCATATTTTCATTTTGTATATATTTTTCTTTTCCTTTTGCATATTTAATTTCTGCATTGCATCTTTATATAAAAAATCAAAAAAATTTGAAAAATTTTGAAAAATCAAAAAAAAAATAGAAAATGAAAAACCATAAAAATTGAAAATTTTCAAAAAATTATAAAAATTAATGTATTCAATTCTGGTTAATTGACTTGAGTTTGATAAATAGGTTAACTGGCTAGGAAAAACTAGATCTTAGACTTAGCAAATTAAAAACCCTAAAAATAACCTTCCTTAGAGTTTAACGGTAGAAAATATATGTCTTTGTAGATTATTTAGAAATAGGCAAATTTTGGGTTCACTTCTTGGGCTAAGTCGAAACGAAGGAAAAGTATTAAAACTTTTATTAGAGTATAACTTTGAAACATAATTCCTAGCTTAAGTCTAGATTCAGAAAACGTATACCCTACAAAATGCACAATCACGCACCTTGAAACTTAGATTAGTAGAAGAGACCTTGAAATGCACTTGTCTAAAGTCCTTAGTACAATGAAAATAAAAGAAAAAAAAAGTGAATAAAGAAAAAAATGGACACTGGTTTTTGTGATTACTTGAGGCTGTAAAAATAGAAAAATATTTAGCGAGGGTGCTTCATCACCTAGTGCCTTAGACCAACTGGTTTGGGAGTCACTGCTAAAAGCCTTGGGTGTTGCAAAACTAGGAAGTACGCTTTAAAGTACTAACGCATATTGTAATCGGTTGTTGGTACCTCAAGAAGTATTAACGGTCGCATGAAGGATGTGTAAGCGAAATTCAAGTAAAAATTCATCAAATAATAAGTGCTTTGGAAAATGGACGACAGTATGATTGCTTGATTTGAATTTCCAAGTGTAGGGGTGATATTTACACACACGTGGGGATATGTGATTAGAGTTTAGATAAGAGAAAGGAGTGAAGAATAGAACTTGTATCTTAAGTAAAGTTGATAGAAATTCCTAAGTGGAGATGGAACTTTAGAAGGAAAACTTAAGAGATGCCGAAAGCTAAGTAATTCCATAGAACATATATAATCTTAAGTTAAATGATAAGAAAAGTGTGAAGAGTATGGGTGGATAATTTGCGGGTCAACGATAATAGAATTCCTTGTTAGAAGACCTAATTGGAAAACAAAAGTCGAAAAGCCGAATTGATAGAATTTTGTGGGTGTAATGCGCTGAAAACCCTCAGGAGACAACACTCCTCCTACTAGGGACACCTAGAGGCTTAACGGCTTGTTGCACGTGCTCAGTGCAATCGCGTTTCCCTGCGAAAGTGCGGCTATGTTAGATTTTTATCGAGAATAAAAAATAAAGTTTGCTCGAGGACAAGCAAAAGATAAGTTTGGGGGTATTTGTTCATAACATAATATTGCATTTTATATCCCCCATTCCTATGCATTTAAGAATGAAAACAGGTGCTTTTGACCCATGTCTGCTACATGTTACAGGCCGCAGGTTCTTGGAGCAAAAACGGTGAAAAACACGAAAGACGACACAAAAGAAGGATTTTTGACCAACAAATAGGAGGAACTTAATAAACCCTAGACGAAGAACAGTTCACAGTCAACAAGGCAACGCAAGATCCAAATTGTCAAGGCAAACGGTTAAAAATCCATTGCAAAGTGTTCACTGAAGATCTGGAATCACTGTAGAAGCCCAAATGGAGAAAAGACTAAAGAAATGAAAAGCCCAGAGAAACCTAAAGAAGCCCAGAAAAAAGTATCAGGAGACCTCACTAAAGGGCCGCGGAACCACGGCCCAAGCCCTCCATTGTCGCTGTTCCGCGGCCGTATAATGCCCGTTCTTAGATTAAATTTTACCATAATGTTGTGGCGGCTCTGAAAAGATTTTCTGGTGGTATATTTGTAATTTTAGACATGCGGAGCAATTGTAAACCTAGGGTTTCTACGACCTATAAATAGAACCCAAACCCTTGTATTTTCTTATGCCTCTATTCATGAATAAAATTCTGTTTTCATGAAGTTAGAGCGCATCAATCGTAAGTAGGTTATTTTTCTTGCCCTAGTTATAGTTTTTTTATATCTTCCCTAGGTAAATTATTTTCTTGCCTTAATTTAATTTAGTTTAGAATTTTATTAACTTGCAATAAATGTTTCTTCTCTTTAATAAAAACGAAACAAAAATTATATCTCTCTTTATTTCCCCAATGAGCGAGTAGTTTCCTCGCTTGTTAGGGTTAGGAATAGGGAAGGATTTGAGAGATGAAGATCTCTCATCTCTTTTCTTTGCCAATCTTTTATGAACATTAGAACTCCATGCATACCTTCTTATTCCGCTCCCTATGGCACTCTACCCTCGAGGTAACGGTGATCCATACTCTAAAGGCCCGGATTTTAAGGTTTTCCATGGAGGTTAGGGTAAAGATTAAGAAAGGAAGGACAAGGATCTAGAGGAAGAATCAATCTTTCCAATCATCCTAATCCGCTTTGTTAAGATTTACCATAACAGTAATATGATATCTTTAATTAAAGGCAATGGAAAAGATGTAGATCTTTGTTTACCACATTTTCCCTAAACCTAATACTAGCAAGTTTCTAATCCTAGTATCACACAACTTCAATTTTTAGGTTTATTTATAAAACCAAACATCATTTGGAATTAACTCGTAAGAACTTAAAGGAGATTTACAACATCCCTGTGGACCGACCCGTATTCACCGGCTAGCTTAATGCGGCGCCGTTCTTGATTGCGGTAAACATTTTTTGATCGATAAACCTCTCTTAATCAATACTACTGGAATATCTCCCAGTAAATCTCCTGCCTCGGCCGAGGGCTTTGTGTAATGGCTCTCCTAGACACAGCGCGACCTCACCCCCAATACCGGGAGAGACGAACCCCTGAAGATCCGCTCACTGCCTCCATGTGGCTCGGGACTGTACCCAACTAAAACATGTTTGCACGTCTCCTTTGAGCGTGGTAGGGTAGTAATCAAAGTACAGTGGGAACTCACACGAGACAAATGACGATCCTCAGGTCGATGAACTAACCTGTACACATGTCACCAGGGAACTGCTATCTGACGTCAGGTATAAGACCAACTAGCATATTCCCGGCGAGTCCTGTCCGGTGTACTCATAACCCAATGAGCACCTGTATACATCTTAGGTGAACCAACTGACACCAGTGGCTTGTGAGACCGGCCACCGCCCCTCGTCGGGGTCTCGACTGTATACACTAGTCTACTCTAGAGTATCGATGCCCTGTCTCGAAACTCCCACGACTAGGGACTTTTTAAGGATGTGCTTATAGACTACCAGCTCCCACGTATATGATCGCCCTCATACTGCTGGCAGTCAAGCAAGAATCCTAGGGGCTCTATCAACGTGTAATAGCGACATGTCAGGTCACCTAAAGCAGTACACGATGATAAAGATAAACCAGATAGCATACTATCATCTTGAGTAAGACTGTCCTACCGGCATAGGTCCTCCCTCAATCATTGCAATCACGTGCCTGTGATCCAATAATTGACTCTGAGGGCACTATATCCAACAATTTCCCACTTGCACTCAAGGCTAATTATTGCGATGTCGCATACTCACAGCTCGTGTGATACCGAACACCCAACTCCTCTACTAGTCAGTCTCACAAAGCTCGTTTGCGAAATTATTGCGTTCGAGGAATAGCCTTAGTGAGTGGATACGCCTTGATGTTTCTTTCTATGTCTCTCTATATCTCAAGTTCGCGGAGAAAACCATCTCCCGAAATGAGCAATACCTGTCTTAGAATGTGTCTGGATGTCTGATGGGACCTAGCTCATAAATGAACTCCAAATCTAAACTTCTTAGACTGTATCGTTAACTGAACTCAATCAGTATCCTGCGCCATGCCTCCCTCGGTATCCCCTTGGACCACCTGTCCAAAATACTGCCCCTCGTCAGAAGGAAAACTATAACTCTGATGACCACCCTGTCGTCCAGGTCACCTTGGAAGCCTGAAATGATAACTGTCTCCTGAACGAGGCTGTCGTTATCATATCCCTAGAACATCCACTTATGTTCTAAAGCTGCTTCCGATTGTTTCTCCAGGATTGGGTCAATATCAACTTTTTGCATCTACTGCAAGAACAACATCTGGTGTGGTACTTGACATCCCATGATTAACTCAATTGCCTAAGCAAGTGATCTGCCAATCATGCACATCCCTCTCTACTTTAGTCTGTAAGACACCCTTAGAGAGAGCGACTCCATCACCTGCAGGTACACTACCGTGCCAGGAGTCGTCCATTCCAAATACCTTTAGAATGCTGTCTAAGTACCCATACTGGGAAACCACCCAAATCTAGATCTAAAACCATAGATCCAGTAACCAGAATGTCAGATATTATATCCAAGTCCCATGTGGAGAAACCACAGTGTGACAACCAAAGTTTAACCGATCGTAGTATAGGAGTTTCCTTTCCTACTCTGTGTATGTCATCCAAATACCAGGACATCACACGCTACTACCTTCTTAACAGATCCATCTCCTATTCTGATGAAGTCAAACCTATGACTGTCACATCAGAAATAGATGATCTATCTCCGCTATATCTGCTTTAGTCTATAAATAGACATAAGCCACTTTTCCACCAATGCTTCCGCTGATCCCACTGACTACGACAACCCTCTGGCAGAGTCATAGAGACGTACATTTCTAAAGCTAGTTCAGAACGACGCTATACTCATCCTCCTGCCGGGTCTCACAGTTTGGAACAACAACAATAGCAAGTCTGGGTAAATAAGAACCTCCCTGTCACCGTCCTTGAGGCTACCGGAGTACCCCTCGGGTGCCTGAGGTTACCCACCGTATCTACGGAGTGGCTAATGGAATGTCAATCCAGATTGAATCTTTAGGTTCTTTATCAAATCTTCAGTAATCGTTTGTGGTTCTGGAATCACTTCCAGTTCTATCATACTCCCACCACTGTTTTATGAAAAAATCCATTTTTATTAAAACTGTAGCGAGTTAAGAACAATATCACTATTGATCTTCCAGATGGTAGAAAGTCAACCCTCGTCATAGCCTGGGTCAACCCACAAACAGCCATTACAGAAACGTTCCTTGAGTTATCCACAGTCTGGTTTTAAGCATAAGCTGGACAACTCCCCGTACCTTAACATCGTTAAGATACGAGCTGTTCTATATCCAATATAGAACCAGAGACACTAATTTAATTGAACCAGATTCAAATCATGCATCGGTCTCCAGTGCATGTCAACTAAATTGAAGGAGGCCGATCAGCGTTACTTAACTTAGGAATGCTTCCAATTATGAGTAACCTGAAAGAGAAGCAAGTTCTCTTAATATCCATCACTATCAACTGAATACCATACACAAATATCTACATCTTCGATCACCTTGAAGAATCCCGATACTTGCAACACCTGGTTCTCTACTTTATTCAAATACCTATAACTTCTCAAAATTCAGACCTTGCGTTTCTACGAAACACTTGTCTAAAAACTAGAGAAGTCATAAGTAAACCGAATATAGTACAAGGACCAACCCCTATATCCTAATGGACACTGGAAAATATACAATCCTCTGTATAAGTCCCTTGAGTCTAATAACTCATTCCCTGTGTGTCGTAGGTTGAAAACTGTACTTATGGTTAAGAAGAATTACACCGTTGTTTAATGCTCCATACCTAACCATCAACTGATATAGGTAAATGTTATAGACATAATTTCAAAAGGTACATCTCACTCTATAAAAATAGACGTACAGATATATCAATTTGAAATTGGTGCATAACAGCGGATATTCAAAACCAAATATTTGCCGTCCGGCAAACAACCCAGGTGAATTCCTCAAATATCACCGATTACAACGAATCCCGATATAATGAGGATGATCACCCAATTCCCAATAACTCACTCCCACTCATCATCTGTAAAACCATACAGATGTGAGAATCATACCTGGTAAATACATACCCTGGAGTAAGTATCTAATCGGGAAATCAGTTTTCCTTTAACAGTACACAGTGAAACTGAAACATTGAAATGTTTCGATGGAGTATCCTGGTATTCCTAATAATACCTCTTCCATTATCCAGATTCACGACTATAACCGTGTAATTCTTTGCCACCTCTCCAAATCCTTTTATATGTCTTTAGTCATTACCTTCTGCACACCCTTTTAGGCCAAATGGTTTTTTTCCTTCCCTACCGTTCGGCACCAGCCTATGGTTCGGAAGAAGACTATCCAATAAGCATAATGGGTGTACTGTCCTAATCCTAGGAGCACTCGCAACGCGAGAGAAGGTGTAGATAAAAGACACCTGAATAAACCTTATTCCTATTTCTCCTGAACCAGAATCCATCCCCGAACTGGAACAAGTTCTTTTCGAGTTCGTATATAACCATATGATGGAATATCCAATAAACTGTGGATCTTCATAGTGATACGGAGTGTTCTGGAGAAATACAAAGGTGAAGTGGGAGTGGTAATGAAATACCTGGTTTGGTCGTGAACATCAGTCGCAATTTACTTTGCCCTCTTACTAATCCCTTGATATGTCTTTACTTAATACCTTCTGTACACCATTGTTAGGCTAATTGGTTTTCTTCATTCCCTACCGGTCGGCACCAGCCTAAGGTTTGGAAGAAGACTATCCAATTTGCGTAATAGGTGTACTATCTCCTAAACCAAGAAGTACTCATAACCTGAGAGAAGGTAAAAGGAAAAGACAACTGAATAGTCCTATTCGTTTTCCCCAGAACCGGAAACCATCCTCGAATAATTCCTTCGAGTTCGTATATAACCATACGATGGTTTTGTCCAATGGAAGTGGACGTTCGTAGTAATACGGGGTGTCCTGGAGAAAAGGGTAAAAGTAGGAGTGGCAATGAGGTTTGCAACTCTGACAATCCAAAAGCCAGTGTTTAAGAAGGTTCGGTCAATTTTGGTCACTGACTCATAGTCTAGGGTCGGGTCAATGGTCACTGCTAAAGAGAGAGAGAAAAGAAACACTCAGCGTGCACTCTAACCTAGATCAGAATGGTTACCAATTTATCTAATCTGGAAACCTCCCACTGTACCGTCAAATTCTCCTCCAAACCTGAAAGAAGAATTAGTCGGGATCACCCGAGGAGTAAACCAACTCATCAGTGGGAATCGGGATCCAACTATCATCGCATGATAACGTGACGGAATCCGCTCACGTTATCACACTCCAGAAGGTATCCGCATATCTGGCAACTTTCATTTTCTTTAGAAACTCCCGATGTGGATTTTTGCCCCATGCTCTTATGACCTTGACGAAGGTCCACAAATCATAAGTCATATGTCAAGTTCTACCCGTCATTGTCCAGGTTAATTTGAACCCACCCGTACAAGCCCTTGACGAAGGTCAACAAGGCTATACGACTGTCCCAAACCAACGCATCTATCTATGCAGCAGAAAGAGAACAAGCAGCTAACATACACTATGCACTGACGAAGGTCAACAAACATAGCATGAATACTACGTGCTACCCGTCTGAAACGACTTAGGGCTATGAATGGTTTCTGGCGAAAACCTTTAACATAATGAACTTGATCTCGTTGAAGGAACGGATAGCTTTTTAGAAAAATATAGTAACGAAAACCTTTGCTAAAGAGGTCACTCTCGGTGAAGGGATCTCGGCTCTTTCCCTGTAGAATGGGGTGTAGGATATTCCAACTGAATACCACGATGCAAAGCAAAAGTAATCGGCTATAGTGAAGTTATTGCCCTGACGCAAACTTTTGTCCAAGGGGTCACTCCCGGTGAAGGGATCTCGGCTCTTGCCTCGTCGACTGAGGAGCGGGATATTCCAACTGAATACCACTGTGCAAAACAAAAGTGAACGTCCTTGCAAATAACAGCTTTTTGAAAAATGTTCCAACAACATCAGATTAGGTTTGTTTTTAACTTGCATTGATCCGAATCAACGCAGTCCCATCAATTGATCACACCAATAAAGAACGAAAATAATGACGTACGTATATGCCATCCGCATTCGCCACTGGGTCCCGTCATTACCCGTTAGGTTAGCTAACTAACGACAGAGCGGGGAATGGACTAGCGCAGATGCAAAACATATACAACATCTACTAATATATATATATATATAATATAATTTTCGCTCAAGGCGTGATAAAATTCAACATCACAGAAATGTACAGCATCATAGAACAATACAGATATCTGGGATCCCCGGGTTTCACAGAGCCGCTACTGAAACCCGACGTTCCCCTGGTCGTGTGGATAGCCTGTGCAATGAAAATCCTAGACCCCTACGGGCGCGGCAAGTCACCCGCCAAAACCTGAAGCGAGGCAGCCCCTTCAGCAACGTGAATGGACCACCCAGCACTTCACGGAATCCGGTAACTTAGGCACCCCTCCTGGGTCAACCTGTACCCCCTACGAGTGCGGCGAATAGCCCGCCAATTCTAGAGTGAAGCCCCCTCCGTCTCAATGCCATGAGATGCGGGCTCGTTGCCCTCTAGAACCCGGCTATCCGTGCACCCCTCCGCGGGTTAATCCTAGTACAGAAAGTAAAATATACATACAACGGGTACATCGACCGCAACCTGGCCGTGCCCCAAAAGAATAATATACAAACAGGCAGTGACGGCAGTCCACATGTCGGACGCTCGCCCCGCAATATCAAATGTACATAATACAACAAAAACTGTACTAGCATTGCAACCAGGCTATCCCCCACAACCAATCTGCAACATCACAGCACAATCACAGAACATCAACGTGAATGTCACGTTCGCAAATCCGTCTAACCGGGCTATAGCAGTTAGACAGGATTTACCGATCAAGTGACATTCACGGTCACAGATATAATGTAAATACTGTGAACTATTGTGTTTAAAATTTTCCGATCGATCAAAATTTACCAAATGGGCCCCAAGCATTACTGTAGCACATAAAGAAATTCTGGGCCCAAAATGAATATTCCAAAACCCCTATTTTCAGCCCAGAAGCCCTGTCACGCCCCGCTTCCCAAAATACGGAATACGAGGGGTAGACAAGGCCAGCCATGCTCCTACGGTCAAGGAAATGTCCTGCCGTAGTCACACTTCGGCTTCTAGTTTTTCATGGTAAACAGTAAATGATGCGCAGGTAATGAGAAATGCAGTAACTGAAAGAAACAATAATATAAACTGACCTGATGGGAAACAAACGAATGTAATTCGGAATGGCAAGTCAAGAAGTCTGTGATGCACGTCTAGTTCTGATCCAGGCTAAATCTTCTCCTCACACTGAGCATGCATACTCAGGTCGTCAGAGCGACACAATAGCAATATTGTAGGGTTCATAGGCACTCTAAGGTAGTCTCACAAGGCATCGAACATGCCTATTTCAAAAATTATAGGTGCCGAGAGACCCGACTACGGATCGTTTGCTAGATTTCTAGGCGAAAAAACAAACTAGTTAACACTTAACTAAGGGATACGGATATACAACCTTTGTAGATCCGTTTGTCCACCTCCACGGCTCCGAGATGAGGTCCTCACCGCTGTCCAAATCAAATCCGGGCTCTAGCGTCGGCTTCGTCGGAGAATGGGCAAGCTAGGTCGTCGATGTCCATGCCGAAGATGATCTACGTCGAGGCATCGCTAGATCAAGCTCACAACTTCACCAAGTCAAGAAACTTGTGAAGGAAACACACTCTACTACTTGGCAAGAGGTAGAGGATGAAGAAATAGGAAGTGGGTAGACTTTAGAATTGGATTTCTCACTCATTTCATCAAGTTGCCATTGATGGTCAAGCTTTTCTTCACTTGAAGGAAGAAGAAGAAGAAGCTAATTATGATAAGTTTTTTCAAAAAGAAAAGAATAACAATACTTATCATAATATTAACTCTAGTCAAGTGTAGAGAATGAATCATGGTTAGTGGGAATGGTTAGGGTTAATGATGAGATAAGAATGGTTGACTTGATTAAAGTTTCATGAAGCTTCAACTAAACTCCAAAATAAGCCACCATTCTTATCTCCTTTCCATTTATTTTCCAAAAGAATAAACAAATAAATGAATAAATAAATAATGGGAGAAGAAACAAAACCCTAACCACTCTCACAACCATGGTTTAATCTTCACACAAATCCAAGTTAACATGTATCATCAAACATGATACAATCATGTGCACAAAACTATATCAAATATACAATGTGCACATCCGAGCGAGAAAATCCGTTTAAAGTGAACCGATACTAGTTAATGCAAAGTAATATATCAAATATATAATTATGCATTAAATCATTAAATCAACACTTGATTTAACGATCCGGTCATGTCGCACATAACCGACTGGTATCATGAGTAACAACTTATCGAATCAACACTTGATCCGATAACCCGGCTATATCGCATATAACCGATCAATGTCACATCGCAAGAATCGAATACAGTATCACATACCGTATTATTCTCGGTCCCGCACATATCTCATATGCGCTCCTATTTCGTTTCGCTTGAGCCAGGAATCCTCTGTGTAGGACTCTAAAGACTCGTCAATACGCCGGCAGCAGGTGATGATCATATCAAACACCCACAAGCCGCAAGCGGTCTGCTAAACGTAACGGCCACCCGGGTATTGAGCGATCTGAAGATCGACGAGCAAGCCCGCTCACACTCCAGTGAATCCGACCAGTAACACTACCGTACAGTCCGGTCTGATCGCCTGATATGTCGCATATCTTGCCTAGGGGTGGTAAACGTCAGACCCCAATAGCTCAATAAGTCGTGTCGATATGAGGTCTATAACTATTCGAGAAACTACTGATAACACTTACCAGTAAATCTCAGCAACCCTGGCCAGGGATTTCCTGTTATAGCCAATCGAACACAGCGCAACATCAACTCCCTATACCGGGAGAGACGAATCCCCTCCTATCGCTCATTGCCTCCATGTGACTCGGGACTGTACCCAAAAACCACCGTTTTGCACGCCCTCTTGGACGTGGTAAGATGGAAATCAAAGCACAGTGGGAACCACACAAGACTCTATGACGATCTCGGGTCAACAGACTACTCTGTACCAGTGTCACCAGAGAACTGCCATCTGACGTGAGGTATAATACCATCTGGGAGTTCTCGGCGAGTCCGTCCAGTGTACCCAGTCTCTACTGAGCACCCGTATATCTCCTCTGATGTCAAACACCAATGGATATGGGATCATCCATCGCCCATCTGTATGGGTCGAGAAGGTATACGCTAGTCTACTCTGGTATATCGATGCCCCGTCTCGATATACCCTCGACTAGGGACTTTGAAGGATGTACTTATGGACTACCATGTCCCCACTAGTATGATCCGCATCATAGTCCAGGTAGTCAAGCACACATCCTAAGGGCTTTACCAACATGTAACAGAGAGACAATCAGTATACACGTTAAGGTAAAGTTCAACCAGATAGCATACTATCATGTCGAGCAAGAAAGTCCTCCCTATATACGTCCTAGCATCCACTACAATATACATCATATGTACAGTAATGGCCTCTAGGGCATACATATAACTAACAATCTCCCACTTGCACTAGGGCCATCTGTAGCAGTGGTTTGAAGTATCTCATACTCAACCATCCCATAAAAATCTCTCTCTGGGAACAGGCCTTTGTGAGTGGATCCGCTGTGTTGTCCTCTGAGTCTACTCTCCTAACCTCGATCTCCTTGGAGATCAACCATCTCCATGATCAAGTGGTACTGCCTTAGAGTATGTCTGGATCACTGATGGGACCTGCGTTCCTTGGCATAAGCCACAACTCCATTGTCACACAATGGGAGGAACATAGTTCATCTCATGAACCAATATACACCCAAACAGCCTCTTTGGTAGCATCTTAAGTAGCGATGTATCCTGCCTTTATCGTCTAGTATGTCACGGTATCTAGCTTGGAACTCTTCCAACATACCGTCCCTCTACTGAGGATTAAGACAATGCTTGTGACTGACACTCAGTCATCTTTATCACCCTGGAACCCTTCCAGTGATTCTTCCCAGGATCGGTTGATACCGTCTCACTACAACTAGTGAGAGTCCTAACATCCAATTAGATCTATCTCATAGATCCAAAACCCAGGATTTAGGAGGTATCATTTTGATCCTATGTGGAGAATCATTGTGATAAGCGGAGATTGATCGAGCGTAGCATAGGAAACTCTTTCCCTATCAAGAGTATGTCATCCACGTACTCTACGAGGATCGTCACCATACTCCCTACTACCTTTTTGTTTATACAAGGTTCATCTACCATTTTGATGATGTCAACTTCTTTGACTAATCCATCAAAACAGATGTTCCAACTCCGCGATGCCTGCTTTAATCCTATAAAGCATCTTGCACACGTTTCCGCTGCTCCCACTGTCTACGAAGCCCTCTGGCTGTGTACTTATAGACGCTCTCTTCTAAATCATTATTTAGAAAAGCAGTCAAGACACCCAACCACCAGATATCGCAGTCATGGTATGTAGCCGTGACAAGTAGGATCTGGATGGACTTAAGCATAGCTACTTGAAAAGGTTTCATCATTATCCACACCTGGTCAATGATGCAAACTTTTAACAAGTCTAGCTTTGAAAGTCTCAACTTTTCCATGTACACCAAGTAATCTTCTCAAGATATACCTGCTCCTGATGGGGATTTAACCCTTCAGATATAGCAACCAAAGTCCATACTTTGTTGGTGTATAAGGATTCCATCTCAGATCGATAAACATCCAGCCATTCTTACAGAGTCTCACTCTTGATGGCCAGCTCGAAACTAGTTGGGTCATCATCTCATGATGCATTCCTCGCTTCCACTGTCATAGAGAAACCGAAGTATCTCTCAGGTGGGTAAGGAACCCTACTAGATCGGCGAAGAGGCTGAGGTTCGTTGGTAACTATTGAATCCTTTGGTTCTTTCAAATCATCAGCTGTAGTTTGTATAGCTGGAACATTTCCAGTTCTACATAACTGACCTTGCCTCGAGCTTGTCCGGATTTTGCTTTTAGACATAGGCCGGGCAACCCCAAATCTTAACTAACTTAAGACATGGGCTCTTCCCTTTCCATATCACATATGAAGTGGTAGGCAACTGATTTGATTTGAACCATATTCAATAGGTATGCAGCTTCTCAAGCGCATCACTCCTAAAAAGGAAATAGGTGACTCAGTAATGTTCATCATAGAGCGCACCATATCATATAGGGTGTGATTGCTCCGCCCCGATATACCATCGTGCCATGGTGTATACGGAGGAGTAATGCTGAGAGAGAATCTCATTCCCCTTTAGAATGGTCCAGGAATTCCGTGCTCAAGTATTCTCCTCCTTGATCACATCAAAGGACATAATACTTTTACCCGTATTCTGGTTCTCTACTTCTAACTTATATTCTATGAATATCTCAAAAGGTTCAGACTTGTGTTTCAACAGGAACATAGGTCTGAATCTTGAAAGATCATCAGAGAATATAATGAAGTATAAAGAACCAGTCCTGGTATGTGTAGACAGGGGACCTACATACATCAACATGTATCATCCCAAGAGTTCATTAACTCTTTCTCTGTTTCCAATAAACAGAGCTATGGTCATTTTATCTTTGTGACATGACTGGCAAGTTTCACAAGATGTAGATTCAAACTGATTTAAATATGCATCTACATGTAACTTCAGCTAGTCGGGTCGCATTGATATGACCTAGTCTACAATGCCTCAAGAAGGATCTGTTCATTTCTGAACTCTTCCTCTTGTGTGTGTTCTGTATACGAGGAACTGTAGTTTGATTTAGAACATCAATGCTTTTAGATAACGTGCCTGAACCGATCAACTTTTGATATAGGAAATGTCCAAAACATTATCCAACAATACAAAATTATATCCTTTCTTTACTAATAAAGAGAGATATATGATTTTGTATATCAGGTTCGGTATCTAATAACATTCGTTCAGAATCAATGTATTGGTAATACAGGGTGACAGTGACCAACAGACTTGGCTGCAACACTTGCCCCGTTTTCTGCCTCATGAAACTTATCACCCGTTCTCAGTTCTCTACCTTTCTGTAGCCCTATGTAACAGATTACATATCTGGGATCCTGGTCTGGTATCACATACCCAGGACGTAAAGGATACTGAGAAACAGTTCTTTGTAACGAACACACCCGAAGATGATGCATCAGCATGCACTCTCTTCGTTTGGGCGGCACGGGAATTCTGGTAATCCCGAATTTCCTGCTCTGTCTTATAACAATTATAAGTTGGAGCGGGACCAACGTTCCCCAGCTCAGTATTACAAGCGGGTTCGGTCAATATTCCGTATTATTATCTTGATTAAGGCGTGATATGGTCGCTACCTGGAGAGAGAGAGAAGAAAACACTCAGCGTGCGCTCCTGCAAGAATAGATTGGTTATTATTTTATCTAATCAGGATGGCTCCCACTGCTTTTTATCAAATCTTCCTTCAAACCCTAAAAGGAAAGACTAGCCGGGATTAATTACACACTACAAGTTCGCCAATCTTTCAGTCAGGCTAGTGTCGGTACTTTGAGGGAGGTCCCCCGTGCTTTCGCACGAACCTAATTAATGTAAACCTCGTTTTCCCAGAGGCGTAACCCCGTTGACACCTTTCTTGACACCTACTTTATCGGCTAATTGTAATGTATAAAACTCTCCCAGGAGTAACTCTTACTCGCAGCGGGTATCGGGATCCAACTATCTCATAGAAGGTATGCAATCTCATTGCAAATTTCAACACTTGAAATTCCCGATAATATTTTGCCCCTAGCGTCCTATGACCTTGACAGAGGTCAACAAACCATAGGCTGCTAGTCAAGTTCAACCCGTCATTTCCTGATTGAAGTAAACCCACCCGCACGACCCTTGACAGAGGTCAACAAGGTCGCACGACTACCCTAAATCAATCACATCATATGCTTATGCAGATAAGCACTAATCAGCTACCGCACACTACGCCTTGACAGAGGTCAACAAACGCAGCACGAATACTAACCAGTACATATCTGAAATGACGGAGGGCTACGACAGGTTTTTCTGAAAACCTATTGCGTAATGAACTTGATATCGTTGTAGAATCAAATGATTTTAAAATGGAGTGCTTTTGAGGCTTTTCTAGTTTTGCTAAAGGGGTCACTCCCGGTGAAGGGATCGTCGGCCCTTTCCTCGTCGAATGAGGTGCGGGATATATCATATATATCACTGTGCAAAGCAAAAACTCTTAAAAGCAATCAAAAGACAAACCGAGTGTGTAGCATCTGCCAGTTATTGCTAAAGGAGTCACTCCCGGTGAAGGGATCTCGGTCCTTTCCTCATCGAATAAGGTGCAGGATATATCACATATACCGTTGTGCAAAGCAAGAACTGTAGCTACCTGTTTTATTTTGAAATTCGATTCTACAACATCTTAGGTTTCTTTTCTTTCATTAATCACATTAATGAAGTCCCATCATTTAAGTACCTAAACATCACAGATAAATACGACGTACACTTATGCCATCCGCATTCGCCTCGATGTCCCCTCGTGCACCGTTAGGTTAGGTAACTAACGGCAGAGCAGGGCAGGGATAGCGCGGGTGTAAAACATAAGTAACGCCTATATAATATATCATATATACTATATATTGTATCTATCATAGAACATCACATGATCTCATCACAGATAAAACACAGCAGAAGAAACATATGAAATATTGGATATACTAGGACGTCCGTGTTTTCAATACGAGCCAGTATAAAACACGGATTCCACGGTCGTGATGAATAGCCAATCCCACACCCCTAGACCCCTACGAGAGCGCCAAGCAACCCTACCAATTCTAGAGTTAGGAGACCCGGACTCGACTCCTCGAGTTGGTCTCCCACTGGACTCCAGAACCCGGTTACTTGTGCTCCCCTCCTTGGGTCTATCCTAGTGCGGAAAAGTAAATAATATACAAACGGTGACAACTTCCGCAACCTGGAAGCGCCCCAATAAAAGAATATTACATACAAGTTTTTACATGAATGAAAATGAAAAACACTCATCTCACATAAAAACCCCCGGCTATTCAAACACGACGATCCAATATAACACATCCAGCAACACATAACATCACATGTCATCAACGTAAGTAAATATGTCCATCCCAATTGTCGTTGGCATATAGCAACGAAACCGGCGATATCACATATTACATTTACGGTCACAGAAAAGAAAGTGTAAAACTACAACAGTTGGAATCCGCAACCACCTCAGACATCGCATGCCTGACCAAATGAATTCCTTAGACATCGCATGCCTAACAATTATAAACCCCACATTTTAGTCTCTTTATCGAAAACACTTTTCAATACCAAGTCGGGCAATTCAACAGGATTCCTGACATTTTGATCGAATACTCGTCGCAAACTTCAGTAGGCGGCCGCACCCCCGATACCGTCGACGAAGTGCACCAAGGCGGAACACCGCTGCCGCGAGCACCCGAACGGATGCTTTCGGCGACGGGGTTCTCCTATAGTCACTTGGTCGGGGCTATGGAGTGAGGCTGTCTATTAAGTTTACCCGGCGAGTATCCGCGTACACTACGTGATTGCGACGGACTTTTAATCACATCAAAATTCCGTGGCAACCGATCAAGTGAGACTAAAGTGCTATGTTTATAACATTCATTTAGTTATCTCATAACTATTGTGAATTCCAATTATTGTATCCCATTCCGGATAAATAGAAAATGTCAAACTTTCCGATCGAACAATCGAACACCCAAGTTTTCCCGATACAGATCAACACATGAAATAAGTCTAACAACATTCAGTTCGTGCCTCAGTAGCAACGGTCCAGCCGTAGAAGGGTCAAGCCAACGCCTCACATGTGGCACGCCGTACTGCCCCAAGCCCGAAGGTTCAAAGGGCAGTTCAAGACGGTCACATAATCGAGTTAAGGTTTGTTGTCTTCTAGAGGGACCATCGCGTTACTTACACTACTTAGAACGTCGTTAAACTACGGAAAAATCCAACACTTGGAAATTTCCCGACAGGGGAAAAATTGGGTATTTATATCCGGTCGAACTTTTTAACATATTCTAAAATTTATCCGGAAAGCCACACAGACAAAATTTGATACCCCGATCGAAACACCGAATCCTCAAAACAACTGCAGAAAATTCAACTCTTGAATAAAAATTAAAAATTTCCAAAAGACTCAGCATTACAAGACATGAATTACTATGCAAGACACGTGGTGTAACTCGACACAGTGGCCGCGGAACCGCCGTGCATACCTACAAATATAATATGTATAAATTCAAGTGACAGTTCTAATAGTGATAATAGATATGTGAAGCAGTAAATCAATGACATCATGAATATGAATGTGCAGTAATCAATGCAGCGGAACAGTAAGGCAGTAGAACGATATGTCACGTATGTCAACAAAGTATATAAGGAATATAAATGCCAGTATCCCTATCAGTCTCTAAGTCTTACTGCACGGGTCACTAAGCCTATCGTCAGTCCAAGTGTGAGAGTCAACCACTCGCGAGTGTCCTCCACCCAAGGGTAGAACCCAAGGGCAAGGGACCACGGGCCCAACATGTAACATGTATATCACGGTGTATATCACATACCCTGTAAATCTCCATATATCTCCCTAAATATATAAGCCGTCATGGGACTCCCGAGATTCTGTTGAATTCACACTTAAACTACCCCACACCCCGTGGTCTACATCAAACGCTAACCATAACCCTAAATACTAATCGATCCGTGACATGTCTGCGCGAGAACTGGAGGCAGGGCCTCCATCAAGCACGTCCCGACTAATATCTAAGATAAATGGCAGTGTCGGATGCCTTATCTGTGACACCCGTGCAAGCGCTTCCATAAGTGTCCCATACCACTTATAGTCACACGTACACGCATCCCACAGACGTCGACAATGCAATAGAATAATAGGGTCACTGATTGTGTACAAGTACGTATCACTTTCACTTAATCACGGATACACGAACACTGACGTACTTGCCACAATCATCACTAAAATCTAACACTGGGTAAATTCACGATATCACTAGGTTATCACTACAATGATATGGTTATGATATGATGCGTGAACAGTATATAAGCACAATTAAGGTGTCACAAAAATAGTATTCTATCACTTGCACGATTTATCATGGAACGTACGTATATAATTTAGCGAAACGATAAACAGGTAGTAATTAGTGTGTTCAGTTTCCCATCCCTCGAATTTAGTTTCAAGCCCATCGGGTTCTAGGATCATTAATTATAACCATTTCATTTTAAGCGCTCGCGGCTGGAAATCCGGTTTCAGAATCAGAAGTTCGTTTCGCAACGCATTTTAATCCCAGTTGGGATCAGATTTTAGCGATGCTACAGTCGGATGAAATCTAGGGTTTTCAGTAAGGTTTTCAACGTAATAGACGGATCTTCAATCGCATCTGCACGTCAGAAGATATACAATGTTTAACACTAATATGTCGGTTCTGATTCTGCTGGGACTGTTATGTGTCCCGATCTATTAAATTACAGATTAAATATCAAACGGTAACGAAACAGAATGAAACAACTTGTGTTGTCTAGCTAACAGAGTTACCTATAATAAGCAGTGGAGTTCATCAATCTACGAGTTAAGAAGATCTTGTGGTACCCATTACGGAACAGCAAGCAACAACTGGAGTCGCTCTGGACTGCAGTCCAGAGTCGCACGCCGATCCAGTTATAATCACAGTTTAAGTACAGGAATACCAGGAAACCAGTATAGTGTTAAAGTTCGTCGAGTCGTCTTCGATTTGAGCCCTCGAACGCATCAATCCAGCATATACAAAATTTATGGTGATTTTTATGGTTTTCAGGTACAGAAAATATCCAGTTTTACAGGCAAGCTTGGGGGGTAGTTGTTTTGGTCGTTAACGATGACATTATCCAACGAAACTTGCACAAGTTATTCATCACAGCAAGGGTCAAAGTAATTAATCCAGTTCCGTCAAATTGGACAACTAATTCCATTTGGGTCACACACCAAACAGTTGCCTCATATAATTTTTCGAGGTTATATAATATAGAATTTATAAGATTATAGTTCGTAACAAATACGAAATAGCATGTAGCAAGTATAAAACTTGCCTGGACACGTCTCGGGGATGTACGGTGATGGTAACGTCACGATCGCGACACACGCGCGGCACGTCAACCTGACTTGGCTCGAACTCGAGTCTCGGCAGTGGCTTGGTTGCTAGGGTCTTGACTGCGAGGGTGGTGATCGTTGGTGTGTCGAGGCCGATGGTGAGGGATTGCAGAGAGAGATGTTGGGATAGAGAAAGAGTTAGAGAGAGAGAGAGAGTTAGAGAGAGAGAGAAAGAGTTGGAGAGAGAGAAATAGAGGTTGTAGAGTGAGAGAGAACTGGAGAGGTTGGGAGAGAGAGATAGAGAGTTAGAGTGAGAGGGAGGGAAAGAGAGAGAAATGAGAGAGAGAGCACAGAGAGGGGGATAGAGAGTGAGACAGAGGAAGAGAGAGAGAGAGAGAGGAAACAGAGGGTGAGAGAGAAACAGAGAGAGTGAGAAAGAGAGAGAGAGATTGCAGGGAGAGGGGGACAGCGAGGGAGAGGGAGGAAGGCCGGAGGTGAAGGTGGTGGCTGGCGCGCCGTGAAGGGGGCTCGGGGCAGTGGGTGTAAGGTGTTTGGCGATGAAGACGACGACGACGAGCCGCGGTCGACGATGGTGGTCAAAGCTTGGAGATTGATGGATGTGGGATTGTCGAGGAAGAGGGTGTTGCAAAGAGGTGAGGTGAGGAGGGAGTGGGTGAGGCGGTGGTGCTGATCGGGGATGATCGACGACGGACCGGCGATGGTGTTCAAATGTTGAGGGGGAGAACGGGAGTGAGGGGGCTCGGTGGCTGAAAGTTTTGAGGGGGAGAGAGAAGTGAGAGACGAGGGGAGGACGTTGAGTGAAACGCGAGGGGGTGCGTGTCGTGGGGTAACGTCTCGTGAGCGTGGGCGTGGGGAGCGGCGACAAGGGCGCAACGGGAGGATTTCGTGCGGGAAATCCGGAGGGTAGCCGTTGGGGAAGGAGACACTGTTGATGCGGGTCGGGTAGGAATTGAAGTGGGTGCGGCTAGAGGCGAAGCAGGCTTGGAGAGGGAGACTGGGCCGGGCCAGTAGGAAAAATGGTTTAAATTAAAATTCTCGTGGGCTCGGGCTGAAGGTGGGGACGGGCTAAGGGTTATAATTGAGAAGGAAAAGAATTCTTTTAATTGGTGTAGGCTTAAGGGTTGGGCTGCTGAAAAGATTTAAAGGGAAAATGGATGAAAATAAAAAGGGAGTGGGCTCGGATGAGAGATTTTGGGTTGATATTTAAAATTTTGCTCTTTAACTTGGCTAAGGAAATAATCAAAAACGAAATGGTGTTTCGAAGATAATAAATAATTATAAATAAATTTTATAGATGAAAAAGAAATACGGATGTAGGCGTATAAAAAGGGGCTGGGTATTACATCATACCACCCTTACAAAAATTTCGTCCTCGAAATTTCAAAGAACGACAAGCTATAAATCAATAAGCGAAAAGTTACTATATTGAACACTAGTGGTTTACTTTAAATGGGTGGATAAATTTTGAAGGTATATATATGTAATACTAATATACCAAAAAGATAGGTCGAAAAATATAATGCAAGAACAATTAATAAAACAACTACATTTATACGAGAATTGAAATAATAACAGTAACGAACAATAATATTCAAGATGTACTAGATAAATTCGAAACCCAAATATGTGCACGTATATGTATATTAGAGGTAGCACGGCAGAAAATAAGTATAAGGCACCATTATTTATAATAGTAAACATAGTCACAAAACCCGAAAATAGAATAACGGGAATAAAGTAGCGAAAAGTAGTCGGTAGGTTAAAACATTTTAGGATAACGTATCGAAAAATAGGTTTAAAATGATTTAGGAAACTTGTATAGTGAATTTAAGAAACATGGAACAAAATTTGCGCGGTGTAAGGGTGCGCTACTGAAAACTGAAAATAATAGTAGTGTGCTTCCAATACATAAAACTAATTAGTCAATAACACGTACTCTTCGATAAATACAAACTACCGAAAACTAAATCTCGAATAATAAAGCCCCTATATATATATAGGATAATGGGAAGAGTACTAATAGGTATAGGGCTAACTAATGTAATGATTACAAGGAAGTGTGGATCATTCAAAGGTTGAAGTATGGTGGCTATAGGCTGAAGGTCAAGGAGATTGGGATCGAGTCAGCACAGGGAGTAGGGGCGTGCAACAAGGGACTTCAAGGTGAAGGTATGGGAAGGACAACGGTCGGTACAGCCTATGAATCAAGATTTGAAGGGTTAACGAACTCGGTAATTCATAAGAAAGGTCCTCCTCCCAGAAGGATCTCAAACAGGGTACAGACGAAGGATGAATGGTGGCTCATTCCAAGGATCAGGGTGCGGTACTTTCTAGTCGAATCGAGGGTGAAAACTATACAATGAGTAGGATAGACAGTCAGGGAATTCAACAGAAAAATAAATGGATATGGGCAATAAACAAGTATCAAGCGAACCAATAATCAAAAGGTTTACGAATTCAGAAGATTTATTTCATTCAAGAAAATTTGAAACAAGGCATTCCCAAAGGCGAAAAGTGGCCCTAAACTATATACATTTTATTTGGGCAGAAAGACAACATAAAAAGGAATTCCGTCAGTCGCAGTTGTGGAGATTCAGTAGGTTGCGGTAGGCTCGCGCACTCAGATAAGGGCGTCCATTTCCATATCTCCTCGCAGGCATCGCCACTGGAAGTTCTTCCACAGCAGGGTCTTGATCTTCTGGTCCTTCTTCCTCGGATGGAGCTTCTTCATCGAGGTCCGATTTCATGTGATTCTCTTCTTCTGGATTTTCTTCTACGGGATTTTCCTCAACTGGATTTTCTTCTATCGGGATCTTCCTCTATCGGGTCTTCCTCTATAGGGTTCTCTTCAGGATCTCCTTCTTCTTCGTCGGAATCAGTTATCATGTTAAACTCTGGGGCGGCTACTCCTTCGTCCTCCGAATCGTTGTTTCCGAAATTGACCTGGGGACCGTTGATCTCATCGTCAGAACTCATCAGCGTGTGGTCTAAGGAAACGCATGACTGTGCATCCTCGTCTAGATGCGGCGCTGCTCCGGGGTGGGCCATGGCCTGAAAAGAAAGAGTTATGATTAGGCAATGGGACACATCAAGGAAATAGCTCAGGGTACGAAGTATAGGAAAATATGCGGTTGCAGGAACTGAAAGATCAGGATTAAAATACTGTGATAATGAATAGAATTAGATAAAGAGAAAGCAAGAGAATGACACATATATTACGATTCAAATTTTTATTGCATTCAATCAAAAGTTCAGCGGATACAAGATTTCAAATGGAAAGAAATATTCATAAAAAAATGACAACATTATTACTGAAAGTAGATAACATGAAAAATCCTTCTTTGACTACTACAACGTTGCATTCTCGTCGCGTGAGTTGAATCCTGCGTTAGGTCCACCTTATCGTCGAAGTTCGAAATACGCGATAATCCTCACTTGGCAAGAGTGGAGAGTGTGGACGAGTTTCCTCCTTGTAGTTCTTTCCTTTCAGGGCAACCGTTGATGAGATGTTCGCTGGATCCACAAATCAAACATTTCCCTTGGGCACGGCGATAATCCCTCTGAAGATGTCCTGGCCTCCTACAGTACCCACAACATGGAATCTTCTGCTGCTTCTGCCGCGGAGAAACAAATTGGCGCTTCATCTTCCTCTCTTTTTCTCGTCTAACGGGGATCCCTTTATGATTGGAGACAGCCGCTGGTGCCTGGTTCATCTGTCTTCTCAATCCTTCAGCCAACAAGTCGTTTGTTCGCTCCTGGGCTTCTTTCAAACCTTGCAGTACACTCAAAATCTCGATGGTCTGATTTTGGGGAGCGGATATGGATGAAAAGTCGTTGGAAGACATGATCCTGAACACTGATTTTGAGGATGATATAAGTCACAGGATATACGAATCAAAATATAATATGGATAGGACAAAGATTCAAAAATATCAGAGGTGTTGAATTCATTATAAGTGGGGAATCAACTGTATGATTTTAAGTCACTCGATTAGAGTACGGTAGTGCAATTGCAACCACGTATCCTTGTCAAGTCACCCGAAACCATAGCGAATGGATAGCTGAACACACGATGTGAATATGGATTAAGAATGACAAGTACACATTCTAGACCGAGGGATGTCTTAGATTGTCAAACTATACACGGAAAACTGTAATCCCAATCGATGCAAAACCTGGCTCTGATACCAACTAAACCATTTCACGCCCCGCTTCCCAAAATACGGAATACGAGGGGTAGAAAAGGCCAGCCATGCTCCTACGGTCAAGGAAATGTCCTGCCGTAGTCACACTTCGGCTTCTAGTTTTTCATGGAAAACAGTAAATGATGCGCAGGTAATGAGAAATGCAGTAACTGAAAGAAACAATAATATAAACTGACCTGATGGGAAACAAACGAATGTAACTCGGAATGGCAAGTCAAGAAGTCTGTGATGCACGTCTAGTTCTGATCCAGGCTAAATCTTCTCCTCACACTGAGCATGCATACTCAGGTCGTCAGAGCGACACAATAGCAATATAATATGTATAAATTCAAGTGACAGTTCTAACAGTGATAATAGATATGTGAAGCAGTAAATCAATGACATCATGAATATGAATGTGCAGTAATCAATGCAGCGGAACAGTAAGGCAGTAGAACGATATGTCACGTATGTCAACACAGTATATAAGGAATATAAATGCCAGTATCCCTATCAGTCTCTAAGTCTCACTGCACGGGTCACTAAGCCTATCGTCAGTCCAAGTGTGAGAGTCAACCACTCGCGAGTGTCCTCCACCCAAGGGTAGAACCCAAGGGCAAGGGACCACGGGCCCAACATGTAACATGTATATCACGGTGTATATCACATACCCTGTAAATCTCCATATATCTCCCTAAATATATAAGACGGCATGGGACTCCCGAGATTCTGTTGAATTCACACTTAAACTACCCCACACCCCGTGGTCTACATCAAACGCTACCATAACCCTAAATACTAATCGATCCGTGACATGACTGCGCGAGAACTGGAGGCAGGGCCTCAATAAAGCACGTCCCGACTAATATCTAAGATAAATGGCAGTGTCGGATGCCTTATCTGTGACACCCGTGCAAGCGCTTCCATAGGTGTCCCATACCACTTATAGTCACACGTACACGCATCCCACAGACGTCGACAATGCAATAGAATAATAGGGTCACTGATTGTGTACAATGACGCATCACTTTCACTTAATCACGGATACACGAACACTGACGTACATGCCACAATCATCACTAAAATCTAACACTGGGTAAATGCACGATATTACTAGGTTATCACAACAATGATATGGTTATGATATGATGCGTGAACAGTATATAAGCACGATTAAGGTGTCACAAAAATAGTATTCTATCACTTGCACGATTTATCATGGAACGTACGTATATAATTTAGGGAAACGATAAACAGGTAGTAATTAGTGTGTTCAGTTGCCCATCCCTCGAATTTAGTTCAAGCCCATCGGGTTCTAGGATCATTAATTATAACCATTTCATTTTAAGCGCTCACGGCTGGAAATCCGGTTTCAGAATCTGAAGTCCGTTTCGCAACGCATTTTAATCCCAGTTGGGATCAGATTTTAGCGACGCTACAGTTGGATGAAATCTAGGGTTTTCAGTAAGGTTTTCAACGTAATAGACAGATCTTCAATCGCATCTGTACGTCAGAAGATATACAATGTTTAACACTAATATGTTGGTTCTGATTCTGCTGGGACT
The DNA here is from genome assembly GCA_030015575.1 of Agapanthus africanus. Lineage (NCBI taxonomy): Eukaryota > Viridiplantae > Streptophyta > Magnoliopsida > Asparagales > Amaryllidaceae > Agapanthus > Agapanthus africanus. The sequence goes on along the minus strand of CM057344.1, from coordinate 308,929,768 downwards.
GTTATGTGTCCCGATCTATTAAATTACAGATTAAATATCAAACGGTAACGAAACAGAATGAAACAACTTGTGTTGTCTAGCTAACAGAGTTACCTATAATAATCAGCAGAGTTTCGTGATCTACGAGTTAAGAAGATCATGTGGTACCCATTACGGAACAGCAAGCAACAACTGGAGTCGCTCAGGACTGTAGTCTAGAGTCGCACTCCGATCCAATTATCATCACAGTTTAAGTACAGGAATACCAGGAAACCAGTATAGTGTTAAAGCTCGTCGAGTCGGCTTCGATTTGAGCCCTCGAACGCATCAATCCAGCATATACAAAATTTATGGTGATTTTTATGGTTTTCAGGTACAGAAAATATCCAGTTTTACAGGCAAGCTTGGGGGGTAGTTGTTTTGGTCGTTAACGATCACATTATCCAACGAAACTTGTACAAGTTATTCATCACAGCAAGGGTCAAAGTAATTAATCCAGTTCCGTAAAATTGGTCAAGTAATTCCATTGGGGTCACACACCAAACAGTTGCCTCGTATAATTTTTCGGGGTTATATAATATAGAATTTATAACATTATAGTTCGTAACAAATACCAAATAGCATGTAGCAAGTATAAAACTTGCCTGGACACGTCTCGGGGTTGTACGGTGATGGTAACGTCACGATCACGACACACGCGCGGCACGTCAACCTGACTTGGCTCGAACTCGAGTCTCGGCAGTGGCTTGGTTGCTGGGGTATTGACTGCGAGGGTGGTGATCGTTGGTGTGTCGAGGCCGATGGTGAGGGATTGCAGAGAGAGATGTTGGGATAGAGAAAGAGTTAGAGAGAGAGAGAGAGAAAGAGTTGGAGAGAGAGAAATAGAGGTTGTAGAGTGAGAGAGAACTGGAGAGGTTGGGAGAGAGAGAGATAGAGAGTTAGAGTGAGAGGTAGGGAAAAAGAGAGAAATGAGAGAGAGAGCACAGAGAGGGGGATAGAGAGTGAGACAGAGGAAGTGAGAGAGAGAGAGAGGAAACAGAGGGTGAGAGAGAAACAGAGAGAGTGAGAAAGAGAGAGAGAGATTGCAGGGAGAGGGGGAGAGCGAGGGAGAGGGAGGGAGGCCGGAGGTGAAGGTGGTGGTTGGCGCGCCGTGAAGGGGGCTCGGGGCAGTGGGTGTAAGGTGTTTGGCGATGAAGACGACGACGACGAGCCGCGGTCGACAATGATGGTCGATGCTTGGAGATTGATGGATGTGGGATTGTCGAGGAAGAAGGTGTTGCGAAGAGGTGAGGTGAGGAGGGAGTGGGTGAGGCGGTGGTGGTGATCGGGGATGATCGACGACAGACCGGCGATGGTGTTCGAATGTTGAGGGGGAGAACGGGAGTAAGGGGGCTCGGTGGCCGAAAGTTTTGAGGGGGAGAGAGAAGTGAGAGACGAGGGGAGGACGTTGAGTGAAACGCGAGGGGGTGCGTGTCGTGGGGTAACGTCTCGTGAGCGTGGGCGTGGGGAGCGGCGACGAGGGCGCAACGGGAGGATTTCGCGCGGGAAATCCGGAGGGTAGCCGTTGGGGAAGGAGACACTGTTGATGCGGGTCGGGTAGGAATTGAAGTGGGTGCGGCTAGAGGCGAAGCAGGCTTGGCGAGGGAGACTGGGCCGGGCCAGTAGGAAAAATGGTTTAAATTAAAATTCTCGTGGGCTCGGGCTGAAGGAGGGGACGGGCTGAGGGTTATAATTGAGAAGGAAAAGAATTCTTTTAATTGGTGTGGGCTTAAGGGTTGGGCTGCTGAAAAGATTTAAAGGGAAAATGGATGAAAATAAAAAGCGAGTGGGCTCGGATGAGAGATTTTGGGTTGATATTTAAAATTTTTCTCTTTAACTTGGCTAAGGAAATAATCAAAAACGAAATGGAGTTTCGAAGATAATGAATAATTATAAATAAATTTTATAGATGAAAAAGAAATACGGATGTAGGCATATAAAAAGGGGCTGGGTATTACAAGCCTACTGAAGAGATTTGATGCATTGATCACTCCTTACTGCCGCGGAACCGCGGCCCCAAGTGGGGTTTGGCCGCGGTTCCGCGCTCCCCTTAAGGAATCAATGCATCGAATTTCTCCAGAATTCTTAGAATTGCCCGCACATCATTCTGCAACATACCGAAAAAATTTTGGTGCCCAAAAAATTTTAACAGAGAACTGATGCATGAGAAAAACGCGGTTTTGGAATTTTTGTTCGATTGGAAATGTAAACACGTTAGACAATGCTAGACTAGGTTAATGGTGAGGCTCTGATACCAATATAAGTGCACGGCGGCGCCCCGGCCGTCAATCCGACGACGGAATGCCGAAGCGATGCTTTTCTTTAAACTTTAAAACCGGCACCACCGCGCACTAAAATCCCGGATCGGGCCATTAACCTAACTACTAGCTAACTACAAGATGGGAAGAGAGATATACCGAGTGATCCGTGTCCTCCGGTCTTCTCGCCGTCGTCCCGATCTCCCGCGGATCAATCTCCGGTCTTCACCTCCTCGCCGGAAGGGCACCACATCGCCGGCTTCTTTTACGGGCTCCCACCTCTGGTCCGAGGCAACTCGGGCACGAAGTTGGGGAGTTGATGTGCCTAAGATTTGCTGCAGAATGTGTAGTGCTCTTTTGTCTCTATTGGGGTTGAAGGAGTTGCTATATGGTGGAGGAAATGATATGAGTTTATGGAGATGGAACTTATGGGATTTTACCAAGCCAAAAGAACAAAAATCCCCTCACAAAAATATGGGACAGCCCCTTCCCTCTATGGCCGGCCATGCTTGGTGTTGGGTGAGAATGGAGTGAAGTGAGGAATAATACCAAGGGATAAGAATAATGCAAGGTAGAGTGTAAAAGGGAAAAAGGCAAGTCTCACATCAATCACCATAACCCTTCATCATCATCAAGCATGAAAACAAAGTAAAACCAACACTCCACCACAACCATCATGATACCACAAGTCAAGCCATCATGGTCAAAAGAAGTCAATGGAGGCTAAACCATCATGAACAACAATATGCAAAAACAACCCTCCAAAATTCTTATTTGCACAATGCAAATAAGCCCTCCTCCACCAATCTTCGGCCAATGAAAGATACAAAGAAATATGGCCGAAATGGAAAGCAAACTGGCAACTCCAAAAAACTGATCCCGTAATAAATTACAAGAAAACCCCGCTACTGTATATACATACCCGCATTTGTATTCCGACCGAAATACAAATGCAATGAGACAGAATCTACACTGTACTATACTAGGATCCGGCTTAAACCAAACTGGCTAGTATTATCCGTCAGATCATGATCCGTGCAATACCGCACTTACCTGATCGAACCCTGCCATATCTCCATACGGCCTCTACAGTGTTTCGCTCGAAACTTGAGCAACTGGTCTGTGGGGGACTCTAAAGACTCGTCAGTACTATGGCTGTGGATTTAACCACTAGCACGTCAGAGGTATTAGCCATACGTGACGGGCCACCAGCTATTGACCAAAAGGGACGTCTGTTAGTGAACTCATCATGACACCGTACTGAGCCTGTCAATGACAATATCCGTACAGTCCGGTCCGTTCGTCTATGAGCATCGCATGGCGGGCCTAGGGGGTTGGTAAAAGTCAGACCCCCAAAAGCGGTACAAGTCGTGTCGGAGTGTAGCCCACAACACCTTGAGATACTACTGGAATACCTACCAGTATATCTCCTGCCTCGGCCGAGAGCTTTGTGTAATGGCTCTCCTAGACACAGCGCGACCTCACCCCGAATACCGGGAGAGACGAACCCCTGAAGATCCGCTCACTGCCTCCATGTGTCTCGGGACTGTACCCAACTAAAACCTGTTTGCACGTCTCATTTGAGCGTGGTAGGGTAGTAATCAAAGTACAGTGGGAACTCACACGAGACAAATGACGATCCTCAGGTCGATGAACTAACCTGTACACATGTCACCAGGGAACTGCTATCTGACGTCAGGTATAAGACCAACTAGCATGTTCCCGGCGAGTCCTGTCCGGTGTACTCATAACCCAATGAGCACCTGTATACATCTTAGGTGAACCAACTGACACCAGTGGCTTGTGAGACCGGCCACCGCCCCTCGTCGGGGTCTCGACTGTATACACTAGTCTACTCTGGAGTATCGATGCCCTGTCTCGAAACTCCCACGACTAGGGACCTTTTAAGAATGTGCTTATAGACTACCAGCTCCCACGTATATGATCGCCCTCATACTGCTGGCGGTCAAGCAACAATCCTAGGGGCTCTATCAACGTGTAATAGCGACATGTCAGGTCACCTAAAGCAGTACACGATGATAAAGATAAACCAGATAGCATACTATCATCTTGAGTAAGACTGTCCTACCGGCATAGGTCGTCCCTCAATCATTGCAATCACGTGCCTGTGATCTAATAATTGACTCTGAGAGCACTATATCCAACATTATCATCGTGTACAAGCTTTAGGTGAAATTACAGATCACTATTACATTTTGATAGAGCCCATAGGATTCTTGCTTGACTGGCAGCGGTATGATGGCGATCATATACGTGGGAGCTTGGTAGTCTATATACACATCCTTAAATGTCCCTAGTCGTGGGACTTTCGAGACTGGGCATTGATACTCCAGAGTAGACTAGTGTAAATTTATCGAGACCCCGACAAGGGGCGGTGGCCGGTCTCACAAGCCAATTGTGTTAGTTTATTCACTTAAGATGTATACATGTGCTCATTGGGTTATGAGTACACCGGACGGACTTGCCGGTAACATGCTAGATGGTATTATACCTATTGTCAGATAGCAATTCCCTAGTGACATGTGTACAGGTTAGTCTATAAACCTGAGATCGTCATTTGTCCCGTGTCAGTTCCCACTGTGGTTTGATTACTACCCTACCACGGCTCAAAGAAGTCGTGCAAACCGTTTTTAGTTGGGTACAGTCCCGAGCTATATGGAGGCAGTGAGCGGATCGTTGGGGGATTCATCTCTCCCGGTATTGGGGGTTGATGTCGAGGTGTGCACGGGTGGCAATCACCAGAAATCCTTGGCCAAGGTAGTCGAGAATTGCTGATCTAGGATCGGTAGTTTCTTAGGTGGTGATGAGCTTCATACCGACACTAAATGTCGCGTTATTAGGGTCTGACTTTATCCACCCCCTAAACTCGATATGCGATACTCATAGACGAACGGACCAGACTGCAAGGATATTGTCACTGTCAGGCTCAGTAGGGGTTTCAAGTTGAGTTTGCTCGTCGGCGTCGCTTTTGCTCAATACCTGGGTAGCCATTACGTAGAGATAGTTCCGCTGACATGCTTATGGTTAGACCCACTGCCAGTGTATAGACGAGTCTTTAGAGTTCCACACAGAGGGTTTCCCTGCTTCAAGCGAAACGTTGTAGAGGCCATATGGTTTTATGGCAAGATTCGATCACATACGTGTACTTATGCACGGATGATGTTCGGACGGATAATACTAGTGTGTTTTGGTTTAAGCCGGATCCTAGTATTATATTGTTGGATTATTTTCGTCTCATTGTATTCGTATTCTTCGGAATACGGATACGGGTATGGATATACGGTTGAGGGGGTATTCTTGTAATTTATTATAAGATTACTTTTAGAAGATTACACATCATCATGGTTTAGAATTTTTTGGATTAAAAAGTTATTGTGCTGTAGGATGGGGTGTTTATTGCATTTTTGGTGGCATGGCTAATTAGTGACGCATGGTTACTATTCAAGCATGCTTAGGGTTTTTTTTGTTGACTTGAGATATTTTTGTTGACTCTAGATATTTTGGACACTTGACATATTTATTTTGATGGCTCCATTATTTCTTATCAACACTCACAACACAAAAGATTAAGCCATTCATTCATTCTCTCTCTCTTCTTGAGTTGCTCTCAACACCTTATTCTCATGGCATCTTCTTCTTCCTCTAGCGCCACCCAAACCCTTTCATGAGTTGAGAATCCTTGGATGTCTTGAGACAAATTAATCCTTAATCACTCTTTACTTCATCTACGGTATATAGAGTAGAGATCTAGATGCCCTAGTTGCCTCGGATATGAGGTTGGAGCTCGTTGCATAGACTCTCGGGTGGATCATCTTTGATGGAGGGAGACTGCAGATCAAGCTTGATCAAGGAAGCCCCTAAGAGCTTAGGATGATTGTTGAAGACCGAAGGACACGGATCTATTCGGTATAACCATTCTAACTCCTATGGATGTTTTTGTTATCTAGGGCTTATGCGTAGATCCGGGTAAGTGGTTGTGGTAGGGCCAAGTTTTATAAATTTTTGTTCCGCATTTGGTCACGGATTGATGGCTGGGGCGCTGCCGTAACCCAACTGTTACAACTTACGCCTTTATTACCAAATGTCTTGGGTTGGCTAAATGCTTATTTTTCCCAGTTCAACTTTACTACGAGTAATCTCTTCTATTTAATTATCAGGTGTGATACCAACTTTACTGCTTCAATCAAGGGGATGCAAGAAATAAAGAAGGGCGGCACCTGCATAGTGCTATTAAAATTCAAACTTTAAATACCAAAATTTTATATAATAATAAAAATGAAGTACGATGAAGAGATACAACAATACTTCATCCAAAACTTTTAAATTCCAAAAATTATGAAAAGAATGATCAAGAGATGCTAAAATAAAATACACAAAACTAAGCTGCAAGGCTGTGTCCTCAAAATATGATTACAAAATCTCAATTCTATCGGCATTACTAAAGCATGTGAAAATTGAATGCCCCCGATGTTTTCAAAGGTCTTGCTATAAGGAGTATGTGTGTTATGATATAATAAAGCAAGTATTGAAAGTATAAGAAATATCAACAATAACGAGCTAACTAGTAAAACAATGGACTGCCTAAGATCTACAGTCATGGCAATGAAAGATTACAACAACAACTGAGCCTTTTATCCCAAGCATATGTGGTAGGCTACATAAACCAACAAGAGAATCATGACGGGTCCAGCACATGAATCATCCGCCTCAACTCACTCCTATCGAACAATATACTTTCATTGGGGCCTTTGACAACCATATCTTTTCGTGTCACCTTCATCCATGTTTTCTTCGGTCTCTTTTTCGCCCTTTTGACATTGCCTATATCGAGAGTATCCAATCTTCGAACTGGTGCTTCCATAGGTCTGCATCGTATATGACCAAACTATCTTAGCCGGTTTTCCTGCATCTTCTCCTCCACAGGTGCTACACCAATTTTTGCATGAATATCCTCATTTCGCACCTTATCTTTTCTAGTGTTACTACACATCCAACGAAGCATGCGCATCTCTGCTACGTACATCTTCTGTGTATGATGTTTCTTTGGAGCCCAACATTCTGTACCATATAATAAGGCAGGCCGAATAGCGTTTCGATAAAACTTCCCTTTCAATTTTAACAGAAAGTTACGATCGCATAAAATTCCTGTTGCACACCTCCATTTCAAGCAACCGGCTTATATTCTTTGATTAACATCACTATCGATCTCCACATCCTTTTGGATGATAGAACCTAAATATCTAAACTGGTCGCTCGGTGATATCTCTTGTTCTTCCAGTGTAATACTAATATGGTCTCGACTTCTCTGTTTGCTAAATTTGCAATGCATAAATGTTGTCTTGGACATGCTCAATCTGAACCCCCGAGATTCCAATGTTTTCCTCCATAACTCCAGTTTGGCATTAACCCCTGCCTTCGTCTCATTTACTAGAACAATATAATCAGCAAATAGCATACACCAAGATATCTCATCTTCGATAGTTTTAGTAAGCTCATCCATCACGATGGTAAACAGAAATGTACTTAATGCAGATCCTTGATGTAAACCAATTGTAATCAGAAAATCACTTATTAGGCCACTGCAAGTTCAAGCATTTGCCACTACTCCATCGTACATGTCCTTAATTATTTCAATATACTTGATGGGGACCCCCTTTTTCATCATTGTCCCCATAATATCTTTCTAGGTACTTTGTCGTTCGCTTTCTCTAAGTCAATAAATATCATATGGCAATGAAAGATTACTTTTGCCAAACTACTTGATTTAAGTATTTGTACTATGGGCCTATGGCTATTCCTTTATGGCCTATCGATATCAGTTCTTAATTTTTATGGTATGATCCAAACTATAAGAATGCAAAATTTATTGAGCTGAATAATTTGATACCAGCTCTGTACCACAGATCTGCGTCACGAACTTTGGGCTCCATAAATTGAATATTTTATTATTTTTATTATTCTTTGGATTTTATGAATATTACACAAGGTGAAATTGGGAAAGAAAGGAATTTTCTTTTAAAAATGATTTATAAGTGGTAGTTATTTCCCACTACTTGGAGCACGCATTCATACGTAAGATGCCCAGTTGGATCACTAATCCGTAGATGAACAACCTCTAGGCATGGCCTTTTTCCCACTACTGAATCTTTCGTTCGCATGGTCTCTGAAGCGGGTTCCTAACCGGGCAAAGCCAATAGTGACGTTGTACCTTTCTTCAAAGTGTGCCCCTAGCAGCAATCCACGCAGAAGAGCGAGTGATCCATAAGAGGGTTCCATTCGGATAAACACGGCAGTTTACACACTACTAGAGGAAGGTTTCTAGAACACCGCTCTCTTCCTAATTCTCGTAGTTATCAGTAACATAAAAGGCATTCACTTAAGGCAAACTCCATAAATTAATTGTGAAGAACAAAAAGGACTAGCTTTACTTACTCTTCTATAGTCCTATAGGATCCAAACAAATTTTCCAGTTGGTCCCTGCATCCTAATGCTCGGACATTCCGTACTATTAAATATCTGCCAGCAGAACAATTAATTGGAAAACATAGCATCAGCATCCAACATGAAATTTAAGTTATGTATAAAAGCAGCTTTAAGAAGGTAAATGGCCTATTTATATTGTATTTCAGATAGAACAGAAAAGAACCTGGATTCATCACAGACAGTGTAGACATGCACGGCTGCAGGAGAATCATCTTTGTGCCGCTGCAGCGGCATACTGATTACAGTATGATGTATTGGAAAGAGATATAGAGAAGAGAATTTAGGGATTAGAGACTTGGTTTTTTATTAAACGGGCGGGATTGCACCATATTGCATGTGCCCTGCATGCATGACCTGCAAAAAGTTATGTGCCATGTCAAAAAATGGACTACATTTTAATTGTTTAATTTTTAAAATTTCAAAAACGATATTATAAAATTATCTGGTGATAATAGTTTAAGAAAGACCGTCTTCCTTCCGTTGATACACAAAGGAAAAAATTGCCAATATATTAAAAAAAATCACAAAGTGCTAATTCATTGATAACAGAAAAGAAATTGAAATCTCATGTTAAAATGGTCTCGTCGTTTATTAAATAAATTCAACCAACAACTTTAAATGAATTATACTCAAGCAAAATGCTTATTTTCCTTAATCAAGAAATTACATTTAAGTCTCAATGCGTTAAAAGAAATATTTTCAGCATGTGTTCATTTCTGATATAATGGTTTTACAGGTGAACAACAAGGTTAAGGCGAATAACTATATAATAAATATAACTTTGCAAGCATTACCATTCAAGTTAATAGATAGAAGATACGGACATGAAGAGTGAAAGTGATGATATCACTCGATGATCGTGTATTATTAAGCATGTTAAAATCATTCAAGAATTAAAATTACCCATAAGAAAATAGAAAGACAAATATGAAATATTGAATAATCCATACAATATCATCATCGTTGGAGAGTCATAGAAACTCTTAATAGATAACGGAGCAATTACCTCCGCATCATCATCGCTGTCACCACCAATATCTAATATACCTTTATCTAAAAATAAATGATAGCCACATGAACTGCAAAATCTCATATGTAAATCCATAGAAGACTAAATATATTCTATAAATTATCAAACTAAATTAATAGGGAAATAGTATTGGATTACGGTATTGATGGAGAATCCATATCCAATTAGGGCTATATTCCTTTTTTAAATAAACCCCCAAATCTCTCTCTAAAAAAAAGAATTGATGACTGCTTGGTTTGCAAAACATACCAAAACACTGTTAAAAGTTGTGAGATTTTAGATACTTCTTATTTACTATTTACATCCTTATAAATAAGGGTGGTTGGACCGGTTTTTGACAATTTATATACCCTTTCCGAAATTTAAAATCTAAACCCAAAGCCTGTCCGAACCTAATGGGTTTACAATGTATTTCACCAAACCCGCAAAATCTGACGAATTTAGGACAAGTTTTAGGTTTAAACGGGCAAGTTAGTTGTTGCGGAATTTTTGGAATTGTCCCATTATAAATTGTTAAAAAATTGCGATTATAAAGCTTAAGGTGAGTTTAAGCATGTCAAAGGGTTATGTCCAGTGTTCTAAATATCGCCGACATATCTCCTATATCGGCCGATATATCGGTTTTATAGGATAAACAATACAATATGCTGCATTTATATCATTTTATAGTTTTGGGTAAATATCACCCGATATATTAGGTTCGATATATCTGTTAGTGTTATATCTCCTAGAGGCCATTATTGTATCATACTGGTTTGTATATTACGTATTGGAAGTTTGAGATATACATGGATATAGTAACAGTCTTGCTCGAAATGGTAGTATGCAATCTGGTTTGTTTCTATCTCAATATGTGCATGTGTTTCTTTTAGCACACCGCATATACATATTGGTAGAGCCCTTAGAATCTTTGCTTGATTAGCAATGTTGTGATGACAGTCACACTAGTAGGGGCTGGGTAGTCTATAAGCACACCTTATACAGGTCCCTAGTCGTAGGAGTATCGATACTACAGAGTAGACTAGTGTATACGCTTCTCACCCCAGCATGAGAGATGGTCTGTCCTACAGCCATTAGTACGTTGTACTGGAGATAGTATGCAGGTGCTCATTAGGTTATGAGTACACTGGGAAGGACCCATAAGGAACTGCTGGTGGGTATTATACCTATCGTCAGGTGGCAGTTCTCAGGTGACATGAGTACAGCTTAGTCCGTCGACTTGACACTGCTACTTCGCCTCGAGTGTGTTCCTACTGTTCTTTGATTACTACCCAACCATGGCTTAAAAGAGTCGTGCAAACAGGTAGTAGTTGGGTGCAGTCCCGAAGAACTTGGAGGCATTGGCGGTTAGATAGGATTCGTCTCTCCCGGTATTAGGGGTTGATATCGCGCTGTGTTCGGAAAGCCATTACACAAAGTCCTTGGTCAAGGCAAGTGAGATTTACTGGTAGGTACTCTAGTAGTTTCTCAGGGTGTTTTTGGCTACACTCCGACATAATTTATTGTGCTATTAGGGGTTTGACGATTACCATCCCTAGGCCCAATATGCGATACTCTTAGACGAACAGACTGGACTGTACGGAGATTGTCACAGATAGGCTCAGTAGGAGTTTGGATGAGTTTGCTCATCAGCCTTCTTATCGACAGATACATGGGTAGCCGTTACGTGCGGCTAGTACTGTTGACGTGCTTGTGGTTAAACCCACTGCCAGCGTAGTGTCGAGTCTTTAGAGTCCCACACAGAGGGTTTCCCTACATCGGGCAAAAGATGTAGAGGCCGTATAGTTTTACGGCAGGGCTTCGATCCCATACGTGTACTTATGCACGTATGATGTTCGGACGGATAATACAAGTGGGCTTTGGTTTGATCCTGATATTATATTGATGGATTATTTTTGTCTCTTTGTATTCATATTTTTTCGGAATACGGATACGGGTATGTATATACGGATGAGGGGTATTCTTGTAATTTACTCAAGATTGCTTCTAGAAGAAGACAGCTCATTAGGGTTTTTAATCTTTTGATTAAAAGATTAATGAGGTGGAGGAAATGAGGTGGAGGTTTACATTGAATGAGGCATGGCTATTTGGTGACTCATGTGGTAGCTCATGGAATGACTCACTAGATGACCACTCTTTAGATTTTTTTTTGAAGTATGCTTGATATTTTGTAAGATATTTTATCTCATCAATTATTGTATTCTTCATTATTCATCACAAATGAGCCATCTTTATTTTTTGCTCACTCTTCACTCTCTTTTCCTCAAGCTCTTTCTTCCTCTATCCCTAAATCTCTCATGTGTTGAGAATCCTAGGGGAATTCGAGACATACTAATCCATCTACACTCTCTACATCATCTAGGACATCTAGTTTAGCGAACTAGATGCCGTAGTTACCTCGGATTTGTGGTTGAAGCTCGGACTATAACTTCTCGGATGGATCGTTTTTGACTCGAGGAGGCCGACGAGGAGACATCAATCCATACTATCCTTGGAGCTTATGACGAGGAGGAGGACAGCGACAAGAAGACCAGAAGGACATGGTAACATGAGGAATATCCGAGTAGTTAACCTCATACAGTTTTGTTAGTTAGGGTTTAGCATCGATCCTGGAGTTCAAGTCGGTGTTGCGACATCCTTAAAAATCGTTTTTTACGTATTCTGCCTCCCCTCGAACCCGCGGGGTGTGCGGCATCGACTTACAGTGGTATCAAAGCCTACTAAATCTTAGCTAACAGTTTAAACAACGTGTAAAATTACGAAACCGAAATAACTCCAAAACACGAAACTAAGAATCTAAGTTTCTGTCAAATTTTTCCGAGGCTCTAAAATTTTTTTAAACAAATGCAGAGTGCTCTATTTGTTGTGAGATGAACACATAACCAAAATGAGGCAATTCCACCATGACTTATCCGGCCACAATGCCAAAATGACCTGCCCTACCGGGTCAAGTATGGGGAAAGGTCTTGGATTCTGTTCTGTTGTCTTGTTGCTTTGATTTAGGGTTTCAAGTGGTGTTTGATTTTGCCAATTTTGATTATACTGTTAATTCTCTGTTGTGGCAATACAGAGTATTTTGAAGTCGCAGTTTTAACGTAGTTTAACATGTTTCTGTTGTTATATGTGTTTCGAAACGTCCGTTAATTGCTATACGTCGATTAGTGGGGGTTGCACATATCTGTGTTGCTGCTATGTTGGTTTGTGTATATGGAATATTAGATCATCGATGATGAATAGCCAGGGATGTGAGATGAGAGTTATCTTTCTTTCATTCGATATAAATTTTATAGTGATGCAATATTATTTTGCGGGGAACATCCGGGTTGAGGTTGTAGCCACCGTTGTATTATTTCTTTTACTGTTTTCTGCTCCTAGAATAGACCCAAGGTGGGGTGAACAAACTACTAGGTTCTTTGAAGTGCTGAGTGGCCTACTCATTTTACCGAAAGTGGTTATTTTACTTCGGGAATTTGCTGGGTAGTTTGCCGCACCCGTAGGGGGTCTAGGGTGGGGTTTCGCTATTCATCACGACCGTGGAATCTGTCTTTCGGTACATGCTTAAACGAAACGCGGAATTCCTAGAATATCCAATATGTACCTCTGTGATCTGGAATGCCTATTATTGCGTGAGACGAATGGTTATTATATATATGCTATAAAGTAGAAGTTGCTTATGTTTTGTACCCGCGCTAGTCCAGCCCTCGCTCTGGCGTTAGTTAAGTAATCTAACGGTGTTAGACGGGGCCCAGTGACGAATGCTGATTAATCCAAAAATTTGTAGTTTACCGTAATCAGAAACGGCGTCGCTTCGCAGCTAGCCGGTGAATACGGGTCGATCCGCAGGGATGGTTAATTTCTGATTTTGTGTTATAACTAGTTGATTCAAATCGTTGTTGGTTTTTTATCGATTGAGTTTAAGACGAATTTATGTGATGAGAAGGAACTCATTAGGGTTAGGTCGAAGGTAGGAGTGTTGAGATCAGTATGTTCACCTCTTTCAATGTCGTGATTTAAGCTTTTAGGAAAGTCACAACAATCAATAGGAAAAGGGATTAGGATGATCGGGAAGAAACAAAGTTTCTTCCTCTAGATCCTTGTCCGTCTTTTCTCATTCATTGATGTGAGCTTCATGGACATCATATAAGTCCGGCCTTTTATACTACGGAATACCGTTACCTTATAGGTAGGGTGCCGTAGGGGGCGGATCGTATATGTGTGCATGAAGGTTTCGTTTAAAAATAAGTTGACATTGAAAGAGGTGAGAGACATCTGTCTCTCACTCACTCCCTTGTTCCTAATCCTAACGAGCGAGAATTTTTACTCGCACATTAGGGAATTATTGCAAAGAGACATTTTTATGTTTATGTTTTAAAGGTTAACTACTTGGTGCAATTAAGGAGGATTACACTAGAGCAAAAATTAAATAACTAGGGCAAGTAAAAGATTATGCTAAGGCAAGAATTAAATAAAACTAAAGACTTACAAGAAGAGATGATGCTCTGAATTCTTCAACAAATCTCACTTTTATTGATTATAAAGAGGCATACAATTTTTAAGATCTAGATTACAATTTATAAGTAACTAGTGAAGCTAGGGTTACAGACTTTCGTAGACATGATTTTACTGATTTAACCCCTGAAAATCCCAACAATGAAACGACACACCGACACAAGAAGTCGGTGCCAACACGGGCACCATATGGCCGCGGTTCCGCGGCAAAGACATGCCTTTGGCCGCGGATCCGCGGCCATATAGTGGGATTGGCCCACCAGTTTTCTGTGGTTGACTGATCCTCTCTTGGGCTCTCTTCTTTTACTGCTCTTTTCTCTGTTGGGCTTCCTAATATTCTCCAGGTTCTCAGTGAATCTTGTAAGGATCTTTTCGACCGTTTCTCTTGACGTTCGTCTCGGCTTGAGTAGGATCCGTGTGCTGTTTGGTCAAAAATCCATTTCCTGTATCATCTTTGTCTTTTCACTGTAATTGCTTCAAAAGTCTGTATCCTGTATCATGTAACAAACGATCGTCAAAAGCACCTGTTTACTTATAAATTGCACAAAAAATGGGGTGTATGAATTGCAATATTATGATGTGAACAAATACCCCCAAACTTACCTTTTGCTCGTCCTCGAGCAAATTTATTAGTTTATTCTAACCTAGCCACATTTTCGCAGGGAAACGCGATTGCACTGAGCACGTGCAACAAGCCGTTAAACCTTTAGGTGTCCCTAGTAGGAGGAGTGTTGTCTCCTGAGGGTTTTCAGCGGATTACACCCACAAAATCCTATCAATTTGGTTTCTCAACTTTTGTTCTCCAATCAGGTTTTCTAACAAGGAAATCTATTATCGCTGACCCGCAAATTATCCACCCATATTCTTCACACTTGCTCATTATTTAACTTAAGATTACACATATCCTGTAGAATTACCTAGCTTTCGGCATTTCTTAAGTTTTCCTTCTAGAGTTCCATCTCCACTTAGGAATTTCTATCAACCCTATTAAAGACACAAGTTCTATTCTTCATTCCTTTCTCTTATCTAAACTCTAATCACATATCCCCACGTGTGTGTAAATATCACCCCTACACTTGGAAATTCAAATCAAGCAATCATACTCCAGCCCATTGTCCAAAGCACTTGTGAGACTTCGCTTTCACATCCTTCATGCGATTGCTAATACTTCTTGAGGTACCAACAACCGATTACCAGATGCGTTAGCACTTTAAGGCGTACTTCCTAGTTTTGCAACACCCAAGGCTTTTAGCAGTGGCTCCCAAACCAGTTGGTCTAAGGCACTAGGTGATGAAGCACCCTCGCTAAATATTTTTCTATTTTTTACAGCCTTAAGTAATCACAAAAACCAGTGTCCATTTTTTTTCTTTATTCATTTTTTTTTCTTTTTATTTTCATTGTGCTAAGGACTTTAGACAAGAGTATTTCAAGGTTTCTTCTACTAATCCAAGTTTCAAGGCGCGTGTTTGTGCATTTTGTAGGGTATATGTTTTCAGAATCTAGACTTAAGCTAGGAATTATTTTTCAAACTTATACTCTAATAAAAGTTTTAATACTTTTCCTTCGTTTCGACTTAGCCCAAGAACTGAACCCAAGATTTGCCTATTTCTAAATAGCCTACAAAGACATATGCTTTCCACAGTTAAACTTTAAGGAAGGTTATTTTTAGGGTTTTTAATTTGCTAAGTCTAAGATTTAGTTTTTCCTAGCCAGTTAACCTATTTATCAAACTCAAGTCAATTAACCAGAATTGAATACATCAATTTTTTTTACTTTTTGAAATTTTTCAATTTTTTTATGGGTTTTACTGTTTTCTAATTTTTTTATTTTTAAAATTTGCAAATTTTTTATGATTTTTTTTTATAAAAATGCAATGCAGAAATTAAATATGCAAAAGGAAAACAAAGATATATACAATATGCAATGCAAGGATAACTATATACATCACCTCTAATACCCCCAAACTTGAACCAAGCAGTGCCCTCACTGCCCGGCCCCACGTCGCGCTCGTGAGCGTGACCGTGATCTCTCCCCCCTAGCCAACAGTGTTTGTATCCCCCTCTCAATCTCCGTCAACCGACGGTCGTGTTCTCGTGCCGTTTCCCGAAACTCATCCCGCAAAGAGTCTAATCTCCTCACTGTTCTTCTCATTAAACGCGCATGTTCTTGGGGAGTTAGTTCTTCCCCGCTCGAAGTTGAGCTCGAGCTGGGGGTGTGTGCAGGTATGTTTTCTCCCGGCTCAGTCCGTGTCCAAATATCCGTCAGTCTAGAGTAAGACGACGAGACACCCTCTAAAAGTGGTCGAACTGCGGTACCTTCTGTCAAATAAGAGTCAAATTCTTCGGCCGGGAGGAAATAACGGCAGAGTTGGGTCACGAGCATGGGACATGGATATACACTCCCTCGTTTACCCGAACCTATGGAGTGTAGCAAAACTGTGCACATGTCGAATCTAGGGTTTTTCGTCATTAAAGTATGAACGACATGTAAGGAAGGGGTGAAAAAGGTTGTGTTGTGAGAACTTCCAAAAATATTGTTTTGTGCCCACCGGCACACAGTTAAAACATTTGCGAAGAGGGTCCGTGCTTGGATCCCCTTGCGCGGTTCTCGCGCACAGTCATTACCCATTAAAGGAATATAGTCTTCAAAGCGAAGGGGTTGTTCGTGTGCCGGTACACGTGGTATTAGTGTCACCTCGTGTATCATCTCCCTATCAATGCGAATTTCATTATTTCCCCAAATCAGTTTAATATAACCTAAGTTGTCTAGGCTATTTTCTTCCATTGACTCATAAAATCGGGTAACTAAGCTAGGGACGGCAAATGCAGATCCATGGTTATAGAGGAGGAAATTCCATCCCCTTTGTGCAATTTCGTGTGGAAAGTATGATCCATAGATCTCGTGTGCAAACACCGGTGAAAAATCTCTCTCGTACTGCATTTTGTGGGCCATTTTAAATTTACAGAGAAAGTTCTATGAAGAAACAGAGATAAAGGGTTCAGGTTTACCTCCCCTGAAAATTTCAGGGGGTGAAGAGGCAGATCGGCGGCGGTTGCGCGGTGGGAGACGGCAGGCGCGGCGGTTGCGCGGCGGTCTGGTGGCGGCGCGTCTCGAGATTTCTGCAGAGGACAGGAGCGGCGCCTAGGGTTTTTATGAGGGGAAAATGTTTTAGGGTAAACAGAGGAAAGGGCTCGGTTCCATTATATAGGGTTTAGAAAGGGATATTTACACAAAACACCCTATAAGATGAGGGTTTTATTTGTAAAAACAGCTTGTAATCTGCAAATTTGCAATTTGGTCCAAAAAAAATATTAAACCCCCCCCATTTTTTATTTTTATTTTTATTTTTATTTTTATGTTTATGGTATTTGGAAATATATATATGAATGATACACACACACCCCCAAACTTATCTGAAATAGTGTCACTGGAAAACAAAGTTTGGGGATGAAAACGGAGGAAAATCAATCGGTGTAAATCGGCTCCTGCAAAAACAAGAGCTCCTCCGAAGGATCCGCAGTGAAGAACGGTTTTAGTCGATGCCCATTTACCTTAAATAAGGTACCGTCTTCAGGGTTCTCAAGATCAACCGCACCGTGCGGATAAACGGTGCGGACCACAAAAGGTCCTCTCCATCTGGACCTGAGCTTACCAGGATGCAAGTGTAACCGAGTGTCATAAAGTAGAACCTGTTGACCAGGTTCAAAAGTTTTTCGTAAAAGGTGTTTATCGTGGAACACCTTAGCTCGGTTTTTAGCAGTTATGGCATTGTCATATGCCTCATCCCTTAGCTCCTCCAACTCATTCAGTTGCAACTTTCTGTTGCTGCCCGCATCTCCTAAAGACAAATTTAGCTCTTTGATAGCCCAGAAAGCTTTGTGCTCGATCTCCACTGGGAGGTGGCAAGCCTTCCCGTACACAAGCCGGTATGGAGACATACCCAGATCGGTTTTATATGCAGTACGGAAAGCCCATAGTGCATCTATCAGTTTTAGTGACCAATCTTTACGGTTTTTGGAAACCGTTTTCTCCAAAATTTGCTTTATCTGCCGATTTGAAACCTCGGCTTGCCCACATGTTTGGGGGTGATATGGCGTTGACAATTTGTGGGTGATAGAGTATTTACGCATTAAGGACTCGAAAGTCCTATTGCAGAAGTGAGAACCATTATCACTTATTATCGCTCGAGGGTGCCCGAATCGAGAAAATATGTGTTCTTTAAGGAATCGAACGACAACTTTATTATCGTTCGTTCGACTGGGCACAGCCTCGACCCACTTAGAAACGTAGTCAACCGCCAACAGAATATACACATTTCCAAAAGAGTTAGGAAATGGTCCCATAAAATCTATACCCCAAACATCAAAAATGTCCACTACCAAAATGGGTTGGAGTGGCATTTCGTTTCTCCGCGAAATCCGGCCCAAATGTTGGCACCGGGAGCAAGTTTTGCAGTATTCAAATGAATCCTTGAAGAGTCGTGGCCAATAGAAACCACACTGCAAAACTTTTTCGGCTGTCTTCTTTGGGCCAAAGTGCCCGCCACATGCTTGATCGTGGCAGAAAGACAGCACGCTCTTGACCTCACTCTCAGGCACACACCGACGAATGATTTGGTCGGAACAGTATTTGAAAAGATAGGGTTCATCCCAGTAAAAATGCTTTACTTGGGACAAAAATCGAAGCTTATCCTGTTTCGACCAATCATTAGGAATCAGGCCGGTGGCTAAATAATTTACAATATCGGCGAACCATGGTTCGCAAGAAACGGTCAAGAGCTGCTCGTCGGGAAAAACGTCAGAGATTGGAAGATCGAGCGTGGGCGAAGAAGGAAGTCGTGATAGGTGATCAGCTACTACGTTTTCACATCCCTTTTTGTCCTTAATGACAAGGTCAAATTCTTGCAATAAAAGGATCCAACGTATTAGCCTAGACTTAGCATCCTTCTTCGCAAAGAGGTGGCGAAGAGCCGAATGATCAGTATAAACAACGACTGGAGAGCCGATTAAATAAGGCCGAAATTTCTCGAGTGCAAACACAACAGCTAAAAATTCTTTCTCTGTTGTTGTGTAATTAAGTTGGGCCTCATTTAGTGTTCGGCTGGCATAATAAATCACGTGCGGCATCTTATTAATGTGCTGTCCAAGAACAGCTCCAATTGCAAAGTCTGATGCGTCGCACATGATTTCAAAAGGGTGCGTCCAGTCGGGAGATGAGAGGATGGGTGCAGTGATGAGTGAATGTTTTAAAGACTCAAATGCTTCAGTGCATGTGGAGTCAAAAGCGAAGGTCGTGTCCTTGGCCAGTAAAAGGGTCAAGGGTCTAGCAATCTTGCTAAAGTCCTTGATAAACCGTCTGTAAAAACCGGCGTGGCCAAGGAAGGCTCTAATATCTTTGACGCATTTTGGGGGAGGTAGGTTAGAAATCACTTCGATTTTAGCCCTGTCTACCTCGATGCCGTTTTGAGAGATAACATGTCCTAAGACAATGCCCTCTCGTACCATGAAATGGCACTTTTCCCAATTTAATGTTAGGTTCTTATCCCTGCAGCGGGTAAGAACAGCGTCAAGATGGCGTAAACACTCGTCGAAGGAGTCGCCAAAGATGGAGAAATCGTCCATAAAAATCTCCAAGAACTTTTCGACCATGTCTGAAAAGATCCCCATCATACACCGCTGAAATGTAGCGGGAGCGTTGCATAACCCGAAGGGCATGCGACGATAAGCAAAGGTGCCAAAGGGACAAGTAAATGTTGTCTTGTCTTGGTCCTCTTTGGCGATGGGGACTTGATTGTAACCGGAATAGCCATCGAGAAAGCAATAGAATTCGTGCCCTGCCAATCGCTCGAGCATTTGGTCAATGAAAGGTAAAGGAAAGTGGTCTTTCCTTGTAGCGGCATTGAGTTTCCTATAGTCTATGCAGACTCGCCACCCAGTTTGGGTGCGAGTGGGAATCAACTCATTTGCCTCGTTTGCAATGACCGTAATGCCCGATTTCTTGGGCACGACATGGATTGGGCTAACCCATTGGCTATCCGAGATAGGGTAAATGATACCGCTATCCAGACATTTGACAATTTCCTTCTTAACCGCCTCTTTCATGATGGGGTTGAGGCGCCTTTGTGGATCTCGTGCTGGCTTGGCATCATCCATTAAATGTATATGATGTTCGACTATGAGGGGACTAATCCCCTTTATGTCCGCCATAGACCAGCCGAAAGCTTGCCGATTATTAAGTAAGACCGTCAAGAGAGCCTTCTCTTGCTCAAGAGCTAAAGAAGTTGATATAATGACAGGTAAGGTCTCATTATCACCTAGATATGCATATTTTAGGTGTGTCGGCAAAAGCTTTAATTCGAGTTTAGGAGGTGAAACAATAGATGGTAGCAAAGGGGTAGTTGTTTCAAACTCGAATGATTCCATCAAAGGTTCGTACCGAGTGTACGCAACAGTGTCGGATGGTTCTACTAACTCATCCGAAAAAAAAAAAGACTCCAAATCAGGTGATGAGTCTTCGAAGTCGTCGACGAACGTAAAACATTCAAAATCATTATCCGCCGCGAAAACTGAGTCGGATTCTAGGAGGAACGCACTAGTGGCGTTAACATTGCTGTGGTCGAATAAAAAGTTCTCGAACTCACAGTCCTCCTCCGCGATCTCATTGATCGAACAAACGTCTAGTACGCTAGCATTGGGCTCAGCAGGCTGACTTCCTAACTTGAAAATATTGAGCTCAATTGTCATATTGCCGAAAGATAAGTTCATTGAACCGTTACGACAATTGATCACTGCGTTGGAAGTAGCCAAAAATGGTCGACCTAATATAACCGGAATTTGGTTCCGGGGGTTCGCAACAGGTTGTGTATCCATCACTATAAAGTCTACGGGGAAAATGAAATCCCCTACTCTTATTAACACATCCTCGAGCTCTCCCCTAGGATGAGTGATCGACCGGTCGGCCATTTGGAGAGTACAGTGAGTGGGCTTAAGCTCTCCAACGCCCAATTGCTCGTACACAGAATAGGGTAGCAAATTGACGCTCGCGCCAAGATCTAAGAGTGCTCTATTGATATTCTTGTCCCCAATTGTTATCGAAATGGTGGGACACCCGGGGTCCTTTTGTTTTGGGGGAAGGGAATTTACAAGAGCATCACTAATAGCACTGGCCACAAAAACTTTCTTTGGCACTTGCGACTTCCTCTTTTTGGTGCACAAGTCCTTTAAAATTTTGGCATATGAAGGAACTTGCTGAACTGCATCCAAGAGAGGGATGTTTATGCTAACCTGTTTAAACAGCTCGACAATCTTCTCCATTTGAGGAGTTGGTTTATTGGATCTCAACCTATTAGGAAAAGGAACATTTTGAAAAGTGGTTGAGTCCAACTTGTGTGGATCAGATTGTCGAGTTGGAACGGTACCTCGTGTAGATGTGTTCGTGTCGTGAGAATTAGGTCCGTTCAAGCTAGAAGAGGTAGAGCCATGTGAAGGGTGGAGAATAGGCTCTACAGAAGAAGAAGATGGTGAAGAAGAAGAAGAAGAAGAAGTAGTAGTCCCACCGGCAGGGGTGTCATTGTTAATGCCCACACTGTTCCGCAACACTTTTCCCGATCTCAATGTGGTCACCGCATTCACGTTATGATTTTGCTGATTGTGTGCAGCATGTGCGTGACCGGGGTTGGGCAACGGTTGAGACGGGAGTTTTCCTTTTTCGCGCTCGCTCAAAGCTGCATTAAGTTGTGCAATTTGTGCCTCAATAGATTTGATACTCTGATCGTGGGAGGCACTGTTTTGCACTAAAGATTGAATAGAAGTCTCAAGTCTTGCTGTAGACTGTGTAGATTGTTTAAGGAATGCATCTAGACTTCTCTCGAGCGAGCTAACCTTATCATTATTAGGTTGAACATAATTGTTTGGCTGGTAAGCATTGTTCGGCACAAAATTGTTCACCTGATTAGGGTAAGGTTGTTGTTGAAATTGTTGCGGTTGATATTGAGTTTGCGAGGGTGCTTGTTGTTGTTGTGGAAGAGGAGGTCTTTGAAAATTATTATTATTTCCTTGGAATTGTTGATTTTGGTTCCAAGCGAAATTTGGGTGACTCCTCCACCCCGGATTATACGTCGAAGAGTACGGATCGTTCCTTTGTCGTTGCTGAAATGCAGCATTGACTTGATCCTGTCCTTGAGTGGTTGCATTATAAGGACACTCTTCAGTTAAGTGCGATGGATCCGCACAACAAGCACAGACAGTTCGTGGGGGCATAGCAGGGGCAAGAGAAGACGACGAGATTTTGGTCTCGATCGCTTCTAGCTTTTTCGTAAGAGCGGCCATCTCGGCCTTCATAGCAATCGACATCTCTATTTGATGTATGCCCGCCCTAGATTGACCACTAGAAGTTGATGTGGTCTTGGTGCTCTCCCACTGTATTGTCTGCTCACTAAGATCCTCGAGAAACTGCCACGCCTCATCATTAGACTTAGAGAGAAAATGACCTTGACAGATGGTTTCTAGCAACTGCTTCGTTGCCGAGTTCAATCCCTCATATAATGTTTGGCAAAGTTGCCAACTTTCTATCCCATGGTGAGGGCATTGAACTAGTAGGTCTTTAAATCTCTCGAAGCACTTCCAGAATGGTTCGGAAGGAAGTTGTGAAAATTGAATTATTTCATTTCGAATTCTGGCAGTTTTATGGTGAGGATAGAACTTTTTCAGAAAAGCCTTCACAAACTCATCCCAATTTCTTATGGAATGTGACGCGGTGCTATATAGCCACTTCTCGGCTAGGTCACATAAGGTGAAAGGAATGACCCTTAGCCTTATAGCATCGTCACTTAATTGGGTTGTCTTCATCATGCTGCAAACGTTTTGGAATTTATTAATGAAAATATATGCATCTTCGGATTCCAAACCATGAAACTTAGGCAGCATATTGATGAAGTGTGGTTTTATTTCAAAATTATCCCCATTCGCCGGTGGGGGTGAAAGACAAGTGGGTAAAGAAGTGCGAACGGGGTAGAAGAGATCCTGGAGCGCAACTCGTGCGGGCGCTACAACAGGCGGTAGATTCGGGTTATTCGCACCTGGCGGAGGTGGAATCATTCCCGTCGGTAAGGTATCGTTGGGGTTGAATCCCGACATACCTTCGAATGAAGAAATTGAATGTGGAGGTAAGGAAGTGGACGGAAGATCGACGAAGGGTTCGTCGAAGGGTTCGTTGGTCGGTATCAACGAAACGCGGACTAATCGGGCGTTAGTATCCCTAGTCCAAAATGACATACACTAAAGGGTAGTGCAGTCAGAAAAAAAAAGAGAAAAACAGAAGGTGGGGGTAAGATAACGTCAGTGAGAAGAAGTGGAAGTGAGGTTTCAAGTTTCTTTAGCGGCAAGTTGCAAGTTTTTTTTTAAAAGATTTTATTTATTTTTTATTTGTGAATTTTTGCAAGGAAGTTTTTTGAAAACGGACTCGTGACACAAAAAGTATCAACCACACATGCACAATCAGGCCTAGATCTAGGGTCGCCTAGGTCTACTAGACAGCTCCTAACTAGGGCTAGAAATAGACCTCAAACCGCCTCTTCACGGACAAATACGGCCAGGTAAGTGGAAAGGAACCACCACTACAGTGGGCCTAATTAAAAACCACTAGCCTAGACACCGCAATGTCGGTTAGGATAAACGGCCGATGCCTACCCTAGTCCTTTTCCTACTGAGCTCGCTGTCCTTAGGTCTGAGTCTAATCTTTTTTTAATTAAAGGTGGTCGATGCAAAATGCTTATGTGTTTTCTGGGGTCCTGGGAAGGGTGATGAAATCCCCACCCAATCTGAGTTTGGTCAAATAGCCCCTTAAGTCCGATTAAAATATGCAAAACAACAATTCACTTGCAATCAATTTTTTAGTGCGGCGCAAAGAAACCTGCAGAAATCTGTTATTTAGAAGGGGGAGAAAGACTCTTTACGCAAAGAACCCTGCAGAAAATTTTTACAGATGGAGATATGGAGGTTGCAGAGGGGAAGAAAAGAGAGCAAACCCTGTAAAAATTATGTGCTGACGTGTCATTAGAAGCGCGGATCCGCGGCCTGGGGCCTCCTAATGCGGCGGAAACGCGGTGTAATAGAGGGATCAGCCTCTGGAAAAATTTCTGGGGCTCTGTACTTTCAAGTTCTCTCTGTTTTTATGCCTCCTTTTCTGTTTTGACCTTCTGTATAACTCCAGATCCAAAATTCCTTGTCGTTCCTGCAAGATTCAAACGGGAAACCCTTCAAACAGATAAAGATAATGAAAAGAATTTTTTTTTTATATTTTGTATT
This sequence comes from Agapanthus africanus, assembly GCA_030015575.1. Lineage (NCBI taxonomy): Eukaryota > Viridiplantae > Streptophyta > Magnoliopsida > Asparagales > Amaryllidaceae > Agapanthus > Agapanthus africanus. Next base: position 308,905,145 of record CM057344.1, on the reverse strand, counting down.
TTCAGATTTTTATAATTTTAAAATTTTATATCAACCCGAAATCCTACAAAAAGAGAAAATTACGCCATCCCCGGCAACGGCGCCATTTGATTTATCCAAAAATTTGTAGTTTACCGTAATCAGAAACGGCGTCGCTTCGCAGCTAGCCGGTGAATACGGGTCGATCCGCAGGGATGGTTAATTTCTGATTTTGTGTTATAACTAGTTGATTCAAATCGTTGTTGGTTTTTTATCGATTGAGTTTAAGACGAATTTATGTGATGAGAAGGAACTCATTAGGGTTAGGTCGAAGGTAGGAGTGTTGAGATCAGTATGTTCACCTCTTTCAATGTCGTGATTTAAGCTTTTAGGAAAGTCACAACAATCAATAGGAAAAGGGATTAGGATGATCGGGAAGAAACAAAGTTTCTTCCTCTAGATCCTTGTCCGTCTTTTCTCATTCATTGATGTGAGCTTCATGGACAACATTTACTTGTCCCTTTGGCACCTTTGCTTATCGTCGCATGCCCTTCGGGTTATGCAACGCTCCCGCTACATTTCAGCGGTGTATGATGGGGATCTTTTCAGACATGGTCGAAAAGTTCTTGGAGATTTTTATGGACGATTTCTCCATCTTTGGCGACTCCTTCGACGAGTGTTTACGCCATCTTGACGCTGTTCTTACCCGCTGCAGGGATAAGAACCTAACATTAAATTGGGAAAAGTGCCATTTCATGGTACGAGAGGGCATTGTCTTAGGACATGTTATCTCTCAAAACGGCATCGAGGTAGACAGGGCTAAAATCGAAGTGATTTCTAACCTACCTCCCCCAAAATGCGTCAAAGATATTAGAGCCTTCCTTGGCCACGCCGGTTTTTACAGACGGTTTATCAAGGACTTTAGCAAGATTGCTAGACCCTTGACCCTTTTACTGGCCAAGGACACGACCTTCGCTTTTGACTCCACATGCACTGAAGCATTTGAGTCTTTAAAACATTCACTCATCACTGCACCCATCCTCTCATCTCCCGACTGGACACACCCTTTTGAAATCATGTGCGACGCATCAGACTTTGCAATTGGAGCTGTTCTTGGACATCACATTAATAAGATGCCGCACGTGATTTATTATGCCAGCCGAACACTAAATGAGGCCCAACTTAATTACACAACAACAGAGAAAGAATTTTTAGCTGTTGTGTTTGCACTCGAGAAATTTCGGCCTTATTTAATCGGCTCTCCAGTCGTTGTTTATACTGATCATTCGGCTCTTCGCCACCTCTTTGCGAAGAAGGATGCTAAGTCTAGGCTAATACGTTGGATCCTTTTATTGCAAGAATTTGACCTTGTCATTAAGGACAAAAAGGGATGTGAAAACGTAGTAGCTGATCACCTATCACGACTTCCTTCTTCGCCCACGCTCGATCTTCCAATCTCTGACGTTTTTCCCGACGAGCAGCTCTTGACCGTTTCTTGCGAACCATGGTTCGCCGATATTGTAAATTATTTAGCCACCGGCCTGATTCCTAATGATTGGTCGAAACAGGATAAGCTTCGATTTTTGTCCCAAGTAAAGCATTTTTACTGGGATGAACCCTATCTTTTCAAATACTGTTCCGACCAAATCATTCGTCGGTGTGTGCCTGAGAGTGAGGTCAAGAGCGTGCTGTCTTTCTGCCACGATCAAGCATGTGGCGGGCACTTTGGCCCAAAGAAGACAGCCGAAAAAGTTTTGCAGTGTGGTTTCTATTGGCCACGACTCTTCAAGGATTCATTTGAATACTGCAAAACTTGCTCCCGGTGCCAACATTTGGGCCGGATTTCGCGGAGAAACGAAATGCCACTCCAACCCATTTTGGTAGTGGACATTTTTGATGTTTGGGGTATAGATTTTATGGGACCATTTCCTAACTCTTTTGGAAATGTGTATATTCTGTTGGCGGTTGACTACGTTTCTAAGTGGGTCGAGGCTGTGCCCAGTCGAACGAACGATAATAAAGTTGTCGTTCGATTCCTTAAAGAACACATATTTTCTCGATTCGGGCACCCTCGAGCGATAATAAGTGATAATGGTTCTCACTTCTGCAATAGGACTTTCGAGTCCTTAATGCGTAAATACTCTATCACCCACAAATTGTCAACGCCATATCACCCCCAAACATGTGGGCAAGCCGAGGTTTCAAATCGGCAGATAAAGCAAATTTTGGAGAAAACGGTTTCCAAAAACCGTAAAGATTGGTCACTAAAACTGATAGATGCACTATGGGCTTTCCGTACTGCATATAAAACCGATCTGGGTATGTCTCCATACCGGCTTGTGTACGGGAAGGCTTGCCACCTCCCAGTGGAGATCGAGCACAAAGCTTTCTGGGCTATCAAAGAGCTAAATTTGTCTTTAGGAGATGCGGGCAGCAACAGAAAGTTGCAACTGAATGAGTTGGAGGAGCTAAGGGATGAGGCATATGACAATGCCATAACTGCTAAAAACCGAGCTAAGGTGTTCCACGATAAACACCTTTTACGAAAAACTTTTGAACCTGGTCAACAGGTTCTACTTTATGACACTCGGTTACACTTGCATCCTGGTAAGCTCAGGTCCAGATGGAGAGGACCTTTTGTGGTCCGCACCGTTTATCCGCACGGTGCGGTTGATCTTGAGAACCCTGAAGACGGTACCTTATTTAAGGTAAATGGGCATCGACTAAAACCGTTCTTCACTGCGGATCCTTCGGAGGAGCTCTTGTTTTTGCAGGAGCCGATTTACACCGATTGATTTTCCTCCGTTTTCATCCCCAAACTTTGTTTTCCAGTGACACTATTTCAGATAAGTTTGGGGGTGTGTGTGTATCATTCATATATATATTTCCAAATACCATAAACATAAAAATAAAAATAAAAATAAAAATAAAAAATGGGGGGGGTTTAATATTTTTTTTGGACCAAATTGCAAATTTGCAGATTACAAGCTGTTTTTACAAATAAAACCCTCATCTTATAGGGTGTTTTGTGTAAATATCCCTTTCTAAACCCTATATAATGGAACCGAGCCCTTTCCTCTGTTTACCCTAAAACATTTTCCCCTCATAAAAACCCTAGGCGCCGCTCCTGTCCTCTGCAGAAATCTCGAGACGCGCCGCCACCAGACCGCCGCGCAACCGCCGCGCCTGCCGTCTCCCGCCGCGCAACCGCCGCCGATCTGCCTCTTCACCCCCTGAAATTTTCAGGGGAGGTAAACCTGAACCCTTTATCTCTGTTTCTTCATAGAACTTTCTCTGTAAATTTAAAATGGCCCACAAAATGCAGTACGAGAGAGATTTTTCACCGGTGTTTGCACACGAGATCTATGGATCATACTTTCCACACGAAATTGCACAAAGGGGATGGAATTTCCTCCTCTATAACCATGGATCTGCATTTGCCGTCCCTAGCTTAGTTACCCGATTTTATGAGTCAATGGAAGAAAATAGCCTAGACAACTTAGGTTATATTAAACTGATTTGGGGAAATAATGAAATTCGCATTGATAGGGAGATGATACACGAGGTGACACTAATACCACGTGTACCGGCACACGAACAACCCCTTCGCTTTGAAGACTATATTCCTTTAATGGGTAATGACTGTGCGCGAGAACCGCGCAAGGGGATCCAAGCACGGACCCTCTTCGCAAATGTTTTAACTGTGTGCCGGTGGGCACAAAACAATATTTTTGGAAGTTCTCACAACACAACCTTTTTCACCCCTTCCTTACATGTCGTTCATACTTTAATGACGAAAAACCCTAGATTCGACATGTGCACAGTTTTGCTACACTCCATAGGTTCGGGTAAACGAGGGAGTGTATATCCATGTCCCATGCTCGTGACCCAACTCTGCCGTTATTTCCTCCCGGCCGAAGAATTTGACTCTCATTTGACAGAAGGTACCGCAGTTCGACCACTTTTAGAGGGTGTCTCGTCGTCTTACTCTAGACTGACGGATATTTGGACACGGACTGAGCCGGGAGAAAACATACCTGCACACACACCCAGCTCGAGCTCAACTTCGAGCGGGGAAGAACTAACTCCCCAAGAACATGCGCGTTTAATGAGAAGAACAGTGAGGAGATTAGACTCTTTGCGGGATGAGTTTCGGGAAACGGCACGAGAACACGACCGTCGGTTGACGGAGATTGAGAGGGGGATACAAACACTGTTGGCTAGGGGGGAGAGATCACGGTCACGCTCACGAGCGCGACGTGGGGCCGGGCAGTGAGGGCACTGCTTGGTTCAAGTTTGGGGGTATTAGAGGTGATGTATATAGTTATCCTTGCATTGCATATTGTATATATCTTTGTTTTCCTTTTGCATATTTAATTTCTGCATTGCATTTTTATAAAAAAAAAAAAAATTTTTGCAAATTTTAAAAATAAAAAATTAGAAAACAGTAAAACCCATAAAAAAATTGAAAAATTTCAAAAAGTAAAAAAAAAATTTGATGTATTCAATTCTGGTTAATTGACTTGAGTTTGATAAATAGGTTAACTGGCTAGGAAAAACTAAATCTTAGACTTAGCAAATTAAAAACCCTAAAAATAACCTTCCTTAAAGTTTAACTGTGGAAAGCATATGTCTTTGTAGGCTATTTAGAAATAGGCAAATCTTGGGTTCAGTTCTTGGGCTAAGTCGAAACGAAGGAAAAGTATTAAAACTTTTATTAGAGTATAAGTTTGAAAAATAATTCCTAGCTTAAGTCTAGATTCTGAAAACATATACCCTACAAAATGCACAAACACGCGCCTTGAAACTTGGATTAGTAGAAGAAACCTTGAAATACTCTTGTCTAAAGTCCTTAGCACAATGAAAATAAAAAGAAAAAAAAATGAATAAAGAAAAAAAATGGACACTGGTTTTTGTGATTACTTAAGGCTGTAAAAAATAGAAAAATATTTAGCGAGGGTGCTTCATCACCTAGTGCCTTAGACCAACTGGTTTGGGAGCCACTGCTAAAAGCCTTGGGTGTTGCAAAACTAGGAAGTACGCCTTAAAGTGCTAACGCATCTGGTAATCGGTTGTTGGTACCTCAAGAAGTATTAGCAATCGCATGAAGGATGTGAAAGCGAAGTCTCACAAGTGCTTTGGACAATGGGCTGGAGTATGATTGCTTGATTTGAATTTCCAAGTGTAGGGGTGATATTTACACACACGTGGGGATATGTGATTAGAGTTTAGATAAGAGAAAGGAATGAAGAATAGAACTTGTGTCTTTAATAGGGTTGATAGAAATTCCTAAGTGGAGATGGAACTCTAGAAGGAAAACTTAAGAAATGCCGAAAGCTAGGTAATTCTACAGGATATGTGTAATCTTAAGTTAAATAATGAGCAAGTGTGAAGAATATGGGTGGATAATTTGCGGGTCAGCGATAATAGATTTCCTTGTTAGAAAACCTGATTGGAGAACAAAAGTTGAGAAACCAAATTGATAGGATTTTGTGGGTGTAATCCGCTGAAAACCCTCAGGAGACAACACTCCTCCTACTAGGGACACCTAGAGGTTTAACGGCTTGTTGCACGTGCTCAGTGCAATCGCGTTTCCCTGCGAAAATGTGGCTAGGTTAGAATAAACTAATAAATTTGCTCGAGGACGAGCAAAAGGTAAGTTTGGGGGTATTTGTTCACATCATAATATTGCAATTCATACGCCCCATTTTTTGTGCAATTTATAAGTAAACAGGTGCTTTTGACGATCGTTTGTTACATGATACAGGATACAGACTTTTGAAGCAATTACAGTGAAAAGACAAAGATGATACAGGAAATGGATTTTTGACCAAACAGCACACGGATCCTACTCAAGCCGAGACGAACGTCAAGAGAAACGGTCGAAAAGATCCTTACAAGATTCACTGAGAACCTGGAGAATATTAGGAAGCCCAACAGAGAAAAGAGCAGTAAAAGAAGAGAGCCCAAGAGAGGATCAGTCAACCACAGAAAACTGGTGGGCCAATCCCACTATATGGCCGCGGATCCGCGGCCAAAGGCATGTCTTTGCCGCGGAACCGCGGCCATATGGTGCCCGTGTTGGCACCGACTTCTTGTGTCGGTGTGTCGTTTCATTGTTGGGATTTTCAGGGGTTAAATCAGTAAAATCATGTCTACGAAAGTCTGTAACCCTAGCTTCACTAGTTACTTATAAATTGTAATCTAGATCTTAAAAATTGTATGCCTCTTTATAATCAATAAAAGTGAGATTTGTTGAAGAATTCAGAGCATCATCTCTTCTTGTAAGTCTTTAGTTTTATTTAATTCTTGCCTTAGCATAATCTTTTACTTGCCCTAGTTATTTAATTTTTGCTCTAGTGTAATCCTCCTTAATTGCACCAAGTAGTTAACCTTTAAAACATAAACATAAAAATGTCTCTTTGCAATAATTCCCTAATGTGCGAGTAAAAATTCTCGCTCGTTAGGGTTAGGAACAAGGGAGTGAGTGAGAGACGGATGTCTCTCACCTCTTTCAATGTCAACTTATTTTTAAACGAAACCTTCATGCACACATATACGATCCGCCCCCTACGGCACCCTACCTATAAGGTAACGGTGTTCCGTAGTATAAAAGGCCGGACTTATATGATGTCCATGAAGCTCACATCAATGAATGAGGAAAGACGGACAAGGATCTAGAGGAAGAAACTTTGTTTCTTCCCGATCATCCTAATCCCTTTTCCTATTGATTGTTGTGACTTTCCTAAAAGCTTAAATCACGACATTGAAAGAGGTGAACATACTGATCTCAACACTCCTACCTTCGACCTAACCCTAATGAGTTCCTTCTCATCACATAAATTCGTCTTAAACTCAATCTATAAAAAAACCAACAACGATTTGAATCAACTCGTTATAACACAAAATCAGAAATTAACCATCCCTGCGGATCGACCCGTATTCACCGGCTAGCTGCGAAGCGACGCCGTTTCTGATTACGGTAAACTACAAATTTTTGGATTAATCAAATGGTTAATTTCTGATTAATCCCCGGCAACGGCGCCATTTGATTAATCCAAAAATTTGTAGTTTACCGTAATCAGAAACGGCGTCGCTTCGCAGCTAGCCGGTGAATACGGGTCGATCCGCAGGGATGGTTAATTTCTGATTTTGTGTTATAACTAGTTGATTCAAATCGTTGTTGGTTTTTTATCGATTGAGTTTAAGACGAATTTATGTGATGAGAAGGAACTCATTAGGGTTAGGTCGAAGGTAGGAGTGTTGAGATCAGTATGTTCACCTCTTTCAATGTCGTGATTTAAGCTTTTAGGAAAGTCACAACAATCAATAGGAAAAGGGATTAGGATGATCGGGAAGAAACAAAGTTTCTTCCTCTAGATCCTTGTCCGTCTTTTCTCATTCATTGATGTGAGCTTCATGGACATCATATAAGTCCGGCCTTTTATACTACGGAATACCGTTACCTTATAGGTAGGGTGCCGTAGGGGGCGGATCGTATATGTGTGCATGAAGGTTTCGTTTAAAAATAAGTTGACATTGAAAGAGGTGAGAGACATCTGTCTCTCACTCACTCCCTTGTTCCTAATCCTAACGAGCGAGAATTTTTACTCGCACATTAGGGAATTATTGCAAAGAGACATTTTTATGTTTATGTTTTAAAGGTTAACTACTTGGTGCAATTAAGGAGGATTACACTAGAGCAAAAATTAAATAACTAGGGCAAGTAAAAGATTATGCTAAGGCAAGAATTAAATAAAACTAAAGACTTACAAGAAGAGATGATGCTCTGAATTCTTCAACAAATCTCACTTTTATTGATTATAAAGAGGCATACAATTTTTAAGATCTAGATTACAATTTATAAGTAACTAGTGAAGCTAGGGTTACAGACTTTCGTAGACATGATTTTACTGATTTAACCCCTGAAAATCCCAACAATGAAACGACACACCGACACAAGAAGTCGGTGCCAACACGGGCACCATATGGCCGCGGTTCCGCGGCAAAGACATGCCTTTGGCCGCGTATCCGCGGCCATATAGTGGGATTGGCCCACCAGTTTTCTGTGGTTGACTGATCCTCTCTTGGGCTCTCTTCTTTTACTGCTCTTTTCTCTGTTGGGCTTCCTAATATTCTCCAGGTTCTCAGTGAATCTTGTAAGGATCTTTTCGACCGTTTCTCTTGACGTTCGTCTCGGCTTGAGTAGGATCCGTGTGCTGTTTGGTCAAAAATCCATTTCCTGTATCATCTTTGTCTTTTCACTGTAATTGCTTCAAAAGTCTGTATCCTGTATCATGTAACAAACGATCGTCAAAAGCACCTGTTTACTTATAAATTGCACAAAAAATGGGGCGTATGAATTGCAATATTATGATGTGAACAAATGCGGGTGGCATAAACGGACGTGGTATTTTTGTTTCTCTCTATGATGATAGGTGTAAATGATGGGACGGAATTAGATTAATGCAAAGCAAACAAACCAGAACTGAATCGTTGGAACAATTTCAAAACCACTCAGTTTTTTCAAAATAGAAACTTTTAAATGCGGAGCTTAAACCACTCCTTTAAAAGCTATCAGGTTCCTTCGATTAAATCAAATTCATTACGTTCACGGTTTTGCCAAAACCAGCCGTAGCCCTCCGTCATTTCAGTTGAATATTTAGTAGTATTCAAGCGATGTATTTTGACCTTCGCCAAGGCATAGTGATTGGTAGCTGCTGAATATTCATCTGTAATATAGATAGATGCGTTGGTTTGGGACAGTCATACTACTATTTTGGACTTCGTCAAGGGTATGTTCGGGTGGGTTCAAATTAACCTGGACAATGACGGGTAGAACTTGACATGTGACTTATGATATGTTGGCTTTTGTCAAGGTCATAAGAGTATGGGGCAAAAATCCACATCGGGAGCTTCTAAGGAAACTGAAACTTGCTAATGCTGCAAACCATTTGGAGTGTAATAGTGTTGGTAGGATTTCTTTAGGATTACCACACAATGATATTTGGATCCCGATCCTACTGTGAGTATCCGCTACTCCTCGGGAGATTTTTCACCAACACAATCAATACTATAAACCAAGTAGGTGTCTAGAACGGTGTTAGCGGGGCTACGCCTCCAAGAAAAAGAGCTTATGTAATTAAGGAACTTTGCGAAAGCGTTAGAAAACCTCCCTCGAAGTACCAACACTAGCCTGACGGAAAGGTTAAGCAACAATTGTAAAAGTGAGATTAATCTTGACTAATTCTTCTTTTATGCTTTGAGGAAAGATTCAAGATACGGTGGGAGCCATCATGTGTAGATAAATTAAAAACGAATTTAAACTTGCAAGAGCATCATGCTGAGTGTTTTCTTCTCTCTCCTAATTGCAACGACCAGGTGACCTAGATTAGGTTACTGCTAGATAATAAAATAGCTGAGTTATACTATATTGACTGGCAAACATTTGTCCATATGTCCATTACCTATGACAAGCTGGATCACCTCATTACTACTCCAGCCCCTGCCGTCTCAGGTCTAGATTCCACCGTCACGGATAATGATTTTCGTAAGACATTGGAAAAAGACAGTGTGAATGCCAAGTGCTTCGTGTTGGCCTTAGTAGATGGTGTAAAGCAGAGACAACACGATAAGATGGACTTAGTTTCCATCTTCCTCCATAACAAAGATTTTGTAATATTTCAGAAATATAAATTTTTTTTTGGAATTTAAATATTAAAATAATATATTCCACGAAAGCTATTCGATTTGCGAATTTGGGGTTTTCATAAATGGTATAAGTATATACCAATATTTGGGAAATAATTGGAGATTAAAATGATTTATTTATTATAAAGATATTTATCGGATTTTGGCATTTTTATAATTAATTATATGCAAGTTTAAATTAAAATTTATTAGTGCACTACTAATCCCGATTAAGCCAAATCTGTATTTTTACATTTTTTCATGGCTATTGCACCATGTCATGTTACATTTTTGGTTGCATGTTGTTTCATTGTGTTTGATTTAATGAGTGGGAGTGAAAGGAGAAAAAGAAAAAAAAGTTAAGTTTTGTGACATGGCTTGAAAACAAAAGAGCTATTTTGAGTGAGAGTGAGCATAAGAGAGAGTGAGGTTAAGTGAGAGAGAGACCTTGACTTCTTCCTTCAAATCTCATTTATTCTTCATCTCCTTCTTCATTCCTCCACCTCCTCTAGCTCCATGTATCATCTCCAAATTATCACTAAAATCCCATGCCACCTTCACTAAAAATATGCACAATCTCATCCTAAACATTATTTACCTTTCAAGTTTGGATTTTGGAGACTTTGGGCAATCCAAGGATTTTCTTGAGTTGCCAAATGAGATTTATTTACTTTCCTTTAGTTAAGTTGTTTATGTTAGTGTATCCTAGTTTAGTTTAGAATTCGTATTAGTTAGGTTTTGTGATCTTAGAAATTTCTAGGTTGATTGTTTAGTGGAAGTTGGACTTGTAAGTGGTGAATTGCGGTGTAGTGAGTGTTTGCAAGTATTGAGTTATGTTTTTGTAGCCTAAGCCAGAGAATAGAACCCAGTACACGAGTTTAGAATTGTCACGTGTAAGTTTTGTGATGTTTTGTTGGCCTACAGGGTATTTGGAGCAAACTGGAATGTTTATGATGAAATCAAACAACTACATTGACCTATTTAGACCATTAGAAGACCACCATAGAAGAACAAGACCCAAGTTCAATGTTTTGGCCGGTGTCACCTGTTACTTTAGCACATCTCACTGGTCCAATTTTGGGTTCTGCTGATGGGATTTTGCCTGTAGCTCACACTCCTTATAAACTAGCTCCTGTAATGGTTGTTTTGTCCTAATCTATCTGTACAAAAATCTAGGAGCATTTTAAGTTGGTTGTGGCTATGTTTTCCGATATTTTAAACGTGGATTTATGAATTTTTTGATGTGATTTGCTCAAAGGACGTTTGTACGTCAACGACGAGGGTTAATTGGCTGTTCTTGCATGCGTAAGATATAGGTTCTAACTTATAAGCAATTCGTGTGCCGTATAGGTTTCTCGGACTTGGTTTTAATAACGTTACGAAGTGTGTTGATATGTAGGTACCTTCGTGTGGATTTCCGAGACGACGAAGCACATCGACATCGACTAAGCGAGGATATTACAAGTGAGAAGATTTATATCAACGGGGGAAGTCGGGTGGATGGCGTATAGCATCCCCGCAACCATTGATAAGGAAAGATCATTGTATAAATTATAATTTTTAGAAAGGATATGTTACGAACTTATGGACATGATTAAAGGTTTTAGTAAGAGATGATGTGTTAAAAGTTGACACTAATGGATATATTGGCTTGAGACTATGAAATATGTATATAAGATAACGTGACGTGGGATATTAAGATGATAGATATAGATGACTCGGATTGTTATGAGAATATGAAAAGAGAAAGTAAATCGTGCTAAGTATAAAATTGAAATGGGACAAGTATGAGATTTATAGTGACTTGATGCGAGATCGATATCGATATGACATGAGATCGATATTACGATATGAAATTGATATTGATGTGTTATGTGATTGATAAGATATGCCATATGAGACTTTAGATCTGTACCTTTGTTAATGAATAGGATGACAGATTCCCTATTCTGTTTGATGACACCGTACGATGGATTACTGTACGTGATGCGTTTACCGAATGTTTGATCCGCCCTCATGAATTGAGGATGATGATCGAGAATATTGCGACACTTGATACTATAAGGCGGGATCGTCGACATAAAGAGGCTACCTAATTATAGTTCATTTTTATGTTGGATTATTCCTCGTGTGATACCTATCATGTTTCCGGTATTTATTGTTATATGATATCATCTGCTAGTACACCTGCACAATTACCGTTGGTGCGCATGTTACACTTACACAGATTTGCCGGCTCACACACATTCATCATCGATAATTGCCATGCCACTTACACAGTAGAACTGCTGTATCATGATATTATTCTTAACTGTATAGTACATTCATTGTTCAGCACTATCACAAGACATGCGTGCATGATATATTTGACATACTCATATTAGTGTTCTATGTTGCATACCTCGTACTTTACGGTTATATGCATTGAGATACTGTTTTCATGAGATTTCTGGATTTGAAAACCACGGTTATATTTCAAAGTAAACTATATGTTGCTTTAAAAACGCGGTTTCTCTTGATATGATATTTTGAGGCGTCCATTATGAGTTTTCTCGGTTCTGAGCTATGTGATACCCGATTCGAGGAGCTGGATGAGCCGTTTGCGGGTACATGGTGGACCCGGTATGGTACCCGGGATAAGAAAGGCATGTTGTGCAGTAGACGATGAGCCTGGCAGAGGGAATACTACCTACCGGTGATAGTTTTAGGCTCGGCGGTTATCCAGAGGATACCGACCGGAGTCGTGAGATGATATGGGCTCATCCGGACTGACGGACCCTGAGATAGTTTGGAGGATACCGACCGTAGTCGTGATATGGGCCGATCCGGATTGACGGAGCCCGAGATAGTTTGGCACGGCGGATATCTGGAGGATACCGACCGTAGTCGTAATATGGGTCGATCCGGACTGACGGAGCCCGAGATATGAGGATTTACGTGTCGATACTGGACACGGGTTTCATGATGTTTCGAGTGTCGCTGTTGGACACTCATGTTCCATGATTTTGATGAGTCGTTGATGGACACACGTGGTTGATATCCTCTGTAACGTTTTATAAATAAATAAACAAACAAATAAATAAAATCCTGTAGGGGAATTTTCTGATAATCGGTAAAATGAACCGTATTTTCGGTAAAACTTAACTATAATCATTTTTCAACATAAATTTAAATATGCCTATTTTAACTATGTAATTGGTAGTATTTGATATTTATTAGGTCACTTATAAATTATCAGTTTAGTTAAATATTTTCCTTAATTAATTATTTGCAAATAATATTTTATGCTTTTATTATGCATTTAATTAGTGTAAACTTCAAATTTGAATGGTTTAATTAGACAAATGTGAACCATAACAACACAACACTTAGTTTGTAGCATGCTCTTTCTTCCTCTAGTTGTCTCCATAATTCTAGATAATTCAAGATAATTCTAGGACAAGTTAAATTAGAAAATAAAAATAAAACAAGAAATTAAGAAAAGACATAATAAGTGTAATAATTGGAAATGTTTCTACATACTTCCACATACTTTTCTCTCTTTCCCTCTCTCTTTCCCTCATGTTGCTGGCCGAAATTCTAGGCTGCCCCTCTCCAATATTCTCACATCATTCTCTTTTTTAAAAATTAAAAGAAAAAGGAAAAATTAAATAATTAAAGACATAAGTCAAAAGGTGCAATAAATAGGGAACTTTCTGCACTCACCTACACTTCTGACTCTCTTTCTTTTTCCATCATTGCCCTGGCCGAGCCCTCTTCCTACTGCCCTCTCAAATTCTCCACTTCATCTCAACAAAAAATCATTCAAAAATTCATTCAAAAATCAACACAAAATCCTAATAATTCCTCAATTAACCTTTAACCATTATTCTTTTCTCATTCTAGCTTGGATTCTTGAGGCAAGAGATCATTTTGGAGAAAAGTTGCATGTTGGATCTCATGATCTTTGAGTGTAATCCTAACCCAATAGTAAATTGTTGTATAATTACTTTAATCTAGCCGAATTAGGAGTTTAATTATGGTTCTAATTTTAAGATTTAAAATTCAAGAGAGGGGTTTTAAATCAAGTTAGGGATTTTATAAATTGATCATGAATACAATGTGTAGTTTAACACTTTATGACATGCAAAATCTAGTTTAGTTGTTAATTTGTAAAGTGTTTACTTTAAAATTGTTAAAATTATATAATTTTGCAAACTAGGTTTGTAAAATTAAAATAAATTGGTGAGAAAATTTTTTAGTAATGGATTATGTGACTTAATTAAGATATTTAGTGAGCACTATGGCCACTAGATTTGTTAAATATCAAGATTTGAACTAAAATGGATAATGGAGACGTACTAAGTTTTTGGAATAATTGGGTTTTAAGAGAGTTTGAGGTTGAATTGAACTACAACCTAATTCATTTAATATTTAATTAGTTATGAATGCGCAATTGGTATGAGTGGGTACTAGGATAGGTGATTTTCACATTTTGCGACCCTAGTTATGGTTGTGGCGTGGTCGCGAGCGCGTTTGTGCGCCAAGTGCGTGCGCGTTTAATTAGCACGTGTTATTTGACTTGCGTCGTTTGTGTCCGCGACTAATTGTATATTATCCTTTTTATTCCTTGTGTGTGATTCTAGGATCGAGTGCTGAGGCGTCGGACGCGGCGCAGAAAGACAGGACGGGTATCGGACCAGAATAGCTGAGGCGTCCCGGTGAGTAGATATATACATCTATGAGGGGATCGTCTGGATGGCGTGAGGCGCCCGACAGTAGGGTTACTAGTAGTAATTTCAACTATATGCATAGTTTTCTCGTTAGCGGTCTTGTTGCATCACATCGTTATATTTATATATATGTGATGTCATTTCATAGGACACTTGCACCATTACCATTGGTTCCTGCCGCACGTGCACTATTTATATGGACACACACGCCATTGGTAATTGCTATGTCACGAACACTATAGAACCTGCTTATATTAGTATCGAAAATATTTGCATCATACATGATATTTAAACTGGTAGTTGTATTTTCCATCTCACCAAGATTGACACTAAGGATTGCTAGTCATACATATACTGCATTTCATCATCATTCATACATAGTTTTCTAGTAATAATCACATTTCATGATATGGACATTGTAGACATTATCATTTTCCTACATGAACATGTATTGTGATTCTTCTTGAGGATTTCTGTATTGATGAGATTTCTGGATTTTTGGGAAAACCGCAAGAACTCTAAAAACCTATTATTATTTTAAAAATAAAAATTTACGGTTTTCTCATGATGTGATGTGTGTGGCGTCCACCATGAGTTTTCTCGGTTCTTGAGCAGTATTATATACCCGTTTCGAGGAGGGGGATGTTAATGTATATGCCCTAGGGGCCATTATTATATTATACTAGCTTGTATATTACTTAATGGAAACTTGTAATATTCACAGTTGTATTAAGAGTCTTGCTCAACATAGTAGTATGCTACTTGATTTATATCAATCTTAATATGTATATATGTTTCTTTTAGCATATCGCGAATATATATTGATAGAGCCCTTAGGATCTTACTTGACTACCAGCGTTGTGATGGCAGTCACAATAGTGGGTGTTGGGTAGTCTACAAGCACATCCTTTTTCAGGTCCCTAGTCGTAGGATTATCGAGACAGGGCATCGATACTCTAGAGTAGACTAGTGTGTATGCTTCTTATTCCAGCCGTCTGTCCCACAGCCATTAGTACATTGTACTAGAGATAGTATATACAGGTGCTCGTTGGGTATGGGTACACCGGACAGGACTCGCAGGGAACTGTTGGTTGGTATTATACCCGTCGTCAGTTAACAGTTCCCAGGTGACATGAGTACAGCATAGTCCGCAAACTTGACATTGCTGCTTCGTCTCGAGTGTATTCCCACTGTTCTTAGATTGCTACCCTACCACGGCTCAAAGGAGTTGTGCAAACAAGTAGAAGTTGGGTACAGTCCCGAAGCACTTGGAGGCAGTGGCGGTTGGATAGGATTCGTCTCTCCCGGTATTGGGAGTTGATATCGTGCTGTGTTTGGAGAGCCATTACGCAAAGTCCCTGGCCATGGCAAACGAGATTTACTGGTAGGATTTCCAGTAGCTTCTCAATGTATGATCGGTTTTGCTCCGACACGACTTATACATCTTTTAGGGGACTGACGCTTACCGCCCCTAGGCCCGATATGCGATAGTCTTAGACGAACAGACCGGACTGTACGGAGATTGTCACATCAGGTTCAATAGGAGTTCGGATGGGTTTCCTCATCAGCCTTCTTATCGACATCTACCTGGGGACCGTTGCGTACAGCTAGTACCGCTTGCGGCCTGTGGTTAAACCCACTGCCAACGTAGTGTCGAGTCTTTAAAGTCCCACACAGAGAGTTTCCCTGCTTCAGGCGAAACGATATAGAGGTCGTATGGCTTTACGACAGGGTTCAGACACATACGTGTATTTATGCACGTACGATGTTCGGACAGTTTTTACTAGCAGGCTTTAGTTTAAGCCAGATTCTAGTATTGGATTATTGGATTTATACAGTCTCAGTATTTCCGTGTTTTCACGGATGGGAGGAGCATTCTCGTAATTAGTCGAGAAGCTTCTAGAAGAAAGATGAGGTGGAGAGCTTAGGTGGAATTTGCATTAAATGGATTAGTGACACATGGAGTGATTCAACCAAATGAGTTAATGAAGCATTTATTGCTTAATGACTCATGAGATGATTCGTCCAAAGTGAATTAATGAAATATGGTTGATATTATTATATGTTACTCATTTAGATAATTATCATGCTTCATATATTCACAAATAAGATATAATTCATTTGATTCTCACTTACACATTCTTTCTCCTCAAGCTCTCTCTCTTCAAGAACCTAACCCTAATCCTCTCATGTGTTGAGATCCCAAGGGTTAGCAAGACTAATAGATCCCTAATCCATCTCTATATCCTTTAGGTTACTTTGATTAGCAATCATAGCCACCTAGTTACCTCAAGTGAGCGGTTAAAGCTTGGAGAAGGAGCTCTCGGGTGGATCTTCTATCATATCGAGGAGGACGATGAGGAGGTGAACTACAAGAACAAGGACAAGAATCTTGAGATATAATCATCTATCTTAGTAGTTAATCACTTCTAGATAGTTGTTAGTTAGTGATCAGCAAAGATCCGTAAAGTTAGTCGATGTTAACTCAAACAAAATGATTGTTTTACCTATTCCGCCTTCCCGCATTATGTAGGGTGTCTAACGTCGACTTACAGTTGTATCAAAGACTAGCTAAACCATAACTAACATGTTAGCAAAGTTGTTAGAAATTCGATGGCAAAACGAACCCAAAAATACGACGTTTTCACATAGTTTCTGCCGATTTTAAAACGGGGTCTAAAATTTTTTCAGGGACCCTTAAAAATACAAGCAAGGTTTTTTAAGAATTGTGAAGAAATTTTGGACTATGAATCGGCCATACTACCGCGGAACTGCCGCCGATCTAAGCGATCCGCTGCGGATCCACGGCCGAGTTGACTCCGAGTCAACCCAAATTTGCTCAGTTATTCCTCTGTGTTGATGTTGTGTTTTCTGGGATGATTTGTTTCTGCTCAGGTTTTATGTGCACAGAGAATTGTTTGGAGTAGATTCATTAGTGTTGCTTGATCGAAATTCTAAGATGTTTGGATAACTTGATTATATATGTGTTGTGTTTAATGTGTTCGTAAACCTCCCTTAACTGCTAGTATGTCGGTTAGCAGGGGGTTGCATATTTCTGTATTGGTTTTTACTGGTTTGTGAATGTGGACTTGTTGGATTGTTGTGAATGGATAGCCGGGGATGTGAGACGAGTGTTTCTTTCATTCAAATGTAAATTATAATTTGTTGTAATATTCATTAGCGGGGCACTTCCGTGTTGAGGTTGTAACCACCGTTGTATTATTTCATTTACTGTTTTCTGCTCCTAGGATAGACCCAAGGTGGGGTGCACAAACTACCGGGTACTTTGAAGTGTTTAGTGGCCTACTCACGTCGTTGAGGGCGACCGCTTCACTTCGGTAACTAGGCGGGTAGTTTTCCGTATGTACCAGTAGGGGTCTAGGGTAGGGTTTTGGCTATTCATCGCGACTGTGTAATCCGTCTTTCTATGCAGGCTCAAGGAATGCGGATTCAAAGAAAATACAATATGTTCATCTATGATCTAGAATGCCTATTATTGCGTCTGACGAATGTACAATATCTTTTTAAGATATCTAGTAGGCGTCACTTATGTTTTGCACCCGCGCTAGCCCAGCCCCCGCTCTGTCGTTAGTTAAGTAAGATAACGGGTGAATGACGGGGCCCAGTGGCGAGTGCGGATGGCATAAGAGGACGTTGTATTTTCGTTGTTTTCTGCAATGATAAGTTAATTGACGGGATGCATTATATTAATGCAAAGAAAATAAACCATAGTTGAATCGTTGGAACTGTTTAAAAGAAACCACTAGGTTATTTTAAAACAGAAGATATTTTTTAAAATTGCGGAGCTTAAACCACTCCTTTTACAAGCTATCAGGTTCCTTCGATCATATCAAGTTCACTACATTTACGGTTTCGCCAAAACCATTCGTAGCACTCCGTCATTTCATTTGGGTATTCAGCAGTATTCAAGCTATGTATTTTGACCAACGCCAAGGCATAGTGTTTGGTAGCTGCTGGGTATTCATTTGTTGCATAGATAGATGAGTTGGTTTGGGACAGTCGTGCTATCATTTGGCCAACGTCAGTGGTATGTATGGGTGGGTTCAAATTAACAAGATAATGATGGGTAGAACTTGACATTTTGACCAACGCCAAGGTTATAAGAGCATGGGGCAAAAATCCACGTCGGGAATTTCTAAAGAAACTGAAATTTTTTAAGAGTTGCATACCATTTGGAGTGTGATAATTTTGGTAGGATTCCTTCAGCTTTATCACATGAGGTTATTTGGATCCCGATCCTACTGTGAGTATCCGCTACTCATCAGGAGATTCGTCACTTAACGATCAATGCTATGAACCAAGTAGGTGTCGAGAAAGGAGTCAGCGGGGCTACGCCCCAGAGAAAAGAGGTTATTTAATTAATGAACTTCGCGAAAGCGTTGTAAAACCTCCCTCGAAGTACCGACACCGGCCTGGATAAACGGATAAGCAAGTATTGTACGGTGAGAATAGTCCTGACTAGTTCTTCCTTTATGGTTTGAGGAGGGATTCGAGAAACAGTGGGAGCCATCCTGTTTAGATAAACTAAAAACCACTCTAAACTTGCAAGAGCATCATACTAAAGTGTTACCTCTCTCTCTCTCTCATTGCAGCGACCCAGAACATGACAGGCCTTAAGTTACTATTAGATAAAAATATTTTGACAGGGCCAAACTATAAAGATTGGTTCCGGAATGTTAAGATGGTTATTACCTATGACAAATTGGGTTATGTCCTTACTACAAAGGCCCCTGCCGTCCCAGGTCCTGAATCCAGTGTCGCGGATAAGGAAATTTGCAAGACCTAGGAGTTAGACTGTGCGAAGGCCTAGTGCATCGTGCTTGCCTCTATGAATAATGAACATCAGAGGAGGCACGAGAATATGGATCTAGAATCCATATTTCTCCACACTAAGGAACTATATGGAGAGCAATCTCGTATAACTAGATACGAGACCTCGAAGAACTTGTTTCAGTCGAGGATGGCCGTCGGATCATCTGTAGGGGAACATGTCCTTAAGATGATTGGCTATATTGAAGAGCTCGCAAACCTCGGGTCAACATTAGAGAACGAGCTGTATACAGACTTGATTCTCCAGTCCCTTCCTTCCACCTACGCCTAGTTTATCTTGAATTTCAACATTCTAGGTAAAGAAGTTGAACTTCCAGAACTCCTTAACATGTTGAGGAGTGCAGAGGGCACCTTGCAGAAGGTAAGGGAAACACCCACTATGTTTGTTCGCGGTGCTTCCTCTTCCAGGTCCTAGGCAAGGGCCAAAGGAAGGAAGAATAAGGCCGCTACCAAACCGAGAGGTGGTGTTTGTAAGATGGAAGCCAAGGGAAAGGCAAAGGTTGCGGTTCCAGTAGTGGCAAAGGACGAGTGCTTCCACTGTCGTAGGAAAGGCCATTGGAAGAAAGATTGCAAAGCTTGGATTGCCAAGAACCGGACTCGAAGCATGTTGTGGCTTCGGCCTCGGGTGTGTTTGTTATTAAGAACTGTTTGTCAATTAACTCTACTTCCTGGGTACTAGATACCGGAGCAGGATCTCATATCTGTAATTCATTACATGCTTTGAGAAACCGTAGAGTTATTATGGTAGGCGATTTGTCTCTCAGAGTTGCGAACGGAATGAGCGTGGACGCTGAATCCGTGGGAGAATATCGCCTAGGTTTGACAACTGGGCAGATATTGATTCTACGTAACTGTTTATATGTACCTAGTTTGACTTGTAGTATCATATCAGTGTCCTCACTTTCGAGAGAGGGATATGATTTTACATTCGTAAGTGATGTGGTAAACATCCACCTAAATCAAGTTCTGATTGGGTCCGGTACATTAGATGACGGTATATACGTATTAAATCAAGCTCAGGTTTTTACTGTCCATAACACACTTAAAAGAAAGTCTCCAGATATAAATCAGGCTTTCTTGTGGTATTGTAGACTAGGTCACATCAATGAGAAAAGGTTATCTAAGTTACATAGAGAAGGATATTTGGATCCGTTCGATTATCAATCTTATGCCACATGTCAATCATGTCTCAAACGAAAGATGACAAAGACTCCGTTCACTAGACATGGAGTAAGAGCGAGCGAGCTCTTAGGACTCATACACATCGATGTATGTGGTCTAATGTCTACACATGCAAGTGGCGGTTTTTCATATTTCATTACTTTTACAGATGATTACTCTAGGTATGGATTCATTTTCTTAATGAAACATAAATCCGAGGCCTTTGAGAAATTCCAAGAATATAAGAATGAAGTAGAAAACCAGACCGGCAAAAGTATCAAGACAATGAGATCTGAACGAGGTGGTGAATACTTAAGTGCTGAGTTCCTGGGTTACCTAAAAGTGAATGGAATTCTCTCTCAGCTTACTCCTCCATACACTCCACAGCATAACAGTGTATCGGAAAGACGGAACCGAACTCTATTGGATATGGTACGTTCCAGGATGAGTAATGCTGAGTTACCGCGATCTTTCTGGGGTTATGCGCTAGAATCAGCTGCATGTCTTTTGAACAGGGTTCCTACCAAGACTGTGCCTACCACACCATATCAGATGTGGAGTGGGAAGAAACCCTATCTTCAGTATCTGAAGATATGAGGATGTTGATTGTTAGGGATTCTGCGTGTTCAAGTTTAGTTAAATACCGCAATCAAGACGGTTTCGCTTGTAGCTAGCCGGTTGAGTACGGGTCGTCCGCAGGGAGATGGGAATCTTTTTCTATGTGCTTTAACGAGTTAAGTCCAGTTTTTCAGATTTTGTTTGTGATTATCTAAGTGTTAAAATGATATGTAAAGAGAGCTTGTTAGGGTTAGGATTAGGTTAGTTTGAGTTAGGAGTCCCTCACTTCTTTCATTGCCACTCTTAATATCGGTGTTACGGTAATCGGAAATAACGGGGATTAGCACGACTAGGAAGGAACTTGCGAGTATAAGCTAGGCTTTCCAACGCATAAGTTCTTCCTTTTGGTGCTTGTCCGTCCGTTCTTGGCACTTAGCCATAACCTCCGGTTAATTCAACCACAACCGGTCTCACTACGGAATCACCGCTATCATGTAGGATAGGGTGCCGTAAGGAGCGGATTGTGGTTCAATTAACGGGAGTCGATTTAAGATGTTGGGCAAGGAAAGAGTGAGAGAGATTTTCTTCTCTCAAACTTCCCTTATCCTACCCTAACAAGTATGGAAACTACTCACCCATAATATGGAAAAATAAAACAAAAGAGAAAGATAGAAAGAAGGAGATTAGAAGATAACAACTAGCTATTTGCGACCTCACCTTGGCAAGGATCAAGCATAAGCATCATGGTTTTTTTAAGGATAAAGAAAAAGAGAATGAAAGAAACAACAAGAAATAACAACAACTACTTAACAAATGAAAATTACAATAATTAAAACCTTTTTCTTGTTTTCATTTCATACACACCTCTGTGAACGTGCAATAGTCTTTATCATAGAGTAAAACCTTCATATCTCCGCTAAATTTTTTTATAAAAGCCTGTCTTTTATCAAGATTATTCTCACACAAAGAACCGTTAGGAATTTTAACTCGGAGAGAACAGTTGCTTGACTTTGTTTTAATCTGGACTTTCTAGGCTTCTTAGCGAGCTTTGGGCCAATGCATCCAAACCAGTTGGTTTTAGGGCATTAGGTGTAGAAACACCCCAGCGGACTTAATTACTCAAGTTACCTAGGTCCAAAAACAAAAGACAGTTTAGCGTGAAAATCAGATGATTTAATACGAACGGAGATATAATCGGCAGTTCAGTTATTTTTTTTTTTGGATAAAAGCCGTGTTTAGTGGGTTTGGTATGTAATCATTCCAATCAAGTTTCAGATGGGTTATTTTTCAGACTTAGTTCCAATTACGGCATCAATAACATTCCTTCATATTCACTCACTTCATAAACTATTCTTGATATTACTTATTTCCGAAAAAACCTATTTGATCCTCGGAAAATCATTGATCCATTTAAAAGTTTTTTCGACATAAAAGACTTGTCATCTAATTTCCAAAAACTCACGACACGTGGAGTGTGATGTAAAGACGTATATCAGCTATAGTTAACTTCAAAGGAGAGTTATCTTTCAGGTTTTCAAAATCTAAACATAAGATTTAGTTATTCTTATTTTATCAAACAAAACCGTCGAAATGTTGAATTAAAGTCCTCCCACTAGCTAACTTGACAGAAAAGTTTTTATGTTTTTAGAAAATTTTCAGATTTTTATGGATTTTAAAATGCAGATGCAAAATATACATATGAATGCGAAGGTAAGAAATGCGTACCGAGCGTACCCCCAAACTTAAACTGGACAGTGTCCTCACTGTTATTGCATGAAGAGATCATTTGAAGGGTCAAAATTGTCGGTTAGCTATACACAAATTTTATTTTTTTTTGTTTTTAAAGAAAAGAAAGAGAATATACTCAAATATATACAAAATGGTTTATACATACCCCCAAACTTATTTGGAACAGTGTCCACTGTTCTTGGCTGGATAACCGAAGTTTGGAGGTAGGCAGAGGAAGATCATGCAGAGTAAACCGGAACCTGTAAGAACAAGAGCTCCTCCGTTGGTTCGGCGCTAAGGTACGGTTTTAGTCGGTGTCCGTTCACTTTGAAAAATGAACCGTCCTTTGGATTATCCAAATCCACAGCGCCCTGCGGATACACATTCCGCACAAAATACGGCCCTTTCCAGCGAGATCTGAGCTTTCCTGGATGCAAGTGAAGTCTGGTGTCGTAAAGCAGTACCTGCTGACCAGGTACGAAGGTTTTGCGCAAAAGGTGTTTATCGTGAAACACCTTCGTTCGATTCTTAACGACAACCGCGTTATCGTAAGCCTCATCCCTAAGCTCGCTTAATTCGTTCAGCTGCAGCTTCCGATGGCTGCCCGCATCCTCGAGAGACAGATTCAGCTCCTTTATCGCCCAAAATGCGCGATGCTCTATTTCAACAGGTAGGTGGAAGGCTTTTCCGTACACAAGCCGATAGGGAGACATGCCAAGGTTGGTCTTATAAGCGGTTCGAAATGCCCAAAGGGCATCAGTGAGTTTCACCGACCAATCCTTACGGTTCTTGGAAACCGTCTTCTCCAGTATCTGCTTGATTTGCCGATTTGAAACTTCGGCCTGCCCGCAGGTTTGGGGGTGGTAGGGCGTAGAGAGCTTATGATTAATGGAGTATTTCCGCATCAAGGCTTCGAAAGTCTTGTTGCAGAAATGACTTCCATTGTCGCTAATGATCGCTCGGGGGTGCCCAAACCGGGAGAAAATGTTTTCTTTAAGGAACCTAACGACAACCTTGTTGTCGTTAGTCCGGCTGGGCACAGCCTCGACCCATTTAGAGACGTAATCAACAGCGAGAAGGATGTACAGGTTCCCAAAAGAGCTGGGAAACGGCCCCATGAAATCTATCCCCCAAACATCGAAAATCTCCACAACCAAGATCGGTTGGAGCGGCATCTCGTTCCTCCGGGATATCCGGCCCAAGTGTTGGCATCGGGAGCAAGTCTTGCAATAGTCATGAGTGTCTTTGAAGAGTTGTGGCCAGTAGAAACCACATTGCAAGATCTTTTCAGCTGTCTTTCTGGGGCCAAAATGCCCGCCACACGCTTGATCGTGGCAAAATGACAGCACACTCTTGAATTCCTCGTCAGGGACACACCGACGAATAATCTGGTCGGGACAGTACTTGAACAAGTAGGTTTCGTCCCAGTAAAAGTGTTTTACTTGGGATAAGAAGCGAAGTCTATCCTGACTTGACCATTCAGTCGATAGTAATCCTGTGGCCAAATAGTTCACAATATCTGCGAACCAGGGTTCGCAAGATACTGTCAAGAGCTGTTCATCCGGGAAAACGTCGTTGATCGGAATTGGAAGCGAAGGTGAAGAAGGAAGTCGTGAGAGATGGTCGGCAACTACGTTTTCACATCCTCGTTTGTCCTTAATGACAAGGTCAAACTCTTGAAGCAAGAGGATCCAACGTATTAACCGAGATTTTGCATCTTTCTTCGCAAAAAGATGGCGCAGAGCAGAATGGTCAGTGTAGATAATGACTGGAGAGCCGATGAGGTAAGGCCTGAACTTTTTTAAAGCAAATACAACACCCAAGAATTCCTTCTCAGTTGTTGTATAATTGAGTTGGGCGTCGTTCAGGGTTCGGCTCGCATAATAGATTACGTGCGGCATCTTGTTTATGTGTTGTGCAAGGACAGCACCAATAGCAAAGTCGGATGCATCGCACATAATCTCAAATGGGTGCGTCCAGTCAGGTGAAGAAAGAACGGGAGCAGAAGTGAGTGAGCTTTTCAATGACTCGAATGCAGTCACACAGCTCGAGTTGAAGTCGAATGGCGTGTCCTTGGCCAGCAAAAGAGTCAAGGGCCTAGCAATCTTACTAAAGTCCTCGATGAACCGTCTATAGAAACCGGCATGGCCAAGGAAGGCTCGGATATCTCTGACGCATCGGGGATGAGGTAGATTGGAAATGACCTCAATCTTTGCTTTGTCAACCTCTATGCCATTTTGCGAGATGATATGTCCTAAGACAATACCTTCGCGCACCATGAAGTGGCATTTCTCCCAATTCAAAGTGAGATTCTTGTCCTTACATCTGGTAAGGACAGCGTCAAGATGCAGCAAACACTCGTTGAAGGAATCGCCGAAGATGGAGAAATCATCCATGAAGATCCCCAGAAATTTTTCCACCATGTCTGAGAAAATTCCCATCATACACCGCTGGAAGGTAGCGGGCGCATTGCATAACCCAAAGGGCATGCGACGATATGCAAACGTGCCGAAAGGACAAGTGAAAGTGGTCTTGTCCTGGTCTTTTTCGGCGATGGGAATTTGATTATAGCCGGAGTAGCCATCAAGAAAATAGTAGTACTCATGTCCGGCCAATCGTTCAAGCATCTGGTCAATGAAAGGTAGCGGAAAGTGGTCTTTCCGCGTTGCGGCGTTGAGTTTTCTGTAATCAATGCATACTCGCCACCCAGTTTGGGTGCGAGTAGGGATTAATTCGTTCGCCTCGTTGGTTATGACCGTGATGCCCGACTTCTTGGGGACAACGTGGATGGGGCTAACCCACTGGCTATCAGAGATAGGGTAAATGATACCACTATCTAGACATTTTACGATCTCCTTCTTCACAGCCTCTTTCATGACTGGATTGAAACGTCTTTGTGGATCCCGGGCTGGTTTGGCATCATCCATCAGATGAATGTGATGCTCAACGATCAGGGGACTAATCCCCTTGATGTCCGCCAAGGACCAGCCAAAAGCTTGCCTGTTGCTGTGCAAGACCGCGAGAAGGGCTTTCTCTTGCTCGGGAGCTAGAGAAGCCGAAATGATGACAGGGAGGGTCTCGTTCTCACCTAAGTAGGCATACTTAAGGTGAGACGGCAAAGGCCTGAGTTTGAGCGTTGGAGGTGAAACGATGGAAGGCAAGATTGGTGCAAAGGTCTCGAACTCAAAGGACTCCAGCAAAGGTTCAAAACGAGTGTTAGCGACCAAGTCGGATGGTTCAGGTAACTCATCCGGAAATTCGAAAGATTCAAACTCGGGTTGTGCGCGGCTAAGATCGTTTGAAAACTTGAAACACTCGTAGTCGTTATCGGGCGCAGAAACAGCAGCAGGTTCGAAGAGAAACACACTAGTGGTGTCAAGATTATCGTGATCAAACAGAAACTCCTCGAATTCACACTCTACTGGGGTGATCTCCTGGATCGAGCAGACGTCCAGTATATGAGCATTAGGTTCGGCGGGCTGATTCCCCAACCTAAAAATGTTGAGTTCAATCGTCATGTTTCCAAAAGAGAGGTTCATCGAACCATTGCGACAATTGATCACAGCATTTGAGGTTGCAAGGAATGGGCGATCGAGTATCACCGGAATTTGATTCCGGGGGTTAGCTACAGGCTGTGTGTCTAATACAATGAAGTCAACGGGGAATATGAAGTCCCCGACTTTTATTAACACATCCTCTAGCTCACCCTTAGGATGGGTGATCGATCGGTCGGCCATTTGGAGAATGCAGTGCGTGGGTTTCAGCTCTCCGACGCCTAATTGCTCGTATACTGAGTACGGAAGCAGGTTAACACTGGCACCAAGATCTAATAGTGCGCGGTTAATGTTCTTATCCCCAATGGTAATAGAAATCGTAGGACAGCCAGGGTCCTTCCGTTTTTGTGGTAAAGATTGGGTAAGGGCATCACTCACAGCACTAGCCAAGAAAACTTTCTTGGGTACCTGAGACTTCCTCTTTTTCGTGCACAAGTCCTTTAAGATTTTCGCGTAGGACGGGACATGTTGGACAGCATCTAAAAGAGGAATGTTAATGTTAACCTGCTTAAATAACTCCAGAATCTTCTCCATTTGAGGATTTTGTTTATTAGACCTCAACCTGTTTAGAAATGGAACATTTGGAAAATTGGTTGAGTCTAATGCTGGAGGAGGAGATTGTGGAGTTGGAACGGATCCCAGAACAGGTGTTTTCGTGGAGTGAGAAGTGGGTCCATTCAGAGCAGAAGAAGAAGAAGAAGGAGAGCCTTGTGAAGAACGGAGAATAGGCTCAGAAGACGAAGAAGAAGAAGAAGAAGAAGAAGAAGAAGCAGCGGCCGGGGTGTCATCGTTGATCCGTTTGCCAATGTTGTTTTGCAGCATCCTTCCCGATCTCAGTGTGGTCACGGCACTCACATTATGGTTCTGTTGTTCAAGAGCAACATGTGCATTATGTGGGTGACCGGGATTTCGGAGTGGCTGGGACGGGAGCTTCCCCTTTTCTCGCTCGCATAAGGCCGCATTCAGCTATGCAATCTGGGCCTCGATGGTCTTGATGTTTTGCCCGTGAGCGGCAGTGTGTTGCACTAAGGACTGAATGGAAGACTGGATGTTGGCGGTGGACTGAGTCGATTGTTTAACGAACGCCTCCATACTTCGTTCGAGCGAGGAAACCTTATCGTTATTTGACGGAACAAAGTTGTTTGGTGGAAAAGAATTGTTGGGTGCAAAGTTGTTCGTCTGATTTTGGAAAGGTTGGGGTTGGAAGGGCTGCTGAAACTGAGTTTGTTGTTGCGCTTGTTGTTGCGGCGGAGGGGCCCTTTGGAAATTGTTGCCTTGGAATTGATTCTGATTCTGATTCCAGGCGAAATTGGGGTGGTTCCTCCAACCGGGATTGTAGGTGGAAGAGTATGGATCATTCCTCGGTCTTTGCTGAAATGCAGCATTAACTGATCCTGTCCTTGCGAGGGCGGATTGTAAGGACACTCTTCGGTTAAGTGAGAAGGATCGGAACAACAAGCGCAGATGGTACGAAGGGGGAGAACAGGGGCAGGGGCAGGAGCAGAAAATTTGCTCTCTATCGCTTCAAACTTTCTCGTTATTGCAGCCATTTCAGCTTTCATCGCAATAGAGACATCAAGTTGGTGAATTCCTATCCTAGACTGACCGGTAGAAGTGGAGGTAGAAGAAGAAGAAGTCGGTCTGGTGCTCTCCCATTGTAGCGTTTGCTCCGCAAGGTCGTCAAAGAACTGCCACGCTTCCTCGTCCGATTTCGATAGGAAGTGGCCCTAACAGATGGTTTCCAACAACTGCTTCGTTGCTGGGTTCAGGCCCTCGTATAAGGTTTGGCAAAGTTGCCATTTCTCTATACTGTGGTGAGGACACTGAACAAGAAGGTCTTTGTACCGGTCAAAGCACTTCCAGAAGGGTTCAGAAGGAAGCTGAGAGAATTGGTTGATTTCATTTCGAATCCTTGCGGTTTTATGATTCGGATAAAATTTCTTGAGAAACGCTTTTACAAACTCGTCCCAACTGGTTATGGAGTGGGAAGCGGTGCTATACAGCCATTTTTCAGCAAGATCGCATAAAGTGAACGGAATGACCCGTAGACGTATAGCATCGTCCGACAGCTGGGTGTTTTTCATCATGGCACAGACGTTTTGAAATTTATTGATGAAGATATAGGCATCTTCAGATTCAAGCCCATGAAATCGTGGAAGCATGTTGATGAAGTGGGGCTTAATTTCAAAATTATCCCCATTGGCCGGAGGAAGAGAAAGGCAGGTGGGAAGTGCAGAACGGGTGGGATAGAAACGATCCTGGAGCGCGATTCGCTGCGGCGCTACAACAGGCGGTGGTGGTGGGTTATTGGTCTCCGTAGGAGGTGGAGCCAATCCAGGGGTAGTCAAAGAGATGTTCGGATTAAATCCTGACATCGCAGAAGAAGAGGTTAGTGATGGTGAAGGGGAAGATGTATGAACAGAATTCCGGTCAACGTCAGAGTTGGCCGGCAAAGGTAAGGGTGAAAGAGGAGTGGACGGAGTATCGACGTCTGAGTCGATCGCGTAGTCGGTAGCGACTAACGTAACGCGGACTAGACGGGCGCTAGTGTCCCGAGTCCAAGCGGACATACACTAAACGGGTTTAGTATAGTCAAAGTGGAGAAGGTGAGGGTAAGAAAACGTCAATGGAGAAAGGCGATGGGTGGTGGGTGAAAAATGGATTTGGCGACAAAGGGCAAGTTTTTATAAAAGTTTTTGATTTTTTTCCTTTTTTTTATTTTTATTTTTAGAAAGAGATTTACAGAAATATGTATGGACTTACGGCTTTAAGCGATCACAAACAAGATATGCACAATCACACCTAAATCTAGGGTTACCTAGGTCTGCTAGACCTGCTCTAGAACTTGATTGTCGAAGTAAAACTGTGTCGAGAAACGGGCTTAAGATACACTGATCACGAGGCCAGGTAAGTGCAGAGATAAGGGGAGGTTTTCTAACGCTTTCGCGAAGTTCCTTAATTAAGTAACCCTTTCTCTTTTGGCGGTTGCGCCGTTAACACTTTCCTAGACACCCCGTAAACAATATACCGTTAAGCGAGCTTCTAAACACGGTTAACTTCTCCTAATGAGCGTGAAGTCCTTAGGGCTGAGTCTAGTATTTTTTAATTAACAATGGACAATGCATATGCTTTTTGAGATTTTTGGGGTCCTGGGAAGGGTGATGAAATCCCCACCCAATCTGAATTGGTTTCAAACCCCTTAAGTCCGTATTAAAGAATGCAAAGCGGTAACAAATCAACTGGAAACAATTTTTATTTTTAGCGCGGCGCAAAGAATCCTGCACAAGAACAGTTTATTGGAAGGGGGAGAAGAGTTTGCGCAAAGAATGCTACAGAAAACACAATTTATTGGAGTCCAGAGGAGTGGGAGAGAGAAGAGAAACTTACAGAAAAAAATGCTACCCTGACTCCACCAAGTGGCCGCGGAACCGCGGCCTAAGCTGGCTTATGCCGCGGAACCGCGGCAATATGGTGGGCTTGGATCTTCATTTTTCTGGGTTATGCTCAGTTGGGTGTCCTCTTGTTGTCTGGATGTCCTGAATCATGAATTGTTCACTGTATCTGCTCCAGAATTTTTCAATAGACCGTTTGCTTCGTTTTGATCCGTCGCGGTGTAGCCGCGAAATGTGGGTCTATCTTCCCACGTCTTTGGCACTGAACTTGAACTCCGTATATCCCACGTCTTATCCTGCACACTTGCACAAAAACTAATCAAGAATAACAAAAAGATTTTTTACAATGTATATTTTTTTTTGTTTTGGTTATATTTATATTCACAAGTTAACCTGAAATTACACAAAGAAATAAACTACTGTCTCCCCGGCAACGGCGCCATTTGATTGTTAGGGATTTTGCGTGTTCAAGTTTAGTTAAATACCGCAATCAAGACGGTTTCGCTTGTAGCTAGCCGGTTGAGTACGGGTCGTCCGCAGGGAGATGGGAATCTTTTTCTATGTGCTTTAACGAGTTAAGTCCAGTTTTCCAGATTTTGTTTGTGATTATCTAAGTGTTAAAATGATATGTAAAGAGAGCTTGTTAGGGTTAGGATTAGGTTAGTTTGAGTTAGGAGTCCCTCTCTTCTTTCATTGCCACTCTTAATATCGGTGTTACGGTAATCGGCAACAACGGGGATTAGCACGAGTAGGAAGGAACTTGCGAGTATATGCTAGGCTTTCCAACGCATAAGTTCTTCCTTTTGGTGCTTGTCCGTCCGTTCTTGGCTCTTAGCCATAACCTCTGGTTAATTCAACCACAACCGGTCTCACTACGGAATCACCGCTATCATGTAGGATAGGGTGCCGTAAGGAGCGGATTGTGGTTCAATTAACGGGAGTCGATTTAAGATGTTGGGCAAGGAAAGAGTGAGAGAGATTTCCTTCTCTCAAACTTCCCTTATCCTATCCTAACAAGTATGGAAACTACTCACCCATAATACGGAAAAATAAAACAAAAGAGGAAGATAGAAAGAAGGAGATTAGAAGATAACAACTAGCTATTTGCGACCTCACCTTGGCAAGGATCAAGCGTAAGCATCATTGTTGTTTTAAGGATAAAGAAAAAGAGAAAGAAAGAAACAACAAGAAATAACAACAACTACTTAACAAATGAAAATTACAACAATTAACAAGTTAACTAAAGAACAAGACAAGCATGATAAGTAAAAGCTTCTTCTTTATTCATCATTCTTCACTCACAAAAGCTTACTACAAGATTTTCAATGGAGAAGAGATGAGAAGAGGAAGAAGAAACAAGTATTCTAAACCTAGAAAAATAAAAGATTATGCACCCTTCCCTTCACAAAGTTCTGGGCTATTTATAGGCTGAAAACTGAAAAACTAGGGCAACCATCAGAATACAAATGAAAAGACCCAAAAACCCCCCAAATTTCGTCAACTGAGGAGGCCGTACGGCCGCGGTTCCGCGGCCTAAGCAAGCTAATGCCGCGGAACCGCGGCCGTTTAGAGGGATCGTGCCTTCATTTTTAGTGGTTTTTCCTGGTTTGCTATGCCCATTATTCTGGTACATGATTTTTCTCAGAATTGCTTCACAATTTTTCCAGAATTTCTGTTGAGGGAAAGGTGATTTGATGTGGACTTTTTGTCATGATTTCCTCGAGCTACGCGTAGATTTCTTGGATCTTGTGCTGCCATTGAGCCTTGTGCATGAAAACGACATTGATTTGACATTTTGTCTCTTAAACTGGTGTGTGGCAACAGACGGATAAAGAGCGGAGATCCGTGTTTTATCTGTGGTTGGCAGGAACCCGGATTTTGTCGTGTTTTCCATGAATTTCACCGTTTTAGAACCGAGAACCTGTATCCTGCAATTGACTAGCAAACATGGCTCAAGAGTATCTACCGATATGCAATGTGATAAAAATTGGGCGGTTCGAAAATGCAAAAATCTGATATGAACAGATGTCCAGCTTTTGTTAAAAAGCAGCCTGCGGACAAACTCGAGGCACGCTCAGTACAGTGTAAGTTTGTGGGATATCCAAAGAACTCCAAGGGGTATTTTTTCTATTACGCAGATGAAAAAAAGGTTTTTGTTTCTCGTAATGCCCATTTTCTAGAACAGCAGTTTTTAGAAAAGGAAACAAGTGGGAGCGAAATTGAAATGGAAGAAATTCCAGAACCACAAACTATTACTGAAAGTTTGGTAGAACCAGAAGTTCAAGAAGAACAGGACATTCCCGCACCCCTCCGCAGGAGTAGTAGGCCGTCTCATCCGCCTGAGAGATACTACGATTTTCTCATAGACGGGGATAGAGAGGATTGCGTCATTGATAAAGATGAACCTTCTAGATTCCAGCAGGCCATCCAGAGCGGCGACTCAGTAAGATGGCTGGATGCAATGCGGACCGAGATGGAGCCCATGTACACTAACAAAGTATGGACTTTGGACTTTGCTCCAGATGGGGTAAAACCCATAGGATGCAAGTGGATCTTCAAGAAAAAGATTAGTGTAGATGGACAGGTGGAAACCTATAAGGCTAGACTTGTTGCAATAGGTTTTCGTCAAAGACCTGGTTTGGACTATGACGAAACATTTTCTCCAGTGGCTATGCTCAAATCCATTCGGATCCTTCTTGCCTTTGCCGCCTTCCATGATTATGAGATCTGGCAGATGGACGTAAAGACGGCTTTACTAAATGGTAATTTAGAAGAACGCGTCTATATGGATCAGCCAGAAGGTTTCAATCAGAGTGGGAGCGGCGGGAAAGTGTGCAAGTTGCTTAAGTCCATTTATGGACTAAAGCAGGCATCGCGGAGTTGGAACATCTATTTTGATGAAACGGTCAAAGAATATGACTTTATCAAAAATCCAGATGAACCATGTATATATAGTAAAATTGTAGCACGAACTGTCGTATTCCTCGTCTTGTATGTGGATGACATTCTCTTGATAGGAAATGACATTCCTATGCTCTAATCTGTCAAAGGATTCTTGTCACACAGGTTATCCATGAAAGACCTGGGTGATGCCTCTTACATTCTGGAGATCCAGATCTATCGTGATAGATCTAAGAGAATGTTGGGACTTTCTCAGTCCAAGTATATCAACACTATACTGAAAAGATTCAGTATGGAAGATTCTAAGCGTTGTAATTTACCGGCTTGTCACGGAATCACCCTCTCCAAAGAGATGTCTCCCAAGACTGATTTGGAAAGGGATCGCATGTCGATTATACCCTACGCTTTTGCGGTAGGCTCTATAATGTATGCGATGTTGTGCACCAGACCAGATGTAGCTTACGCACTGAGCGTGGTAAGCCGGTATCCATCAAACCCAGGGGAGAAGCACTGGATAGTAGTAAAGAACATTCTCAAGTACCAGAGAGCGACTAAGGATATTTTCTTTGTTTAGGGCGGAAAAGACCTCCAGATCGAGGCTTTTGCTGACTCCAGCTTCCAGAATGACATGGATGACTCCAAGTCCATGTCAGGTTATGTCTTTGCCCTCAATGGAGGGGCGGTATGCTGGAAGAGTTCCAAGCAGGACACCGTTGCTGACTCGACGATGGAAGCGGTGTATATCGCTGCTTGCGATGCCGCAAAAGAAGCAGTCTGGATGAAGAAGTTCCTAACAGAACTTCAGGTGGTTCCTACCATTGCTGATCCAATACCACTGTATTGTGACAACTACGGCGCTATAGCTTTAGCGAAGGAATCCAGGTCCCATCAGAAGTCCAGACACATCTTGAGGCGGTATCACCTGATCAGAGAGATCATAGATCGCCAGGAGATCGAGGTCCGGAGAGTTGCTACAGAGGAGAACACTGCAGATCCATTCACAAAGGCCTTACCTCAGACACAGTTCGAGAGGCTATTCGAGATGATAGGTCTTCGATATGCCAGTATATGGCCCTAGTGCAAGTGGGAGATTGTTAGTGTATATGCCCTAGGGGCCATTATTGTATCGTACTAGCTTGTATATTACTTAATGGAATCTTGGGATATTCACAGTTGTATTAACAGTCTTGCTCAACATAGTAGTATGTTACTTGGTTTATATCTATCTTAATATGTGTATATGTTTCTTTTAGCATATCACGAATACATATTGATAGAGCCCTTAGGATCTTGCTTGACTACCAGCGTTGTGATGGCAGTCACACTAGTTGGGGCTGGATAGTCTACAAGAACATCCTTTTTCAGGTCCCTAGTCATAGGATTATCGAGACAGGGCATCGATACTCCAGAGTAGACTAGTGTGTATGCTTCTCATCCCAGCAGGGGAAATGGTCTGTCCCACAGCCGTCAGTACGTCGTACTGGAGATAGTATGCAGGTGCTCGTTGGGTTATGGGTACACTGGACAGGACTCATAGGGAACCGTTGTTTGGTATTATACCCGTCGTCAGTTAACAGTTCCCAGGTGACATGAGGGCCGTAAGTCTACGGTAGAGTCCCGGCCGTCGATCCGAGGCCAAAATGCGGAAACGAAAACTTTTTCTAAACATGAAACCGGCGCTATCGCAGACTTTAATCCCGGATGGAACCATTAACCTATAACTAGAAAACTAGAGAAGGGTTAGAAAAGCTATACCGATCGATCCGTGTCCTTCGGTCTTTGGCCACCAACCCAAGCTCCTCGCGGCATCTCCGATCTCCGGTCTTCTCGTCGGAAGGGAACCACATCAATGAGTCTTTTTATGGGCTCCCGCTTCATCCGAAGCAACTCGGACACGAAGTTTGCTAGCCGACGTGTCCAAGGTGCAGTAGAGAATGTGTGTGATCACTTTGTCTCAAGCATCCATTGATTCTCCATACATTAAAGTGTATGGATGGAGGTTGGAGATGATGCCATCAATGGAGGTTGTGAGCTAGTGCAAGAAGAAGAAGAAGAAGCCTTTCTTTTTCTTATGTGTTATAATAAAATGAGAGAGTGAGAGATATAATACAAGCGCTAACCACCATCCCATGGCTGCCCTCTCTCTTTCCTCTTATCATTTCAACACTCTAATCAATCAATAATGTGACATATGCACAAAGAAAGATACCATGAGTCACTAAGCATGCACATACCACATTAAATGCTCTTCATGATGACTTAAGCTCACAATTTTCATTTGTAAACATTAATCCAAATGTTTACAACAATAAAAAAGATACGGTAACATTGAAAGTAAACTCGTGACAGATCATAAGGATACCCCTCACATGTATATACATACATGCATCCCCATTCCGACTGAATGCGAATGCAATGAGACTAAAGTAATCCAACAAATCTAATACTAGGATCCGGTTTAAACCAAAGCCTACTAGTATGATCCGTTTGATCATGATCCGTGCATGACTGCACGTATATGATCGAACCCTTCCATATATCATACGGCCTCTACAACGTTTCGCCCGAAACTTGAGAAACTTTCTGTAGGCGACTCTAAAGACTCGTCAATACTTTGGCTGTGAATTTAACCACTAGCACGTCAGTGGTACTAGCCGTACGTAACGGGCTACCAGGTATTGACCAAAAGGGAGGTCGATGAGCGAACTCATCCCGACACCCTACTGAGCCTGTCAGTGACAATATCCGTACAGTCCGGTCCGTTCGTCTATGAGCATCGCATGTTGGGCCTAGGTTGTTGGTAAAAGTCAGACCCCCAAAAGCGGTACAAGTCGTGTACCCTGAGATGCTATTGGAATACCTACCAGTAAATCTCCTGCCTTGGCCAAGGACTTCGTGTAATGGCTCTCCTAGACACAGTGTGATCTCACCCCAATACCGGGAGAGACGAAACCCCTGCCGATCCGCTCACTGCCTCTAAGTGGCTCGGGACTGTACCCAACTAAAACCTGTTTGCACGTCTCCTTTGAGCTATGGTATGGTAGTAATCAAAGCACAGTGGGAACTCACACGAGACAAATGACGATCTCAGGTCGATGAACTAACATGTACACATGTCACCAAGGAACTGCTATCTGACGTCAGGTATAATACCAACTAGCATGTTCTCGGCGAGTCCTGTCCGGTGTACTCATAACCCAATGAGCACCTGTATACATCTTAGGTGAACCAACTGACACCAATGTCTTGTGAGACCGGCCACCACCCCTCATCGGGGTCTCAACTGTATACACTAGTCTACTAATGGAGTATCGATGCCCAGTCTCGAAAACTCCCACTACTAGGGACCACTTTAAGGATGTGCTTATAGACTACCCAACTCTCACGTATATGATCGCCATCATACTGTTGGTAGTCAAGCAAGAATCCTATGGGCTCTATCAACGTGCAATAGTGACCTGTAATGCCACCTAAAGCATGTACACGATGATAACGATAAACCAGATAGCATACTATCATCTTGAGTAAGACTGTCCTACCGGCATAGGTCCTCCCTCAATCATTGCAATCACGTGTCTGTGATCCAATAATTGACTTTGAGGGCACTATATCCAACAATCTCCCACCTGCATACAAGGCTAATTATTGCGATGTCGCATACTCACAGCCCGTATGATACCGAACACCCAACTCCTCTACTGATCAGTCTCACAAAGCCCGTTTGTGAAACTATTGCGTTCAAGGAATAGCCTCAATGAGTGAATCCACCATAATGTTTCTTTCTATGTGTCTCTTTATCTCAAGTTCGCGGAGAAAACCATTTCCTGAAATGAGCAATACCTATCTTAGAATATGTTTGGATGTCTGATGGGACCTAGTTCATAAATGATCTCCAAATCCAAACTTCTTAGACTGTATCTTCAACTGAATTTAATCAGTATCATGTGTCATGCCTCCCTCAGTATCCGCTTGGACCACCTGTCAAAACTACTGCCCCTTGTTAGAGGAAAACTATAATTTTGACAGTCACTCTGTCATCCAGGTCACCTTGGAGTTGGAGATGGTGCCCTCAGAGTCAATTATTGGATCACAGGCACGTGATTGCAATGATTGAGGGAGGACCTATCCCGGTAGGACAGTCTTACTCGATATGATAGTATGCTATCTGGTTTATCTTTATCATCGTGTACTGCTTTAGGTGACCTGACATGTCGCTATTACACGTTGATAGAGCCCCTAGGATTCTTGCTTGACCACCAGCAGTATGAGGGCGATCATATAAGTAGGAGCTGGGGTCTATAAGCACATCCTTAAAAGGTCCCTAGTCGTGGGAGTTTCGAGACAGGGCATCGATACTCCAGAGTAGACTAGTGTATACAGTCGAGACCCCGACGAGGGGCGGTGGCCGGTCTCACAAGCCACTGGTGTCAGTTGGTTCACCTAAGATGTATACAGGTGCTCATTGGGTTATTAGTACACTGGACAGGACTTGCCGGGAACCTGCTAGTTAGGATTATACCAGACGTCAGATAGCAGTTCCCTGGTGACATCTGTACAGATTAGTTCATCGATCTGAGGATCGTCATTTGTCTCGTGTGAGTTCCCACTGTACTTTGATTACTACCCTACCACGCTCAAAGGAGACGTGCAAACAGGTTTTAGTTGGGTACAGTCCCGAGCCACATGGAGGCAGTGAGCGGATCTTCAGGGGTTCGTCTCTCCCGGTATTGGGGGTAAGGTCGCGCTGTGTCTAGGAGAGCCATTACACAAAGCCCTCGGCCGAGGCAGGAGATTTACTGGTAGGTATTCCAGTAGTATCTCAGGGTGTTCTGGGCTACACTCCGACACGACTTGTACCGCTTTTGGGGTCTGACTTTTACCAACCCCCTAGGCCCGCCATGCGATGCTCATAGACGAACGGCCCGGACTGTACGGATATTTGTTAGTGTATATGCCCTAGAGGCCATTACTGTATCATTCTAGTTTGTATATTACTTAATTGAAGCTTTGGATATTCACCTTGTATATACAATCTTGCTCAAAATAGTAGTATGCTACTTAGTTTGTTTCTACTTCAATGTGTACATGTGTTTATTTTAGTATATCGCCTATACATATTAGTGGAGCCCTTAGGATCTTTGCTTGATTACCAGCGTTGTGATGGCAGTCACACTAGTGGGGCTGGGTAATCTATAAGCACATCCTTATGCAGGTCCCTGGTCGCAGGACTATCGAGACAGGGCATCGATACTCCGGAGTAGACTAGCGCATGCGCTTCTCATCCCAGTGTGGGAGACGGTCTGTCCCACAGCCGTCGGTACGTCGTACTTGAGAGAGTATGCGGGTGCTCATTGGGTTACGAGTACACTGGACAGGACTCGTTGGGAACTGACTAGTTGGTATTATGCCTATCGTCAGTTATCAGTTCCCAGGTGACATGAGTACAGCTTAGTCCGCTGACTTGACACTGTCACTTCGCCTCGAGTGTGTTCCCACTGTACTTTAATTACTACCCTACCACGGCTCAAAGGAGTCGTGCAAACAGGTGGTAGTTGGGTGCAGTCCCGAAGCACTTGGAGGCAGTGACGGTTAGACAGGATTCGTCTCTCCCGGTATTGGGGGTTGACATCGCGATGTGTCTAGGAGAGCCATTACACGAGTAGTCCCTGGCCAGGGAAAACGAGATATACTGGTAGGCTTCCAGTGTTATCTCAGGGTGTTTTGGGCTTCACTCCGACACGACTTGTACCGCTATTGGGGGACTGACGTTTACCGCCCCTAGGCCCGCCATGCGATGTATCAGACGAACAGACCGGACTGTACGGAGAATGTCACATTCAGGCTCAGTAGGAGTTCAGATGGGTTTCGCCTCGTCAGTCTTCTTGTCGGCATCTACCTGGGGACCGTTACGCACGGCTAGTGCCGCTTGCGGTCTGTGGTTATACCCACTGCCAGCGTAGTGTCGAGTCTTTAGAGTCCCACACAGAAAGCTATTCTCCTTTAGGCAAAAGAGTAGAGGTCGCATGGTTTTGCGACAGGTCGCATGGTTTTACGACAGGGTTTGGTCACATCCGTGCACTTGTGCACGTACAGTGTCCGGACAGTTTACACTAGCGGGCTTTGGTTTAAGCCAGATCCTAGTGTACCTTTTGGGATTGGATTTATCCAGTATGCATTCGTGTTCCTCGGAACGCGGATGCGGGTGTGTATGCACAGTTGACGGAGAGACGGAGGCAGAGGATTCTCATTAGGGTTGTTGACCGTTGACAGTTGACTATTGACTTTTTGCTCAGCCCTAATGAGAATATGATATGTGATTAAAAATTATATTAATTAAGTATCATGATGACAATGGCTATCATTTCATGGCAAAGACTTTTTACTTGCTTGTTTCTTTTGTGAGAAATGAGTGCATGAAATGATTTAGCCATTTTGACTTGAACCATTTTACACAATACTTGATTATTATTTTTGTGATGATGGTTTTGGATTATGAGAGCCAAGAGAGAAAAGTCTTCTCTCATTCTTTCATGCTCATTCTCTCTCTTGTTCTTAAGCTCTCATCTTCCTCCTCTTGCTCTCCCTCTCTTGATTCTATGGTTCACTTGTCTCATGAGTTGAGAACCAAGAACCATAGATTAAATCCCATACAAACTCTTCTCTACTCACTCTAGTTCACAAGGTTTAGCAAACCGAGTGAACTAGTTTCTTCAAAGTTCGAAGAAGGAGCCAAAGGTTGAAGCTTTCAGGTGGATCTATCTTCGGCGCAAGGAGACGACGTGGAGAAGCCGATTCGGACGACCATCGAAGCTTGAAGACGAAGGAGTTCGAGAAAAAGAAAGGTATAACCCCCTAACCGAGTTGTTAGCAACTCGTAGTTAGGTTGTTAGTTAGATATTTAACAAAGATCCGGTTTTGAGTCCATGTTACCACCTCTAAGAAAATTGTTTTTCACCCAATTCCGCATGCCCGAAAGTACCGGGAGAGGTAGCATGGACTTACAGTGGTATCAGAGCCTAGTTAAACTCTATCTAACATGTTAGCAAAGTAGCTAGAAGATCGATCAAAGAAAAAGTCGCAAAACGAACCCGTTATGATAAGTTTCTGCCGTTTTTTCTGTTTAAAAATTGATAAATTTTATCTTAAAAATCGGCTCAGGCTTTTGTGTGATCACCCACCAAATTTGGTCCAACGATCGAGTCAAAGCGCCGCGGAAACGCGCGGCGGGAGCACGCTCCCGCCGCGGGTCCGCGGCCGAGTTGACTCGGCCGAGGTCCAAGTTTGGTGCAGTGTTTTTCTGGGGTTGTTTTGGGATTTTTGGAATATATATTTTCTGCCCAGATTTTCCAGAACGAAAATTTTATTTTTAGGGTCCTGAAAATCCGTGTTTTTGATCGAACTTCTAAAAGACTTAAGCTGACGGGTTTTTCTGTGATGTGATATTTGTATTGAACGTCTGCTAATCGCTATATGTCGATTAGTGGGGGTTATACAAATCTGTGATCTGTAATGTTATTGGAATGTGTATATGAATTCATTGGATTGTCGCGGGTGAATAGCCGGGGGTTGTGAGACGAGAGTTTTCTTTTCTTTCAATTCATGTAAATTTGTAAATTGATGTAATAATTATTTGTATGGCCGCACAACCGGGTCGGGGTTGTAGCCGTCATTGTATAATTTCTTTTTACTGTTTTTGCTCCTAGGATAGACCCATGGAGGGGGTG
This sequence comes from Agapanthus africanus, assembly GCA_030015575.1. Taxonomy (NCBI): domain Eukaryota; kingdom Viridiplantae; phylum Streptophyta; class Magnoliopsida; order Asparagales; family Amaryllidaceae; genus Agapanthus; species Agapanthus africanus. The sequence continues at coordinate 308,864,916 of CM057344.1, read as the reverse complement.
CACAAACTACCGGGTAAGCCGAAGTGCCGAGTGGCCTACTCACGGGGTTGAGGGAGGTTGCTTCGCTTCGGGTACTTGACGGGTCGTTTGCCGCACCCGTAGGGGTCTTGGGTGGGGTATTGGCTATTCACCGCGACCGTGTAATCTGCTTTTCGTTACAGGCTCCTACGAATTGCGGGTTCCTAGTATATCCAATGTGTTCATCTGTGATCTGAAATGGCTGTCATTGCAATATATCTATATATGATATTATTTAGGCGTTGCTTATGTTTTACAGCCGCGCTAGCCCAGCCCCCGCTCTGTCGTTAGTTAAGTAACCTAACGGGTAATGACGGGGCCCGTGGCGAATGCGAATGGCATAAGCGTACGTCATATTTTGGTTGTTTTCTGCAATGGTAGGATTAAATGATGGGACGCATTAAAAGAACTAATGCAAGAATATCACGCATTAAAAGAACTAATGCAAGAAAATAAACCAAGTTAAAATCGTTGGAACACTTTCGAAAAACGACTCTGTTCTTTTCAAAACTAACTTTTAAATGCGGAGCTTGAGCCACTCCTTTTAAAAGCTATCTCGTTCCATCGATTATGTCAAGTTCACTACGTTCACGGTTTTGCCAAAACCATTCGTTGCCCTCCATCATTTCAGTTAAATGTTCGGTAGTATTCAAGCTATGTATTTTGACCTCACGCCAAGGCATAGTGATTGGTAGCTGCCGGATATTTATCTGTTGCATAGATAGAATGCGTTGGTTTGGGACAGCCGTACTACCATTTTGGCCTACCTCAAGGGTAGGTACGGGTGGATTCAAATTAACCTAGATAACGATGGGAAGAACTTGACATTTTGACCTCACGCCAAGGTCATAAGAGCATGGGGCAAAAATCCACATCGGGAGTTTCAAAAGAACTGAAACTTGCTAGTGTTGCATACCATTTAGAGTGTGATGATTCTGGTAGGATTCCTTCAGTTTCGTCACGCGATGATATTTGGATCCCGATCCTACTGTGAGTATATGCTACTCCTCGGGAAATTTCTCACTTAACGATCAATGCTATAAACCAAGTAGGTGTCTAGAAAGGTGTTAGCGGGGCTACGCCCCCAGGGAAAAGAGGTTATTTAATTAAGGAACTTCGCGAAAGCATTGGAAAACCTCCCTCGAAGTACCGACACTGGCCTGGCTGAACGGTTAAGCAAGTATTGTACGGTGAGATTGATCCTTACTAATTCTTCCTTTTTGGTTTGAGGAGGGATTCGAGAAACAGTGGGAGCCATCCTGTTTAGACAAATTAAAAACCATTCTAAACTTGCAAGGGCATCAAGCTGAGTGTTTCTTCTCTCTCCTAATTGCAGCGACCAATCGACATGACTGGACTTAAGTTACTTCTAGATAAAAACATACTGACAGGGCCAAACTACAAAGATTGGCTCAGGAATGTCAAGATGGCAATCACTTACGACAAGCTGGGGTATCTTCTTACCACCAAAGCTCCCCCTGTCCCTGGTCCCACTTCCAGCGTCGCGGATAAGGAAATCCGTAAGACTTGGGAGATTGATAGCGTGAAGGCCAAGTGCCTCGTGCTTGCCTCTATGGACAATGAAATCAGAGGAGGCACGAGAATATGGACTTGGAATCCATATTTCTTCATGCAAAAGAACTGTATGGAGAGCAATCTCGTATCGCAAGATACGAAGCGTCGAAAAGGTTATTTTCGGCAAGGATGGCCGTCAGATCATCAGTAGCAGAACACGTGCTTAAGATGATCGGCTACATTGAGGAGCTCGTGGACCTAGGGACCACATTGGAGAGTGAGCTCTATACGGACTTAGTTCTCCAGTCCCTTCCTTCCAATTACGCCCAGTTTATACTGAGCTTCAACTTACAAGAAAAAGAAGTTGAACTTTTAGAGCTCCTCAACATGCTGAGGAGCGCAGAGGGCACCCTACAGAAAGGTAGGGAAACATCCACTTTGTTTGTAGGAGGATCATCTTCTTCTAGGTCCAAGGCGAAAGCCAAGGGAAAGAAGAAGAAAGCCCCCGCCAAACCAAGGGGCGGTGTTAGTAAAGTGGATACGAAGGGAAAAGCTAAAGCAACAAAGAAAGCGGGGAAGCTTGTGGATAAGGAAGAATGCTTCTATTGTCATAAGAAAGGACACTGGAAGAGTGATTGCAGGGCCTGGAAGGCCAGAAAACAGGAATTAAAGCAGGTTGCAGCTTCAGCTTCAGGTGTGTATGTTATTGAAAACTGTCTTTCAATAAACTCTACTTCCTGGGTATTGGATACCGGATCATGATCTCATATCTGTAATTCTTTGCAGGCGTTGAGAAACCGTAGGGTTTTGAAAGCAGGTGACATGACCTTCAGAGTTGCGAACGGAGCTAGCATGGATGCTAAAGCCGTGGGGGACTATCACCTGGGAATGTCAGATGGACATGTTTTGGTTTTGCGTAATTGCTTTTTTGTACCCAACGCAACTTGTAATATCATTTATGTATCTTTAGTTTCTAAAGAAGGTTATGAATTTGCGTTTGTAAGCAATGTTGTAAACATTCACCTTAATCAAGTTCTGATTGGGTCAGCTACATTGAGCAATGGTATATACATATTAAACCAACCACAGATTTTCAATGTCCAGAATACACACAAAAGAAAGTCTCCGGAAGTAAATCAGACTTTCTTGTGGCATTGTATACTGGGTCACATCAATGAGAGAAGGTTGACGAAGTTACATACAGAAGGATATTTGAATGCGTTCGAATATCAATCGTATGCCACTTGTCAAGGATGATTCCAAGTCCATGTCGGGTTTTGTCTTTACCCTCAAAGGAGGGGCGGTGTGTTGGAAGAGTTCCAAACAGGAAACCGTTGCAGACTCGACGATGGAAGCGGAATACATCGCTGCATCTGATGCCGCAAAAGAAGCTGTCTGGATGAGGAAGTTCTTGAAAGAGCTTCAGGTGGTTCCGTCCATTGTTGATCCAATACCTCTGTATTGCGACAACAACGGGGCTATAGCTTTAGCGAAGGAACCCAGGTCCCATCAGAGATCCAGACACATCTTGAGGCGGTATCACCTGATCAGGGAGATCGTGGATCGCCAGGAGATCGAGGTTCGGAGAGTCACTTCAGAAGATAACACTGCAGATCCATTCACCAAGGCCTTGCCCCAGACTCAGTTTGAGCGGCTGATCGAGATGATAGGTCTTCGATACGCCAGTACATGGCCTTAGTGCAAGTAGGAGATTGTTAGTGTATATGCCCTAGAGGCCATTACTGTATCATACTAGTTTGTATATTACTTAATGAAAGCTTGGGATATTCACCTTGTATATACAATCTTGCTCAAAATAGTAGTATGCTACTTGGTTTGTTTCTACTTCAATGTGTACATGTGTTTATTTTAGTATATCGCCTATACACATTAGTTGAGCCCTTAGGATCTTTGCTTGATTACCAGCGTTGTGATGGCAGTCACACTAGTGGGGCTGGGTAATCTATAAGCACATCCTTATGCAGGTCCCTGGTCGCAGGACTATCGAGACAGGGCATCGATACTCCGGAGTAGACTGGCGCATGAGCTTCTCATCCCAGTGTGGGAGACGGTCTGTCCCACAGCTGTCGGTACGTCGTACTTGAGAGAGTATGCGGGTGCTCGTTGGGTTACGAGTATACTGGACAGGACTTGTCGGGAACTGACTAGTTGGTATTATGCCTATCGTCAGTTATCAGTTCCCAGGTGACATGAGTACAGCTTAGTCCGCTGACTTGACACTGTCACTTCGCCTCGAGTGTGTTCCTACTGTACTTTGATTACTACCCTACCACGGCTCAAAGGAGTCGTGCAAACAGGTGGTAGTTGGGTGCAGTCCCGAAGCACTTGGAGGCAGTGACGGTTAGACAGGATTTGTCTCTCCCGGTATTGGGGGTTGACATCGCGCTGTGTCTAGGAGAGCCATTACATGAGTAGTCCCTGGCCAGGGCAAACGAGATATACTGGTAGGCTTCCAGTGTTATCTCAGGGTGTTTTGGGCTTCACTCCGACACGACTTGTACCGCTATTGGGGGACTGACGTTTACCGCCCCTAGGCCTGCCATGCGATGTATCAGACGAACAGACCGGACTGTACGGAGAATGTCACATTCAGGCTCAGTAGGAGTTCAGATGGGTTTTGCCTCGTCAGTCTTCTTGTCGGCATCTACCAGGGGACCGTTACGCACAGCTAGTGCCGCTTGCGGTCTGTAGTTAAACCCACTGCCATCGTAGTGTCGAGTCTTTAGAGTCCCACACAGAAAGCTATTCGCCTTTAGGCAAAAGAGTAGATGTCGCATGGTTTTGCGACAGGTCGCATGGTTTTGCGACAGGGTTCGGTCACATCCGTGCACTTGTGTACGTACAGTGTCCGGACAGTTTACACTATCGGGCTTTGGCTTAAGCCAGATCCTAGTGTACCTTTTGGGATTGGATTTATCCAGTATGCATTCGTGTTCCTCGGAATGCGGATGCGGGTGTGTATGCACAGTTGACGAAGAGACAGAGGCAGAGGATTCTCATTAGGTTTGTTGACCGTTGACAGTTGACTATTGACTTTTTGCTCAACCCTAATGAGAATACGATATGTGATTAACAATTATAATAATTAAGTATCATGATGATAATGGCTATCATTTCATGGCAAAGACTTTTTACTTGCTTGTTTCTTTTGTGAGAAATGAGTGCATGAAATGATTTAGCCATTTTGACTTGAACAATTTTACACAATACTTGATTATTATTTTTGTGATGATGGTTTTGGATTATGAGAGCCAAGAGAGAAAAGTCTTCTCTCATTCTTTCATGCTCATTCTCTCTCTTGTTCTTTAGCTCTCATCTTCCTCCTCTTGCTCTCCCTCTCTTGATTCTATGGTTCACTTGTCTCATGAGTTGAGAACCAAGAACCATAGATAAAATCCCATACAAACTCTTCTCTACTCACTCTAGTTCACAAGGTTTAGCAAATCGAGTGAACTAGTTTCTTCAAAGTTCGAAGAAGGAGCCAAAGGTTGAAGCTTTCAGGTGGAACTATCTTCGGCGCAAGGAGACGACGGGGAGAAGCCGATTCGGACGACCATCGAAGCTTGAAGACGAAGGAGTTCGAGAAAAAGAAAGGTATAACCCCCTAACCGAGTAGTTAGCAACTCGTAGTTAGGTTGTTAGTTAGATGTTTAACAAAGATCCGGTTTTGAGTCCATGTTACCACCTCTAAGAAAATTGTTTTTCACCAAATTCCGCATGCCCGAAAGTACCGGGAGAGGTGGCATGGACTTACTATATTGTCACTGACAGGCTCAGTAGGGTGTCAGGATGAGTTCGCTCATCAACGTCCCTTTTGGTCGATACCTGGTAGCCCGTTACGTATTGGCTTATACCTCTGACGTGCTAGTGGTTAAATCCACAACCAAGGTGTTGACGAGTCTTTAGAGTCCCCAACATTCAGTTGCTCAAGTTTTCGGGCGAAAAGCTGTAGAGGCGGTATGGAGATATTGCAGGGTTCGATTAGATACGTGCGGTATTGCACGGATCAGGATCGAACGGATTATACTAGCCGACTTTGGTTTAAGCCGGATCCTAGTATAGTACAGTGTAGATTTTGTCTCATTACATTTGTATTCGGTCGGAATACAAATGCGGGTGTGTATACACAGTAGCGGGGTTTTCCTGTGATTTATTACTGGACCAGTTTTCAGGAGTTGCCAATTTGCTTTCCGTTTCGGCCATATTTCTTTGTTTCCTTCATTGGCCGAAGATTGGTGGAGGAGGGCTTATTTGCATTTGTGCAAATAAGCAATTTGGAAGGGGGTCTTTGCATATTGGCGTGTCATGATGGGTGCACCATTTGACTTCTTCTTGTCATCATGGTTTGACTTGTGGAAAGATGATGGTTGTTTTGGAGTGTGGTTTTGGTTTTGTGATCATTGTTTATCATTGTAACCTTCTCTTTCTTTCTTGTATGATGGGGGCTTATTCTTTTTGATCCACTCCCACTCTCATTCTCTCCACTCCATCATGCATGGCCGGCCAAGCTCCAAGGGGGCTGTCCCAATTTTGTGCAAGGGGATTTCATCTCTTTTGGCTTTGGAAAAATCATACAGCTCCACAAAAATTCCATGTATCATCCCTCCACCAAAAATGGCAACCTCCTGGAACCCCAAAATGAGACATGGTTCTACACGTATTCTACAACAAACCTTGGGCACGTCGACTCGCCAGCTTCGTGGCCGAGTTATCTCGGTATAGAGGTGGGAGCCCGTAAAAGAAGCCGGCGACGTAGTGCCCTTCCGGCGACGAGGTGGAGACTGGAGCTTCCGCGGGAGATCGGGACGACGACGAGAAGACCGGAGGACATGGATCAGTCGGTATATATCTCTTCCCTATCTTGTAGTTAGCTAGGACTAGTTTAATGGCACGATCCGGGTTTTAGTGCGCGGTGGTGCCGGTTCAAGAAAATTAATGTTAACCATCGCTTCCGCATTTGGCCTCGGGATGGAGGCCGGGGCGCCGCCGTGCACTTACATTGGTATCAGAGCCTCGCCATTAATATAGTCTAGCTTTGTCTAATGTGTTTTACATTTTCGGTCGAACAAATGTTCCGAAAACCCAATAACACATGCATCAGTTTTCTGTCGAATTTTTTCTGGCTCGAAATTTTTTTCTGGTTGTAGAAAAGTGATGTACTGGAAGTCCAAAGTATTCTGGAGAAATTAGACACATTGATCTTTTAAGGGGAGCGCGGAACCGTGGCCAAACCCTACTTGGGGTCGCGGTTCCGCCGCAGTATGGAGAGATCAATGCGTCAAAAATTTTTCAGTGGGCTTCTGGGGTGTAAATAGGGTTTCTGGAATATTATTTTTGGGCCCAGAATTTCTTGATGTGCTACAGTAGTACTTGGGGGCCCACTTGGTAATTTTTGATCGATCGGACATTTTAAATACAATAGTTCACAGTTTTTGCATTATATCTGCGACCGTGAATGTCACTTGATCGGTAAATCCTGTCTAACTGCTATAGCCCGGTTAGACGGATTTGCGAACGTGACATTCACGTTGATGTTTTGTGATTTTGCTGTGATGTTGCGGATCGGTCGTGGGGGATAGCCTGGATGAAATGCTAGTACAGTTTTTGTTGTATTATGTACATTTGATATTGCGGGGCGAGCGTCCGACATGTGGACTGCCGTCACTGCCTGTTTGTATTATTATTTTGGGGCACGACCAGGTTGCGGTCGATGTACCCGTTGTATGTATATTTTACTTTCTGTACTAGGATTGCCCCGCAGAAGGGTGCACTGATAGCCGGGTTCTAGAGGGCAACGAGCCCGCATCTCATGGCATTTAGACGGAGGGGGCTTCACTCTAGAATTGATGGGCTATTCGCCGCACTCGTAGGGGGTACAGGTTGACCCAGGAGGGGTGCCCAAGTTACCGGATTCCGTGAAGTGCTGGGTGGTCCATTCACGTTGCTGAAGGGGGCTGCCTCGCTTCAGGTTTTGGCGGGTAATTTGCCGCGCCCGTAAGGGTCTAGGATTTCATTACACAGGCTATCCACACGACCAGGGGAACGTCGGATTTCAGTAGTGGCTCTGTGAAACCCGGGGATCCCAGATATCTGTATTGTTCTGTGATGCTGTACATTTCTGTGATGTTGCATTTTTATCACGCCTTGAGCGAAATATAATATATTGGTATATATATTAGTAGATGTTGTATATGTTTTGCATCCGCGCTAGTCCAGTCCCTGCTCTGTCGTTAGTTAGCAAACCTAACGGGTAATGACGGGACCCAGTGGCGAATGCGGATGGAATATACGTACATCAATATATTTTCGTTCTTTGTGGTGTGATCAATTGATGGGACTGCGTTGATTCGGATCAATGCAAGTTAAAAACAAACCTAATCTGATGTTGTTGGAACACTTTTTCAAAAAGCTGTTATTGTAAGGACGTTCACTTTTGTTTTGCATCGTGGTATTCAATTGGAATATCCTGCTCTTCAGTGCACGAGGCAAGGGCCGAGATCCTTTCACCGGGAGTGACCCCTTAGACAAAAAGTTTGCGTCAGGGCAATGACTTCACTATAGCCGATTACTTTTGCTTTGCACCGTGGTATTCAGTTGGAATATCCTGCACCTCATTCTACGGGGAAAGAGCCGAGATCCCTTCATCGGGAGTGACCTCTTTAGCAAAGGTTTTCGTCACTATATTTTTCTAAAAAGCTATCCGTTCCTTCAACGATATCAAGTTCATTACGTTAAAGGTTTTCGCCAGAAACCATTCGTAGCCCTCCATCATTTCAGTTAAATATTCGGTAGTATTCAAGCTATGTATTTTGACCTCACGCCAAGGCATAGTGTTTGGTAGCTGCCGGGTATTTATCTGTTGCATAGATAGATGCGTTGGTTTGGGACAGTCGTACTACTATTTTGGCCTACGTCAAGGGTATGTACGGGTGGGTTCAAATTAACCTGGTCAATGATGGGTAGAACTTTACATGTGACTTATGATATTTTGACCTCACGCCATGGTCATAAGAGCATGGGGCAAAAATCACATCGGGAGTTTCTAAAGAAACTGAAACTTGCCAGATATGCGCATACCTTCTGGAGTGTGATAGCGTGAGCGGATTCCGTCACGTTATCATACGATGATAGTTGGTTCCCGATTCCCACTGATGAGTTAGTTTACTCCTCGGGTGACCCCGACTAATTCTTCTTTCAGGTTTGGAGGAGAATTTGACGGTACAGTAGGAGATTTCCAGATTAGATAAATTGGTAACCATTCTGATCTAGGTTAGAGTGCACGCCGAGTGTTTCTTTTCTCTCTCTCTTTGGCAGCGACCATTGACCCGACCCTAAGACTATGACTCAGAGACCAAAATTGACCGAACCTTCTTAAACACTGGCTTTTGGATTGTCAGAGTTGCAAACCTCATTGCCACTCCTACTTTTACCCTTTTCTCCAGAACACCTCATATTACTACGAATGTCCACTTCAATTGGACAAAACCATCGTATGGTTATATACGAACTCGAAGGAATTTATTCGAGGATGGTTTCCGGTTCTGGAGAAAACGGATAGGACTATTCAGTTGTCTTTTCCTTTTACCTTCTCTCAGGTTGCGAGTACTCCTTGGTTTGGGAGTAGTACACCTATTATGCAAATTGGATAGTCTTCTTCCAAACCTTAGGCTGGTGCCAAACGGTGGGGAATGAAGAAAACCAATTAGCATAACGATGGTGTGCAGAAGGTATTAAGTTAAGACAAACCAAGGGATTAATAAGAGGGCAAAGTAAATTGCGACTAATATTCACGACCAAACCAAGTATTTCTTCGCCAATCCTAAATCTCCTTTGTATTTCTCCAGGACACTCCGTATCACTACGAAGATCCACAGTTTATTGGATATTCCATTATATAGTTATATACGAACTCGAAAGGAACTTGTTCCAGTTCGGGGATGGATTCTGGTTCAGGAGAAATAGGAATATGGTTTATTCGGTTGTCTTTTATCTTCACCTTCTCTCGCATTGCGAGTGCTCCTAGGATTAGGACAGTACACCTATTATGCTTATTGGATAGTTTTCTTCCAAACCATAGGCTAGTGCCGAACGGTAGGGAAGGAAGAAAACCATTTGGCCTAAGGGGTGTGCAGAAGGTAATGACTAAAGACATATAAAGGGATTTGGAGAGGTGGCAAAGAATTATTCGGTTACAGTCGTGAATCTAGAAGAGGCATTACTAGGAATACCGGGATACCCCATCGAAACATTTCAATGTTTCAGTTTCACTGTATACTGTTAAAGGAAAACTGATTTCCCAATTAGTCCTTACTCCAGGGTATGTATTTACCAGGTATGATTCTCACATCTGCATGGTTTTACAGATGATGAGTGGGAGTAAATTATTGGGAATTAGGTGATCATCCTCATTATATCGGAATTCGTTGTAATCGATGATATTTGAGGACGTCACCTGGACTGTTTCCCGGTCGGCAAATATTTGGTTTTGAATATCCGTTATAATGCACCATTTTCAAATTGATATATCTGTACGTCTATTTTTATAGAGTGAGATATACCCTTTTGAAATTATGTCTATGACATTTACCTATATCAGTGGGTGGTTAGGTAAGGAGCATTGAACAACGGTGTAATTCTTCTTAACCATAAGTACAGTTTTCAACCTACGACACACAGTGAATGAGTTATCAGACTCAAGGGACTTATACAGAGTATTCTATGTTGTCCAGGGTCCATCAGGACAGAGGGGTTGGTCCTCGTACTATATTCGGTTTACTTATGACTTCTTTAGTTTTTAGACAGGTGTTTCGTTGAAACACAGGGTCCGAATTTTAAGAAGTTATAGGTATTTGAATAAAGTAGAGAACCAGGTATTGCAAGTATCGGGATTCTTCAAAGTGATCGAAGATGTAGATACTTGTGTATGGTATTCAGTTGATAGTAATGGTAAAGAGAACATGCTTCTCTTTTAGGTTACTCATAATTGGAAGCATTCCTAAGTTGAGTAACACTGATCGGCCTCCTTCCACTTAGTTGACATGCACTGGAGACAGCTGCATGATTTGAATCTGGTTCATTTAAGATCAGTGCCTTTAGTTCTATATTGGATATAGAACAGTTTATATCTTAACGATGTTAAGGTACTGGGAGTTGTCCGGATTATGCTTAAAACCAGACTCTGGATAACTCAAGGCACGTTTCTGTAATGGCTGTTTGTGTGTTTACCCAGGCTATGACGAGGGTTGAATTTCTACCATCTGGAAGAACAATAGCGATATTGTTCTAAACTCGCCACAGTTTTAATAAAAATGGATTTTTTCAGAAAACAGTAGTGGGAGTATGGTAGAACTGGAAGTGATTCCAGAACCACAAACGATTACTGAAGATTTCATAGGAACCTAAAGATTCAATCTGGTTTGACATTCCATTGGCCACTCCGCAGATAAAGTGGGTAACCTCATGCACCCGAGAGGTACTTCGGTATGCTCAAGGACGGTGGCAGGGAGGTTCTTGTTTACCCAGACTTGCCATTGCTGTTGTTCCAGACTGTGAAACCCGGCGGGAGGATGAGTATAGCGTCGTTCTAAATTAGCTTTTAAAGTGTACGTGTATATGACTCTGCCAGAGGGTTGTCGTAGTCAGTGGGAGCAGCGGAAGTATTGGTGGACAGGTGGCTTATGTCTATTTATAGACTAAAGCAGATATAGCGGAGATAGATCATCTGTTTCTGATGTGACAGTCATAGGTTTGACTTCATTAGAATAGGGGATGGATCTGTTGAGAAGGTAGTAGGGTGTGATGTCATGGTATTTGGATGACATACACAGAGTAGGATGTGATATTCCTATACTATGATCGGTTATACTTTGGTCGTCACACAGTGGTTTCTCCACATGGGAGTTGGACATTATATCAGATATACTGGTTACTAGATCTATGGTATTAGATCTAGATTTGGGTGGTTTCCCAATCAGGGTACTTAGACAGCATTCTAAGAGTATTTAGAATGGATGACTCCTGGCACGGTAGTGTACCTGCAGGTGATGGAGTCACCCTCTCTAAAGGTGTCTTACAGACTAAAGGGGAGAGGGATGTGCATGATTGGCAGATCACTTGCTTAGGCAATTGAGTCAATCATGAGATGTCAAGTACCACACCAGATGTGTAACGTTTTGAAAATCGTTTCGGTGAAATTTCGAAAAAATCGGTAAAATAAGGGGGGTTTCTGTAAAAAGTCAAAATACAAATATCATATTATAAAAATTAAATATACATATTCTAGCAATGTAATTGCTATTATTTGGTGTTTATTGAGCCGCTGGTGAAATTTCAAATTTTCTGAAAAAAATATTATTTTATTATTATTTTAAGCCGTCACTAATACATTTAATTAGGGAAAATTACAAATTGGAATGAGTTGAAACAAATTTTGTGCATCATAAAACATTAAATAAAATTTTATCTTGTGGTTTTTGGAACGAAATCATTTGCCAAAACGGTTTAGAAATTATTGAAGAAAAAAAGGCTTTTTTAGCGTAAATGGATGTTTGGGTATTGTATTTATCATTTTTCATCACCCCACACCCGTACCCACACCCACACACCCCAATTTACTTCTCCCCTTGGCTGAATTCAGCAACCACCATCTTTTTCCCCACTTGAATTTCAAAGGAAAAGAAATAAAAGAAAAGAAAAGAAAATGGAGAAATGAGGTGGTCCTTTGACCTTGAATTGACTTTGATTTCTCCCCCCACTTTCTCTACCTCCCTCTCTCTCCTCTCCCACTCCCATTCCAGCCGACCCCCCCTCCTACAGCAGCAGCATCCCCCCCATTTCCCTTCTCTTTTCTCCTCAAACTTCATCAAAAATTGCCTCAAATCCATAAAAAAAAATCCCAAAACCCAAATCCGACTCCTACCCATTTTAGCTTAGCCCGTATAGCATGGATCTTTGTGAAAAGAGAGCATTTTGGGAGGCTATGGATGCTTGTGGATCTTCAAATGTTTTGGGGTATAATTCTAAAACATTTTTGCTTAATTTGTTACTAATTTCTTAAATCTAATTTAATTAAGTGTTAATTTGGTTTATGTGAGTTTAATTGCATGATTAAAGATTTCAAGTTAGGGTTTGTTGTGGAAATGAGTTGTGTTTGATTGTGCATGGTTTAGTGATGTGGATTAACATATTTAGTTTTGTAGAAAACTAATCTAGTTGTTAATTACAAGTTGTTACTTGCAAAAAGTTCAAATTAAGCTTTTGTTGCAAACTAGGTTTTTTAGATTTAATTCGAAAATATGAGATTAAAATATGGTTAGAGTTTTTATCACATTATTAGCTATATAATGTGTAGATCAACATATTAGAGCATGCAAAACCTAGTCTAGTTATGGATTTCTGGATTGTTGCGTCGAAATGGTTAAAATTTGGTTATTGTGCTAGCTAAAAATTTTGGTTTAATACAGTTTAGTGTGATAAAATCTAGTTAAAGTTTATGTAGCCTAATTAAGCTAATTAGTGAACATTGCGGCCGCTAGATTTGTTTAAATAGCAAGTTTTGTACTAAAACGGTTAAATTTTGCTTGCTAGTTTTTCGGAAAAACGGCTTTTAAAGTGAATTTGGGGTTTTTGTGAGTTTTAACCTATTATATATATATATATTAGTGTTCGTGAATATGCAAATGAGTGTATTTGGGTTTCTCTCGATGGTCTGGCGTTGTACGCTGATGTCGAGGGTTTTTGGGTTGATTTGTGGAAGCAACCATAGGTTTTCACCTATGTGGGATTCGTGTGTCGTTTTGGTCATGAGTCGGATTTTAATGCGATATGGTGCGTTCTGATGTGTAGGTACCCCATGTTGACTTCGAGACGACAAGCAAGCGCGTGGCGACGTCGGCACCGGCGAGCGAGGACCAGGTGAGTAGACTTTTATCTACGGGGAGAAGTCGGGTGGATAGCGTATAGCACCCCCACAGTCCGTGGTGGTGTATACGGATGCGTATACACACCAACAATTATTATATGTTATTTGGGATTAATAACGATGCTTAAGATGGATATTGGTGTGTTGGATTACTTTAGTGTTGCGAACCCTAGGGTAGTGTTGCACTACACATACACACATACATACTTGCATACATTCCTATTTATATGTGCTCATGGGATTCTTTATAGTTATGTGTTCACATGGGTATGGGACTATGTGTTCACATACGGACTTGAGGATGATACTTGGGATTGAGCTGAGTTGATGAGATTTGTTTTGTGGTTGTGATATCGGTGTTATGGCAGGATTCGTACTTGAGGTACATCCTGGGGTTATAGCGGATCTCGGGGCGGCGATACGGGTGAATAGTGTTATAAATAAATGGTCGACATGTGGTCGTGATATAAGATATGATATGCTAGGATATTGATATTAGGCCATATCGGGCGATGTATACCCCTTGATGATGATATGTGCTGACGATATCGGGGTATACGAGATTGTCGATCAGTAGTCAGATCATGAGTATATTGAGGATATTAGTATTGTACTAGACATAGGTCAGTACCCTAGACTATGATCTTGGATGAAAAGGATACCCGAGGAATAGTGTGAGGAATATGATATTGACCCGTACCCAGATTTGGGGATGCCGTATGACGGATTTACGTACGAGCTATATTTTGATGATTGATCCGCACTCTTGACTTGGGATGTCTGATTATAGATATGGTATCGGAAATGATATTATTGAGGCGGGATCACCGACTATACATATACAGGTAGGTATATGTATCGACTCAGACGATAGGCGGTTTCCTTACCTGTAGTTCAGCTTGTTAGTTCAGCCGTATAGTTTAGTGTAGTTGTTAGATTAGATTAGACTCCTACCTATTTCAAAAACTAACAAATCATGGGCATTTTAAAAGACAGCCCAAGGGATCCTACGGATATTTCAAAAGACTTATCTTTTCATAAAAACACCGTAGCCCCTATTTTCAAAACCCCATGATTCATGTTATTTCAAAAGGCACCATTTGTAGGACTTATATTAGATTAATGCAGATTAGTTATAGTTGCATCTAGTTTTCAGCTCCCGCTCTTCTTTTGTGGTCCGCTTCGCATCGCATGCTTATTTTATGTTTCATACTCCATTATTGATATCATGCTGTTAGGACACCAGCACCATTACCGATGATGCGTATGTACCACGTACACTTATTTGCCGGCTCACACACATCTTCATCGGTAATTGCCATGTCACGTACACCTTAGAAATAATTATTGCTTGACATAGCCTGTTAGCTAATAGTTAGACATAATATTAGTGTACTTGCCTTATATGTTAGTTTAGACATTGTAGTTATTACCTGCTACTTCATGCATACTGTTATTCTTTGTTATGCTGCATTCATGGATTCTCATGCATATATTCACCATTTTACGTGTTATTGAGGTTTTGGATTCGGATTTCCATGAGATTTTCTGGATTTGGAGGAAAACCGCAAAAACATAAATAAACCTTTTTCCTCTCTTAAAATAAAAAGTGCGGTTTTCCCATGATGTATGAGTCGTCCACCATGAGTTTGCTGATGGATTTCGAGACCCGATTCGAGGAGACGGATGAACCGTTTCGGTTACATGGTGGACCCGGTAAGGTACCCCGGGGCAAGAAGCGCGTGATGATGACGATGTGAGCCTGGCAGGGGAGCACTACCTACCGGTGATTTTACCCGACGCGTCGGATATCCGGAGGATACCGTCGTGATCTTGAGATGGATGGTAGGGGCCGGTCTGGACTGACGGCGCCCTAGATATTGTGATTTGAGATATTGAGATACAGCGATTGTGATACAGAGATATCGAGATATTTGGACACTTGTTTTGTGTCGATGCTGGGCACTGTTTTATGCTGATTTCATTTATGGTACCACACTTTTAAAATACAGAAATCTCACTGATTTATGAAAGCAGTTTTCGTCAGTACAAGCATTCTGTTCCATGCATTCATACCTCATTCATATGATATATTGCTACCTGAGGCACTGACACGGGCACATGAGTTTACACTCGGGTTAGATATTTACCCTAGCCATTGTTATAGGCTGCATGTTATATACATTTTTGAGGATATATTATGATCATTGACCTAGGATTGCATTATTTATGCGATTTCTGTGCGTAGATGTTTTTCTATTCACGAGTTGGCAACTCACCCCCGTTGTGCCCCAGTTTCTTGCAGGTTTGCCGTACAGGTTTCATTACGGCTTTGCGGGCTCAGTTTCATTCGGGTGACTTGCTAGTAGGTGGGTTTTTCTTGTATCGTACCCATCATATTACCTTGTATAATATTATTCCGTTGTATCTAGTAAATTCCATCAACCAAACATGTATTTATTTTGAGATAGAGACCAATGATGCTATTCTTTCGACCTTAGAGTCGCTCGTTATATTTCTGGTGGTTTTGAGTTTCCTTTTGAGTTTTTGATCCTCGCCGTTGGCGTTGTATATTATATTGCTTGTGTGGTTGTGACCGTCGATTGACGAAGAGCTAGCTCCCGCTTGGGGATGCCTTTTTATTGATTTTGTATACTATTCATGTTGTATCCCGTTTGGGAGTCAGTATTTACAAAGGAAACTCTGCCGAAATTTTCAGTAAATTTTTGATGTTTTTAGAAACCCGCATAATTCGGCTTATGCTATTAAAATTACTTATTTAAATTGGTTTTCCTTCACTCTACTACTTTTCTTGGTTTGCATTTCTGGGTTTTCGGCTTACTTGGATTACGTACGCCTCGAGACGTTTCGTAGTTTAAGTGCCGGTCATGTTCCGTACTTTCGGGACGTGACAAGATGTTGTTCTTGCACTAGATGCAATAAGTTGACATTGATCCTATCCTGGAGAAACAGTTGGAAGCAGTTTTAGAACATAAGTGGATGTTCTTGGGATATGATAACAACAGCCTCATTCGGGAGACAGTTATCATTCCAGGCTTCCAAGGTGACCTGGACGACAAGGAGGTTGTCAGAGTTATAGTTTTCCCTCTTACGAGGGGCAGTATTTTGGACAGGTGGTCCAAGGAAATACTGGGGGTGGCATGGCGCATGATACTGATTAAGTTCAGTTGACGATAAAGTGTAAGAAGTTTGGATTTGGAGTTCATTTATGAGCTAGGACCCATCAGACATCCAGACACAATCTAAGACAAGTATTTCTCATTTCGGGAGATGGCATTCTCCGCGAACTTGGGATATAGAGAGACATAGAAAGAAACATCAAAGCGGATCTACTCACTGAGGCTATTCCTCGAACGCAATAGTTTCGCAAACTAGGTTTGTGAGACTGACTAGTAGAGGAGTTGGGTGTTCGGTATCACACGGGCTGTGAGTATGCGACATCGCAATAATTAGCCTTGAGTGCAAGTGGGAGATTGTTGGAGATGGTGCCCTCAGAGTCAATTATTGGATCACAGGCACGTGATTGCAATGATTGAGGGAGGACCTATCCCGGTAGGACAGTCTTACTCGAGATGATAGTCTGCTATCTGGTTTATCTTTATCATCGTGTACTGCTTTAGGTGACCTGACATGTCGCTATTACACGTTGATAGAGCCCCTAGGATTCTTGCTTGACCACCAGCAGTATGAGGGCGATCATATAAGTGGGAGCTGGGGTCTATAAGCACATCCTTAAAAGGTCCCTAGTCATGGGAGTTTCGAGACAGGGCATCGATACTCCAGAGTAGACTAGTGTATACAGTCGAGACCCCAACGAGGGGCGGTGGCCGGTCTCACAAGCCACTGGTGTCAGTTGGTTCACCTATGATGTATGCAGGTGCTCATTGGGTTATGAGTACACCGGACATGACTCGCCGGGAACCTGCTAGTTGGGATTATACCATATGTCAGATAGCAGTTCCCTGGTGACATGTGTACAGGTTAGTTCATCGACCTGAGGATCGTCATTTGTCTCGTGTGAGTTCCCACTGTACTTTGATTACTACCCTACCACGCTCAAAGGAGACGTGCAAACAGGTTTTAGTTGGGTACAGTCCCGAGCCACATGGAGGCAGTGAGCGGATCTTCAGGGGTTCGTCTCTCCCGGTATTGGGGGTGAGGTCGCGCTGTGTCTAGGAGAGCCATTACACAAAGCCCTCGGCCGAGGCAGGAGATTTACTGGTAGGTATTCCAGTAGTATGTCAGGGTGTTCTGGGCTACACTCCGACACGACTTGTACCGCTTTTGGGGTCTGACTTTTACCAACCCCCTAGGCCCGCCATGCGATGCTCATAGACGAACGGACCGGACTGTACGGATATTGTCACTGACAGGCTCAGTAGGGTGTCAGGATGAGTTCGCTCATCGACGTCCCTTTTGGTCGATACCTGGTAGCCCGTTACGTATTGGCTTATACCTCTGACGTGCTAGTGGTTAAATCCACAACCAAGGTGTTGACGAGTCTTTAGAGTCCCCCACATTCAGTTGCTCAAGTTTTCGGGCGAAAAGCTGTAGAGGCCGTATGGAGATATGGCAGGGTTCGATCAGATACGTGCGGTATTGCACGGATCAGGATCGAACGGATTATACTAGCCGACTTTGGTTTAAGCCGGATCCTAGTATAGTACAGTGTAGATTTTGTCTCATTACATTTGTATTCGGTCGGAATACAAATGCGGGTGTGTATACACAGTAGCGGGGTTTTCCTGTGATTTATTACGGGACCAGTTTTCAGGAGTTGCCAGTTTGCTTTCCGTTTCGGCCATATTTCTTTGTATCCTTCATTGGCCGAAGATTGGTGGAGGAAGGCTTATTTGCATTTGTGCAAATAAGCAATTTGGAAGGGGGTCTTTGCATATTGGTGTGTCATGATGGGTGCACCATTTGACTTCTTCTTATCATCATGGTTTGACTTGTGGAAAGATGATGGTTGTTTTGGAGTGTGGTTTTGGTTTTGTGATCATTGTTTATCATTGTAACCTTCTCTCTCTTTCTTGTATGATGGGGGCTTATTCTTTTTGATCGACTCCCACTCTCATTCTCTCCACTCCATCATGTATGGCCGGCCAAGCTCCAAGAGGGCTGCCCCAATTTTTTGCAAGGGGATTTCATCTCTTTTGGCTTTGGAAAAATCATACAGCTCCACAAAAATTCCATGTATCATCCCTCCACCAAAAATGGCAACCTCCTGGAAACCCAAAATGAGACATGGTTCTACACGTATTCTACAGCAAACCTTGGGCACGTCGACTCGCCAGCTTCATGCCCGAGTTGCCTCGCTATAGAGGTGGGAGCCCGTAAAAGAAGCCGGCGACGTGGTGCCCTTCCGGCGATGAGGTGGAGACCGGAGCTTCCGCGGGAGATCGGGACGATGACGAGAAGACCGAAGGACACGGATCAGTCGGTACATCTCTCTTCCCCATCTTGTAGTTAGCTAGGACTAGTTTAATGGCACGATCTGGGTTTTAGTGCGCGGTGGTGCCGGTTCAAGAAAATTAAAGTTAACCATCGCTTCCGCATTTGGCCTCGGGATGGAGGCCGGGGCGCCGCCGTGCACTTACACTTTGAAGCCTGGATTGATAACCGTCTCCTAAAAGAGGCTGTTGTTATCATATCCCTAAAACATCCACTTTTGTTCTAAAACTGCTTCCGAACGTTTCTCCAGGATAGGATTAATATCAACTTATTGCATCTGGTGCAAAAAACAACGACTGGTGTGGTACTTGACATCTCATGATCAACTCAATTGCCTAGGCAAGTGATCTGCTAATCATGCACATCTCTCTCCCCTTTAGTCTGTAAGACACCTTTAGAGAGGGTGACTCCATCACCTGCAGGGACACCACCGTGCCGGGAGTCGTCCATTCTAAAACACCTTTAGAATGTTGTCTAGTACCCAGATTGGGATACTACCCAAATCCAGATCTAAACCATAGATCTAGTAACCAGAATTTCTGATATTATATCTATATCCTCTGTGGAGAAACCACTGTGTGACAACCAAAGTATAAACGATCGTAGTATAGGAATATCACTTCCTATTCTGTGTATGTCATCCAAATACCAGGACATCACACCCTACTACTTTCTTAACAGATCGATCCACTATTCTGATGAAGTCAAACCTATGACTGTCACATCAGAAATAGATGATCTATCTCCGCTATATCTGCTCCCACTGACTACGACAACCCTCTGGCAGAGTCATATAAATGTACACTTCTAAAGCTAGTTTAGAACGACGCTATACTCATCCTCCTGCCGGGTCTCACAGTCTGGAACAACAGCAATGGCAAGTCTGGGTAAACAAGAACCTCCCTGTCACCGTCCTTGAACATACCGAAGTACCTATCGAGTGCCTGAGGTTACCCACCATATCTGCGGAGTGGCCAATGAAATGTCAATCCAGATTGAATCCTTAGGTTCTTATTAAATTTTCAGTAATCGTTTGTGGTTCTGGAATCATTTCCAGTTCTACCATAATCTCACTACTGTTTTCTGGAAAAAAAGCCATTTTACTAAAACTGTGGCGAGTCAAGAACAATATCACTATTGATCTTCCAGATGGTAGAAAGTCAACCCTCGTCATAGCCCGGGTCAACCCACAAACTGCCACTATAGAAACGCACCTTGAGTTATCCAGAGTCTGGTTTTAAGCATAAGGCAGACAACTGTAAGTGCACGGCGGCGCCCCGGCCGTCATCCCGAGGCCAAAATGCAGAAGCGATGATTTACTTAACTTTTTGAACCGGCACCACCGCGCACTAAAATCCCGGATCGTGCCATTAAACTAAATCTAGCTAAAATAAGAACGGGTAGAGAGATATACCGAGTGATCCGTGTCCTTCAGTCTTCTCGTCGTCGTCCCGATCTCCCCGCGGAATCTCCGATCTCCACCACATCGCCGGAAGGGCACCACATTGCTGGCTTCTTTTACGGGCTCCCGCCTCTGGTCCGAGGCAACTCGGGCACGAAGTTGGCGAGTCGACGTGCCCAAGGTTTGCTATAGAATAGTGTAGTGCTTTTTGTATCTCTAGGGGTTTAGGGAGTTGCCATATGGTGGAGAAAATGATATGAGCTTATGGAGATGGAACTTGTGGGATTTTACCAAACCAAAAAAGCAAAAAATCCCACACCAGAAATTTGGACAGCCCCCTCCCTCTATGTGGCCGGCCATAAGCTCATGGTAAAGAGAAGTGAGTGAGAGAATGAGGGAGAGTGAGTATCAAAAGAATGAGAGTCTCTCATAATCAAAGAGAGAGAAAAGGTGATGATCTAAAGAAATGATCACAAGACAAAACCAACACTCCACCAACTTCATCATCTCATCACAAAGTTAAGCTATCATGAACCTTCATGAACAAAGGAAAGTCAAGGGTGGTAAAATCATCATGAAACAACAAGATGCAAAAAAACACCCTCCACAAATGCTTATTTGCACAAATGCAAATAAGCCCTCCTCCACCAATCTTCAGTCAATGAAAGATTCAAAGAAATAAGGCTGAAACGGAAAACAAACTGGCAACTCCAAAAAACTGATCCCGTAATAAATTACAGGAAAACCCCGCTACTGTATATACATACCCGCATTTGTATTTTGACCGAAATACAAATGCAATGAGACAAAGTCTACACTGTACAATACTAGGATCCGGCTTAAACCAAAGCCCGCTATTATTAACCGTCCGATCCTGATCCATGCAATGCCGCACGTATCTGATCGAACCCTGCCATATCTCCATACGGCCTCTACAGCGTTTCGCCCGAAACTTGAGAAACTGAATGTGGGGGACTCTAAAGACTCGTCAATACTATAGCTGTGGATTTAACCACTAGCTCGTCAGAGGTATTAGCCATACGTGACGGGCTACCTGCTATTGACCAAAAGGGACGTCGATGAGCGAACTCATCCTGACACCCTACTGAGCCTGTCAGTGACAATATCCGTACAGTACGGTCCGTTCGTCTATGAGCATCGCATGGCGGGCCTAGGGGGTTGGTAAAAGTCAGACCCCCAAAAGCGGTTCAAGTCGTGTCGCAGTGTAGCCGAGAACACCCTGAGATACTACTGGAATACCTACCAGTAAATCTCATGCCTTGGCCAAGGACTTTTCATGTACTGGCTCTCCTAGACACAGCGCGACCTCACCCCCAATACCGGGAGAGACGAACCCCTACAGATCCGCTCACTGCCTCCATGTGGCTCGGGACTGTACCCAACTAAAACCTGTTTGCACGTCTCCTTTGAGCGTGGTAGGGTAGTAATCAAAGCACAGTGGGAACTCACACGAGACAAATGACGATCTCAGGTTGATGAACTAACCTGTACACATGTCACCAGGGAACTGCTATCTGACATCAGGTATAAGACCAACTAGCAGGTTCCCGGCAAGTCCTGTCCGGTGTACTCATAACCCAATGAGCACCTGTATGCATCTTAGGTGAACCAACTGACACCAATGGCTTGTGAGACTGGCCATCGCCCCTCGTCGGGGTCCCGACTGTATACACTAGTCTACTCTGGAGTATCGATGCCCTGTCTCGAAACTACCTCGACTAGGGACCTTTTAAGGATGTGCTTATAGACTACCAGCTCCCACGTATATGGTCTCCTTCATACTGCTGGCAGTCAAGCAAGAATCCTAGGGGCTCTATCAACGTGTAATAGCGACCTTTCAGGTCACCTAAAGCAGTACACGATGATAAAGATAAACCAGATAGCATACTATCATCTTGAGTAAGACTGTCCTACCGGAATAGGTCCTCCCTCAATCATTGCAATCACGTGCCTGTGATCCAATAATTGACTCTGAGGGCGCTATCTCCAACAATCTCCCACTTGCACTCAAGGCTAATTATTGCGATGTCGCATACTCACAGCCCGTGTGATACCGAACACCCAACTGCTCTAGTAGTCAGTCTCACAAAGCTCGTTTGCGAAACTATTGCGTTCGAGGAATAACCTCAGTGAGTGGATCCGCTTTGATGTTTCTTTCTATGTCTCTCTATATCTCAAGTTTGCGTAGAAACCCATCTCCCGAAATGAGCAATATTTGTCTTAGAATGTGTCTGGGTGTCTGATGGGACCTAGCTCATAAATGAACTCCAAATCCAAAATTCTTAGACTGTATCGTCAACTGAACTTAATCAGTATCCTGCGCCATGCCACCCTCAGTATTGCCTTGGACCACCTGTCCAAAATACTGCCCCTCGTCAGAATGAAAACTATAACTCTAACAACCTCCTTGTCGTCCAGGTCACCTTGGAAGCCTGGAATGATAACTGTCTCCTGAATGAGGCTGTCGTTATCATATCCCTAGAACATCCACTTATGTTCTAAAACTGCTTCCGATTGTTTCTCTAGGATAGGATCAATATCAACTTATTGCATCTACCGCAAAAACAACATCTGGTGTGGTACTTGACATCTCATGATTGACTCAATTGCCTAAGCAAGTGATCTGCCAATCATGCACATCCCTCTCCCCTTTAGTCTGTAAGACACCTTTAGAGAGGGTGACTCCATCACCTGCAGGTACACTACCGTGCCAGGAGTCGTCCATTCTAAATACTCTTAGAATGCTGTCTAAGTACCCTTAATTGGGAAACTACCCAAATCTAGATCTAAAACCATAGATCTAGTAACCAGTATGTCTGATATAATGTCCAAGTCCCATGTGGAGAAACCACTGTGTGACGACCAAAGTATAACCGATCGTAGTATAGGAATATCACTTCCTACTCTGTGTATGTCATCCAAATACCAGGACATCACACCCTACTACCTTCTTAATAGATCCATCCCCTATTCTGATGAAGTCAAACCTATGACTGTCACATCAGAAATAGATGATCTAACTCCGCTACATTTGCTTTAGTCTATAAATAGACATAAGCCACTTGTCCACCAATACTTCCGCTTCTCCCACTGACCACGACAACCCTCTGGTAGAGTCATATAGACGTACACATCTAAAGCTAGTTTAGAACGATGCTATACTCATCCTCCTGCCGGGTCTCACGGTCTGGAACAATAGCAATGGCAAGTCTGGGTAAACAAGAACGTCCCTGTCACCGTCCTTGAGGCTACCGGAGTACCTCTCGGGTGCCTGAAGTTACCCATCTTATCTGCGGAGTGGCCAATGGAATGTCAGACCAGATTGAATCTTTAGGTTCGTATCAAATCTTCAGTAATCGTTTGTAGTTCTGGAATCACTTCCAGTTCTACCATACTCCCACTACTGTTTTCTGAAAAAATCCATTTTTATTAATACTGTGGCGAGTCTAGAACAATATCACTATTGATCTTCCAGATGGTAGAATGTCAACCCTCGTCATAGCCTGGGTCATCCCACAAACAGCCATTACAGAAACATGCCTTGAGTTATCCAGAGTCTGGTTTTAAGCATAAGCCGGACAACTCCCCGTACCTTAACATCGTTAAGATACGAACTGTTGTATATCCAATATAGGACCAGTGGCACTGATTTAATTGAACCAGATTCAAATCATGCAGCTGTCTCCAGCGCATGTCAACTAAATGGAAGAGAGGCCGATCAGCGTTACTCAACTTAGGAGTACTTCCAATTATGAGTAACCTGAAAGAGAAGCAAGTTCTCTTAATCATTACTATCAACTGAATACCACACACAAGTATCTACATCTTCGACCACCTTAAAGAATCCCGATACTTGCAACATCTGGTTCTCTACTTTATTCATATACTTATAACTTCTCAAAACTCAGACCCTGTGTTTCTACGAAACACCTGTGTAAGAACTAGAGAAGTCATAAGTAAACAGAATATAGTATGAGGACCAACCCCTCTGTCCTAATGGACACTGGACAACATACAATACTCTGTATAAGTCCCCTGAGTCTAGTGACTCATTCACTGTGTGTCGTAGGTTGAAAACTGTACTTATGGTTAGGAAAAATTACACCGCTGTTCAATGCTCCTTACCTAACCATCCACTGATATAGGTAAATGTCATGGACATAATTTCAAAAAGGTATATCTCACTCTATGAAAATAGACGTACAGATATATCAATTTAAAATTGGTGCATTAGAATGGATATTCAAAAACCAAATACTTGTCGTCCGGCTAACAGTCCAGATGACTTCCTCAAATATCACCAATTACAACGAATCCCGATATAATGAGGATGATCACCTAATCCCCAATAACTTACTCCCACTCATCATCTGTAAAACCATACAGATGAGAGAATCAAACCTGGTAAATACATACCCTGGAGCAAGTGTCTATTTGGGAAATCAGTTTTCTTTTAACAGTACACGGTGAAACTGAAACATTGAAATGTTTCGATGGGGTATCCCGGTATTCCTAGTAATGCCTCTTCCATTATCCAGATTCACAACTCTAACCGTATATATCTTTGCCATCTCTCCAAATCCCTTTATATGTCTTTAGTCATTACCTTCTGTACACCCCTTTAGGCCAAATGGTTTTCTTCCTTCCCTACCGTTCGGCACCAGCCTATGGTTTGAAAGAAGACTATCCAATAAGCATAATGGGTGTACTGTCCTAATCCTAGGAGCACTCGCAATGTGAGAGAAGGTGAAGATAAAAGACAACTGAATAAACCTTATTCCTATTTCTCCTGAACCAGAATCAATCCCCGAACTGGAACAAGTTCCTTTCGAGTTCGTATATAACCATACGATGGAGTATCCAATAAACTGTGGATCTTCATAGTGATACGGAGTGTCCTGGAGAAATACAAAGGTGATTTAGGATTGGCGAAGAAATATTTGGTTTGGTCATGAATAGCAATCGCAATTTACTTTGCCCTCTTACTAATCCCTTTCTTTGTCTTCACATAATACCTTCTGTACACCATCGTTATGCTAATTGGTTTTCTTCATTCCCCACCGTTCGACACCAGCCTAAGGTTTGGAAGAAGACTATCCAATTTGCGTAATAGGTGTGCTATCTTCTAAACCAAGGAGTACTCGCAACCTTAGAGAAGGTAAAAGGAAAAGACAACTGAATGGTCCTATTCGTTTTCTACAGAACCGGAAACCATCCTCGAATAAATCCCTTCGAGTTCGTATATAACCATACGATGGTTTTGTCCAATGGAAGTGGACGTTCTTAGTAATATGGTGTGTCCTGGAGAAAAGGGTAAAAGTAGGAGTGGCAATGAGGTCTGCAACTCTGACAATCCAAAAGCCAGTGTTTAAGAAAGTTCGGTTAATTTTGGTCTCTGAGTCGTAGTCTAGGGCCGGGTCAATGGTCACTGCTAAAGAGAGAGAGAAAAGAAACACTCAGCGTGCACTCTAACCTAGATCAGAATGGTTACCAATTTATCTAATCTGGAAACCTCCCACTATACCGTCAAATTCTCCTCCAAACCTGAAAGGAGAATTAGTCGGGATCACCTGAGGAGTAAACGAACTCATCAGTAACGTGACGGAATCCGCTCACATTATCACACTCCAGAAGGTATGCGCATATCTGGCAAGTTTCAGTTTCTTTAGAAACCCTCGATGTGATTTTTGCCCCATCCTCTTATGACCTTGACGAAGGTCAACAAATTATAAGTCACATGTCAAGTTCTACCCGTCATTGTCCAGGTTAATTTGAACCCACCCGTACAAGCCCTTGACGAAGGTCAACAAGGCTATACGACTGTCCCAAACCAACGCAAATATCTATGCAACAGAAAGGTAACAAGCAGCTACCATACACTATGCCTTGACGAAGGTCAACAAACATAGCATGAATACTACATGCTACCCGTCTGAAATGACGGAGGGATACGAATGGTTTCTGGCGAAAACCTTTAACATAATGAACTTGATATCGTTGAAGGAACCGGATAGCTTTTAAAAATATAGTGACGAAAACCTTTGCTAAAGAGGTCACTCCCGGTGAAGAGATCTCAGCTCTTTCCCCGTAGAATGAGGTGCAGGATATTCCAACTGAATACCACGATGCAAAGCAAAAGTAATCTGCTATAGTGAAGTTATTTCTCTGACGCAAACTTTTGTCCAAGGGGTCACTCCCGGTGAAGAGATCTCGGCCCTTGCCTTGTCGACTGAGGAGCAGGATATTCCAACTGAATACCACTGTGCAAAACAAAAGTGAACGTCCTTGCAATAACAGCTTTTTGAAAAATGTTCCAACAACATCAGATTAGGTTTGTTTTTAACTTGCATTGATCCGAATCAACGCAGTCCCATCAATTGATCACACCAATAAAGAACGAAAATAATGACGTACGTATATGCCATCCGCATTCGCCACTGGGTCCCGTCATTACCCATTAGGTTAGTTAACTAACGACATAGCGGGGACTGGACTAGCGCGGATGCAAAACATATACAACATCTACTAGTATATATATAATATATATAATTTTCACTTAAGGCGTGATAAAATGGAACATCACAGAAATATACAGCATCACAGAACAATACAGATATCTGGGATCCCCGGGTTTCACAGAGCCGCTGAAACCCGACGTTCCCCTGGTCGTGTGGATAGCCTGTGTAATGAAAATCCTAGACCCCTACGGGCGCGGCAAGTCACCCGCCAAAACCAGAAGCGAGGCAGCCCCCTTCAGCAATGTGAATGGACCACCCAGCACTTCACGGAATCCGGTAACTTAGGCACCCCTCCTGGGTCAACCTGTACCCCCTACGAGTGCGGCGAATAGCCCGCCAATTCTAGAGTGAGGCCCCCTCCGTCTCAACGCCATGAGATGCGGGCCCGTTGCCCTCTAGAACCCGGCAATCCGTGCACCCCTCCTTGGGGTAATCCTAGTACAGAAAGTAAAATATACATACAACGGGTACATCGACCGCAACCTGGTCGTGCCCCAAAATAATAATACAAACAGGCAGTGACGGCAGTCCACATGTCGGACGCTCTCCCCGTAATATCAAATGTACATAATACAATAAACTGTACTATCACTGCAACCAGGCTATCTCCCACGACCGATCCGCAACAACACAGCACTACACCGAACATCAACGTGAATGTCACGTTCGCAAATCCGTCGAACCGGGCTATAGCAGTTGGACAGGATTTACCGATCAAGTGACATTCACGGTCGCAGATATAATGTAAATACTGTGAACTAATGTGTTTAAAATTTTCCGATCGATCAAATTTTCCCAAGTGGGCCCCAAGCACAACTGTAGCACATAAAGAAGTTCTGGGCCCAAACAAAGTATACCAAAACCCCTATTTTCAGCCCAAAAGCCCACTGCAAAAAATTGGTTAAATGAAGCTAACATACTGCGGCGGAACCGCGGCCAAAATTTTGCAGTGTTCTTAGAATTCCCTGCACATGCTTCTGCAACTACCTGAAAAATTTTTGGAGCCAAAAATATTTCGACAGAAACTGATGCTATTCGAAAATGCGGTTTTGCAATTTTGTTCGATCGGAAATGTAAACACATTAGACAAAGCTAGACTAGGTTAATGGCGAGGCTCTAATACCACTGTAAGTGCACGGCGGCGCCCCGGCCGTCATCCCGAGGCCAAAATGTGGAAGCGATGATTTACTTTAACTTTTTGAACCGGCACCACCGCGAACTAAAATCCCGGATCGTGCCATTAAACTAAATCTAGCTAACATAAGAACGGGTAGAGAGATATACCGAGTGATCCGTATCCTTCGGTCTTCTCGTCGTCGTCCCGATCTTCCCGCGGAATCTCCGATCTCCACCACGTCGCAGGAAGGGCACCACATCGCCGGCTTCTTTTACGGGCTCCCGCCTCTGGTCCGAGGCAACTCGGGCACGAAGTTGGCGAGTCGACGTGCGCAAGGTTTGCTATAGAATAGTGTAGTGCTCTTTGTGTCTCAAGGGGTTTAGGGAGTTGCCATATGGTGGAGGAAATGATATGAGCTTATGGAGATGGAACCTGTGGAATTTTACAAAGCCAAAAGAGCAAAAAATCCCACACCAGAAATTTGGAAAGCCCCCTCCCTCTATGTGGCCGGCCATAAGCTCATGGTGAAGAGAAGAGAGTGAGAGAATGAGGTAGAGTGAGTATCAAAAGAATGAGAGTCTCTCATAATCCAAGAGAGAGAAAAGGTGATGATGTAAAGAAATGATCACAAGACGAAGCCAACACTCCACCAACCTGAACATCTCATCACAAAGTCAAGCTATCATGAACCATCATGAACAAAGGAAAGTCAAGGGTGGTAGAATCATCATGAAACAACAAGATGCAAAAAAACACCCTCCACAAATGCTTATTTGCACAAATGCAAATAAGCCCTCCTCCACCAATCTTCAGTCAATGAAAGATACAAAGAAATATGGCTGAAACGAAAAACAAACTGGCAACTCCAAAAAACTGATCCCGTAATAAATTACAGGAAAACCCCGCTACTGTATATACATACCCGCTATTATTAACCAAAGTCTACACTGTACAATACTAGGATCCGACTTAAACCAAAGCCCGCTATTATTAACCGTCCGATCCTGATCCATGCAATGCCGCACGTATCTGATCGAACCCTGCCATATCTCCATACGGCCTCTACAGCGTTTCGCCCGAAACTTGAGAAACTGAATGTGGGGGACTCTAAAGACTCGTCAATACTATGGCTGTGGATTTAACCACTAGCACGTCAGAGGTATTAGCCATACGTGACGGGCTACCTGCTATTGACCAAAAGGGACGTCGAAGAGCGAACTCATCCTGACACCCTACTGAGCCTGTCAGTGACAATATCCGTACAGTCCGGTCCGTTCGTCTATGAGCCTCGCATGGCGGGCCTAGGGGGTTGGTAAATGTCAGACCCCCAAAAGCGGTACAAGTCGTGTCGGAGTGTAGCCCAGAACACCATGAGATACTACTGGAATACCTACCAGTAAATCTCCTGCCTTGGCCAAGGACTTTTCATGTACTGGCTCTCCTAGACACAGCGCGATCTCACCCCCAATACCGGGAGAGACGAACCCCTGCAGATCCGCTCACTGCCTCCCTGTGGCTCGGGACTGTACCTAACTATAACCTGTTTGCATGACTCCTTTGAGCTGTGGTAGGGTAGTAATCAAAGCACAGTGGGAACTCACACGAGACAAATGACGATCTCAGGTCGATGAACTAACCTGTACGCATGTCACCAGGGAACTGCTATCTGACATCAGGTATTTTACCAACTAGCAGGTTCCCGGCGAGTCCTGTCCGGTGTACTCATAACCCAATGAGCACCTGTATACATCTTAGGTGAACCAATTGACACCAATGGTGTTAGTTGTATGTATGCCCTAAAGGCCAGTATTGTACAGATGATGTATATTATATTGGATGCTTGGACATATATAGAGATGACTTTCTTGCTCGATATGATAGTATGCTATCTGGTTGCTCTTTATCTTAACATGTACACTTGTCTCTTTAAACTGTCTTGTAGTTACATGTTGGTAAAGCCCTTAGGATGTGTACTTGACTACCTGGACTATGATGCAGATCTTACTAGTGGGGACATGGTAGTCCATAGGTACATCCTTCAAGGTCCCTAGTCGTGGGTGTATCGAGACGGGGCATCGATATACCAGTGTAGACTAGCGTATACGCTTCTCGACCCATGAGATGGGCGATGGATGATCCCATATCCATTGGTGTTTGACATCAGAGATGGTATACGGGTGCTCAGTGGAGACTGGGTACACTGGACGGACTCGCTGAGAACTCCCAGATGGTATTATACCTCACGTCAGATGGCAGTTCTCAGGTGACACTTGTGCAGGTTAGTCTGTAGACCCGAGATCGTCATAGAGTCTTGTGTGATTCCCACTGTGCTTTGATCTCCACCTTACCACGTCCATGAGGGCGTGCAAAACGGTGGTTTTTGGGTACAGTCCCGAGTCACATGTAGGCAATGAGCGATAGGAGGGGTTTCGTCTCTCCCGGTATTGGGGGTTGATGTTGCGCTGTGCTCGATTGGCCGTAACAGGGAAGTCCCTGGCCAGGGCTGATCATAGATTTGCTGGTAAGTGTTACCAGTAGTTTCTCGACCCGTTATGAGCCTCACATCGGCACGACTTATCGGTTATTGGGGTCTGATGCTTACCACCCCTAGACTTGATATGCGACATATCAGACGAACAGACCGGACTGTACGGTAAGTGTTACTGGTTGGATTCACAGGAGTGTGAGCGGGCTAGCTCGTCGATCTTCTGATCGCTCAATACCCGGATGGCCATTACGTTTAGCAGACCGCTTGTGGCTTGTGGGTGCTTGATATGATCATCATCTGCTGCCGGCGTATTGACGAGTCTTTAGAGTCCTACACAGAGGTTTCCTGGCTCAAGCGAAACGAAATAGGAGCGCATATGAGATATGTGCAGGACCGAGAATAATGCGTGTATGTGATACCCAATTCCATTCTCGCGATGAATGTATCGATTGGTTATATGCGATATAACCTAGATATGGAATCAAGGATTGATTCGATAAGCCGATACATAGGATACTAGTCGGTTGTATGCGATATGACCGGATCGTTAAATCAAGTGTTGATTTAATGATTTAATGTATAATTATATATTTGATATATTACTTTGCATTAACTAGTATTGGTTCACTTTAAATGGATTTTCTCACTTGATGTGCAAGTTGTATATGTGATATACTTTTGTGCACATGTTTGTATCATGTTTGATGATACTTGCTCATTTGGTTAAGTGTAAAGAATTAAACCTTGGTTAAGTAAATGGTTAGGGTTTTTATTTATTCATTCATTTATCTTTTTAATTTGGATTAAAAAGAAATTGCAAAAGAAAACAAAATGGTTTCTTTCATTCTTGAAGCTTGTTGAAGCTTCATGAAGCTTTGACCAAAGTGACCATTTTGTCTTCATGCTTAACCCTAACCATTCATCTAACCTTAGTCAATTCTCTACACCTAACCATGGTTCATATTATGATAAGTATTCATTTCTTTTGCATTTTAAAAGAATACTCATCATATTCTATCTTGAGCTTCTTCTTCTTCTTCAAGAAAAAGCTTGCCATCATCAATGGCTTCTTGAGTAAAAGTGTGAGAAATCCAATTCTAAAGTGAACCCACCTCCTATTTCTTCACCCTCTACCTCTTGCCAAGTAGTATAGGGTGTTTTCTTCACAAGTTTCACAACTTAGTGAAGTTGGAGCTTGATCTTGTGTAACCTCGACGTAGATCATCTTCGGCATCGTAGCCGACGACTAGTCCGTTCATTTCTCCGATGAAGCCGATGTTAGAGTCCAAGATCTGACTTGGACAGCGAGAGGACGACTACGTGGAGCTAAGGAAGTGGATAACCGGATCTACAAAGGTTGTAGCTTCTTATCTATGGTTAAGTTGTTAACTAGTTTAATGTTTCGCCTAAAATTCTAGTTAACGATCCGTATTAGAGTTTCTCGGCACTTGTAAAATTTGAAATTGGCATGGTTGATGCCTTGTGAGACCTCTTGAGAATGCCTAGGAACCCTACAAATGGCTTGTGAGACCGGCCATCGCCCCTCGTCGGGGTCTCGACTGTATACACTAGTCTACTCTGGAGTATCGATGCCCTGTCTCGAAACTCCTTCGACTAGGGACCTTTTAAGGATGTGGTTATAGACTACCATCTCCCACGTATATGATCGCCTTCATACTGCTGGCAGTCAAGCAAGAATCCTAGGGGCTCTATCAACGTGTAATAGCGACCTTTCAGGTCACCTAAAGCAGTACACGATGATAACGATAAACCAGATAGCATACTATCATCTTGAGTAAGACTGTCCTACCGGAATAGGTCCTCCCTCAATCATTGCAATCACGTGCCTATGATCCAATAATTGACTCTGAGGGCACTATCTCCAACAACAACTCCCCGTACCTTAACATTGTTAAGATATGAACTATTCTATATCCAATATAGAAACAGAGACACTTATTTAATTGGAACCAGATTCAAATCATGCAGCTGTCTCTAGTCCATGTCAACTAAATGGAGAGAGGCCGATCAACATTACCCAACTTAGGAGGGCATCCAATTATGAGTAACCTGAAAGAGAACCTAGTTCTCATAATCATTACTATCAACTGAATACCATACACAAGTATCTACATCTTCGATCACCTTGAAGAATCCTGATACTTGCAATACATGGTTCTCTACTTTACTCTTATACCTATAACTTCTCAAAATTTAGACCTTGTATTTCTACGAAACACTTGTCTAAAAACTAGAAAAGTCACAAGTAAACAGAATATATTATGAGGACCTACCCCTCTGTCCTAATGGACACAAGACAATATACAATACTCTGTATAAGTCCCCTGAGACTAATAACTCAAACCCTGTGCATCATAGGTTGAAAACTGTAGTATGGTCATGAAGAATTACACCGATGTTTAATTCTCCTTACCTAACCATCCACCGATCTAGGTAAATGTCATGGATATAATTTCAAAAAGTTATATCTCACTTTATAAAAATAAACGTACAGATATATCAATTTGAAATTTGTGCATAACAACGGATATTAAAAACCAAATACTTGCCGTCCGGCAAACAACCCAGGCGATTTCCTCAAATATCACCAATTACAACGAATCCCGATATAATGAAGACAATCACCAAATTCCCAATAGCTTACTCCAACTCATCATCTGTAAAACCATACAGATGTGAGAATCATATCTGGTAAATACATACCCTGGAGTAAGGACTAATTGGGAAATCAGTTTTCTATTAACAATACATAGTGAAATTGAAACATGAAAATGTCTCGAAGGGTTATCCGGGTATTCCTAGTAGTGCCTCTTCCATTATCAAATTCACAACTGTAACCGTATATTTCTTTGCCATCTCTCCAAATCCCTTGTCTTTAGTCGCTACCTTTTGCACACCAGTATTAGGCTAAATGGTTTTCTTCCTTTCCTACCGTTCAGCACCAGCCTATGGTCTGGAAGAAGACTATCCAATAACCGAAATAGGTGTATTGTACTAATCCTAGGAGCACTCGCAACGCGAGAGAAGGTAAAGATAAAAGACAACTGAATAAACCTCATTCCTAGTTCTCCTGAACCAGAATCCATCCCCGAACTGGAACAGGTCCCTTCGAGTTCGTATATAACCATATAATGGAGTATCAAATAAACTGTGGATCTTCGTAGTGATATGGGGTGTTCCGGAGAAATACAAAGTTGAAGTAGGAGTGGCGATGAAATACTTGGTTTGGTCGTGAATAGCAGTCGCAATTTACTTTGCCCTCTTTCTAATCCCTTTATTTTGTCTTTACTTAATACCTTCTGTATACCTTTTAGGCTAAATGGTTTTGTTCATTCCCTTCCGTTCGGCACCTGCCTATGGTTTGGATGAAGACTATCTAATTAGCGTAACAGGTGTACCGTCCTAATCCATGGAGCACTCGCAACCTGAGAGAAGGTAAAAGGAAAAGACAACTGAATAGTCCTATTCATTTTCTCCAGAACCGGAAACCATCCTCAAATCTGGAACAAGTTCCTTCGAGTTCGTATATAACCATATGATGGTTTTATCCAATAGAAGTGGATGTTCATAATAATACGGGGTGTTCTGGAGAAAAGGGTAAAAGTAGGAGTGGCAATGAGGTATGCAACTCTGACAATCTAAAAGGCAGTATTTTAAGAAGGTTCGATTAACTTGGTCACTGAGTCATAGTCTAGGGTCGGGCCATGGTCGCTGCTAAAGAGAGAGAGAAAAAGAGACACTCAGCGTGCACTCTAACCTAGATCAGAATGGTTATCAATTTATCTAATCAGGAAACATCCGACTGTAACCTCAAATTCTCCTCCAAACGTGAAAGAATAATTAGTCGGGATCACCCGAGGAGTAAACCAACTCATCAGTGGGAATCGGGATCGAACTATCATCGCATGATAACATGATGGAATCCACTCATGTTATCACACTTCAGAAGGTATACGCTTATCTGGCAAGTTTCAGTTTCTTTAGAAACTCCCGATGTGATTTTTACCCCATGCTCTTATGACCTTGACGAAGGCCAACATATCATAAGTCACATATCAAGTTATACCCGTTATTATCCAGGTTAATTTGAACCCACCCGTACATACCCTTGACGAAGGACAAAATAGTAGTATGACTGTCCCAAACCAACGCATCTATCTTTGTAGAAGAAAAGTAACAAATAGCTACCATACACTATGCCATGACGAAGTCCAACAAACAAAGCAAGAATACTAAGTGCTACCCGTCTGAAATGATGAAGGGCTACGAATGGTTTTTAGTGAAAAACCTTTAACGTAATGAACTTGATATCATTGAAGAAACCAGATAGCTTTTTATAAAAATATAGTGGCGAAAACCTTTGCTAAAGTGGTCACTCCCGGTGAAGGGATCTCGGCTCTTTCCCCGTAGAATGAGGTGCAGGGTATTCCAACTAAATATCATGATGCAAAGCAAAAAATAATCGGCTATAGCGATGTTATTACCCTGACGCAAACTTCTGTCCAAGGGGTCACTCCCGGTGAAGGGATCTCGACCCTTGCCTCGTCGACTGAGGTGCTGGATATTCCTAACCGAATACCACTGTGCAAAACAAAAGAAAACGTCCTTGTAATAACAGCTTTTTGAAAAATGTTCCAACAACATCAGAATAGGTTTGTTTAGGCTGCATTGATCCGAATCAATGCTGTCCCATCAATTAATCACACCACAAAAGAACGAAAATATGAGGTATGTATATGCCATCCGCATTCGCCACTGGGTCCCGTCATCACCCGTTAGGTTACTTAACTAACGACAGAGCGGGGACTGGACTAGCGCGGGTGTAAAACATATACAACATCTACTAGTATATATATCAATATATAATAGTCGCTCCAGGCGTGATAAAATGCAACATCACATAGAGTAATAATCATCACAGAATAATACAGATAATCTAGGATCCCCGGGTTTCCTTTGAGCCGCAAGTGAAAATCGACATTCCCCTGGTTGTGTGGATAGCCTGTGCAATGAAATCCTAGACCCCTACGGGTGCGGCAAGTTACCCGCCAAAACCTGAAGCGAGGCAGCCCACTTCAACAAAGTGAATGGACCACCCAGCACTTCACGGAATCCGGTAACTTGAGCTCCCTTTCTTGGGTCAACCTATACCCCCTACGAGTGCGGCGAATAGCCCGCCAATTCCAGAGTAAAGCCCCCTCCGTCTCAAAGCCATGAGATGCGGGCTCGTTGCCCTCTAGAACCCGGCTACCCGTGCACCCCTCCGCGGGGTAATCCTAGTACAGAAAGTAAAATATACAACGGGTACATCGACCTTAGCCCGGTCGTGCCCCAAAAGAATAATATACAAACAGGCAGTGATGGCAGTCCACATGTCGGATTCTTGCCCCGAAATATGAAATATACAAATACAACCAAACTGTACTACCATTGCATCCAGGCTATCCACCACGACAAATCCGCAACATCACAGCACAACACAGAACATCAACGTGAATGTCACGTTCGCAAATCCGTCTAAAAGAACTATACCAATTAGACAAGATTCACCGCTCGAATGACATTCTTGTTCACATATATAAAGTAAGCGCTGTGAACTAACATATTTAAAATTTTTGATCGACAAAATTTCCCGAAGTGGGCCCTAAGCACAAATCCAGGACCCAAAATAATCTGGGCCAAAACTAAAATTACCAGAAACCCCAATTCCAAGTCAGAGACCACTGTAGAAAAACTGGTGCACTAAAGCTACAGTTGTGCGGCGGAACCACGGCCAAAACGTGTGTAATGCCACGGTTCCACGGCGCAATGGTGGAGTTGCACTTCCAAATTTCTACAGTGGTCTTAGAAAAGCCTGCCTGATTTTCTGACGTACCCAAAATAATTTTTAGACTACAAAAAAAATTCGACAGAAACTTCATGAATGGAATCGCGGTTTCGGAAATTTCGTTCGATCGATATTTTGAACACGTTAGAATAAGCTAGTAAAGGTTAATGGCAAGGCATTGATACCATGTAAGTCTATGGTAGCGCTCCGGCCGTCGATCCGAGGCCAAAATGCGGAAACGAAAACTTTTTCTAAAGATGAAACAGGTGCTATCGCAGACTTTAATCCCGGATCGAACCATTAACCTATAACTAGCACACTAGAGAAGGGTTAGAAACGCTATACCGATCGATCCGTGTCCTTCGGTCTTTGGCCACCAACCCAAGCTCCACGCGGCATCTCCGATCTTCGGTCTTCTCGTCGGAAGGGCACCACATCAATGAGTCTTTTTACGGGCTCTCGCTTCGTCCGAAGCAACTCGAACACGAAGTTTGCTAGCCGACGTGTCCAAGGTGAAGTAGAGAATGTGTGTGATCACTTTGTCTCAAGCATCCATTGATTCTCAACACATGAGAGTGTATGGTTGGAGGTTGGAGATGATGCCATTAATGGAGGTTATGAGCCAGGGCAAGAAGAAGAAGAAGAAGCCTTTCTTTTCTTATGTGTTATAATAAAATGAGAGAGTGAGAGAGATATAATACAAGAGCTAACCACCATCCCATGGCTGCCCTCTCTCTTTCCACTTATCATTTCAACACTCTAATCAATCAATAATGTGACATATGCACAAAGAAAGAGACCATGAGTCACTAAGCATGCACATGCCACATTAAATGCTCTTCATGATGAATTAAGCTCACAATTTCCATTTGTAAACATTAAGCCAAATGTTTACAACAATAAAAACGATACGACAACATCTCAAGTAAACTCGTGACGGATCACAAGGATACTCCTCACCTGTATATACATACCTGCATCCGCATTCCGACTGAATGCGAATGCGATGAGACTAAAGTAATCCAACAAATCTAATACTAGGATCCGGCTTAAACCAAATCCCCCTAGTATGATCCGTCCGATCATGATCCGTGCATGACTGCACGTATATGATCGAACCCTGCCATATATCATACGGCCTCTACAACGTTTCGCCCGAAACTTGAGAAATTGTCTGTGGGGGACTCTAAAGACTTGTTAATACTTTGACTGTGGATTTAACCACTAGCACGTTAGAGGTACTAGCCGGACGTAACGGACTACGAGGTATTGACAAAAAGGGAGGTCGATGAGCGAACTCATCCTGACACCCTACTAAGCCTGTCAGTGACAATATCCGTACAGTCCGGTCCGTTCGTCTATGAGCATCGCATGTCAGGCCTAGGGGGTTGGTAAAAGTTAGACCCCCAAAAGCGGTACAAGTCATGTCGGAGTGTAGCCCAGAACACCCTGAGATGCTACTGGAATACCTACCAGTAAATCTCCTCCCTTGGCCAAGGACTTCGTGTAATGGCTCTCCTAGACATAGCGCGATCTCACCCCCAATACCGGGAGAGACAAAACCCCTGCCGATCCGCTCACTGCCTCCCTATGGCTCGGGACTGTACCTAACTATAACCTGTTTGCATGACTCCTTTGAGCTGTGGTAGGGTAGTAATCAAAGCACAGTGGGAACTCACACGAGACAAACGACGATCTCAGGTCAATGAACTAACCTGTACACATGTTACCAGGGAACTGCTATCTGACGTCAGGTATAATACCAACTAGCATGTTCCCGGCGAGTGATGTCCGGTGTACTCATAACCCAATGAGCACCTGTATACATCTTAGGTTAACCAACTGACACCAATGGCTTGTGAGACCAGCCACCGCCCCTCGTCGGGGTCTCGACTGAATACACTAGTTTACTAATGGAGTATCGATGCCCACTCTCGAAAACTCCAACGACTATGGACCACTTTAAGGATATGCTTATAGACTACCCAACTCTCACGTATAAGATCGCCATCATACTGCTCGTAGTCAAGCAAGAATCTTATGGGCTCTATCAACGTGCAATAGTGACCTGTAATGTCACCTAAAGCATGTACACGATGATAATGATAAACCAGATGGCATACTATCATCTTGAGTAAGACTGTGCTACCGGCATAGGTCCTACCTCAATCATTGCAATCACGTACCTGCGATCCAATAATTGACTTTGAGAGCACTATATCCAACAAGTACAGCATAGTCCGCAGACTTGACACTGCTGCTTCGTCTCGAGTGTGTTCCCACTGTTCTTAGATTGCTACCCTACCACGGCTCAAAGGACTCGTGCAAACAGGTAGCAGCTGGGTGCAGTCCCGAAGCACTTGGAGGCAGTAGCGGTTAGATAGGATTTGTCTCTCCCGGTATTGGGAGTTGATATCGCGCTGTGTTTGTAGAGCCATTACGCAAAGTCCCTGGCCAGGGCAAATGAGATTTACTGGTAGGATTTCCAGTAGCTTCTCAAGGTGTAATGGGCTTCGCTCCGACATGACTTATACAGTTTTTATAGGACTGACGCTTGCCGCCCCCTAGGCCCGATATGCGATAGTCTTAGACGAACAGATCGGACTGTACAGAGATTGTCACATCAGGTTCTGTAGGAGTTTGGATGGGTTTCCTCATCAGCCTTGTTATCGACATCTACCTGGGGACCGTTACGTACAGCTAGTACTGCTTGTGGCCTGTGGTTAAACCCACTGCCAGTGCAGTGTCATGTTTTTAGAGTCCCACATATAGAGTTTCCCTGCTTCAGGCGAAACAATATAGAGGTCGTATGGTTTTACGACAGGGTTCGGACACATACGTGTATTATGCACGTATGATGTTCGGACAGTTTTTACTAGCAGGCTTTAGTTTAAGCCAGATTCTAGTATTGGATTATTGGATTTATACAGTCTCAGTATTTCCGTGTTTTCACGGATGGGAGGGGAATTCTCATAATTACTCGAGAAGCTTCTAGAAGAAAGATGAGGTGGAGAGCTTAGGTGGAATTTGCATTAAATGGATTAGTGACTCATGGAGTGATTCAACCAAATGAGTTAATGAAGCATTTATTGCTTAATGACTCATGAGATGATTCATCCAAAGTGAATTATTGAAGCATGGTTGATATTATTATATGTTATTCATTTAGATAATTATCATGCTTCATATATTCGCAAATGAGATATAATTCATTTGATTCTCACTTACACATTCTCTCTCCTCAAGCTCTCTCTCTTCAAGAACCTAACCCTAATCCTCTCATGTGTTGAGATCCCAAGGGTTAGCAAGACTAATAGATCTCTAATCCATCTCTATATCCTCTAGGTTACTTTGATTAGTAATCATAGCCACCTAGTTACCTCAAGGGAGAGGTTAAAGCTTGGAGAAGGAGCTCTCGGGTGGATCTTCTATCACATCGAGGAGGTCGATGAGGAGGTGAACTACAAGAACATGAAGGACTAGAATCTTGAGGTATAATCGTCTATCATAGTAGTTAATCACTTCTAGATAGTTGTTAGTTAGGGTTTAGCAAAGATCCGTAAAGTTAGTCGATGTTAACTCAAACAAAATGATTGTTTTACCTATTCCGCCTCCTCGCATTATGTGGGGTGTCTAACGTCGACTAACAGGGGATGCACCGTCTGTGGGTGCATGGTGGACCCGGTATGGTACCTCAGGGCAAGAAGATCGCAGATGATGGCGTTGAGCCCGGCATGGGAGCACTACCTACCGGTTATTTGTGACGCGGCGGATATCCGCAGGATACCGAACGTTGTCGGGTGATTTGATGATATGGGCAGATCCAGACTGCCGGAGTCCAAGATATTGAGATATTGATATACAAAGATATTGAGATTTCCAGATTTGAGATACAAAGATATGGTGATAATGAGATTCGAGATACAGAGATATAAGACATTGAGACTTTGAGATATACATATTTTGTTTCGAAGCTTGACACGGATTTCTATTGATTTCAGTGATATTACTTCAGTTATTTCACAGGAGATTTCTAAGATAAAAATAAAGATTTCTCATACCAAAAATACTCAGGTTTCATGTTGATTATGCATTCATGTTGCATACAGGTTAGTGCATTGCATCATATTAGTATATGCGTAGGTTATGACACGTTTGCGTGCATGCTTACGATAGCCTTATTAGATGTTACTTACTACTCACGAGTTGGCAACTCACCCCCATTGTGCCATAGTATCTTGCAAGTCTGACCCCTTAGCACAGTAGCGGCGGGTATACTTTCCATTCCGCTTCGTTTGCTTCGGATTACAGCTTGCTCATAGGTGGGTTTTTGTGGATTCACTTTTGCTCCCACCTTGTATTTCTATTTTGTATCTAGGACACTCCATCCACCCTTTTATATTGGACTAGACGGTAAGACTTGAGACTTGTATTTGTGGTTTGGTGTCGATGCTCACTTGAGCCAAAGTGATACTTTTATGCTTTTATACTTATTTCGTATTATTATGAGATATTCATTGCATGTGGTTGTGATTTTACCTTTGGCGAAAAGCTAGCTCTCGCTTGGGGATGCCTTTATTCATCTATATGTATTTTTCTTGTTTTGTACTCGTTTGGGGGTCAGTATTTACAAAGGTGACTCTGCCGAAATTTTCGGGAAATTTTGATGATTTAAAAATATTAATGTGACTTACTTGGTTTAAATTGCTCTCTTAAATAAGTTTTCCTTCACTCTATTGCTTTAAATGGTTTAGATTTATGGGTTTTGGCTTACTTAGATTACGTTGCCTCTTGAGACGTTTCGTAATTTAAGTGCCAGTCACGTTCCGTACCTTCGGGTCGTGACAAAGTCGGTATCAGAGCGTTATGTTTTACCTTTCTGAGTGTAGGATGACCCTTGGTAGATGGAGTAGGTGACTTAAAAAGAGTTGCGTAGCGTGTGTATGTTTCGCTGCATACTTACAATACGGTACTCCGTCTAAGTGACCTTAGGATATGTATTTTCTTGTATTTCCTTCCTTGATTCCGGAAATCCTTTGATTCGATCGCAATGTTCCTATCGATCCTATTCTTGCTCCAGCCACTATTCCGCCGGAGACTACGAGGGCCAGAGGGCTGCCGCCAGAGATGAGTTTAGAGTAGGCTCGTTGAGATGAGGACCGATCAGGGTGGTATGTCTACCCCTCACGGATAGAGTGATCCGTTTTAACAGGCTGGATGGCTAGGCTGGAGTCAAGCATTCAAGACGTATGACAGATGGTTGGATCGTTAGTTGTGGCTAGCCGAGCTCCGAGAGCCGATGATGTCCCTCCTATTGCGGGAATCGTGTTTGTACATGCTGCTCAGGCA
The DNA here is from genome assembly GCA_030015575.1 of Agapanthus africanus. Lineage (NCBI taxonomy): Eukaryota > Viridiplantae > Streptophyta > Magnoliopsida > Asparagales > Amaryllidaceae > Agapanthus > Agapanthus africanus. Next base: position 308,823,224 of record CM057344.1, on the reverse strand, counting down.
GCTGTTTTTGTTGTTACCAAGATTATTTCCGTATCCTTACCAGAATTTTTTAGGCTGAAGCCTCCATTTTTTACCAGCACAGATGCAGCGGAGGACCCGCAGACATTTCTCGATTGGATGGCTAGGATTTGCCATTCGCTGAGAGGTTCTGATGATAGATGGGTGGAGTTTGCGAGTTTTTGTCTGGATGGCCTTGCTCAGACGTGGTACGAGTCAGTAGAGAGAGTCCGAACTGCAGATCTACTTCCTATGATATGGGATGAGTTCATAGCTATATTTCTTACTCGTTTCTTTCCGGAGAGCGTTCGAGATGTCCGAGCTCATAGTTTTGAGTCTTTGCACAAGACTCCTGGGATGACAGTGTCCCAGTACGACATTCAGATTTCTTGGTGGTTCGATATGCTCCTTACCTGGAGGACACTGAAGAGAAACGGATAAGAGATCCGTATGGTGATTGGACATATGATTATTACTTGCTATAGGCACCCAGCATTTTGACACTTATGCAGCCGCGATGGATGCAACCGTACTGCAAGAGGAGCACATTTTTGAGACTTCGGTCGTTTTTGGACCAAAGCGGATTTGTACCAGTATGCCATCTCAGAGGCAGTTAGATAGACGCCATTGTGACAGGCTAATCTTTTGGTCGCTCGATATGTTGTTCATTCATGATTCGTTCGCATCGGAGATAAGGATTCTTTTGTCGATTTGATTCCTCCCAATATGTTTGGCTTCGAAGTTCTTCTGAGCATGGAGTGGTTAGCCACGTGTTATGCATCCGTGGACTGCCGTGAGGAGGCAGTCAGATTTAGTTGTCTGAGTGAGCCAGTTCCTGTTTTCGGGGAGACTGTAGTGCCACCCTTCCCGATTTGACTTCTCCTCTTCGCGTTAGTCAGCTCCTGAGCAAAGGATGTCAGGAAATTCTTGGCGTATGTTTGCGATGTTGGAGCCGTAGAGGTCCCGCTGGACCAGGTTCCGATTGGGAGAGAATATCCAGATGTTTTCCTGATGAGTTTCTTGGTTTGTCGCCAGAGCGCGATATTGTGTTCTACTTCGAATTGATTTTCTGGCAAATCGTAAAGAACTGAAGGAACAGTCGCAAGATTATTGGATAAAAGGGCTTGTCCGTCCGAGTGCGTCACCTTAGGGAGCTCCTGTCCTGTTCGTCAGAAGGCAAGACAGCAGTTGTGTCGATTCGTTGATTATTGTCAGTTGAATTGGGTTACTGTGCGGGGCATTTCTGGAAAATTGACTTACGGTCCGGCTACTACTAATTGTGGGTTCGAAGGGATGATATTCTGAAGATCATTTTTCCAACAAGTTACGGGCGTTATGAGTTTTTGTGATGTTGTTCGAGCTCACCAATGCCCCAGCAGCGTTTAAGGATTGGATGAACCGAATATCCAAACCATTTCTTGATCAGTTATTATCGTGTTCGTTGATGACATTTTAGTACACTTTTGGAGCCGAGTGGAGCCGGGTAGCATTTGAGGATTTTGTTGCAGACTTTGAGGGAGCACCTGCTATTCGCTAAATTATTGAAGGGATGAATCGATCGAAAAGTTTAACGTCGTCCGGATATCATGTGAAGGGATGAAGAGAGATGTCATAGATTTGTTTCGGGATGTTGACTTATCAGCAAGTCAGGGCCGAGAATCAGGGGTCAGCAGAAGAATTACAACCTTTAGCCATTCTGGGGGTAGAAATGAGAACAGACTTCTATGGATCTTATTGTGGGCCTACCTAGGACCAGTCAAGAGTATGACTCTATTTGGAGATTATAGACCGATTGACGGAAATCAGCTCATTTTCTGCCAGTCAAGACCATTTTCGGATTCGTTCAGTATGCTCAAATATAGGTTGATAAGATGGTGCAACTAAATGGAGTTCCGACTTATATTGTGTCTGACAGAGGCACCCAGTTCACCAGCCGACTATGGCAGAAACTTTAGGGGATTTCGGACACCCATTTAAGTTTCAGTACAGTTTTCGATCCGCAGACCGACGATCAGCTAGAGCGGACCATTCAGATTCTTGAGAATATGCTCTGGGCTTGTGTTCTAATTTTCGATAGCAGTTGGGATCGCCACTTGCCCTTGATAAGGTTTTCCTATAATAACAGCTTCCAGGAGAAGATTGAGATAGTACCCTTCGAGGCGTTATAGGGGAGGAGATGTCGATCGCCCATGTGTTGGATAGAACTCAGTGAGAGCAGTATTTGGAGCCCCAAATTATGCAGGAGATGACTGAAAAGAGATTCAGTTGATTCAAGATAAGGTAAGAGCAGCTTAGAGCAGGCAGAAGTTTAATGCTGATAGACGTCGACGAAGACTTGAGTTAAAGTAGGCGATCATGTTTTTCTTAAACGTTTCTCCGATGAAGGGCGTGTGGAGATTCAGGAGGAAAGGAAGCTTTGTCCCAGATACGTGGGTCCCTTAGAGATTCTCAAACGTGTTAGCGCAATGTTTATCGTGTGGCTCTTTTACCTAGTTTTCCAGATTGTTTGTCCCGTATTTTATGTATCAATACTTCGTAAGTACCTTCTTGACTCCTCTTACGCATTACAACATCAGACGATCTAGCTGGAGCGCAATCCTTCATTCACCAAGCAGCCGATAGTCATTCAAGATCGGCAGGTGAAGAAACCGAGGTCTGAAGTTATACCGACCGTATTGGTTCTTTGGCGCGGCCCAATTAGCGCAAAAGGGACAGGTGAGAAGCCGAGGACGAGATGAGAGAAAACTATTCCCATCTCTTCGAGGGTACGCGTAGTTAGATTTTAAATTCGGGGACCGAATTTTTTTAAAGGGGGAAGATTGTAACGTTTTAAAAATAAATAAACAAATAAAATCTTTTAGCGGAATTTTCTGATAATCGGTAAAATAAACCTTATTTTGCGTAAAATTAAACTATAATTATTTTTCAACATAAATTTAAATACGCTTATTTTAACCATGTAATTGGTAGTATTTGATATTTATTAGGTCACTTATAAATTATTAGTTTAGTTAAATATTTTTCTTAATTAATTCTTTGCAAATAATATTTTAAGCTTTTATTATACATTTAATTTGTTAGTTATATGTATGCCCTAGAGGCCATTACTATACATGGGATGTATATTGTAGTGGATGCTTGGACATATATAGGGAGGACTTTCTTGCCCGACATGATAGTATGCTATCTGGTTGCTCTTTAACTTAACGTGTACATTGATTGTCTCTCTGTTACATGTTGGTAAAGCCCTTAGGATGTGTACTTGACTACCTGGACTATGATGTAGATCATACTAGTGGGGACATGGTAGTCCATAAGTACATCCTTCAAGGTCCCTAGTCGTGGGTGTATCGAGACAGGGCATCGATATACCAGAGTAGACTAGCGTATACCTTCTCGACCCATACAGATGGGTGATGGATGATCCCATATCCATTGGTGTTTGACATCAGTGATGATATACGGGTGCTCAGTGGAGACTGGGTACACTGGACGGACTCGCCGAGAACTCCCAGATGGTATTATACCTTACGTCAGATGGCAGTTCTCTGGTGACACTGGTACAGAGTAGTCTGTTGACCCGAGATCGTCATAGAGTCTTGTGTGATTCCCACTGTGCTTTGATTTCCACCTTACCACGTCCAAGAGGGCGTGCAAAACGGTGGTTTTTGGGTACAGTCCCGAATCACATGGAGGCAGTGAGCGATAGGAGGGGATTCGTCTCTCCCGGTATAGGGAGATGATGTTGCACTGTGTTCGATTGGCTATAACCGGAAATCCCTGGCCAGGATTGCTGAGATTTACTGGTAAGTGTTAACAGTAGTTTCTCGAACTGCTATAGACCTCATATCGACACGACTTATCGAGCTATTAGGGTCTGACGTTTACCACCCCTAGGCAAGATATGCGACATATCAGACGACGAGAACGGACTGTACGGTAAGTGTTACTGGTTGGATTCACAGGAGTGTGAGCGGGCTTGCTCGTCGATCTTCTGATCGCTCAATACCCGGGTGGCCGTTACGTTTAGCAGACAGCTTGCGGCTTGTGGGTGTTTGATATGATCATCACCTGTTGCCGGCGTATTGACGAGTCTTTAGAGTCCTACACAGTGGTTTCCTGGCTCAAGCGAAACGAAATAGGAGCGCATATGAGATATGTGCGGGACCGAGAATAATGCATGTATGTGATACCGTATTCTATTCTCGCGATGAATGTATCGATTGGTTGTATGCGATATAACCTAGTTATCAAATCGAGGATTGATTCGATAAGTCGATACATTGGATATTAATCGGTCATATGCGATATGACCGGATAGTTAAATCAAGTGTTGATTTAATGTATAATTATATATTTGATATATTACTTTACATTAACTAGTATTGGTTCACTTAAGATTGATTATCTCACTTGATTGTGCACATTGTATATGTGATATATTTTTTTGTGCACATGTTTGTATCTTGTTTGATGATACATGCAAACTTGGGTTTGTGTTGATTAAACCATGTTTAAGTAAGTGGTTAGGTTTTTATTTATTTATTTATTTATTTATTTATTTATTCTTTTGGAAAGATAAATGAAATGGTGGCTTGTTTTGTTCTTTTGTTGAAACTTCATGAAGGTTTGAAAGCTTGACCATTTTGTTTCTTTCCTTTAACCTAACCATTCCACTTAACCCTAGTTTATTCTCTACACTTGACCATGGTTGCAATATGATAAGGGTCACTTGATTTCCTTTTTAAGTTAATTGATTTTTCATTTTCTTTCTTCTTCTTCTTCTTGATGAAGAAAGAATAGCTTTCTACAAAAATGTCAAGTGATGAAATCAAGTGAGAAATCCAATTCTAAAGTGAACCCACTTCCTATTTCTTCATTCTATACCACTTGCCAAGTAGTATAGGGTGTTTTCTTCACAAGTTTCTTGACTTGGTGAAGTTGGAGCTTGATATTGTGTTGCCTCGACGTAGATCATCTTCGGCATCGAAGTCGATGACCTAGCCCGCCCATTTCTCCGATGATGCCGACGCTAGATCCCGGGATCCGATAATCGCAGCGAGGGGACTTCATCACAGAGCTATGGAGGTGGTGGACCGGATCTACAAAGGTTGTATTTCCGTTCACATAGTTAAGTTGTTAACTAGTTGCATGTTTCGCCTATTCTGTAGTTAACGATCTAGTATAGGGTTTCTTTGGCAAATGAAAAATTATAATTTGGCATGGTTGATGCCTTGTGAGACCTCATTAGTGTGCCTAGGAACCCTACAGTGGTATCCGAGCCTAGCTAGAGCCTTAAGCGATGCGTAGACGATATTAGAAACCCGATCGAACCCCGAAACCCTAGAATTCAACCCTCTCTGGACATTTTTTTCAAAACTGGGTTTTTTCCATATTAAAAATTCTTAAAAAATTCAGCAGGAAGTTCTAAGAATTACAGTGCAAAACAACATCCTGAATCATCTAAACCGCCGCGGAACCGCGGCAGTAGCCTGGCTACGGCGGCGGTTCCGCGGCCGTATGGTCGTATCCTCCATTAATTTTTGCACCTTAATTCTTATATTTAAGTGCTGTATTTTCTTGGAATTTTTAAATATCACTCAAGAGTTGAGTTTTTTGGGTTGTATTGGGAGTTCGTAGATTCGATCGGATTGTCAAACTTTGTCTATGTGTTTTTCCGGGTAATTTTAGAATATGTTAAAAAGTTCGACCGGATATAAATACCCACTTTTTCCCCTGTCGGGAAATTTCCAAGTGTTGGATTTTTCCGTGGTTTAAAGACGTTCTAAGTAGTGCAAGTATCTCGATGGACCCTCTAGAAGACAACAAACCTTAACTCGATTATGTGACCGTCTTGAACTGCCCTTTGAACCTTCGGGTTTGGGGCAGTACGGCGTGCCACATGTGAGGCGTTGGCTTGACCCTTCTACGGCTGGACCGTTGGTACTGAGGCATGAACTGGATGTTTTTAAACTTGTTTCATGTGTTGATCTGTTTCGGGAAAACTTGGGTGTTTGAATGTTCGATTGGAAAGTTTAACATTTTCTATATATCTGGAATGGGATACAATATTTGGAATCCACATGTAGTTATGAGATAACTGAATGAATGTTATAAATATAGCACTTTAGTCTCACTTGATCGGTTAACACGGAATTTTGATGCGATCAAAAGTCCGTCACAATCACATAGCGTACGCGGATACTCGCCGGATAAACTTATTAGACAGCTACAACCCTTAGCCCCGATTAAGTGACTGTAGGAGAACCCCGTCGCCGAAAGCATCCGTTCGGGTGCTCGCGGTAGCGGTGTTCCGCTTTGGTGCACTTCGTCGACAGTATCGGGGGTGCGGCCGTCTACTAAAGTTTGCGACGAGCATTCGATCAGAATGTCGGGAATCTTGTTGAATTGCCCGACTTGATATTGAAAAGAGTTTTCGATAATGAGACTAAAATGCGGGGTTTATAATTGTTAGGCATGCGATGTCTAAGAAATTCATTTGTTTAGGCATGCGATGTCTAAAGAGGTTGCGGATTCCAACTGTTGTAGTTTTACACTTTATTTTCTGCGACCGTAAGTGTAATATGTGATATCGCCGGTTTCGTTGCTATATGTCAACGACAATTGGGATACGCATGTTTACTTACGTTGATGACATGTGATGTTATGTGTTGCTGGATATGTTATATTGGATCGTCATGTTTGAATAGCCGGGGTTATTTTATGTGAGATGAGTGTTTTTCATTTTCATTCATGTAAAAACTTGTATATAATATTCTTTTATTGGGGCACTTCCAGGTTGCGGAAGATGTCACCTTTTGTATATTATTTACTTTTCCGCACTAGAATAGACCCAAGGAGGAGGGCACAAGTAACCGGGTTCTGGAGTCCAGTGGGAGACCAACTCGAGGAGTCGAGTCCGGGTCTCCTTACTCTAGAATTGGTAGGGTTACTTGCCGCTCTCGTAGGGGTCTAGGGGTGTGGGTTTGGCTATTCATCGCGACCGTGGAATCCGTGTTTTATACTGGCTCGTATTGAAAACACGGACGTCCTAGTATATCCAATATTTCATATGATTCTTCTACAGCGATATCTGTGATGTGATCATGTGTTGTTCTGTGATAGATACTGTATATAGTATATATGATATATTATATAGACGTTACTTATGTTTTACACCCGCGCTAGCCCTGCCCTGCTCTGCCGTTAGTTACCTAAACTAACGGTGCACGAGGGGACATCGAGGCGAATGCGGATGGCATAAGTGTACGTCGTATTTATCTGTGATGTTTAGGTACTTAAATGATGGGACTTCATTAATGTGATTAATGAAAGAAAAAAGAAACCTAAAGATGTTGTAGAATTGAATTTCAAAAATAAAACAGGTAGCTACAGTTCTTGCTTTGCACAGAGGTATATGTGATATATCCTGTACCTTATTCGATGAGGAAAGGGCCGACGATCCCTTCACCGGGAGTGACCCCTTTAGCAATAACTGGCAGATGCTACACACTCGGTTTGTCTTTTGATAGCTTCTATAGTTTCTTCTTTGCACAGTGATATATATGATATATCGCGCACCTCATTCGACGAGGAAAGGGCCAACGATCCCTTCACCGGGAGTGACCCCTTTAGCAAAACTAGAAAAGCCTAAAAAACACTCCATTTTAAAATCATTTGATTCTACAACAATATCAAGTTCATTACGCAATAGGTTTTCAGAAAAACCTGTCTTAGCCCTCCGTCATTTCAGATAAGTAGTAGTTAGTATTCGTGTTGCGCTTGTTGGCCTTTGTCAAGGCGTAGTGTGCGGTAGCTGACTGGTGCTTATCTGCTTATGCATATGATGCAGATTGGATTAGGGTAGTCATGCGACCTTGTTGGCCTTTGTCAAGGGCCGTGCGGGTGGATTTATTTCAATCAAGAAATGACGTGTTGAACTTGACTAGCATCCTATGGTTTGTTGGCCTTTGTCAAGGTCATAGGAGATTAGGGGCAAAATTATCGGGAATTTCAAGTGTTGAAATTTGCAATGAGATTGCATACCTTCTATGAGATAGTTGGATCCCGATACCCACTGCGAGTAAAAGTTACTCCTGGGAGAGTTTTATACATTACAATTAGCCGATCAAGTAGGTGTCTAGAAAGGTATCAACGGGGTTATGCCTCTGGGAAAAACGAGCTTTACATTAACTAGGTTCGTGCGAAAGCACGGGGGACCTCCCTCAAAGTACCGACAATGGCCTGGCTGAAAGATTGGCGAACTTGTAGTGTGTAATTAATCCCGGCTAGTCTTTCCTTTTAGAGTTTGAAGGAAGATTTGATAAAAACAGTAGGAGCAATCCTGATTAGATAAAATAATAACCAATCTATTCTTGCAAGTGCGGACGCTGAGTGTTTTCTGTTAGTTGTATGTATGCCCTAGAGGCCAGTATTGTACAGATTATGTATATTATATTGGATGCTTGGACATATATAGAGATGACTTTCTTGCTCGACATGATAGTATGCTATCTGGTTGCTATTTATCGTAACATGTACACTAGTCTCTTTATACTGTCTTATAGTTACATGTTGGTAAAGCCCTTAGGATTTGTACTTGACTACCTAGACTATGATGCAGATCATACTAGTGGGGACATGGTAGTCCATAAGTACATCCTTCAAGGTCCCTAGTCGTAGGTGTATCGAGACGGGGCATCGATATACCAGAGTAGATTAGCGTATACGCTTCTCGACCCATGTGATGGGCGATGGATGATCCCATATCCATTGGTGTTTGACATCAGAGATGGTGTACGGGTGCTCAGTGGAGACTGGGTACACTGGACGGACTCGCCGAGAACTCCCAGATGGTATTATACCTCATGTCAGATGGCAGTTCTCAGGTGACACTTGTACAGATTAGTCTGTAGACCCGAGATCGTCATAGAGTCTTGTGTGATTCCCACTGTGCTTTGATCTCCACCTTACCACGTCCATGGGGGCGTGCAAAACGGTGGTCTTTGGGTACAGTCCCGAATCACATGGAGGCAATGAGCGATAGGAGGGGTTTCGTCTCTCCCGGTATTGGGAGTTGATGTTGCGCTGTGCTCGATTGGCCGTAACAGGGAAGTCCCTGGCCAGGGCTGATTAGAGATTTGCTGGTAAGTGTTACCAGTAGTTTCTCGACCCGTTACGAGCCTCACATCGGCACGACTTATCGGGTTATTGGGGTCTGACGTTTACCACCCCTAGACTTGATATGCGACGTATCTGACGAAGAGACCGGACTGTATGGTAAGTGTTACTGGTCGGATTCGCAGGAGTGTGAGCGGGCTAGCTCGTCGATCTTCTGATCGCTCAATACCCGGGTGGCCGTTACGTTTAGCAGACCGCTTGCGGCTTGTGGGTGCTTGATATGATCATCATGTGCTACCAGCGTATTGACGAGTCTTTAGAGTCCTACACAGAGGTTTCCTGGCTCAAGCGAAACAAAATAGGAGCGCATATGAGATATGTGCAGGACCGAGAATAATGCGTGTATGTGATACCGCATTTCATTCTCGCGATATATGTTTCGAATGGTTATATTCGATATGACCTAGCTATCGAATCATTGATTCGATAAATCGATGCATTGAATACTAGTCGGTTATGTGCGACATGACCGGATCATTGAATCAAGTGTTGATTTAATGATTTAATGTATAATTATATATATTTGATATATTACTTTACATTAACTAGTATTGGTTCACTTTAAACGGATTTTTCTCACTTGATGCACATTGTATATGTGATATGCTTTCGTGCACTTCTTTGTATCATGTTTGATGATACTTGATCATATAGTTAAGTTTATAGAATTAATCCATGGTTAATTTGATAATTAGGGTTTTGCATATTCATTTATTTATTTGTTTATTTATTTATTTGAAATGGATTATGATGAGAATGGTGGCTCTTTTTGTTTTAAGTTGAAGCTTCATGAAGCTTTGACTTTGCTAACCATCCTTATCTTCATGCTTAACCCTAACCCTCTAAAGTGACCATGGTTTATTCTCTACACTTAACCCTAGTTTAGTTATGATAAGTATTTGATTTTCTATTTTCTTTTTATCATAACTTATCATAACTAGCTCATCTTCTTCTTCTTCTTCAAGCTTGCTACAACAATGGCAACTTGAGATCTAGTGAGATAAATCCAATTCCAATGTGAACCCACCTCCTATTTCTTCACCCTCTACCTCTTGCCAAGTTGTTTTGGGTGTTTACTTCACAAGTTTCACAAGTTTGTGAAGTCGGAGCTTGAGTTTGTGCAACCTCGACGTAGATCGTCTTTGACACAAAGCCGACGACCTATTCCGCTTGCTTTCCCGATGAAGCCGATGATCGAGTCGAGGATTCATGATGGACAGCGAGGACATGACCACGTGGAGCTAAGGAGGCGGAAATCCGGATCTACAAAGGTTGTAGCATCTCAACTTTAGTTAATTTGTTAACTAGTTTATAGTTTCGCCTAGACATCTAGCGACGATCCGTAGTCAAGGGTTTCTCGGCACCATAATTTTTAAATTTGGCATGTTCGATGCCTTGTGAGACCTCTATAGGGTGCCTAGGAACCTTTCAGTGGTATCAGAGCCTAGCTAGAGCCTTAGGCGAAGTCTAGACGCGATTTGAAATCCGATCGACCCGAAACCCAAACCATTACCATGCTCTCTGGACATTTCTGTAATTTGTGGTTTTTTGTCAATTAAAAATTCCTAAAAAAATCAGCAATAAAGTCTAAGAATTACTGTGCAAATCGTTTCTTATGAACAGTGTAATGTTGCGCGGATCCGCGGCATATTCCTCAGTTCTGCGGCGCTTCAGCGCCTAATTGATGACGTCATCCCCACTTATTTGCACAGTAATACCTGATTTATTCTGCTGAGTTTTCTGGGAATTTTTAATATTGATTCAAGAGTTGAATTTTCTACAATTGTTTTGGGGATTCGGTGTTTCGATCGGGGTATCAAATTTTGTCTATTTGGCTTTCCGGATAAATTTTAGAATATGTTAAAAAGTTCGACCGGATATAAATACCCAATTTTTCCCCTGTCGGGAAATTTCCAAGTGTTGGATTTTTCCGTAGTTTAACGACGTTCTAAGTAGTGCAAGTAACGCGATGGTCCCTCTAGAAGACAACAAAACTTAACTCGATTATGTGACCGTCTTGAACTGCCCTTTGAACCTTCGGGTTTGGGGCAGTACGGCGTGCCACATGTGAGGCGTTGGCTTGACCCTTCTACGGCTGGATCGTCGGTACTGAGGTACGAACTGAATGTTGTTAGACTTATTTCATGTGTTGAGCTGTATCGGGAAAACTTGGGTATTCGACTGTTCGATCGGAAAGTTTAACATTTTCTGTTTATCTGGAATGTGATACAATAATTGGAATTCACAAACAGTTATGTGATAACTGAATGAATGTTATAAATTTAGCAGTTTAGTCCCATATGATATTGAAAAGAGTTTTCGATAATGAGACTAAAATGCGGGATTTATATCTGATTAGGCATGTGATGTCTAAAACCGTTGCGGATTCCAATTGTTGTAGTTTTACACTTTTTTTTTCTGTGACCGTAAGTGTAATATGTGATATCGCCGGTTTCGTTGCTATATGTCAACGACAATTGGGGTATGCATACATACTTACGTTGATAACATGTGATGTTATGTGTTGCTGGATATGTTATATTGGATCGTCGTGTTCGAATAGCCGGGGTTTTTTATGTGAGATGAGTGTTTTTCATTTTCATTCATGTAAAAACTTGTATGTAATATTCTTTTATTTGGGGCACTTCCAGGTAGCGGAAGCTGTCACCCTTTGTATATTATTTACTTTTCCGCATTAGGATAGACCCAAGGAGGGGAGCACAAGTAACCGGGTTCTGGGGTCCAGTGGGAGACCAACTCGAGGAGTCGAGTCCGGGTCTCCTAACCCTAGAATTGGCAGAGTTGCTTGCCGATCTCGTAGGGGTCTAGGGGTGTGGGATTGGCTATTCATCACGACCGTGGAATCCGTGTTTTATACTGGCTCGTATTGAAAACACGGACGTCCTAGTATATCCAATATTTCATATGTTTATTCTGCTGCGATATCTGTGTTGTGACTCTGTGATGGATATAGTATATAGTATATATGATATATTATATAGACGTTACTTGTGTTTTACACCCGCGCTAGCCCTGCCCTGCTCTGTCGTTAGTTACCTAACCTAACGGTGCACGAGGGGACATCGAGGCGAATGCGGATGGCATAAGTGTACGTCATATCTATCTGTGATGTTTAGTTATTTAAATGATGGGACTTCATTAATGTGATTAATGAAAGAAACGAAACCTAAATGTTGTAGAATCAGATTTTAAATAAAACAGGTAGCTACAGTTCTTGCTTTGCATAGCGGTATATATGATATACCCCGCACCTTATTCGATGAGGAAAGGACCGAGATCCCTTCACCGGGAGTGACTCCTTTAGCAATAACTGGCAAATGCTACACACTCGGTATGCTTTTGACTGCTTTTGGATTTTTGCTTTGCACAGTGATATATATGATATATCCCGCACCTCATTCGACGAGGAAAGGACCGAGATCCCTTCGCCGGGAGTGACTCCTTTAGCAAAACTAGAAAAGCCTCAAAATCACTCCATTTCAAAACTTCATTTGATTCTACAACGATATAAAGTTCATTACGCAAAGGGTTTTCTTAAAAACCTGACGTAGCCCTCCGTCATTTCAGATAAGTAATAGTTAGTATTCGTGCTGCGTTTGTTGACTCAGTCAAGGCGTAGTGTGCGGTAGCTGATTACTATTTATCTGTTTATGCATATGATGCAGATTGGATTAGGGTAGTCGTGCGGCCTTGTTGACTTAGTCAAGGGTCGTGCGGGTGGGTTTAATTCAATCAGGAAATGACGGGTTGAACTTTACTTGCGGTCTATGGTTTGTTGACTCAGTCAAGGTCATAGATCGCCTGGGGCAAAATATTATCGGGAATTTCAAGTGTTGAAATTTGCAATGAGATTGCATACCTTCTATGAGATAGTTGGATCCCGATACCCACTGCGAGTAAGAGTTACTCCTGGGAGAGTTTTACACATTGCAATTAGCTGATCAAGTAGGTGTCTAGAAAGGTGTTAACGAGGTTACGCCTCTGGGAAAACGAGGTTTACATTAATTAGGTTTGTGCGAAAGCACGGGGGACCTCCCTCAAAGTACCGACACTGGCCTGGCTGAAAGATTGGCGAACTTGTAGTGTGTAATTAATCCCGGCTAGTCTTTCCTTTTAAGGTTTGAAGGAAGATTTGATAAAAAGCAGTGGGAGCCATCCTGATTAGATAAGATAATAACCAATCTGATCTTGCACGAGCATACGCTAAAGTGTCTTCTTCTCTCTCTCTCCAGGTAGCGACCATTTCATGCCTTAATCAAGATAATAATATGGATGTATTGACCGAACCCGCATGTTATACTGTGCAGGGGAACGTTGGACCCGTTCTATCTTATAAATGTTATAAGACTGAACAGGAAACAGGAGAATATCTGGATTCTCACACCGCCCAAACGGAGAACATGCATGTTGATGCATCATCTTCGGGTGTGTTTGTCATTGAGAACTGTTTCTCAGTTCACCCTACGTCCTGGGTATTAGATACCGGGTCAGGATCCCACATATGTAAGATGTTACATGGGCTGCGAAAAGGTAGAGAACTGAGAAAATGTGAACATTCCGTTCATGTAGGGAATGGGGCAAATGTTGCAGCCAAAGCAGTTGGCATATATCACCTGGTATTACCAAATGGTGATACACTAGTCCTGAATGAGTGCTATTATATACCGAACATGATGTGCAACATTATATCAGTTTCTTTATTAAGTAAAGAAGGTTATAATTTTGTAGTAAAGGATAATGTTATGAACATATTCCTAGATCAAAGGTTGATTGCATCAGGCTCGCTACATAATGGCATATTCATTCTCAATCAAAATACAGTCTTCAATATACAAAACACACACAAAAGGAAAAGCTCAGAAATGAACGAATCCTTCTTGTGGCACTGTAGACTTGGCCATATCAATGAGACACGACTAGCTAAGTTGCATAAGAACGGATATTTGAATTCATTCGAATTATCATCTTATGACACTTGCCATTCATGTCTCAAAGGAAAAATGACCAAAACTCCGTTTAAAGGACACGGAGAAAGAGTTACTGAACTCTTGGGACTGGTGCATAGTGATGTATGCGGTCCAATGTCTACACACGCCAGAAATGGTTCTTCCTACTTCATTACATTCACTGACGATCTCTCTAGATACGGGCATGTGTTCCTGTTGAAACACAAGTCTGAAGCTTTTGAGAAATTCAAAGAATATAAGCACGAGGTAGAGAACCAAACGGGCAAAAGTATTAAGGTTCTTCGATCTGATCGAGGAGGTGAATACTTAAGCAGTGAATTCCTGGATTATCTAAAAGAGAATGGGATTCTCTCTCAGCTTACTCCTCCTTATACACCACAGCACAACGGTGTATCGGAACGAAGGAATCGCACCCTATTAGATATGGTGCGTTCAATGATGAGTAATGCTGAGTTACCTATTTCCTTTTGGGGGTATGCGCTTGAGACAGCCATATACCTATTGAATCTGGTTCCGTCTAAATCTGTACCTACCACACCGTATGAGATATGGAGTGGGAAGAAACCATATTTTAAGCGAATTAAGATATGGGGTTGTCCGGCCTATGTCAAAAAGCAAAATCCGGACAAACTCGAGGCACGATCAGTCCTTTGCAAGTTTGTGGGATATCCTAAGAATTCTCAAGGATATTTTTTCTACCAAGCTGAGGAACAAAGAGTGTTTGTTGCTCAACATGCCACCTTTTTGGAAAGGGAATTTCTTGCAAAAGAAATTAATGGCAAAGAGGTAGAGCTGGAAGAGGTTCCAGCACCACAAACTGCAACTGACAATTTAGAAGAACCAGAGGATTCAGTGGTGCCCGACGTACCCCAGCCTCTCCGCCGATCTAGTAGGGTTTCTCGTCCACCTGAGAGATACTATGGTTTTCTCATTGATGGTGGTAGTGAGGATTGCATCATGGAGGATGATGACCCAACTAGCTTCGAGCAGGCCATCACGAGTGGGGACTCAGTGAAATGGCTGGATGCTATGCGGTCCGAGATGGATTCCATGTACACCAACAAAGTATGGACTTTGGAAGTTGCTCCTGAAGGGGTAAAACCCATTGGGAGCAAATGGATCTTCAAGAAGAAATTTGGTGTAGATGGGAAAGTGGAGACTTTCAAAGCTAGACTTGTAGCAAAGGGTTTTCGTCAAAGACCAGGTGTGGACTATGACGAAACCTTTTCTCCAGTGGCTATGCTTAAATCCATCCGAATCATGCTTGCCATTGCTGCCTTTCATGACTACGAAATCTGGCAAATGGATGTTAAGACCGCCTTTCTAAATGGTGATTTAGAAGAGTGCGTGTACATAACTCAGCCAGAGGGCTTCGTAGACAGTGGGAGCAGCGAGAAGGTGTGCAAGCTGCTTAAATCCATTTATGGATTAAAGCAAGCATCGCGGAGTTGGAACATCTGCTTTGACGTCGTTATCAAAGAGTTTGATTTCGTCAAAAATCCAGATGAACCATGTATCTACAAGAAGGTGGCAGAGAGTAAGGTTGTCTTCCTCGTATTGTACGTGGACGACATACTCTTGATAGGAAATGATATTCCTATGCTGCAATCGGTCAAGCTCTTCTTATCACAAAGATTCTCAATGAAAGATCTTGGTCATGCCTCCTGCATATTGGGGATCAGGATCTATAGAGGTAGATCCAAACGGATTTTGGGATTGTCCCAATCCAGGTACATTGACACCATACTAAAAAGGTTTAGTATGGAAGAGTCCAAGCGTGGGAACATGCCCACGATCTCTGGAGTCACTCTCTCCAAAGAGATGTCTCCCAAGACTGATTTGGAGAGAGCTCGCATGCAAGGGATACCCTATGCTTCGGCAGTAGGCTCTATCATGTATGCGATGCTATGTACCAGACCCGATGTAGCATACTCACTAAGTGTAGTGAGCAGGTATCAAGCTGATCCTGGAGAGAGTCACTGGACAGCTGTGAAGAGCATTCTCAAGTACTTACGAAGGACTAGAGATATGTTCTTGGTGTATGGTAACGGAGAACTCCAAGTGGAGTCCTTTACCGATTCCAGCTTCCAGAGTGATAAGGACGACTCTAAGTCGCAGTCGGGTTTTGTCTTTACCCTTTACGGAGGGGCGGTTAGCTGGAAGAGTTCCAAGCAGGAAACCGTGGCAGACTCGACGATGGAGGCTGAATACATCGCTGCCAACGATGCTGCTAAAGAAGCTGTCTGGGTCAAGAAGTTCATTACTGAACTTGGAGTGGTTCCATCCATTGAGCATCCAATACCTTTGTATTGCGATAACAATGGAGCGGTGGCTTTGGCCAAGGAACCCAGGTCCCATCAGCGATCCAGGCATATTCTGAGGCGGTATCACCTGATCCGGGAGATAGTTGATCGCCGGGAGATCGAGGTCAGGAGGGTTGACACGAAGAACAACACGGCGGATCCACTCACGAAGGCCATTCCCCAGATACAGTTTGAGAGACTCTTCGGGATGCTCGGTATGAGATACTACAGCAGCTGGCCCTAGTGCAAGTGGGAGATTGTTAGTTGTATGTATGCCCTAGAGGCCAGTATTGTACAGATTATGTATATTATATTGGATGCTTGGACATATATAGAGATGACTTTCTTGCTCGACATGATAGTATGCTATCTGGTTGCTATTTATCTTAACATGTACACTAGTCTCTTTATACTGTCTTATAGTTACATGTTGGTAAAGCCCTTAGGATTTGTACTTGACTACCTAGACTATGATGCAGATCATACTAGTGGGGACATGGTAGTCCATAAGTACATCCTTCAAGGTCCCTAGTCGTAGGTGTATCGAGACGGGGCATCGATTTACCAGAGTAGACTAGCGTATACGCTTCTCGACCCATGTGATGGGCGATGGATGATCCCATATCCATTGGTGTTTGACATCAGAGATGGTGTACGGGTGCTCAGTGGAGACTGGGTACACTGGACGGACTCGCCGAGAACTCCCAGATGGTATTATACCTCACGTCAGATGGCAGTTCTCAGGTGACACTTGTACAGATTAGTCTGTAGACCCGAGATCGTCATAGAGTCTTGTGTGATTCCCACTGTGCTTTGATCTCCACCTTACCACGTCCATGGGGGCGTGCAAAACGGTGGTCTTTGGGTACAGTCCCGAATCACATGGAGGCAATGAGCGATAGGAGGGGTTTCGTCTCTCCCGGTATTGGGAGTTGATGTTGCGCTGTGCTCGATTGGCCGTAACAGGGAAGTCCCTGGCCAGGGCTGATTAGAGATTTGCTGGTAAGTGTTACCAGTAGTTTCTCGACCCGTTACGAGCCTCACATCGGCACGACTTATCGGGTTATTGGGGTCTGACGTTTACCACCCCTAGACTTGATATGCGACGTATCTGACGAAGAGACCGGACTGTATGGTAAGTTTTACTGGTCGGATTCGCAGGAGTGTGAGCGGGCTAGCTCGTCGATCTTCTGATCGCTCAATACCCGGGTGGCCGTTATGTTTAGCAGACCGCTTGCGGCTTGTGGGTGCTTGATATGATCATCATCTGCTACCGGCGTATTGACGAGTCTTTAGAGTCCTACACAGAGGTTTCCTGGCTCAAGCGAAACGAAATAGGAGCGCATATGAGATATGTGCAGGACCGAGAATAATGCGTGTATGTGATACTGCATTTCATTCTCGCGATATATGTTTCGAATGGTTATATTCGATATGACCTAGCTATCGAATCATTGATTCGATAAATCGATGCATTGAATACTAGTCGGTTATGTGCGACATGACCGGATCATTGAATCAAGTGTTGATTTAATGATTTAATGTATAATTATATATATTTGATATATTACTTTACATTAACTAGTATTGGTTCACTTTAAACGGATTTTTCTCACTTGATGCACATTGTATATGTGATATGCTTTCGTGCACTTCTTTGTATCATGTTTGATGATACTTGATCATATAGTTAAGTTTATAGAATTAATCCATGGTTAATTTGATAATTAGGGTTTTGCATATTCATTTATTTATTTGTTTATTTATTTATTTGAAATGGATTATGATGAGAATGGTGGCTCTTTTTGTTTTAAGTTGAACCTTCATGAAGCTTTGACTTTGCTAACCATCCTTATCTTCATGCTTAACCCTAACCCTCTAAAGTGACCATGGTTTATTCTCTACACTTAACCCTAGTTTAGTTATGATAAGTATTTGATTTTCTATTTTCTTTTTATCATAACTTATCATAACTAGCTCATCTTCTTCTTCTTCTTCAAGCTTGCTACAACAATGGCAACTTGAGATCTAGTGAGATAAATCCAATTCCAAAGTGAACCCACCTCCTATTTCTTCACCCTCTACCTCTTGCCAAGTTGTTTTGGGTGTTTACTTCACAAGTTTCACAAGTTTGTGAAGTCGGAGCTTGAGTTTGTGCAACCTCGACGTAGATCGTCTTTGACACAAAGCCGACGACCTATTCCGCTTGCTTTCCCGATGAAGCCGATGATCGAGTCGAGGATTCATGATGGACAGCGAGGACATGACCACGTGGAGCTAAGGAGGCGGAAATCCGGATCTACAAAGGTTGTAGCATCTCAACTTTAGTTAATTTGTTAACTAGTTTATAGTTTCGCCTAGACATCTAGCGACGATCCGTAGTCAAGGGTTTCTCGGTACCATAATTTTTAAATTTGGCATGTTCGATGCCTTGTGAGACCTCTATAGGGTGCCTAGGAACCTTTCATTTTCTTCTCTCTCTCTCCAGTTAGCGACCATATCACGCCTTAATCAAATAATAATACGGATGTATTGACCGAACCCGCTTGTTATACTGAGCTGGGGAACGTTGGTCCCGCTCCAACTTATAATTGTTATAAGACAGAGCAGGAAATAGGGGATTACCAGAATTCCCGTGCCGCCCAAACGAAGTGAGTGCATGCTGATGCATCATCTTCGGGTGTGTTCATTACAAAGAACTGTTTCTCAGTATCCTCTACATCCTGGGTATTAGATACCGGATCAGGATCCCACAAATGTAATCCGTTACATGGGCTACAGAAAGGTAGAGAACTGAGAATGGGTGATAAGTTTCATGAGGCAGAAAACGGGGCAAGTGTTGCAGCCAAGTCTGTTGGTCACTGTCACCCTGTATTACAAATACATTGATTCTGAACGAATGTTATTAGATACCGAACCTGATATACAAAATCATATCCTTCTCTTTATTAGAAAAGAAACGATAAAATTTTGTATTGTTGGATAATGTTTTGAACATTTCCTATACCAAAAGTTGATCGGTTCAGGCATCTTATCTAAAAGCATTGATGTTCTAAATCAAACTACAGTTCTTAGTATATGGAACACACACAAGAGGAAGAGTTCAGAAATGAACGAATTCTTCTTAAGGTATTGTAGACTAGGTCATATCAATGCGACCCGACTAGCTGAAGTTACATATAGATGTATATTTTAATTAGTTTGAATTTACATCTTATGAAACTTGCCAGTCATGTCACAGAGATAAGATGACCACAGCTCTGTTTATTGGTAACAGAGAAAGTGTTGGTAAACTCTTGGGACGATACATGTTGATGTATGTTGGTCCCTGTCTACACATGCCAAGACCGGTTCTTTGTACTTCATTACATTCTCTGATGACCTCTTTAGATTCAGACATATGTTCCTGTTGAAACACAAGTCCGAACCTTTTGAGATATTCATAGAATATAAGTTAGAAGTAGAGAACCAATAAGGGTATAAGTATTATGTCCTTTGATGAGATCAAGGAGGAGAATACTTGTGCATAGAATTCCTGAACTATTCTAAAGGAGAATGAGATTCTCTCTCAGCATTACTCCTCCGTAGACACCACAGCACGTCGGTGTATCGGGGTGGAGCAATTGCACCCTATGTGATATGGTGTGCTCTATGATGAGTACTACTAAGTTTCCTATTTCCTTTTGGGAGTTATGCACTTATGAAGTTGCATACCTATTGAATAGGGTTCCAATCAAATCAGTTGCCTACCACTTCATATGTGATATGGAAAGGGAAGAGCCCATATCTTAAGTTAGTTAAGATTTGGGGTTGTCCGGCCTATGTCTAAAAGCAAAATCCGGACAAGCTCGAGGCAAGGTCTGTTATGTAGAACTGGAAATGTTCCAGCTATACAAACTGCAGCTGATGATTTGAAAGAACCAAAGGATTCAATAGTTACCAACGAACCTCAGCCTCTCTGCCGATCTAGTAAGGTTCTTCACCCGCCTGAGAGATACTTCGGTTACTCTATGACAGTGGGAGCGAGGATTGCATCACGAGATGATGACCCAACTAGTTTCGAGCTGGCCATCAGGAGTGGGACTCTGTAAGAATGGCTGGATGCTTAGCGATCTGAGATGGAATCCTTATACACCAACAAAGTATGGACTTTAGTTGCTTTATCTGAAGGGTTAAATCCCCATCAGGAGCAAGTATATCTTGAGAAGATTACTTGGTGTACATGGAAAAGTTGAGACTTTCAAAGCTAGACTTGTTAAAGGTTTGCATCATTAACCAGGTATGGATCATGATGAAACCTTTTCTAAGGAGCTATGCTTAAGTCCATCTAGATCCTACTTTCCACGGCTACATACCATGACTACGATATCTGGCGGTTGGATGACATGACTGCTTTTCTTAAATGATGTTTCAGAAAAGAGAGTCTGTAAGTACACAGTCAGAGGGCTTCGTAGACAGTGGGAGCAGCGGAAACGTGTGGAAGATGGTTTATGTGATAAAGCAGGCATCGCGGAGTTGGAATATCTGTTTTGATGGATTAGTCAAAGAGTTTGACATCATCAAAATGGTAGATGAACCTTGTAAAAACAAAAAAGTAGTAGGGAGTATGGTGGTGATCCTCGTAGAGTACGTGGATGACATACTCTTGATAAGAAAGGAGTTTCCTATGCTACGCTCGGTCAATCTCCGCTTATCACATTGATTCTCCATATAGGATCAAAGTGATACCTCCTAAATCCTATGTTTTGGGTCTATAAGATAGATCTAAATGGATGTTACGATACTCACTAGATGTTGTGAGATGGTATCAATTGATCCTGGGGAGAATCACTGGAAAGGTTCCAGGGTGATAAGGACGACTGAATGTCAGTCACAGGAATTGTCTTTACCCTTAGTAAAGGGACGGTATGTTGGAAGAGTTCCAAGCTAGATACCGTGGCATACTAGACGATAAAGGCTCGATACATCGCTACTTAAGATGCTACCAAAGAGACAGTCTGGATGTATATTTATTCATGAGATGAACTTAGTTCTTCCCATTGTGTGACAATGGAGTTATGGCTTATGCCAAGGAACGTCCGTCCCATCAGTGATCCAGATATATTCTAAGGCAGTATCACCTGATCATGGAGATGGTTGATCTCCAAGGAGATCGAGGTTAGGAGAGTAGACTCAGAGGACAACACGGCGGATCCACTCACAAAGGCCTTTTCCCAGAGAGAGACTTTTATGGGATGGTTGAGTATGAGATACTACAACCACTGCTATCAGATGACCCTAGTGCAAGTGGGAGATTGTTAGTTATATGTAGGCCCTAGAGGCCATTACTATACATAGGATGTATATTGTAGTGGATGCTTGGACATATATAGGGAGGACTTTCTTGCTCGAAATGATAGTATGCTATCTGGTTGCTCTTTACCTTAACGTGTATACTGATTGTCTCTCTGTTACATGTTGGTAAATCCCTTAGGATGTGTACTTGACTACCTGGACTATGATGCGGATCATACTAGTGGGGACATGGTAGTCCATAAGTACATCCTTCAAGGTCCCTAGTCGTGGGTGTATCGAGACAGGGCATCGATATACCAGAGTAGACTAGCGTATACCTTCTCGACCCATACAGATGGGCGATGGATGATCCCATATCCATTGGTGTTTGACATCAGAGATGATATACGGGTGCTCAGTGGAGATTGGGTACACTGGACGGACTTGCCGAGAACTCCCAGATGGTATTATACCTTACGTTTGATGGCAGTTCTCTGGTGACACTGGTACAGAGTAGTATGTTGACCCGAGATCGTCATAGAGTCTTGTGTGATTCCCACTGTGCTTTGATTTCCACCTTACCACGTCCAAGAGGGCGTGCAAAACGGTGGTTTTTAGGTACAGTCCCGAATCACATGGAGGCAGTGAGCGATAAGAGGGGATTCGTCTCTCCAGGTATAGGGAGTTGATGTTGCACTGTGTTCGATTGGCTATAACCGGAAATCCCTGGTCAGGGTTGCTGAGATTTACTGGAAAGTGTTACCAGTAGTTTCTCGAACTGTTATAGACCTCATATCGACACGACTTATCGAGCTATTGGGGTCTGACGTTTACCACCCCTAGGCAAGATATGCGACATATCAGACGACGAGACCGGATTGTACGGTAAGTGTTACTGGTTGGATTCACAGGAGTGTGAGCGGTCTTGCTCGTCGATCTTCTGATCGCTCAATACCCGGGTGGCCGTTACATTTAGCAGACCGCCTGCGGCTTATGGGTGTTTGATATGATCATCACCTGCTGCCTGCGTATTGACGAGTCTTTAGAGTCCTACACAGAGGTTTCCTGGCTGAAGCGAAACGAAATAGGAGCGCATATGAGATATGTGCGGGACCGAGAATAATGCGTGTATGTGATACCGTATTCTATTCTCGCGATGAATGTATCGATTGGTTGCATGCGATATAACCTAGTTATCGAATCGAGGATTGATTCGATAAGTCGATACATTGGATATTAGTCGGTCATATGCGATATGACCGTATCGTTAAATTAAGTGTTGATTTAATGATTTAATGTATAATTATATATTTGATATATTACTTTACATTAACTAGTATTGGTTCACTTAAGATTGATTATCTCACTTGATTGTGCACATTGTATATGTGATATATTTTTTTGTGCACAAGTTTGTATCATGTTTGATGATACATGCAAACTTGGGTTTGTGTTGATTAAACCATGTTTAAGTTAGTGGTTAGGTTTTTATTTATTTATTTATTTATTTATTCTTTTGGAAAGATAAATGAAATGGTGGCTTGTTTTGTTCTTTTGTTGAAACTTCATGAAGGTTTGAAAGCTTGACCATTTTGTTTCTTTCCTTTAACCTAACCATTCCACTTAACCCTAGTTTATTCTCTACACCTGACCATGGTTGCAATATGATAAGGGTCACTTGATTTTCTTTTTAAGTTAATTGATTTTTCATTTTCTTTCTTCTTCTTCTTCTTGATGAAGAAAGAAAAGCTTTCTACAAAAATGTCAAGTGATGAAATCAAGTGTGAAATCCAATTCTAAAGTGAACCCACTTCCTATTTTTTCATCCTATACCACTTGCCAAGTAGAATAGGGTGTTTTCTTCCCAAGTTTCTTGACTTGGTGAAGTTGGAGCTTGATCTTGTGTTGCCTCGACGTAGATCATCTTCGGCATCGAAGTCGACGACTTAGCCCGCCCATTTCTCCGATGAAGCCGAAGCTAAAGCCCGGAATCCGATGATCGCAGCGAGGGGACTTCATCCCGGAGCTATGGAGGTGGAGGACCGGATCAACAAAGGTTTTATTTCCACTCACTTAGTTAAGTTGTTAACTAGTTGCATGTTTCGCCTATTCTCTAGTTAACGATCTAGTATAGGGTTTCTTTGGCACATGAAAAATTATAATTTGGCGTGGTTGATGCCTTGTGAGACCTCATTAGTGTGCCTAGGAACCCTACATAATTAGTGTAAATTTCAAATTTGAATGGTTTAATTATACAAATATGAACCATGACAACACAACATTTAGTTTGTAGCATGTTCTTTCTTCCTCTAGTTGTCTCCATAATTCTAGATAATTCTAGGACAAGTTAAATTAGAAAATAAAAATAAAACAAGAAATTAAGAAAAGATATAATAAGTGTAATAATTGGAAATGTTTCTACATACTTCCACATACTTTTCTCTCTCTCTCTCTCTTTCCCATATGTTGCTGGCCGAAATTCTAGGCTGCCCCTCTCCAATATTCTCACCTCATTCTCATTTTTAAAAATTAAAAGAAAAAGGAAAAATTAAATAATTAAAGACATAAGTCAAAAGGTGCAATAAATGGGGAACTTTCTGCACTCACCTACACTTCTCACTCTCTTTCTTTTTGCTTCATTGCCCTGGCCGAGCCCTCTTCCTGCTGCCCTCTCAAATTCTCCACTTCATCTCAACACAAAATCCTTCAAAAATCCATTCAAAAATCAACACAAAATCCTAATAATTCCTCAATTAACCTTTAACCATTATTCTTTCCTCATTCTAGCTTGGATTCTTGAGGCAAGAGACCATTTTGGAGACAAGTTGCATGTTGGATCTCATGATCTTTATGGTATAATCATAACCCAATGTTAAATTGTTTTATAATTACTTTAATCGTGCCTAATTAGGAGTTTAATTATGGTTCTAGTTTTAAGATTTAAAACTCAAGAGAGGGTTTTTAAATCAAGTTAGGGATTTTATAAATTGATCATGATTACAATGTGTAGTTTAACACTTTATGACATGCAAAATCTAGTTTAGTTGTTAATTTGTAAAGTGTTCTTTAAAATTGTTAAAATTAGATAATTTTGCAAACTAGGTTTTTAAAATTAAAATAAATTGGTGAGATAAAATTTTAGTAATGGTTTATGTGACTTAACTAAGATATTTAGTGAGGATTGTGGTCACTAGATTTGTTAAATATCAAGATTTGAATTAAAATGGATAATGGAGACTTACTAAGTTTTTGGAATAATTGGGGTTTAAGCGAGTTTGAGGTTGAATTGAACTACAACCTAATTCATTTAATATTTAATGAGTTATGAATGCGCAATTGGCACGAGTGGATACTAGGATGGGTGGTTTTCACATTTTGCGTCCCAAGTTATGGTTGTGGCATGGTCGCAGGCACGTTTGTGCGCCAAGTGCGTGCGCGTTTAATTAGCGCTCGTTGATTGACTTGTGTCATTTGTGTCCGCGACTAATTTTATATTATCCCTTTTATTCCTTGTGTGTGATTCTAGGATCGGGTGCTGAGATATCGGACGCGGCGCGGAAAGACAGGACGGGTATCGGACCAGATTAGCTGAGGCGTCCCGGTGATTAGATATATACATCTATGGGGAGATCTTCCTGATGGCGTGAGGTGCCCGAGAGTAGGGTTACTAGTAGTAATTTCAATTATATGCATAGTTTTCTAGTTAGCCGTCTTGTTGCATCGCATCGTTATATTTATATATATGTTATGTCATTTCATAGGACTCTTACACCATTACCATTGGTTTCTGCCGCACGTGCACTATTTATATGAACACACACGCCTTTGGTAATTGCTATGTCACGAACACTATAGAACCTGCTTACATTAGTATCGAAAATATTTGCATCATACATGATATTTAAACTGGTAGTTGTATTTTCCATCTTATCAAGATTGACACTAAGGATTGTTAGTCGTACATATACCGCATTTCATCATCATTAATACATAGTTTTCTAATTATAATCGCATTTCATGATATGGATATCGTAGAGATTATCATTTTCCTACATGATCATGTATTGTGATTCTTCTTGAGGATTTCTGTATTGATGAGATTTCTGGATTTTTGGAAAAACCGTAAGAATTCTAAAAACGTATTATTATTTTAAAAACAGAAATTTGCAGTTTTCTCGTTATATGATGTGTGTGGCGTCCACCATGAGTTTTCACGGTTATTGAGCAGTATCATATACCTGATTCGAAGAGGGGGATGCACCGTCTGCGGGTACATGGTGGACCCGGTATGGTACATCGGGGCAAGATGATCGTAGATGATGGCATTGAGCCCGACAGAGGAGCACTACCTACCGGTTATTTGTGACGTGGCGGATATCCGGAGGATACCGACCATTGTTGGGTGATTTGATGATATGGGCCGATCCGGACTGCCGGAGCTCGAGATATTGAGTTTGAGAAACAGAGATATTGAGATATCGAGATTTTAGATACAGAGATATGGAGATATTGAGATTCGAGATATAGAGATATGAGACATTGAGACTTTGAGATATACATATTTTGTGTCGATGCTTGACACAGATTTCTATTGATTTCATTGATATTACTTCAGTTATTTCACAGGAGATTTCAATGATAAAAATAAAGATTTTCTCATACCAAACATACTTAGGTTTCATGTTGATTATGCATTCACATTGGATACATGTTAGTGCATTGAATCATATTGGTATATGCATAGGTTGTGACGCGTTTGCGTGCATGCTTACGATAGCCTTATTAGATGTGACTTACTACTTACGAGTTGGTAACTCACCCCCGTTGTGCCACAGTATCTTGCAGGTCTGACCCGTCAGCACTGCAGCGGCGGGTGTACCTTCTATTCCGCTTCTTTTGCTTCGGCTTACAGCTTGCTCACAGGTGAGATTTTGAGGATTCGCTTTTGCTCCCACCTTGTATTTCAATTTTGTATCTAGTACACTCCATCTACTCATGTAAATTGGACTAGACGGTGAGACTTGAGACTTGTATTTGTGGTTTGGTGTCGATGCTCACATGAGCCGACGTGATACTTTTATGCTTTTATACTTATTTTTTTTTATTATTATGAGATATTCATTGCATGTGGTTGTGATTCTTCCTTTGGCGAAAAGCTAGCTCCTGCTTGGTGATGCCTTTATTCATCTATATGTATTTTTCTTGCCAGTCACGTTCCGTACCTTTGGGTCGTGACATCCTCATACATAGAGGTATATGTTTTCATGATGTTTCGAGTGTCGGTGTTGGACACTAAAGTTCCATGATATTAGTTGTGTCATTGATAGACACGTAGATGATATACATATGCATACAGGCATATGATGTCGGATGTTTATTTATATATGCCGTTGCATTGACTCGATTGTTGACATATATGCATGCATGGTCACATTAGATATCATAGTATTACTTTCAAGATATAGTGACCTAGGAAATCGTTGTTTAATTCGATTTCCACCTGCTGATGTTTTCTACTCACAAGTTGGCAACTTTCCCTTGTTGTGCCACATTTCTTGCAGGTTTGACCGCTTGGGATCGGTTGCGGTATCGCTGGCACACAGCTTCTTCCAAGGTGTTTTGCTTCGGTAGGTGGGACACATATTGGATCTTGCTCACTCTCATACTTTATATTCCGTTGTATCTCGATAAACTCCATCAAATCAGAAACTAGACTTTATATATTTGGAGACCTAGTCAGACTTGGGTATTGTGCGAGACTTAGAGTGATGGGTTTATGTTCACTTCTTGAGTTTTGATGTCTTACTTATTTATCATTCTTTCTGGGTTGATCTTCGCCGTTGGGTGTCATATATATGTTATTGCGTGGTTATGATTCCGCCAGTTGGCGGAGAGCTAGCTCTTGCTTGGGGATGCCTATATATTGTTGTGTATATGGTTTTGGATCAAAATATACAAGGGAAGTGCTGCCCAAATTTTTTAAAAGACGAAATATGTTTTCAACTAGTATAATCCACTTGCATTTTCATGTTTTATTATCTATGCATTTAAAGAAAAATTTGATTTCATTATACCTTTATTTCAAAACAGCACCCCACTATTTTCCGCAAAAAAGTTTTGATTTTCTGAGCTTCGGCTTACTTGAATTATGTTACGCCTTTAGATATTGCGTGATTTAAGTGCCGGTCACATGCTAAATTATGGGTCTTGACAGATTTATATGGAGAGCAATCTCGTATCGCAAGGTATGAGTTCTCGAAGAAATTGCTTCAAGAAAGGTTGGCTGTCGGGTTATTTATAGGGGACCACGTCCCTACAATAATCAGCTATATTAAAAGGCTCACGGACCTGGAGAACGAGTCATATGCTGACTTGATTCTACAGTCCCTACCTTCTACTTACGTTCAGGGGAAAAAAGTTATACTTCCAGTTGAGGGCATCCTGAAGGAAACCAGGGAGACACCCGCTCTGCTTATTGGGGAATCTTCCTCTTCTAGATCCAATGCGAAAGCCAAGGTTGAGAAGAAGAAGACCTCCACAAAGCCTATAGGCGGTGTCAGTAAGGCAGAAGGAAAGGGAAGGGAAAAAGTTTCGGGGCTAACAGTAGGGAAGGAGGGATGTTCCTATTGTCACGGGAAATGGCATTGGCAGAAGGAATGCAGGGCTTGGAAAGCCAGAATCCAGGATCCGAAGCACGTTGTGGCTTCGGTTTCAGGTGTGTTTGTGATTGAAAACTGTCTGTCAATTAACTCTACTTCTTGGGTACTTGATACCGGATCAGGATCTCATATCTGTAATTCATTATAGGCTTTGAGAAAGCGTAGAGTTATCAGGGCATGTGATATGACTCTCAAGGTTTCTACCAGAATGAGCGTGGACGCTGTATCCGTAGGGGAATATCACCTAGGATTGACAAGTGGGCAGATATTGATTTTACGTAACTGTTTGTGTGTACCTAGTCTAGCTTGTAATATCATATCTGTATCTTTACCTTCTAAAGAAGGATATGATTTTAAATTTATAAGCGATGTGGTCCACATCCACCTAAATCAAAGTTTGATTGGGTCAGGTACACTAGAGAACGGTATATACGTGTTAAATTAAGCTCAGGTTTTCAACTTCCAGAACACACTTAAATGAAAGTCTCCAGAATTAAATAAGGCTTTCTTATGGCATTGTAGACTGGGTCACATCAATGAAACACGGTTGACGAAGTTACATAGAGAGGGATATTTGGATCCATTCGAATATCAGTCTTATGCAACTTGACAATCTTGTCTCATAGGAAAGATGATAAAGACTCCGTTCACTGGACACGGAGTAAGAGAGAGCGAGCTCTTGGGACTCATATACAGCGATGTATGTGGTCCAATATCTATAAATGCACGAAGTGGCTATTCTTATTTCATTACTTTTACGGATGATTTCTCTAGATATGGACATGTCTTCTTGATGAAACTTAAATCCGTGGCCTTTGAGAAATTCTGGGAATATAAGAATGAGAGGGAAAAACAAACAGGCAAAAGTATCAAGACACTGAGATATGATCGAGGTAGTGAATACTTTAGTGCCGAGTTCTGGATTACTTAAAAGAGGATGGAATTCTCTCTCAGCTTACACCTCCATACACAACTCACCACAACGGTGTTTCGGAAAGGAGGAACAGAACCCTATTGGATATGGTACGTTCCATGATGAATAATGCTGGGTTGCCACGATCCTTCTGAGGCTACGCACTAGAATCAGCTGCATATCTTCTGAACAAAGTTCCTACCAAGACTGTGCCTACCACACCATATCAGATGTGGAGTGGGATGAAACCCTATCTTAAGTATCTGAAGATATGGGAATGTCCACCTTTTATAAAAAAGCAACATGTTGACAAGCTCGAGGCACGCTCAGTATTGTGTAAGTTTGTAGGATACCCAAAGAACTCCAGGGGTATCTTTTCTATTACGCAGAGGAACGAAAGTTTTTTGTTTCTCGTCATGCCCACTTTTTGGAAAATCAATTTTTGGAAAAAGAAACTAGTTGGAGCGCAATAGAACTGGAAGAAATTCCAGAACCACAAACTATTACTGAAAGTATGGTAGAACCAGAGGTTTCAGAAGAACCGGACATCCCTGCTCCACTTTGCAGGACTAGTAGGCAATCTCATTTGCTCGAGAGATACTGTGGTTTTCTTATAGACGGGGATAGAGAGGATTGCATCATTAACAATGATGAGCCAAGTAGCTTCCAGCAATCCATTCAGAGCGGTGACTCGGTAAAATGGCTGGATACAATGCCGACCGAGATGGAGTCCATGTACATCAACAAAGTATGGACTTTGAACATTGCTCCAGAAGGGGTAAAACCCGTAGGCTGCAAATGGATCTTCAGAAAGAAGATTGGTGTAGATGGACAGGTTAAAACCTATAAGGCTAGACTTGTTGCAAAAGGTTTTCGTCAAAGGCCTGGTTCAGACTATGATGAAACCTTTTCTCCAGTGGCTATGCTCAAATCCATTCGGATCCTTCTTGCCATTGCTGCCTTCCACGATTATGAGATTTGGAAGATGGATGTAAAGACCGCTTTTCTGAATGGATATTTGGAAGAGTGCGTCTATATGGATCAGCCAGTAGGTTTCATTAAGAGTGGGAGCAGCAGGAAAGTGTGCAAGTTGCTTAATTCCATTTAAGGACTAAAGCAGGCATCGCGGAGTTGGACCATCTGTTTTGATGAGACGGTCAAAGAATTCGACTTTATCAAAAATCCAGATGAATCATGCATCTATAGTAAGATTGTAGCGATAACTGTGGTATTCCTCGTCTTGTACATGGATGACATTCTCTTGATAGAAAATGACATTCCTATGCTATAATCAGTTAAAAGATTCTTCTCACAGAGGTTCTCCATGAATGACCTGGGTGATGCCAACTACATTCTGGGGATCCAGATCTATCATGATAGATTTAAGAGGATGTTGGGACTTTCACAGTCAAGGTTCATCAACAACATATTGAAAGTATTTAGTATGGAAGATTCAAAGCGCGGTAGTGTACCAGCTTGTCACGGAATCACCCACTCCAAAGAGATGTCTCCCAAGACTGATTTAGAAAGGGCTCGTATCACATTTATACCCTACGCTTCTGCGGTAGGCTCTATAATGTATGCGATGTTATGTACCAGACCAGATGTTGCTTACGCACTAAGTATGGTAAGCCGGTATCAGTCAAACCCATGGGAGAAGCACTGGAAAGCAGTAAAGAACATTCTCATGTACCTGAGAAGGACTAAGGAGTTGTTCTTGGTGTATGGCAGAAAAGACCTCCAGATCGAGGCCTTTGCTGACTCTAGCTTCTAGAGTGGTAAGGATGACTCCAAGTCCATGTCGGGTTAGGTCTTTACCCTTAATGGAGCTGTTGGAAGAGCCAGAAGCAGGACACCATTGCTAACTCGACGGTGGAAGCGAAGTATATCGCTGTTTGTAACGCCGCAAAAGAAGCAGTCTGGATGAGAAAGTTCTTAACTGAACTTCAGGTGGTTCCAACCAATATTGATCCAATACCACTGTATTGCGACAACAACGGTGCTATAGCTTTAGCAAAAGAACCCAGGTCCTATCAGAAGTCCAGATATATCTTGAGGTGGTACCACCTGATCAAGGAGATCATTGATCGCCAGAAGATCGAGGTGAGGAGAGTAGACGGAGAACTGTAGGGTTACTAGGCACTCTCACAAGGGTCTACAAGGCATCAACCATGCCCGATTTAAAATTTAGACATGCCGAACAACCCTAACCAAGATCTTTAAACTAGAGATTAGGCGAAACAAAGCATGTTAAACACTTTAACACTAAGAGTTTGGGTTACAACCTTTGTAGTCTGGTCCTTCACTTCTAAAGCTCCGTGTTGAGGTCCCTTCGCTGCGATCATCGAGTATCCGGACTCTAAAGAGGCTCCACGAAGAGAAAGATGCAAGCTTGCTTCTGATCTTCGATAACAAAGATGATCTACCTTGAAGTTTCTTTAACACAAGCTCTCACTCACTAATTAAGTGAACACCCTAATCTAAATGGCTAGCATAGATTAGGATGATGAAGTAGGAATTTAGCTCTCTTTTATTTTCTTAATCTCACTCATTTTCATCACCACTCAAAAAGCTAGAAAGCTTTTCAAGCAAAGAAGAAGAAGGAAGAAGATGATCTATTTCTTTTGTGATGAATAATGAAAGTAGTGTGAGGTTAGAAATGCAACCATGGTTCAAGTGAGAAGACTTAACCATTGTAGAGAGTTTACTAAGGTTAAGGGTTTGGGTTGGGCTAAAGAATATCTTGCAAAATATCTAAACTAAATATCTTTGCAAGAAACAAAATAAATGCTTCTAGAAGCTTCTAGAAAAGTTTAACCCAAATCAAACCCTAACCTCGTTTAATCTCCACTAAATATGTTGCAATAATAACCCTAACATGTTACAATATTATATATCACATATACAATATTTATTGTAACAAAATAAAATAATATAATTAACATATATCGCATATATATCAATGTATTACACGAGTGAGAAAAAGAATCTTTTAGTGAGCTTATATCAGTTAATGTAATTTAATATATCAAATATATAATTATACATTAAATTATCGAATCAACTCTTGATCCGATAATCCGGCTATTTCACAAATAACCGACTAATATAATCTGTATCAGTTCATCGAATCAACACTTGATCCGATGACCCGGCTATATCACATATACCCGGCAGATATCGCATATCGCAAGAATCTAATACGGTATCACATACACGTATTGTTCTCGGTCCCGCACATATCATATATGTGCTCCTACTTCATTTTGCCTGAGTCAAGAAACCTCTGTGTAGGACTCTAAAGAATCGTCAATACGCCGTCAGTAGGTGATGATCATATCAAACACCCATAAGCTGCAAACGGTCAGCTAAACGTAACAGCCAACCGGGTATTGAGCGATCAGAAGATCAACAAGCAAGCTTGTACATTCTCCCGTGAATCCAATCAGTAACACTCCCGTACAATCCGATCTCTCCGTCTGATATGTCGCATATCTCGCCTAGGGGTGGTAAACGTCAGACCGCAGTAGCTTGATAAGTCGTGTCGATATGAGGTCTATAACAGTTCGAGAAACTACTGATAACACTTACCAGTAAATCTTAGCAAACCTGGTCAGGAATTTCCAGTTATTGCCAATCGAACACAGCGCAACATCAACTCCCTATACCGGGAGAGATGAAACCCTTCCTATAGCTCATTGCCTCTATGTGATTCGGGACTGTACCCAAAAGCCACCTTTTTGCACGCCCACTTGTACGTGGTATGATGGAAATCAAAGCACAGTGGGAATCACACAAGACTCTATGACGATCTCGGATCTACAGACTAACCTTTACCAGTGTCACCAGAGAACTGCCATCTGACGTGGTGTATAATACCATCTGGGAGTTCTCGGCGAGTCCGTCCAGTGTACCCAGTCTCTACTGAGCACCCGTACACCATCCTTGATGTCAAACACCGATGGATATGGCATCATCCATCGCCCATCATATGGGTCAAGATGCGTATATGCTAGTCTACTCTGGTGTATCGATGCTCTGTCTCGATACACCGTCGACTAGGAACAGTTACAGGATTTACTCGTCGACTACCGTGGCCCCACTAGTATGATCTCATCATAGTCCCAGTAGTCGAGTACATATCCTAAGGGCTTTATCAACATGTAACATAGAGACAATCAGAGTACATGTTAAGATAAAGAGCAACCAGATAGCATACTATCATGTCGAGCAAGAAAGTCCTCCCTATATATGTCCAAGCATCCACTACAATATACACCGTATGTACAGTAATGGCCTCTAGGGCATACATATAACTAACAATCTCCCACTTGTACCCAACAATCAGCTGTGGTATAGCATACCCAACAATCAGCTGTTGTTGAAGTATCTCATACTCAACCATCCCTTAAAAGTCTCTACACGAAAATGGTCCATTGTGAGTGGATCCGTGCTGTTGTTCTCTGTGTCTACTCTCCTAACCGCGATCTCCCTAGAGATCAACCATCTCCATGATCAGGTGATACTGCCTAAGAATTATATCTAGATTTCAGATGGGACGAGGGTTCCTGGGCCAAAGCCATAACTCCATTGTCATACAATGGTTGGAACGAAGTTCATCTCATGAACTTATATATATATCCAGACTGACTCTTTAGTAGCATCCTTGGTAACGATGTATCTTGCCTTTAATCGTCTAGTATGTCACGATATCTTGCTTGGAACTCTTCCAACATACCGTCCCTCCACTGAGGGTAAAGACAATTCCTGCGACTGACATTTAGTCGTCCTTATCACCCTGGAACCTTTCCAGTGATTCTCCCCAGGATCGATTGATAACATCTCACTACAACTAGTGAGAATCCTAACATCCAATTAGAGCTATCTCATCGATCCATAACCCAGGATTTAGGAGGTATCACCTTGATCCTATATGGAGAATAATTGTGATAAGCGGAGATTGACCGAGCGTAGCATAGGAAACTCCTTTCCTATCAAGAGTATGTCATCCACGTACTCTACGAGGATCACCACCATACTCTCTACTACCTTTTTTATATACAAGGTTCATCTACCATTTTGATGAAGTCAAACTCTTTGACTACCACATCAAAACAGACGTTCCAACTCCGCGATGCCTGCTTTATCACATAAAACATCTTGCTCACGTTTCCGCTGCTCCCACTATTTAAGAAGCCCTCTGGCTTTGTACTTATAGACGCTCTCTTCCAAATCATCATTTAGAAAAGCAGTCATGACACCCAACCACCAGATATCGTAGTTATGGTATGTAGCCGTGGCAAGTAGGATCTATGTAGGGTTGCTAGGCACGCTCACAAGGTTCTATGAGACATCAACTATGCCCGATTAAAATTTTAGCCCAGCCGAACAACCCGAAGCGAGATCTTTAAACTAAGGTTCAGGCGGAAACAAGCATGTTAAACATTTTAACACTAAGTGAAAGGGATTACAATCTTTGTAGATCCGGTCCTTCACTTCATTAGCTCCGTGTAGATGTCCCCATCGCTGCGATCGTGAACTCCAGACTCTAGAGAAGCTTCACAAGAAGAACGAACGTGCTTGCTTCGATGACTTCGAGGCCGAAGATGATCTACGTCGGGGAGACACTAACTTAAGCTATTCCTTCACTAGGTCATGAACTTTGTGAAGAGAACACACTCTACTAGATGGCAAGTGGTAGAGGATGAAGTAGTAGGAAGTGGGTTCACTTTAGAATTGATTTTCTCACACTTTTTCTCATGGCACCATTAAAGCTAGCAAGCTTTTATGAAGCTTGATGAAGAAGAAGAAGAAGTGAATAATTCATCCAAATGAAAACTTATCCAATGAATTATTGCACCATGGTTGAGTTAAGCCCTCATGCTTAACTCATGTAGAGAATTAACCAAAGTATGAGATTAAGGATTGGGTTAACTAATATCCTAAGAAATGACAAAAGAGTTGACTTTGTCAATGTTGCATACAAGCTTCTACAAGCTTGATAACATTGACTAAAGTCTCCTCTCTTTTGTTATTCTTAAGGAAATAAGTAAACCCTAATTTAACCTAAACTTGATATAAATCTCATACACCCATCTTGTATATATCATCAAGCATGATACAAACATGTACACTTGCATATATCACATATAAACAATGTGCACAATCTAGTGAGAAAATAAATCATAAGTGAGCTAATACTAGTTAATGCAATGTAATATATCAAATAAATAATTATGCATTAAATTATTAAATCAACTCTTTATTTAATAACCCGGCTATAACCGACTAATATCATGTGTAACAACTTATCGAATCAACACTTGATCTGATAACCCGGCTATATCGCATACAACCGATCAATGTCACGAATCGCGAGAATAGAATACGGTATCTCATATCGTATTAATCTCGGTCCCGCACATATCACATATGTGCTCCTAATCCATTTCGCTTGAGCCAGGAAACCCCTTTGTAGGACTCTAAAGACTCGTCAATACGCCAGCAGTAGGTGATGATCATATCAAACACCCACAAGCCGCAAGCGGTCTGCTAAACGTAACGGCCACCCGGGTATTGAGCGATCGGAAGGTCAACAAGCAAGCCCGCTAGTACTCCTGCGAATCCAATCAGTAACACTCCCGTACAGTCCGGTCTCGTCGTCTGATATGTGTAGGGTTCCTAGGCATCCTAATGAGGTCTCACAAGGCATCAACCATGCCATTTTCAAATTTAAACGGTGCCGAGAAACCCTAGAACGGATCGTTGGCTAGATTTCTAGGCGAAAAGTAAACTAGTTAACACTTAACTATAGGAATACGGAAATACAACCTTTGTAGATCCGGTGCTCCACCTCCATAGCTCCGCAATGAAGTCTCCTCGCTGTCCAAGTCGAACCCCGGGCTCTAGTGTCGGCTTCATCGGAGAATGGACGGGCTAGGTCATCGACGACGTGCCGAAGATGATCTACGTCGAAGCATCGCTAGATCAAGCTCCACCTTCACCAAGCCATGAAAACTTGTGAAGGAAACACACTCTACTACTTGGCAAGAGGTATAGGATGAAGAAATAGGAAGTGGGTTTACTTTAGAATTGGATTTCTCACTCATTTTCACATTCCACCATTGTTGGTAGAAAGCTTTCTTCAAGGTTGAAGATGAAGAAGAAGAAGATAATGATAAGATAAGTTAATTGAAAAGAATAATAAAAATGATTCTTATCATAAAATTAACCATGGTCAAGTGTAGAGACTAAACTAGGGTTAGTGGGAATGGTTAGGGTTAAGGATGAGATAAGAATGGTTGACTTGATCAAAACTTCATGAAGCTTCAACTAAACAACAAATAAAGCCACCATTCTTTTCTCTTTTCCATTTATTTTCCAAAATGTATAAACAAATAAATAAATGAATAAATAAGTAATGGAAAATAAAACCCTAACCACTCTCACAACCATGGTTTAATCTTCACACAAATCCAAGTTAACATGTGTCATCAAACATGACACAATCAAGTGCACAAAAGTATATCACATATACAACTTGTGCAATGCAAGTGAGAAAATCCATTTAAAGTGAACCGATAATAGTTAATGCAAAGTAATATTTCAAATATATAATTATGCATTAAATCATTAAATCAACACTTGATTCAATGATCCGGTCATGTCGCACATAACCGACTAGTATCAAATGTATCGGCTTATCGAATCAAACCTTGATTCGATAACTAGGTTATATCGCATACAACCATTCGATACATTCATCGCGAGAATAGAATACGGTATCACATACTCGTATTATTCTCGGTCCCGCACATATCTCATATGCTCTCCTATTTCGTTTCGCTTGAGCCAG
Source organism: Agapanthus africanus (assembly GCA_030015575.1). Taxonomy (NCBI): domain Eukaryota; kingdom Viridiplantae; phylum Streptophyta; class Magnoliopsida; order Asparagales; family Amaryllidaceae; genus Agapanthus; species Agapanthus africanus. The sequence goes on along the minus strand of CM057344.1, from coordinate 308,786,055 downwards.
GAAACCTCTGTGTAGGACTCTAAAGACTCGTCAATACGCCGGCAGCAGATGATGATCATATCAAACACCCACATGCCGCAAGCGGTCTGCTAAACGTAACGGCCACCCGGGTATTGAGCGATCAGAAGATCGACGAGCAAGCCCGCTCACACTCCAGTGAATCCAACCAGTAACACTACCGTACAGTCCGGTCTGATCGTCTGATATGTCGCATATCTTGCCTAGGGGTGGTAAACGTCAGACCCCAATAGCTCGATAAGTCGTGTCGATATGAGGTCTATAACAATTCGAGAAACTTCTGGTAACATTTACCAGTAAATCTCAGCAACCCTGGCCAGGGATTTCCTGTTATAGCCAATCGAACACAGCGCAACATCAACCCCCTATACCGGGAGAGACGAATCCCCTCCTATCGCTCATTGCCTCCATGTGACTCGGGACTGTACCCAAAAACCACCGTTTTGCACGCCCTCTTGGACGTGGTAAGATGGAAATCAAAGCACAGTAGGAACCACACAAGTCTCTATGACGATCTCGGGTTAACAGACTACTCTGTACCAGTGTCACCAGAGAACTGCCATCTGACGTGAGGTATAATACCATCTGGGAGTTCTCGGCGAGTCCGTCCAGTGTACCCAGTCTCTACTGAGCACCCGTATATCATCTCTGATGTCAAACACCAATAGATATGGGATCATCCATCCCCCATCTGTATGGGTCGAGAAGGTACACGCTAGTCTACTCTGGTATATCGATGCCCCGTCTCGATACACCCACGATTAGGGACTTTGAAGGATGTACTTATAGACTATCTGTCCCCACTAGTATGATCTGCATCATAGTCCAGGTAGTCAAGTACACATCCTAAGGGTTTTACCAACATGTAACAGAGAGACAATCAGTATACACGTTAAGGTAAAGAGCAACCAGATAGCATACTATCATGTCGAGCAAGAAAGTCCTCCCTATATATGTCCCAGCATCCACTACAATATACATCCAATGTACAGTAATGGCCTCTAGGGCATACATATAACTAACAATCTCCCACTTGCACTAGGGCCATCTGTAGGAGTGGTTGTAGTATCTCATACTCAACCATCCCATAAAAATCTCTCTCTGGGAACAGGCCTTTATGAGTGGATCCGCTGTGTTGTCCTCTGAGTCTATTCTCCTGACCTCGATCCCTGGAGATCAACCATCTCCATGATCAGGTGATACTTCCTTAGAATATGTCTGGATCACTGATGGGACCGGCGTTCCTCGGCATAAGCCACAACTCCATTGTCTCACAATGGTAGGAACGTAGTTCATCTCATGAACCAATATACACCCAAACAGCCTCTTCGGTAGCATCTTAAGTAGCGATGTATCCTGCCTTTATCGTCTAGTATGCCACGGTATCTAGCTTGGAACTCTTCCAACATACCGTCCCTTTACTGAGGGTATAGACAATGCCTGTGACTGACATTCAGTCATCTTTATCACCCTGGAACCCTTCCGGTGATTCTCCCCAGGATCGGTTGATACCGTCTCACTACATCTAGTGAGAGTCCTAACATCCAATTAGATCTATCTCATAGATCCAAAAAACCCAGGATTTAAGAGGTATCACTTTGATCCTATATGGAGAATCATTGTGATAAGCGGAGATTGATTGAGCGTAGCATAGGAAACTCCTTCCCTATCAAGAGTATGTCATCCACGTACTCTACGAGGATCGTCACCATACTCCCTACTACCTTCTTGTTTATACAAGGTTCATCTACCATTTTGATGATGTCAACTTCTTTGACCGCTTAATCAAAACAGATGTTCCAACTCCGCGATGCCTGCTTTATCCTATAAAGCATCTTGCACACGTTTTCGCTGCTCCCACTGTCTACGAAGCCCTCTGGCTGTGTACTTATAGACACTCTCTTCTAAACAACATTTAGAAAAGCTGTCATGACACCCAACCACCAGATACCGTAGTCATGGTATGTAGCCGTGGCAAGTAGGATCTGGATGGACTTAAGCATAGCTACTTAGAAAAGGTTTCATCATCATCCATACCAGGTCAATGATGTAGATCTTTAACAAGTCTAGCTTTGAAAGTCTCAACTCTTCCATGTACACCAAGTAATCTTCTCAAGATATACTTGCTCCTTATGGGGATTTAACCCTTCAGATATAGCAACCAAAGTCCATACTTTGTTGGTGTATATGGATTCCATCTCAGATCACTAAGCATCCAGCCATTCTTACAGAGTCTTACTCCTGATGGCCAGCTCGAAACTAGTTGGGTCATCATCTCATGATGCAATCCTTGCTCTCACTGTCATAGAGAAACTGAAGTATCTCTCAGGTGGGTGAGGAACCCTACTAGATCGGCGGAGAGGCTGAGGTTCGTTGGTAACTATTGAATCCTTTGATTCTTTCAAATCATCAGCTGCAGTTTGTATAGCTGGAACCTTTCCAGTTCTACATTACAGACCTTGCCTCGAGCTTGTCCGGATTTTGCTTTCAGACATAGGCCGGACAACTCCAAATCTTAACTAACTTAAGACATGGGTTCTTCCCATTCCATATCACATATGAAGCGGTAGGCAACTGATTTGATTAGAACCCTATTCAATAGGTATGCAGCTTCTCAAGCGCATAACTCCCTAAAGGAAATAGGTGACTCAGTAGTACTCATCATAGAGCACACCTTATCATATAGGGTGTATCTGCTTCGCCCCGATAAACCATCGTGCTATGGTGTATTCGGAGGAGTAATGCTGAGAGAGAATCTTATTCTCCTTTAGAATAGTCCAGGAATTCCGTGCTCAAGTATTCTCCTCCCTGATCACATCAAAGGACATAACGCTTATACCCGTATTCTGGTTCTCTACTTCTCACTTATATTCTGTGAATATCTCAAAAGGTTCAAACTTGTGTTTCAACAGGAACATATGTCTGAATCTTGAGAGATTATCAGAGAATGTAATAAAGTACAAAGAACCAGTCCTGGCATGTGTAGACAGGGGACCTTACATACATCAACATGTATCATCCCAAGAGTTTACTAACTCTTTCTCTGTTTCCAATAAACAGAGCTGTGGTCATCTTATCTTTGTGACATGACTGGCAAGTTTCACAAGATGTAAATTCAAACTGATTTAAATATGCATCTAAATGTAACTTCAGCTAGTCGGGTCACATTGATATGACCTAGTCTACAATGCCTCAAGAAGGATTCGTTCATTTCTGAACTCTTCCTCTTGTGTGTGTTCCGTATACTAAAGAACTGTAGTTTGATTTAGAACATCAATGCTTTTAGATAACGTGCCTGATCCGATCAACTTTTGATATAGGAAATGTTCAAAACATTATCCAACTATACAAAATTTTATCATTTCTTTACTAATAAAGAGATAGATATGATTTTGTATATCAGGTTCGGTATCTAATAACATTCGTTCAGAATCAATGTATTTGGAATACAGGGTGACAGTGACCAACAGACCTGTCTGCAACACTTGCCCCGTTTTCTGTCTCATGAAACTTATCACCCGTTCTCAGTTCTCTACCTTTCTGTAGCCCTATGTAACATATTAAATATCTGGGATCCTGATCTGGTATCACATACCCAGGACGTAAAGGACACTGAGAAACAGTTCTCTGTAATGAACACACCCGAAGATGATGCATCAGCATGCACTCTCTTCGTTTGGGCGGCACGGGAAATCTGGTATTCCCCAATTTCCTGCTCTGTCTTATAACAATTATAAGTTGGAGTGGGACCAACGTTCCCCAGCTCAGTATAACAAGCGGGTTCGGTCAATAATCCGTATTATTATCTTGATTAAGGCGTGATATGGTCGCTACCTGGAGAGAGAGAGAAGAAAACACTCAGCGTGCGCTCTTGCAAGAATAGATTGGTTATTATTTTATCTAATCAGGATGGCTCCCACTGCTTTTTATCAAATCTTTCTTCAAACCCTAAAAGGAAAGACTAGCCGGGATTAATTACACACTACATGTTCGCCAATCTTTCAGCCAGGCCAGTGTCGGTACTTTGAGGGAGGTCCCCCGTGCTTTAGCACGAACCTAATTACTGTAAACCTCGTTTTCCCAGAGGCGTAACCCCGTTGACACCTTTCTAGACACCTACTTGATCGGCTAATTGTAATGTATAAAACTCTCCCAGGAGTAACTCTTACTCGCAGCGGGTATCGGGATCCAACTATCTCATAGAAGGTATGCAATCTCATTGCAAATTTCAACACTTGAAATTCCCGATAATATTTTGCCCCTAGCAGCTATATGACCTTAACATAGTCAACAAATCATAAGTGCTAGTCAAGTTCAACCCGTCATTTCCCGATTGAATTAAACCCACCCGCACGACTCTTAACATAGTCAACAAAGTCGCACGACTACCCTAATCCAATCACATCATATGCTTATGCAGATAAGCACTAATTAGCTACCGCACACTACGCCTTAACATAGTCAACAAACGTAGCACGAATACTAACTAGTACTTATCTGAAATGACGGAGGGCTACGACAGGTTTTTCTGAAAACCTATTGCGTAATGAACTTGATATCGTTGTTGAATCAAATGATTTTAAAATGGAGTGTTTTTTAGGCTTTTCTAGTTTTGCTAAAGGGGTCACTCCCGGTGAAGGGATCGTCGGCCCTTTCCTCGTTGAATGAGGTGCGGGATATATCATATATATCACTGTGCAAAGCAAAAACACTTAAAAGCAATCAAAAGACAAACCGAGTGTGTAGCATCTGCCAGTTATTGCTAAAGGTGTCACTCCCGGTGAAGGGATCTCGGTCCTTTCCTCATCGAATAAGGTGCAGGATATATCACATATACCTCTGTGCAAAGCAAGAACTGTAGCTACCTATTTTATTTTGAAATTCGATTCTACAACATCTTAGGTTTCTTTTATTTTTATTAATCACATTAATGAAATCCCATCATTTAAGTACTTAAACATCACAGATAAATACGACGTACACTTATGCCATCCGCATTCGCCTCGATGTCCTCTCGTGCACCGTTAGGTTAGGTAACTAACGGCAGAGCGGGGCAGGGCTAGCGCGGGTGTAAAACATAAGTAACGCCTATATAATATATCATATATACTATATACTGTATCTATCACAGAACATCACATGATCACATCACAGATATCGCAGCAGAAGAATCATATGAAATATTGGATATACTAGGACGTCCGTGTTTTCAATACGAGCCAGTATAAAACACGGATTCCATGGTCGTGATGAATAGCCAAACCCACACCCCTAGACCCCTACGAGAGCGGCAAGCAACCCTACCAATTCTAGAGTTAGGAGACCCGGACTCGACTCCTCGAGTTGGTCTCCCACTGGACTCCAGAACCCGGTTACTTGTGCTCCCCTCCTTGGGTCTATCCTAGTGCGGAAAAGTAAATAATATACAAACGGTGACATCTTCCGCAACCTGGAAGTGCCCCAAATAAAAGAATATTACATACAAGTTTTTACATGAATGAAAATGAAAAACACTCATCTCACATAAAAAACCCCGGCTATTCAAACACGACGATCCAATATAACATATCCAGCAACACATAACATCACATGTCATCAACGTAAGTAAATATGCGCATCCCAATTTTCGTTGACATATAGCAACGAAACCGGCGATATCACATATTACACTTACGGTCACAGAAAAGAAAGTGTAAAACTTCAACAGTTGGAATCCGCAACCACCTCAGGCATCGCATGCCTGACCAAATGAATTCCTTAGACATCGCATGCCTAACAATTATAAACCCCGCATTTTAGTCTCAAAATCGAAAACTCTTTTCAATATCAAGTCGGGCAATTCAACAAGATTCCAGAAAAACTGATCGAATGCTCGTCGCAAACTTTAGTAGACGGCCGCACCCCCGATACCGTCGACGAAGTGCACCAAGGCGGAACAACGCTACCGCGAGCACCCGAACGGATGCTTTCGGCGACGGGGTTCTCCTACAGTCACTTGGTCGGGGCTATGGAGTGAGGCTGTCTATTAAGTTTACCCGGCGAGTATCCGTGTACGCTACGTGATTGCGACGGACTTTTGATCACATCAAAATTCCGTGGCAACCGATCAAGTGAGACTAAACTGCTATGTTTATAACATTCATTCAGTTATCTCATAACTTCCTGTGAATTCCAATTATTGTATCCCATTCCAGATAAACAGAAAATGTTAAACTTTCCGATCGAACAATCGAACACCCAAGTTTTCCCGATACAGCTCAACAAATGAAATAAGTCTAACAACATTCCGTTCGTGCCTCAGTACCAATGATCCAGCCGTAGAAGGGTCAAGCCAACGCCTCACATGTGGCACGCCGTACTGCCCCAAACCCTAAGGTTCAAAGGGCAGTTCAAGACGGTAACATAATCGAGTTAAGGTTTGTTGTCTTCTAGAGGGTCCATCGTGTTACTTGCACTACTTGGAACATCGTTAAACTACGGAAAAATCCAACACTTGGAAATTTCCCGATAGAGGAAAAATTGGGTATTTATATCCGGTAGAACTTTTTAACATATTCTAAAATTTATCCGGAAAGCCACATAGACAAAATTTGATACTCCGATCGAAACACCGAAACCCCAAAACCACCTCAGAAAATTCAACTCATGAATAAACAATAAAATATTCCAGAAGATACAGCACTAAAATATAGGAATTACTGTGCTATTTTCAAGTGGTGACGTGACAACTTAGCCGCGGAACCGCCGCACAAGCCATGCTTGTGCCGCGGTTCCGCCGCACTGTAGACGAATTGGACTCTCGAACTTCACAGTAATTCATCAATTTCCCTGCTGAATTTTCTGCATATTTTTATTTTTGAAAAAGACCAGATTACAGAAATTGTCCAGAGAGCATGGAAATTTTGCGGTTTCGGTTCGTTCGGACTTCAAACTCCGTCTAAACTTCGCCGAAGGCTCTAGCTAGGCTCTGATACCACTGTAGGTCAGGCAGCCACCCCATCCAATGGGGTCGCCGGGCACCAACGGGTCCCTCAGCCGATACTTTTTACGCATGCCCCCTCGCGAGGACTACAACCCGCCAGAACACCTTCCGGTCTCGGGACACCGTGGGGGTAAGAGCCTATGCTTCGCCACACTGTCACACAGTGAGAACCCCCCATAGGTCGACATCCAATGCCTAGTAGCTCTGATACCACTGTAGGGTTCCTAGGCATCCTAATGAGGTCTCACAAGGCATCAACCATGCCATTTTCAAATTTAAACGGTGCCGAGAAACCCTAGAACGGATCGTTGGCTAGATTTCTAGGCGAAAAGTAAACTAGTTAACACTTAACTATAGGAATACGGAAATACAACCTTTGTAGATCCGGTGCTCCACTTCCATAGCTCCGCAATGAAGTCTCCTCGCTGTCCAAGTCGAACCCCGGGCTCTAGTGTCGGCTTCATCGGAGAATGGACGGGCTAGGTCATCGACGACGTGCCGAAGATGATCTACGTCGAAGCATCGCTAGATCAAGCTCCACCTTCACCAAGCCATGAAAACTTGTGAAGGAAACACACTCTACTACTTGGCAAGAGGTAGAGGATGAAGAAATAAGAAGTGGGTTCACTTTAGAATTGGATTTCTCACTCATTTTCACATTCCACCATTGTTGGTAGAAAGCTTTCTTCAAGGTTGAAGATGAAGAAGATGAAGATAATGATAAGATAAGTTAATTGAAAAGAATAATAAAAATGATTCTTATCATAAAATTAACCATGGTCAAGTGTAGAGACTAAACTAGGGTTAGTGGGAATGGTTAGGGTTAAGGATGAGATAAGAATGGTTGACTTGATCAAAGCTTCATGAAGCTTCAACTAAACAACAAATAAAGCCACCATTCTTTTCTCTTTTCCATTTATTTTCCAAAATGTATAAACAAATAAATAAATGAATAAATAAGTAATGGAAAATAAAACCCTAACCACTCTCACAACCATGGTTTAATCTTCACACAAATCCAAGTTAACATGTATCATCAAACATGACACAATCAAGTGCACAAAAGTATATCACATATACAACTTGTGCAATGCAAGTGAGAAAATCCAGTTAAAGTGAACCGATAATAGTTAATGCAAAGTAATATATAAAATATATAATTATGCATTAAATCATTAAATCAACACTTGATTCAATGATCCGGTCATGTCGCACATAACCGACTAGTATCAAATGTATCGGCTTATCGAATCAAACCTTGATTCGATAACTAGGTTATATCGCATACAACCATTCGATACATTCATCGCGAGAATAGAATACGGTATCACAAACTCGTATTATTCTCGGTCCCGCACATATCTTATATGCGCTCCTATTTCGTTTCGCTTGAGCCAGGAAACCTCTGTGTAGGACTCTAAAGACTCGTCAATACGCCGGCAGCAGATGATGATCATATCAAACACCCATAAGCCGCAAGCGGTCTGCTAAACGTAACGGCCACCCGGGTATTGAGCGATCAGAAGATCGACGAGCAAGCCCGCTCACACTCCAGTGAATCCAACCAGTAACACTACCGTACAGTCCGGTCTGATCGTCTGATATGTCGCATATCTTGCCTACGGGTGGTAAACGTCAGACCCCAATAGCTCGATAAGTCGTGTCGATATGAGGTCTATAACAATTCGAGAAACTACTGGTAACACTTACCAGTAAATCTCAGCAACCCTGGCCAGGGATTTCCTGTTATAGCCAATCGAACACAGCGCAACATCAACCCCCTATACCGGGAGAGACGAATCCCCTCCTATCGCTCATTGCCTCCATGTGACTCGGGACTGTACCCAAAAACCACCGTTTTGCACGCCCTCTTGGACGTGGTAAGATGGAAATCAAAGCACAGTAGGAACCACACAAGACTCTATGACGATCTCGGGTCAACAGACTACTCTGTACCAGTGTCACCAGAGAACTGCCATCTGACGTGAGGTATAATACCATCTAGGAGTTCTCGGCGAGTCCGTCCAGTGTACCCGGTCTCTACTGAGCACCCGTATATCATCTCTGATGTCAAACACCAATGGATATGGGATCATCCATCGCCCATCTGTATGGGTCGAGAAGGTATACGCTAGTCTACTCTGGTATATCGATGCCCCGTCTCGATACACCCACGACTAGGTACTTTGAAGGATGTACTTATAGACTATCTGTCCCCACTAGTATGATCTGCATCATAGTCCAGGTAGTCAAGTACACATCCTAAGGGCTTTACCAACATGTAACAGAGAGACACTCAGTATACACGTTAAGGTAAAGAGCAACCAGATAGCATACTATCATGTCGAGCAAGAAAGTCCTCCCTATATATGTCCCAGCATCCACTACAATATACATCTAATGTACAGTAATGGCCTCTAGGGCATACATATAACTAACAATATGTTGCATATCTCGCCTAGGGGTGGTAAACGTCAGATCCCAGTAGCTTGTTAAGTCGTGTCGATATGAGGTCTATAACAGTTCGAGAAATTACTGGTAACATTTACCAGTAAATCTCAGCAACCTTGGCCAGGGATTTCCAGCTATAGCCAATCGAACACAGCGCAACATCAACTCCTTATACCGGGAGAGAGGAATCCGCTCCTATCGCTCCTTGCCTCCATGTGATTCGGGACTGTACCCAAAAGACACCTTTTTGCACGCCCTCTTGGACGTGGTATGATGGAAATCAAAGCACAGTGGGAATCACACAAGACTCTATGACGATCTCGGGTCAACGGACTACTCTGTACCAGTGTCACCAGAGAACTGCCATTTGACGTAAGGTATAATACCATCTGGGAGTTCTCGGCGAGTCCGTCTAGTGTACCCAGTCACCACTGAGCACCCGTACACCATCCTTGATGTCAAACACCGATGGATATGGGATCATCCATCGCCCATCATATGGGTCAAGATGCGTATACGCTAGTCTACTCTGGTGCATCGATGCCCTGTCTCGATACACCCTCGACTAGGAACAATTATAGGATGTACTCATCGACTACCGTGGCCCCACCACTATGATCTTATCATAGTCCCAGTAGTCGAGTACATGTCCTAAGGGCTTTATCAACATGTAACCTAGAGACAATCAGAGTACATGTTAAGATAAAGTACAACCAGATAGCGTACTATCATGTCGAGCAAGAAAGTCCTCCCTATATATGTCCTAGCATCCACTACAATATACATCGTATGTACAGTAATGGCCTCTTGAGCATACATATAACTAACAATCTCCCGCTTGCACTAGGGCCATCTGTTGTGGTATCACATACCCAACAATTAGCTATGGTCGAAGTATCTCATACTCAACCATCCCATAAAAGTCTCTTCTGGTAAAAAGCCTTTGTGAGTGGATCCGCCATGTTGTCCTCTGAGTCTACTCACCTGACCTTGATCCCCTGGAGATCAAACATCTCCATGATCAGGTGATACTGCCTATGAATTATATCTGGATTTCTGATGGGACGGTAGTTCCTTGGCCAAAGCCACAACTCCATTGTCACACAATGGTAGGAACGAAGTTCATCTCATGAACTTATATATCCAGACTGCCTCTTTGGTAACATCCTTGGTAACGATGTATCTTGCCTTTAATCGTTTAGTAAGTCACGATATCTAGCTTGAAACTCTTCCAACATACCGTCCCTCCACTGTGGGTAAAGACAATGCCTGTGACTGACATTCCGTCGTCCTCATCACCCTGGAACCTTTCAGTGATTCTCCCCAGGATCAATTAATACCTTCTCACTACAACTAGTGAATTTCCTAACATCCAATTAGATCTATCTCATAGATCCAAAAACCCAGGATTTAGGATGTATCACTTTGATCCTATATGGAGAATCCTTATGATAAGCGGAGATTGACCGAGCGTAGCATAGGAAACTCCTTCCCTATCAAGAGTTTGTCATCCACGTACTCTATGAGGAACACCACCATACTCCCTACTAACTTTTTGTATATACAAGGTTCATCTACAATTTTGATGAAAGTCAAATTCTTTGACTACCACATCAAAACAGATGTTCCAACTGCGCGATGCCTGCTTTATCATATAAAACATCTTGCACACGTTTCCGCTGCTCCCACTATCTACGAAGCCCTCAGGCTGTGTACTTATAGACGCTCTCTTCTAAAACATCATTTTGAAAAGCAGTCATGACACCCGACCTGTAAGGTTTGTCTAGCACCCTATGAAGAGTTTTGAAGCATCACATTCCTTAAAGTTTTAATTTTGATGGTGCTAAACAAGCATGCAAAGGAATCGATCCTAGAAAATTAGGGTTTCGTAATTTAAAGTGAACAAAACTAGGGTTTCGAGACTACAACCTTTGTAGCTCCCTTTCGCTGGACTCGTTGGTCTCTAGGGTATTGAATGGAGGTCCTCTTGAAGTCCTCTTGCGTCTACGACGATCCACCCGAAGTTCCCCGTCCAAGCTCGCAACTTCGTAAAACCGAAGAGAACACTCTAAACAAGTTGGCTAAACTTGCATAGAATGATGTTGTGGTTTAGAATCTCACTTCAAAAACCTTTCTTTAAGTGTGTATTACTCACTAGAAAAAACTAGAGAGCAAAAGGAAGAAGGAGGATGAAGATGGAGGCTTTCTTTTAACAAGGGTTAATATGATCACCTAGAAAAGAAATGAAATATATCTATATATATTTTATTTCTTCTCATGACCAACCATGGTTAAGTGATGGAGACATAATTTAACTAGAGTTTTAAATGATAAAGAGAAGGATAACCCAAGGTTAGAAGTAGGTGAGCTTGGTTAGGTTAGAAGAAGAATGTAGAAGCTAGTAAAGATTATCCTTTTCTTTTCAATTTTGTTTTAAATACAAAATCAAATAAAAAACCATTACTTAATCCATGGTGTGAGTCTTATATTGCCACCATTTCCATGTGCTAACAACCATGATAGATGGGTGTATGTATGTATGCATGTATGCACATCTACATGTGCATGAAACTAGAATGAAAGAAAGAAACACATGCATGCATGCATACATCCATCATCTTCTAGAAAGGTTTCAAGTGAGAAAACTAATGGTTAGATGATAAATCAACACTTGATTTATCAATCCGGTCATATCTCATATGACCCCATCAAAAGCAGGCCACCCGATCAATGTTCGGCATCATAAACGCACATTTTAATCGGGTGCATGCGCATATCGCATACGAGCACCACAACGTTTCGGGGAGACTGGGTAACTCCTTTGTGGGACTCTAAGACTTTTCAATACGCCGGCTGTCATGACCCGTAGCGTACGAAACGTGACTGGCACTTAAGTTTACGAAACGTCTCAAGGCGTCCGTAAAATAAGTAAGCCAAAGCCCAGAAACCAAAACCAAATAAGCAAAAGAGTGAAGAGAACCCAATCAATTGAAAACGAGTTTATCAATAAGTCACATAAAAACCTTTTTTTAAGAACAATGCAAATTTTTCCGAAAATTACGGCAGAGTCTCCTTTGTAAATACTGGCCCCCAAAATGGGTACAACAAGAATATATATGAATCCAACAAATAAGGCATCCCCAAGCGGGAGCTAGCTCTTCGCCACAAGGCGGTCACAAATCCCACGCAATTTAAAACAACAACATGCAAAATAATAATAAAGGAGCATGAGAAAACAGCACGTCGACTCAAGTGAGCTCGACCCTAAAATACAGCATAAAAAGTCCACAAATCTCACAGTCTCATCTCTAGGTCAATATACAACAATACTGAAAGAAACAGTAGATGGAGTACACTAGATACAAAGAATATACAAGGTGGTACAAAAATAATGAGATAACCCACCTAAGAGCAAAACCTCGAGTCCAGGCAAAAGAAGCAAGTGCGCCCGCCGCTACTGTACTGACGGAGCGGACCTGAAAAAGGCTGTGGCACAACGGGGGTGAGTTGCCAACTCGTGAGTAATAAATAACATCTACACAGGCTATCGAATGCATGCACACAAGCATCCTAGCATCTATAATACAGGTATGGCAGGACATAATGGCAGGTTGGTATGCAATATGAATATACTAGCAGGTATGAATGCAATGCGAATCAACTCGTGATCTGAATGTGTAAGTATAAGAAATCATGTTTTTCCCTTTAAGAATCTCTTTTGAAATACCAGCACAATACCAATAGAATCAACAAGAACCTGTGTCCAGCAACGACACCTCAAAACTATCACAAATCTCATATATCCATGTCAAAGTTTCTCTGGCCTCAGCCATCCGGCTGACCCAGCTCAATATCAAAATCTCATCATCTCGCGGCCACGGTCGGTATCCTCTGGATATCCGCCGTGCCAAACAGTCACCGGTAGGTAATCCGTCCCCTGCCAGGCTCAACGTCAACACCACATTCATCTTGCCCCGGGGTACCATACCGGGCCCACCATGTACCCGTGACGGTTCCTCTACTCCTCGACACGGATCTCGAAAACCACAGCAAACTCATGGTGGACGACACTTTACATCACTAGAAAACCGCAATTACATATTTTAAAAACATAATAAGTTTAGAAATTTTGCGGCTTTCCCCCGAAATCCAGAAATATCATAAAATCACAAGAAATCCTTATAAGTGCATATGTCAATGATAATGAATGCATATGATATCAATAATCAAGTTGCGATGCGTGATTAATAGACTAAGCATGAACAAATAATATGATGAGGTACATGCACATGAATAGCAATCCTACGATTTCATTTTAAGGAATTAAAGAAATAGCGCGAGTTTAAGTATCAATTATAGTAAAAGGTTTCAATTTAAAGGTTATCTAGTGTGGTGGCATGGCAATTACCAGGGTGTGTGTGTGTAAGCATGAATAGTGCTCGTGCTGCATATAAAAACCCTGGCAATAGTGCAGGTGTCCTATAAAATGGTTTCGTATATGTATGTCAATATATGGCATGAATGTGGCAAATAAACATACAAGTATTACACCCCTAATTACTAACATCACTAAGAATCTTTTAAGTTACTAAAACTATCCGGCGGCTTGCGCCATCCAACGATAGTCCCCCGTAGATGTTACATGTACTCACAGAAATCCCTAGCTAGTCACGTCCGATCACCGCTTTCCCCTTTCGAGCCGCGTCTGACGTCTCCGCGATTGAACCTGGAATTTACATCAATACCAAACATAAGGTTACATATCAAGAACGATGCAAAACCCAAACGAAAACACTAACGTTCACAAGCTAGGTACAACGTGCACAAGGTGCGCGGAACACACGCGAAAATCGCAAAAACTGCAAAAATCGCCGATTTGGTCGCCCGGCAAAACTAAAACCCGATTATTCAAAAATCCGCACTCACGCATCCTAAATGTCATAGGATAAGCCAACAATATAATCTAGATATCGCAATTAATTCGCACAATAATATAATAAAAACCTAGTAAGCTAGAAGTTTGCAAATTTGGTGCAAACATCGACAATTTGCGACAAAGTGCACACATTATCACACAAATATCCAAATTAAACCATTAGAAAGCCACTACAATAAAATTAACCCCTTTACCATGCATCAAAACCCACATTCCATACACAAACCTTTTCTTGATTTTGATAATTAGCAACCTTAATGAAAATTTCACACAACTTTAACATAGATTAGCCTAATATGAAGCCACTTAAGCAAAGTAACCATATAAATTGATTAAGTAAACAACTAGGTTAATTAAAAAGACATAATTGACTAAAACATGGTTTCAAGAAACCCTAGTTTAATTTTCAATCATTAACTAAAAAAAACTAGATTAGGATTAACACTAAAATTAACACTAAGCAACTAGATTAAAGTATTCTAACCATAAGAAATTAAAAGAGTAGAAATTATACCTCAAACCTATGGATCTAGGAAGAAGAAATTTGCCTCAATGATGGCCTCCTAGCACCATGATTCCAAGCAAGAGAGGTGAAGGAAAAAGGGATGAAGAATGGGGTTTTAATTTGTGAGTTTTAGCTTGAATTTTGGAGCAACTTGATGAATTTTTGAACAAGATGAAAAGAAAAATGATGAAGAGGGGAGGGGCTGCAGATTTCAGCCAGAGGAAGGAGAGGGGAGTGGTGTGGGTGTATGGAAAAAGTCATGGTCAACCCCCCTCAAAGTCAAAGCACCATACCTTTAACATACAATATTTTAAACATACACATTCAACTCAATTCATCCTTAACAAAAGAATTTTAAAACAAAAGAGAGAGGGGGAATTTTCTGCAATTTGGGACAGCCAAGGAGATGTGAGGATGTGTGTGTGAGAGTGCACAAAAATTTTTTTGCAAAAAGACCCCCAACAAGTCCAAAATTGCAAGTTTAAGCTTAATTTCAATAAATTTCGTTTTCCATCTTAAAAATTAGTTAAAACTTAAAATAAAATACTAAAAATTTATGTTACAACTAGATTTTAATTAACATGATTTTAAAGCTTAATTTTAGCCCATTTAAATTTGTATTTATCGCTAACTTATGTATTTTCTTACCGGCTTAAAATAATATTAAAAAATTGAAAAAAATAGGGAAAAATCTTTAAATGACCAAAATTTCATAAGTAACTCATTAGATACTAAAAACAAGCAATTACCTATCCATTTTAGGTATAATTAGTTCTAAACTGCAAAATAACGAGAAAGACGGTTTTCGGAAAAATACCGAATTTTCACCGATTTTCAGGAAAATACCAAAACGAATTTTCAAGGCGCTACAATCTTCCCCCCTTAAAGAAATTCGGTCCCTGAATTTAAAAATATAACTACGCGTACCTTCAAAGAGATGGGGATATTTCTTCCTCATCTCGCCCTCGGTCTCCCAGGTAACCTCCTCGCTGCTCGGGCTACGCCAAAGGACCTTGACGGTTGGTATAATCTTCGATCTCAACTTCTTCACCTGCCGATCCAGGATGGCCACCGGCTGCTCTGCAAAAGAAAGGTCGCGCTCTAGCTGGACTGTCGGGTGCTGAATCGCATGCGAAGGGTCGTGAAGGTACTTGCGGAGCATCGAAACATGGAAGACGGGGTGAACATCGGGAAAGCTGGGTGGAAGAGCCAAACGATATGCAACAGCGCCGACACGCTCGAGGATCTCGAAAGGACCTACGAATCTAGGGCTAAGCTTCCCCTTTTGCCCAAAACGCATCACGCCCTTCATCGGAGAGACTTTCAGAAAAACATGGTCGCCAACTGCGAACTCCAATCTGCGACGGCGCCTGTCTGCATTGGATTTCTGTCTGCTCTGAGCTGCCCTCATCCGGTCTCGAATCAACTGAATCTTCGCTGTCGTCTCCTCAATAAGCTGTGGCCCCAAAATACTGCTCTCGCTGAGCTCTGTCCAACAGACGGGCGATCTGCATCTCCTCCCATACAATGCCTTGAAAGGTGCCATCTGAATAGTATCCTGGAAGCTGTTGTTGTAGGAGAACTCCACTAGAGGTAAATAACGATCCCAGCTACCGCCGAAGTCTAAAACGCACGCTCTGAGCATGTCCTCGAGAGTCTGAATGGTCCGCTCTGACTGTCCGTCGGTCTGCGGATGAAATGCTGTGCTGAAGCTCAAACGAGTGCCCAAAGCCTCCTGGAGTCTCTGCCATAGTCGGCTGGTAAACTGAGTGCCTCGATCTGACACGATACAAGTCGGTTCGCCATGTAGTCGCACGATCTCGTTAATATAGAGCTGAGCATACTAAGCGAAGCTGAAAGTGGTCTTCACTGGTAGGAAGTGAGCCGCTTTCGTCAATCTATCCACGATCACCCAGATGGAGTCGTACCCTCGACTGGTCCTGGGAAGACCCACAACGAAGTCCATCGAAATCTGCTCCCATTTCCACTCCGGAATGGGTAACGGCTGCAGCTCTCCTACGGGCCTCTGGTGCTCGGCCTTGACTTGCTGACAAGTCAGGCATCTCGATACAAACTTCGCAATGTCCCTCTTCATCCCGTCCCACCAGTAGGTCTCTCTCATATCGTGGTACATCTTGGTGGAACCGGGGTGGACACTATACACTGATCGGTGTTCCTCCTCAAGAATGTCGCGCCGCAATCCATCAGCATCTGGTACGCACAGTCTAGATCCATAGCGTAAAATCCCCTGATCGTCAATCACGAACTCGGAAAATCTGCCCTGTCCCAACTGTGCCATGATCTCCGAGCAACGGTCGTCACTGCGCTGTGCCTCATATATACGGTCAAGCAACTGTGGGCATGCACGAACATGCGCGAGCTGTCCCCCTGTCTGAGTGAACTCGAACTCAATTCGGCTGTCGCATAAAATCTGCCAATCTGCTGACGACTGCCTCTGCACTGCGTGCAAAAAGGATAGACTACCCCCGGGCCTCCTACTCAACGCATCTGCCACCACATTCGCCTTGCCTGGGTGATATAAGATCTCACAGTCGTAGTCTTTCACCAACTCCATCCAACGACGCTGTCTGAGGTTCAGGTCTCGCTGCTGAAATATGTACTTTAAGCTCTTGTGATCAGTGAATATCTGACACGACTCACCGTATAGGTAATGTCGCCAAATCTTCAGTGCAAAGACCACTGCAGCCATCTCCAAATCATGAGTAGGGTAGTTCTGTTCGTGCTTCTTCAACTGCCGAGAAGCATAAGCGATCACCCGGCCATGCTACATCAGTACGCACCCTAATCCCACTCGCGAAGCATCACAGTAAACCACAAATCCTCCTGATCCCGAAGGCAAAGATAATACCGGCGCCGTAGTCAAATAAGTCCGTAACTGCTGAAAAATGCACTCGCACTCCTCTGTCCAAACGAAAGGAACTCCCTTCCGGGTCAAACCGGTCAAAGGTGCAGCTATACGGGAGAAGTCCTGAACAAAACGCCTGTAGTAGCCCGCCAGGCCTAGAAAACTACGGATCTCAGTAACCGATGTAGGTCGGGGCCACTACTGAACAGCCTCAATCTTCTTCGGGTCCACACAAATGCCGTCTCTCGTAACCACGTGACCCAAGAATCCGACGCTGTCCAGCCAGAAAGCACACTTGGAGAACTTTGCGAACAGCTGGTGCTCCCTCAGAGTCTGTAACGTAATCTGCAAGTGCTACTCGTGCTCCTCTCTACTTCGGGAGTGCACCAAGATATCGTCGATAAACACGATGATGAACAAGTCAAGATACGGCCTGAATGTACGGTTCATCAAATCCATGAATGCTGCTGGAGCGTTGGTGAGTCCGAATGACATCACCAAAAACTCGTAGTGGCCGTAGCGCGTGCGGAAAGCTGTCCTCGGTATATCCTCCTGTCGAACTCGCAGCTGATGGTATCCTGATCGCAAGTCGATCCTCGAAAAATACCCCGCACCCTGAAGCTGGTCGAACAGATCATCAATGCGCGGCAACGGATATCTGTTCCGCACGGTAACCTTGTTCAGCTGGCGGTAGTCGATACATAAGCGCAAACTTCCATCTTTCTTCTTGACAAACAGGACCGGAGCACCCCACGGAGAAACACTAGGTCGAATAAGCCCCTTATCTAACAAATCCTGCAGCTGATCCTTCAGCTCTCGAAGCTCTGCCGGGGCCATCCGATAAGGCGGTATAGAAATAGGCCCCGAGCCGGGAATCAAATCAATGCAGAATTCAACGTCGCGCTCAGGTGGTAGCCCAGGTAGCTCATCAGGGAAAATATCAGGGAACTCACAAACAACCGGGACCCGATCCAACGGAACCTCTGCAGCTCGAGTATCATAAATATACGCTAAGAATCCTTGAAATCCTTTCCGCAAGAGCTGACCAGCGCGAAGAGACGAAATCAAGCTGGGAAGGGTGACGCTGCGGTCTCCCTGAATAACAAGGACTGGCTCTCCCGGAAAGCTAAATCTGACTGCCTTCTCACGGCAGTCCACCGAAGCATAACAAGTGGCTAGCCAATCCATGCCCAGAAGCACGTCAAAGTCCAACATATCGAGGAGAATCAAATCAACCGATGAATCCCTCTCCCCGATACGAACGGAACACAATCGAAAAACAAAACGAGCGACAAACGACTCGCCTACCGGAGTACTAACAACAAGCGGATGATCTAACGACGATGACTCACGGCCCAACATCGGTGGAAAGTGTGTAGAGACGTACGAATGTGTGGAACCTGGGTCCAATAATACCCGCGCGTCGAAAGAACAAACTGGCAAGGTACCTGTCACAACGGCATTGGATGCCTGCGCATCCTGCGGTGTCAAAGCAAATACTCGGGCCTGTCCTCCACCGATAGCGGGCTGACCTCGACCTCGGCCTCTGCCTCCTCGTCCTCTCTGAACAGGACCACCGCGTCCACGGCCTCTGGGTGCACCTAACTGGCGTGGAGCATCGCCAGTGATAGGAAGTAGGGCTCTTTGAGGAGGGGGTGGTGATGGTGGTAGGGTCACATGCGGAACTGTCGCTGCTCCCTGTCGTCTCGCCGGACAATCTCTGACAAGATGGTGTGGACTCCCGCACCCAAAACACCCTGGCGACGGCTGCTGTCCCTGGGGATAAGAACCATATAACTGTCCCCGTCAAAATCCTCTGCCAGGCCTATCTCTCGGAAAGAATCTGGCGCGCTGCCTCTGAGACGGTACATCGGTGCGAATCCTCTTCGGCCTAGAAACGGCCGAAGTCTGTGATATGCGTGCCTCCATCCGCAATGCCGTATCCATAGCAGCTGAATAAGTGTCGTAGTGCTGGGCGCCAATGGCAAGATATAGCTGGGCATCAAGTCCCTGTACGAACCTCTTCACCATCTTCTCTTCGGTATCCACCAAATACGGAGCATATCGGGATAACTGCGTAAACTGGATGTCATACTCAGACACCGTCATCCCAGGTGGCTTGACTAAGGCCTCGAAGCTACGTGCTCTGGCGTCATGAACGCTCTCTGGGAGGAAACGAGCTAGAAAGACCGTTGTAAACTCGACCCAAGTCATAGGCGGTAGACCTGCAGCTCGACCTCTCAAGACTGACTCCAACCATGTCTGTGCGAGACCCTCTAGTCAGAAACTCGCAAGCTCTACCCATCGATCATCCGAACATCTCAGCGAACGGCAGATCCTGGCTAAACTGTCAAGGAACGTCTGTGGGTCCTCCGCTGCCTCGGTGCCGGTGAA
The DNA here is from genome assembly GCA_030015575.1 of Agapanthus africanus. Taxonomy (NCBI): domain Eukaryota; kingdom Viridiplantae; phylum Streptophyta; class Magnoliopsida; order Asparagales; family Amaryllidaceae; genus Agapanthus; species Agapanthus africanus. The sequence goes on along the minus strand of CM057344.1, from coordinate 308,765,903 downwards.
TACTGGAGGTCTCAGCCTCATGAAATCCTGTAGCGAAACCGGAATGGCCATGGTGGTAGTAGTAGGAGCAGGTATCATGGTCGTCTGTGATGTAGTAGGTGCGTCATCCGGCCTCGGTGTACGACTGGCTGCAACTAGCGATCCTACCATCTGACGTATCTCCTGCATACTCCCCATCATCTGTCGCAACTCCTCCATACCAGTCTCGAGCCTATCCATACGGCCCGGGGAAGGTGGATCGGTCTGTCCCTGCGGCGTAGGCATACCACCCTGCTCAGTCCTAGTCTCGGACGAGCCAGCTCGAATCTCGTCTCGGGCGGCAGCCCTCTGTGCCCTCGTAGCCTTCGGCGGCATAGTGGCTGTTACAGGAAAATGGATAGTAAGAATAGTGCAATAGGATCATAGGATACACGGAATTGAAGAAGGAATTTTCAAGCAAGTATATCCTAAAGTCACTTAGGCGGAGTACCGTATCGCAAGTATGCCGCGGACATACACACGCTACGTTACCCTACTTAAGTCACTTACTCCATCTACCAAGGGTCATCCTACACTCAAAAAAGTAAAACCTATTGCTCTGATACCAACTTTGTCATGACCCGTAGGGTACGAAACGTGACTGTCACTTAAGTTTACGAAACGTCTCAAGGCGTCCGTAAAATAAGTAAGCCAAAGCCCAGAAACCAAAACCAAATAAGCAAAAGAGTGAAGAGAACCCAATAAATTGAAAACGAGTTTATCAATAAGTCACATAAAAACCTTTTTTTAAGAACAATGCAAATTTTTCTGAAAATTTCGGCAGAGTCTCCTTTGTAAATACTGGCCCCCAAAATGGGTACAACAAGAATATATATGAATCCAACAAATAAGGCATCCCCAAGCGGGAGCTAGCTCTTCGCCACAAGGCGGTCACAAATCCCACGCAATTTAAAACAACAACATGCAAAATAATAATAAAGGAGCATGAGACAACAGCACGTCGACTCAATTGAGCTCGACCCCAAAATACAGCATAAAAAGTCCACAAATCTCACAGTCTCATCTCTAGGTCAATATACAACAATACTGATAGAAACAGTAGATGGAGTACACTAGATACAAAGAATATACAAGGTGGTACAAAAATAATGATATAACCCACCTAAGAGCAAAACCTCGAGTCCAGGCAAAAGAAGCAAGTGCGCCCGCCGCTACTGTACTGACGGAGCGGACCTGAAAAAGGCTGTGGCACAACGGGGGTGAGTTGCCAACTCGTGAGTAATAAATAACATCTACACAGGCTATCGAATGCATGCACACAAGCATCCTAGCATCTATAATACAGGTATGGCAGGACATAATGGCAGGTTGGTATGCAATATGAATATACTAGCAGGTATGAATGCAATGCGAATCAACTCGTGATCTGAATGTGTAAGTATAAGAAATCATGTTTTTCCCTTTAAGAATCTCTTTTGAAATACCAGCACAATACCAATAGAATCAACAAGAACCTGTGTCCAGCAACGACACCTCAAAACTATCACAAATCTCATATATCCATGTCATAGTGTCTCTGGACTCAGCCATCCGGCTGACCCAGCTCAATATCAAAATCTCATCATCTCGCGGCCACGGTCAGTATTCTCTGGATATCCGCCGTGCCAAACAATCACCGGTAGGTAATCCGTCCCCTGCCAGGCTCAACGTCAACACCACATTCATCTTGCCCCGAGGTACCATACCGGGCCCACCATGTACCCGTGACGGTTCCTCCACTCCTCGACACGAATCTCGAAAACCACAGCAAACTCATGGTGGACGACACTTTACATCACTAGAAAACCGCAATTACATATTTTAAAAACATAATAAGTTTAGAAATTTTGCGGCTTTCCCCCGAAATCCAGAAATATCATAAAATCTCAAGAAATCCTCATAAGTGCATATGTCAATGATAATGAATGCATATGATATCAATAATCAAGTTGCGATGCGTGATTAATAGACTAAGCATGAACAAATAATATGATGAGGTACATGCACATGAATAGCAATCCTACGATTTCATTTTAAGGAATTAAAGAAATAGCGCGAGTTTAAGTATCAATTATAGTAAAAGGTTTCAATTTAAAGGTTATCTAGTGTGGTGGCATGGCAATTACCAGGGTGTGTGTGTAAGCATGAATAGTGCTCGTGCTGCATATAAAAACCCTGGCAATGGTGCAGGTGTCCTATAAAATGGTTTCGTATATGTATGTCAATATAGGGCATGAATGTGGCAAATAAACATACAAGTATTACACCCCTAATTACTAACATCACTAAGAATCTTTTAAGTTACTAAAACTATCGGGCGCCCTGCGCCATCCAACGATAGTCCCCCGTAGATGTTACATCTACTCACAGAAATCCCTAGCTAGTCATGTCCGATCACCGCTTTCCCCTTTCGAGCCGCGTCTGACGTCTCCGCGACCGAACCTGGAATTTACATCAATACCAAACATAAGGTTACATATCAAGAACGACGCAAAACCCAAACGAAAACACTAATGTTCACAAGCTAGGTACAACGTGCACAAGGTGCGCGGAACACACGCGAAAATCGCAAAAACTGCAAAAATCGCCGATTTAGTCGCCCGGCAAAACTAAAACCCGATTACTCAAAAATCCGCACTCACGCATCCTAAATGTCATAGGATAAGCCAACAATATAATCTAGATATCACAATTAATTCGCACAATAATATAATAAAAACCTAGTAAGCTAGAAGTTTGCAAATTTGGTGCAAACATCGACAATTTGCGACAAAGTGCACACATTATCACACAAATATCCAAATTAAACCATTAGAAAGCCACTACAATAAAATTAACCCCTTTACCATGCATCAAAACCCACATTCCATACACAAACCTTTTCTTGATTTTGATAATTAGCAACCTTAATGAAAATTTCACACAACTTTAACATAGATTAGCCTAATATGAAGCCACTTAAGCAAAGTAACCATATAAATTGGTTAAGTAAACAACTAGGTTAATTAAAAAGACTTAATTGACTAAAACATGGTTTCAAGAAACCCTAGTTTAATTTTCAATCATTAACTAAAAAAAACTAGATTAGGATTAACACTAAAATTAACACTAAGCAACTAGATTAAAGTATTCTAACCATAAGAAATTAAAAGAGTAGAAATTATACCTCAAACATATGGATCTAGGAAGAAGAAATTTGCCTCAATGATGGCCTCCTAGCACCATGATTCCAAGCAAGAGAGGTGAAGGAAAAAGGGATGAAGAATGGGGTTTTAATTTGTGAGTTTTAGCTTGAATTTTGAAGCAACTTGATGAATTTTTGAACAAGATGAAAAGAAAAATGATGAAGAGGGGAGGGGCTGCAGATTTCAGCCAGAGGAGGGAGAGGGGAGTGGTGTGGGTGTATGGAAAAAGTCATGGTCAACCCCCCTCAAAGTCAAAGCACCATACCTTTAACATACAATATTTTAAACATACACAATCAACTCAATCCATCCTTAACAAAAGAATTTTAAAACAAAAGAGAGAGGGGGAATTTTCTGCAGTTTGGGACAGCCAAGGAGATGTGAGGATGTGTGTGTGATAGTGCACAAAATTTTTTTTGCAAAAAGACCCCCAACAAGTCCAAAATTGCAAGTTTAATCTTAATTTCAATAAATTTCGTTTTCCATCTTAAAAATTAGTTAAAACTTAAAATAAAATACTAAAAATTTATGTTACAACTAGATTTTAATTAACATGATTTTAAAGCTTAATTTTAGCCCATTTAAATTTGTATTTATCGCTAATTTAATGTATTTTCTTACCGGCTTAAAATAATATTAAAAAATTGAAAAAAATAGGGAAAAATTTTTAAATGACCAAAATTTCATAAGTAACTCATTAGCTACTAAAAACAAGCAATTACCTATCCATTTTAGGTATAATTAGTTCTAAACTGCAAAATAACGAGAAAGACGGTTTTCGGAAAAATACCGAATTTTCACCGATTTTCAGGAAAACACCAAAACGAATTTTCAAGGCGCTACAATCTTCCCCCCTTAATGAAATTCGGTCCCTGAATTTAAAAATATAACTACGCGTACCTTCAAAGAGATGGGGATATTTCTTCCTCATCTCGCCCTCGGTCTCCCAGGTAACCTCCTCGCTGCTCGGGCTACGCCAAAGGACCTTGACGGTTGGTATAATCTTCGATCTCAACTTCTTCACCTGCCGATCCAGGATGGCCACCGGCTGCTCTGCAAAAGAAAGGTCGCGCTCTAGCTGGACTGTCGGGTGCTGAATCGCATGCGAAGGGTCGTGAAGGTACTTGCGGAGCATCGAAACATGGAAGACGGGGTGAACATCGGGAAAGCTTGGTGGAAGAGACAAACGATATGCAACAACGCCGACACGCTCGAGGATCTCGAAGGGACCTACGAATCTAGGGCTAAGCTTCCCCTTTTGCCCAAAACGCATCACGCCCTTCATCGGAGAGACTTTCAGAAAAACATGGTCGCCAACTGCGAACTCCAATCTGCGACGGCGCCTGTCTGCATAGGATTTCTGTCTGCTCTGAGCTGCCCTCATCCGGTCTCGAATCAACTGAATCTTCGCTGTCGTCTCCTAAATAAGCTGTGGCCCCAAAATACTGCTCTCGCTGAGCTCTGTCCAACAGACGGGCGATCTGCATCTCCTCCCATACAATGCCTCGAAAGGTGCCATCTGAATAGTATCCTGGAAGCTGTTGTTGTCGGAGAACTCCACTATAGGTAAATAACGATCCCAGCTACCGCCGAAGTCTAAAACGCACGCTCTGAGCATGTCCTCGAGAGTCTGAATGGTCCGCTCTGACTGTCCGTCGGTCTGCGGATGAAATGCTGTGCTGAAGCTCAAACGAGTGCCCAAAGCCTCCTGGAGTCTCTGCCATAGTCGGCTGGTAAACTGAGTGCCTCGATCTGACACGATACAAGTCGGTTCGCCATGTAGTCGCACGATCTCGTTAATGTAGAGCTGAGCATACTAAGCGAAGCTGAAAGTGGTCTTCACTGGTAGGAAATAAGCCGCTTTCGTCAATCTATCCACGATCACCCAGATGGAGTCGTACCCTCGACTGGTCCTGGGAAGACCCACAACGAAGTCCATCGAAATCTGCTCCCATTTCCACTCCGGAATGGGTAACGGCTGCAGCTCTCCTGCGGGCCTCTGGTGCTCGGCCTTGACTTGCTGACAAGTCAGGCATCTCGATACAAACTTCGCAATGTCCCTCTACATCCCGTCCCACCAGTAGGTCTCTCTCATATCGTGGTACATCTTGGTGGAACCGGGGTGGACACTATACACTGATCGGTGTTCCTCCTCAAGAATGTCGCGCCGCAATCCATCAGCATCTGGTACGCACAGTCTAGATCCATAGCGTAAAATCCCCTGATCGTCAATCACGAACTCGGAAAATCTGCCCTGTCCCATCTGTGCCATGATCTCCGAGCAACGGTCGTCACTGCGCTGTGCCTCATATATACGGTCAAGCAACTGTGGGCGTGCACGAACATGCGCGAGCTGTCCCCCTGTCTGAGTGAACTCGAACTCAATTCGGCTGTCGCATAAAATCTGCCAATCTGCTGACGACTGCCTCTGCACTGCGCGCAAAAAGGATAGACTACCCCCGGGCCTCCTACTCAACGCATCTGCCACCACATTCGCCTTGCCTGGGTGATATAAGATCTCACAGTCGTAGCCTTTCGCCAACTCCATCCAACGACGCTGTCTGAGGTTCAGGTCTCGCTGCTGAAATATGTACTTTAAGCTCTTGTGATCAGTGAATATCTGACACGACTCACCGTATAGGTAATGTCGCCAAATCTTCAGTGCAAAGACCACTGCAGCCATCTCCAAATCATGAGTAGGGTAGTTCTGTTCGTGCTTCTTCAACTGCCGAGAAGCATAAGCGATCACCCGGCCATGCTACATCAGTACGCACCCTAATCCCACTCGCGAAGCATCACAGTAAACCACAAATCCGCCTGATCCCGAAGGCAAAGATAATACCGGCGCCGTAGTCAAATAAGTCCGTAACTGCTGAAAACTGCACTCGCACTCCTCTGTCCAAACGAAAGGAACTCCCTTCCGGGTCAAACCGGTCAAAGGTGCAGCTATACGGGAGAAGTCCTGAACAAAACGCCTGTAGTAGCCCGCCAGGCCTAGAAAACTACGGATCTCAGTAACCGATGTAGGTCGGGGCCACTACTGAACAGCCTCAATCTTCTTCGGGTCCACACAAATGCCGTCTCTCGTAACCACGTGACCCAAGAATCCGACGCTCTCCAGCAAGAAAGCACACTTGGAGAACTTTGCGAACAGCTGGTGCTCCCTCAGAGTCTGTAACATAATCTGCAAGTGCTACTCGTGCTCCTCTCTACTTCGGGAGTACTCCAAGATATCGTCGATAAACACAATGATGAACAAGTCAAGATACGGCCTGAATGTACGGTTCATCAAATCCATGAATGCTGCTGGGGCGTTGGTGAGTCCGAATGACATCACCAAAAACTCGTAGTGGCCGTAGCGCGTGCGGAAAGCTGTCCTCGGTATATCCTCCTGTCGAACTCGCAGCTGATGGTATCCTGATCGCAAGTCGATCCTCGAAAAATACCCCGCACCCTGAAGCTGGTCGAACAGATCATCAATGCGCGGCAACGGATATCTGTTCCGCACGGTAACCTTGTTCAGCTGGCGGTAGTCGATACATAAGCGCAAACTTCCATCCTTCTTCTTGACAAACAGGACCGGAGCACCCCACGGAGAAACACTAGGTCGAATAAGCCCCTTATCTAACAAATCCTGCAGCTGATCCTTCAGCTCTCGAAGCTCTGCCGGGGCCATCCGATAAGGCGGTATAGAAATAGGCCCCGAGCCGGGAATCAAATCAATGCAGAACTCAACGTCGCGCTCAGGTGGTAGCCCAGGTAGCTCATCAGGGAAAACATCAGGGAACTCACAAACAACCGGGACCCGATCCAACGGAACCTCTGCAGCTCGAGTATCACAAATATACGCTAAGAATCCCTGACATCCCTTCCGCAAGAGCTGACCAGCGCGAAGAGACGAAATCAAGCTGGGAAGGGTGTCGCTGCGGTCTCCCTGAATAACAAGGACTGGCTCTCCCGGAAAGCTAAATCTGACTGCCTTCTCACGGCAATCCACCGAAGCATAACAAGTGGCTAGCCAATCCATGCCCAGAAGCACGTCAAAGTCCAACATATCGAGGAGAATCAAATCAACCGATGAATCCCTCTCCTTGATACGAACGGAACACAATCGAAAAACAAAACGAGCGACAAACGACTCGCCTACCGGAGTACTAACAACAAGCGGATGATCTAACGACGACGACTCACGGCCCAACATCGGTGCAAAGTGTGTAGAGACGTACGAATGTGTGGAACCTGGGTCAAATAATACCCGCGCGTCGAAAGAACAAACTGGCAAGGTACCTGTCACAACGGCATTGGATGCCTGCGCATCCTGCGGTGTCAAAGCAAATACTCGGGCCTGTCCTCCACCGATAGCGGGCTGACCTCGACCTCGGCCTCTGCCTCCTCGTCCTCTCTGAACAGGACCACCGCGTCCACGGCCTCTGGGTGCACCTAACTGGCGTGGAGCATCGCCAGTGATAGGAAGTAGGGCTCTCTGAGGAGTGGGTGGTGATGGTGGTAGGGTCACATGCGGAACTGTCGCTGCTCCCTGTCGTCTCGCCGGACAATCTCTGACAAGATGGTGTGGACTCCCGCACCCAAAACACCCTGGCGACGGCTGCTGTCCCTGGGGATAAGAACCATATAACTGTCCCCGTCCAAATCCTCTGTCAGGCCTATCTCTCGGAAAGAATCTGGCGCGCTGCCTCTGAGACGGTACATCGGTGCGAATCCTCTTCGGCCCAGAAACGGCCGAAGTCTGTGATATGCGTGCCTCCATCCGCAATGCCGTATCCATAGCAGCTGAATAAGTGTCGTAGTGCTGGGCGCCAATGGCAAGATATAGCTGGGCATCAAGTCCCTGTACGAACCTCTTCACCATCTTCTCTTCGGTATCCACCAAATACGGAGCATATCGGGATAACTGCGTAAACTAGATGTCATACTCAGACACCGTCATCCCAGGTGGCTTGACTAAGGCCTCGAAGCTACGAGCTCTGGCATCACGAACGCTCTCTGGGAGGAAACGAGCTAGAAAGACCGCTGTAAACTCGACCCAAGTCATAGGCGGTATACCTGCAGCTCGACCTCTCAAGACTGACTCCAACCATGTCTGTGCGATATCCTCTAGTCGGAAACTCGCAAGCTCTACCCATCGATCATCCGAACATCTCAGCGAACGGCAGATCCTGGCTAAACTGTCATGGAACGTCTGTGGGTCCTCCGCTGCCTCGGTGCCGGTGAATACTGGAGGTCTCAGCCTCATAAAATCCTGTAGCGAAACCGGAATGGCCATGGTGGTAGTAGTAGGAGGAGGTATCATGGTCGTCTGTGATGTAGTAGGTGCGTCATCCGGCCTCGGTGTACGACTGGCTGCAACTAGCGATCCTACCATCTGACGTATCTCCTGCATACTCCCCATCATCTGTCGCAACTCCTCCATACCAGTCTCGAGCCTATCCATACGGCCCGGGGAAGGTGGATCGGTCTGTCCCTGCGGCGTAGGCATACCACCCTGCTCAGTCCTAGTCTCGGACGAGCCAGCTCGAATCTCGTCTCGGGCGGCAGCCCTCTATGCCCTCGTAGCCTTCGGCGGCATAGTGGCTGTTACAGGAAAATGGATAGTAAGAACAGTGCAATAGGATCATAGGATACACGGAATTGAAGAAGGAATTTTCAAGAAAGTATATCCTAAAGTCACTTAGGCGGAGTACCGTATCGCAAGTATGCCGCGGACATACACACGCTACGTTACCCTACTTAAGTCACTTACTCCATCTACCAAGGGTCATCCTACACTCAAAAAAGTAAAATCTATTGCTCTGATACCAACTTTGTCATGACCCGTAGGGTACGAAACGTGACTGGCACTTAAGTTTACGAAACGTCTCAAGGCGTCCGTAAAATAAGTAAGCCAAAGCCCAGAAACCAAAACCAAATAAGCAAAAGAGTGAAGAGAACCCAATCAATTGAAAACGAGTTTATCAATAAGTCACATAAAAACCTTTTTTTAAGAACAATGCAAATTTTTCTTAAAATTTCGGCAGAGTCTCCTTTGTAAATACTGGCCCCCAAAATGGGTACAACAAGAATATATATGAATCCAACAAATAAGGCATCCCCAAGCGGGAGCTAGCTCTTCGCCACAAGGCGGTCACAAATCCCACGCAATTTAAAACAACAACATGCAAAATAATAATAAAGGAGCATGAGAAAACAGCACGTCGACTCAAGTGAGCTCGACCCTAAAATACAGCATAAAAAGTCCACAAATCTCACAGTCTCATCTCTAGGTCAATATACAACAATACTGAAAGAAACAGTAGATGGAGTACACTAGATACAAAGAATATACAAGGTGGTACAAAAATAATGAGATAACCCACCTAAGAGCAAAACCTCGAGTCCAGGCAAAAGAAGCAAGTGCGCCCGCCGCTACTGTACTGACGGAGCGGACCTGAAAAAGGCTGTGGCACAACGGGGGTGAGTTGCCAACTCGTGAGTAATAAATAACATCTACACAGGCTATCGAATGCATGCACACAAGCATCCTAGCATCTATAATACAGGTATGGCAGGACATAATGGCAGGTTGGTATGCAATATGAATATACTAGCAGGTATGAATGCAATGCGAATCAACTCGTGATCTGAATGTGTAAGTATAAGAAATCATGTTTTTCCCTTTAAGAATCTCTTTTGAAATACCAGCACAATACCAATAGAATCAACAAGAACCCGTGTCCAGCAACGACACCTCAAAACTATCACAAATCTCATATATCCATGTCATAGTGTCTCTGGACTCAGCCATCCGGCTGACCCAGCTCAATATCAAAATCTCATCATCTCGCGGCCACGGTCGGTATTCTCTGGATATCCGCCGTGCCAAACAGTCACCGGTAGGTAATCCGTCCCCTGCCAGGCTCAACGTCAACACCACATTCATCTTGCCCCGGGGTACCATACCGGGCCCACCATGTACCCGTGACGGTTCCTCCACTCCTCGACACGGATCTCAAAAACCACAGCAAACTCATGGTGGACGACACTTTACATCACTAGAAAACTGCAATTACATATTTTAAAAACATAATAAGTTTAGAAATTTTGCGGCTTTCCCCCGAAATCCAGAAATATCATAAAATCTCAAGAAATCCTCATAGGTGCATATGTCAATGATAATGAATGCATATGATATCAATAATCAAGTTGCGATGCGTGATTAATAGACTAAGCATGAACAAATAATATGATGAGGTACATGCACATGAATAGCAATCCTACGATTTCATTTTAAGGAATTAAAGAAATAGCACGAGTTTAAGTATCAATTATAGTAAAAGGTTTCAATTTAAAGGTTATCTAGTGTGGTGGCATGGAAATTACCAGGGTGTGTGTGTAAGCATGAATAGTGCTCGTGCTGCATATAAAAACCCTGGCAATGGTGCAGGTGTCCTATAAAATGGTTTCGTATATGTATGTCAATATAGGGTATGAATGTGGCAAATAAACATACAAGTATTACACCCCTAATTACTAACATCACTAAGAATCTTTTAAGTTACTAAAACTATCGGGCGCCTTGCGCCATCCAACGATAGTCCCCCGTAGATGTTACATCTACTCACAGAAATCCCTAGCTAGTCATGTCCGATCAGCGCTTTCCCCTTTCGAGCCGCGTCTGACGTCTCCGCGACCGAACCTGGAATTTACATCAATACCAAACATAAGGTTACATATCAAGAACGACGCAAAACCCAAACGAAAATGTAAGTGCACGGCGGCGCCCCGGCCGTCAATCCGACGCCGGAATGCGGAAGCGGTGAATAACTTTAAATTTTGCGGACTTAGCAAAGCGGCACCACCGCGCACTTTAACCGGATCGTTACCATTAACTAGTCTAAGCTATCTACAAGAAAGGGATTAGAGATATACCGACGATCCAAGTCCTCCGGTCTTCTCGTCATGCTCCCGATCTCTTGCGGAAAAGTCCCGTCTCCTCCTCGTCGCCGGAAGTGCACCACATCGCCTTCTTCGTTTACGGGCTCCCACCTCAATGCCGAGGCAACTCGGGCACGAAGCCGGCTACTCGACGTGCCCAAGATTCGCTGTAGAATGCGTAGAGAAGAAGTCTCATTTTTGGGGTTTGGAGTTGTGCCATTTTGTGGAGGAAAAGAGAGGAACCCTTTTGGAAAATAACTAGAGGGCTTTTCTAGCAAGCATGAGAAACAAAATGCCACACATGAAAATGAAACAATTCCCATCCTCCTCTTGGAATGGCCGGCCCAAGGAGGTGAGGAGAAGAGCATGGAGTGAGTGAGTGATATGATCAAAACCAAAAGATCAAAAACCACAACCATAATCAAAAAGAGAAAGAAAGGAATGGTTATGATATCAAGCAATGATCACAAGCAAAACCAACACTCATCCAACCATCATCACCAAACTCATCATCAACAACCATGATGATCACTAAAAGTCAAGCAATCATGAAGCTAGAAGTCAAGGTCAATGAGAGGCTATCATGATAAAACAATAAGCAAAGAACCCCTCCACAAACACTTATTTGCAACAATGCAAATAAGCCCTCCTCCACCAATCTTCGGCCAATGAACGGAACAATGGAAATTGGCCGAAACGAAAAGCAAACTGGCAACTCCAGAAAACTGGTCCCGTAATAAATTACAGGAAAACCCCGATACTGTGCATACACACCCGCATCTGTATTTCGACCGAAATACAAATGCAATGAGACAAAGTCTACACTGTACTATACTAGGATCCGGCTTATACCAAAGCCGGCTAGTAAAATCTGTTCGATCCTGATCCGTGCAATACCGCACGTATCTGATCGAGCCCTGCCATATAACCATACGGCCTATAGTACAAACTGTCCGATCCTGATCCGTGCAATACCGCACGTATCTGATCGGACCTTGCCATATCTCCATACGGCCTCTACAACCTTTCGCCCGAAAGCTGAGTAACTGAATGTGGGGGACTCTAAAGACTCGTCAACACCTTGGTTGTGGATTTAACCACTAGCACGTTAGAGGTATAAGCCAATACATAACGGGCCACCAGGTATTGACCAAAAGGGATGTCTGTGAGCGAACTCAGCCTGACAACCCTACTGAGCCTGTCAGTGACAATATCCGTGCAGTCCGGTCCGTTCGTCTATGAGTATCGCATGGCGGGCCTAGGGGGTTGGTAAAAGTCAGACCCCCAAAAGCGGTACAAGTCGTGTCGGAGTGTAGCCCAGAACACCCTGAGATACTACTGGAATACCTACCAGTAAATCTCCTTGCCTTGGCCAAGGACTTTGTGTAATGGCTCTCCTAGACACAGCACGACCTCACCCCCAATACCGGGAGAGACGAACCCCTGAAGATACGCTCACTGCCTCCATGTGGCTCGGGACTGTACCCAACTAAAACCTGTTTGCACGACTCCTTTGAGCCGTGGTAGGGTAGTAATCAAAGTACAGTGGGAACTCACACGAGACAAATGACGATCCCCAGGTCGATGAACTAACCTGCACACATGTCACTAGGGAACTGCCATCTGACGTCTGGTATATGACCAACTAGCATGTTCCCGGCGAGTCCTGTCCGGTGTACTCATAACCCAATGAGCACCTGTATACATCTTAGGTGATCTAACTGACACCAGTGGCTTGTGAGACCGGCCACCGCCCCTCGTCGGGGTCTCGACTGTATACACTAGTCTACTAATGGAGTATCGATGCCCAGTCTCGAAACTCCCACGACTAGGGACCTTTTAAGGATAAGCTTATAGACCCCCAGCTCCCACTTATATGATCGCCCTCATACTGCTGGTGGTCAAGCAAGAATCCTAGGGGCTCTATCAACGTGTAATAGCGACGTGTCATGTCACCTAAAGCAGTACACGATGATAAAGGTAAACCAGATAGCATATTATCATCTCGAGTAAGACTGTCCTACCGGGATAGGTCCTCCCTCAATCATTATAATCACGTACCTGTGACCTAATAATTGACTCTGAGGGCACTATCTCCAACAGAAAACACTAACATTCACAAGCTAGGTACAACGTGCACAAGGTGCGCGGAACACACGCGAAAATCGCAAAAACTGCAAAAATCGCCGATTTCGTCGCCCGGCAAAACTAAAACCCGATTACTCAAAAATCCGAACTCACGCATCCTAAATGTCATAGGATAAGCCAACAATATAATCTAGATATCGCAATTAATTCGCACAATAATATATTAAAAACCTAGTAAGCTAGAAGTTTGCAAATTTGGTGCAAACATCGACAATTTGCGACAAAGTGCACACATTATCACACAAATATCCAAATTAAACCATTATAAAGCCACTACAATAAAATTAACCCCTTTACCATGCATCAAAACCCACATTCCATACACAAACCTTTTCTTGATTTTGATAATTAGCAACCTTAATGAAAATTTCACACAACTTTAACATAGATTAGCCTAATATGAAGCCACTTAAGCAAAGTAACCATATAAATTGGTTAAGTAAACAACTAGGTTAATTAAAAAGACTTAATTGACTAAAACATGGTTTCAAGAAACCCTAGTTTAATTTTCAATCATTAACTAAAAAAAACTAGATTAGGATTAACACTAAAATTAACACTAAGCAACTAGATTAAAGTATTCTAACCATAAGAAATTAAAAGAGTAGAAATTATACCTCAAACCTATGGATCTAGGAAGAAGAAATTTGCCTCAATGATGGCCTCCTAGCACCATGATTCCAAGCAAGAGAGGTGAAGGAAAAAGGGATGAAGAATGGGGTTTTAATTTGTGAGTTTTAGCTTGAATTTTGGAGCAACTTGATGAATTTTTGAACAAGATGAAAAGAAAAATGATGAAGAGGGGAGGGGCTGCAGATTTCAGCCAGAGGAGGGAGAGGGGAGTGGTGTGGGTGTATGGAAAAAGTCATGGTCAACCCCCCTCAAAGTCAAAGCACCATACCTTTAACATACAATATTTTAAACATACACATTCAACTCAATTCATCCTTAACAAAAGAATTTTAAAACAAAAGAGAGAGGGGGAATTTTCTGCAGTTTGGGACAGCCAAGGAGATGTGAGGATGTGTGTGTGAGAGTGCACAAAATTTTTTTTGCAAAAAGACCCCCTACAAGTCCAAAATTGCAAGTTTAAGCTTAATTTCAATAAATTTCGCTTTCCATCTTAAAAATTAGTTAAAACTTAAAATAAAATACTAAAAATTTATGTTACAACTAGATTTTAATTAACATGATTTTAAAGCTTAATTTTAGCCCATTTAAATTTGTATTTATCGCTAATTTAATGTATTTTCTTACCGGCTTAAAATAATATTAAAAAATTGAAAAAAATAGGGAAAATTTTTTAAATTACCAAAATTTCATAAGTAACTCATTAGCTACTAAAAAAAAGAAATTACCTATCCATTTTAGGTATAATTAGTTCTAAACTGCAAAATAACGAGAAAGACGGTTTTCGGAAAAATACCGAATTTTGACCGATTTTCAGGAAAACACCAAAACGAATTTTCAAGGCGCTACACCGGCAGAGGGTGATGATCATATCAGGTACCCCCAAGCCGCAAGCGGTCAGCTAAACATAACGGCCACCCGGGTATTGAGCGATCAGAAGACAACAAGCGAACCTGCTACAACTCCCGTCGAGCCAACCGGCAACACTACCGTACAGTCCGGTCTCTTCGTCAGATATGCCGCATATCGAGCCTAGGGATGGTAACGTCGACCCTAATAACTCAATAAGTCGTGCCGGTGAATGGTCTATAACAGATTGAGAAACTACTGATAACACTTATCAGCAATTCTCAGCAGCCCTGGCCAGGGACTTACTGATATAACCAGTCGGGCACAGTACAGCATCAACTCCTAATACCGGAAGAGACGAAACCCCTCCTATCGCTCATTGCCTTCGTGTGTCTCGGGACTGTACCCAACGGCCACCTGTTTGCACGACTCAGTAGAGCCGTGGTAGGGTGGTAATCAAAGTACAGTGGGAGAACACACAAGACTCCATGACGATCTCGGGTCTACAGACTAACCTGCACCAGTGTCACCTGAGAACTACTACCCGACGATAGATATAATTCCATATAGGAGTTCTCGGTGAGTCCGTCCAGTATACCCAGTTAGCACTGAGCACCCGTATATGATCTTGATGTCAAACATCGATGAATGTGGAAACATCCATCGCCCATCATATGGGTCTAGTATCATATACGCTAGTCTACTCAGGTATATCAATGCCCCGTCTCGATATACCTACGACTAGGGACTATCCAGGATATGCTTATAGACTACAGATGTCCCACTAGTATGATTTCCATCATAATCAGAGCAGTCAAGCCAATATTCTCAGGGCTTTATCAGCATGTATGAGTGAATAATAAGCATGATCAAATCAACATGTCAGATAAAGAAGAACCAGATAGCATACTATCATGTCGAGCAAGAATGCATACTGAATATATATACATGTATAGATACATCCACTATCACATAATGGCCTCTAGGGCATACATATATCCAACAATCTCCCACTTGCACTAAGGCCAGTTATTGGCGTATCTCATACCCAACATCTCAAAAAGTCGCTCATGCTGCGGCTGAGGGAGGGCCTTGGTGAATGGATCCGCGGCGTTATTCTTTGTGTCTACCCTCCTAATCTCGATCTCGCGGCGATCTACAATCTCCCAGATCAAATGAAAACGCCTCAGGATGTGTCTGGACCGCTGATGGGATCTGGGCTCCTTGGCTAATGCCATAGCCCCATTATTGTCACAATACAAAGGTATTGGATCAATAATGGTTGGAACTACTCCTAGCTCCGAGACGAACTTCTTCATCCAGACGGCTTCTTTGGCGGCATCATTTGCAGCAATGTACTCAGCTTCCATCGTAGAGTCTGCAACGGTATCTTGTTTGGAACTCTTCCAACTCGCCGCCCCTCCATTGAGGGTAAATACAAACCCAGAGATAGATTTGCTATCGTCCTTATCGCTCTGGAAGCTCAAATCGGTAAAGGCCTCCATTTGGAGATCTCCATTACCATACACCAAGAACAAATCTTTTGTCCTTCGCAAGTACTTAAGAATGTTCTTCACATCTGTCCAGTGATTCTCCCCTGGGTTGGATTGATACCTGCTTACAACACTAAGTGCATAAGCTACATCTGGGCGTGTACATAACATCGCATACATTATAGATCCTACTGCCGAAGCATAGGGTATAATACTCATGCGAGCTCTCTCTTCATCGGTCTTTGGGTAAGAATCCTTGGAGAGAGTAACCCCATGGAAAGCCGGTAAGGTACCCCGCTTGGAGTCTTCCATACTAAACCTTTTTAGGATGGTGTCAATGTACCTGGTTTGGGACAATCCTAATAACCTTTTGGATCTATCCCTATAGATCCTTATGCCCAGAATGTATGTGGCATCACCCAGGTACTTCATGGAGAACCTCAGTGATAAGAAAGATTTGACCAACTGTAGCATAGGAATATCATTTCCTATCAGAAGAATGTCATCCACGTACAATACGAGGAATGTGACAGCTCTTCCTACAGCCTTCTTATAAACACAAGGTTCATCTGGATTTTTGATGAAATCAAACTCTTTGATGACATCATCGAAACAGATGTTCCAACTCCGTGATGCCTGCTTTAACCCATATATGGATTTAAGCAATTTACATGCTTTCCCGCTGCTCCCACTGTCAATGAAACCCTCTGGCTGATCCATAAAAACGCATTCTTCTAAATTTCCATTTAGAAATGCGGTTTTAACGTCCATCTGCCAGATTTCATAGTCGTAGTGAGCAGCAATAGCAAGTAGGATCCGAATGGATTTAAGCATGGCTACGGGAGAAAATGTCTCGTCATAGTCCAAACCTGGTCTTTGACGAAAACCCTTCGCCACAAATCTTGCCTTATAGGTCTCCACCTGCCCATCTACACCAATCTTTCTTTTAAAGATCCATTTGCACCCGACAGGTTTCACCCCAGGGGGTACAACGTCCAAAGTCCACACTTTGTTAGTGTACATAGACTCCATTTCGGATCTCATGGCATCCAGCCACTTCACAGAGTCTTTACTCGTGATAGCTTGCTGAAAACTGGTAGGACCATCATCATCCATGATGCAATCTTCTCCGTTACCATCAATGAGGAAACCATAGTACCTCTCCGGTGGGCGAGAAGTCCTACCGGACCTACGGAGTGGCCGAGGTTCTTCAGTTTCTGTTGCAACAGCTGGTTTAACCAAATCGTCATTTGTAGTTTGTGTCTCTAGAACCTCTTCTAGATCTACCACCTCGCCATTATCTTTATCTGTGAAAAACTCTTTTTCCAAGAATGTGGCATACTGAGAAACAAATACTTTTTGTTCCTCTTTGTGGTAGAATAGATATCCATAAGAATTCTTTGGATATCCCACAAAGTTACATAAGACTGACCGTGTCTCGAGTTTGTCCGGATTCTGCTTTTTAACATAGGCCGGGCAACCCCAAATCTTAATTCTCTTAAGAGATGGTCTCTTTCCATGCCATATCTCATATGGTGTGGTAGACACGGCTTTGGTTGGAACCCTATTTAGTAGAAACGCTGCAGTCTCCAATGCATGCCCCCAAAACGAGATGGGTAACTCAGCGTCACTCATCATGGACCGGACCATATCTAATAGGGTCCTTTTCCTTCGTTCTGACACACCGTTGTGCTGTGGTGTGTAAGGAGGAGTGAGCTGAGAGAGAATCCCATTCTCTTTCAAGAAGTTTGTAAATTCTGTACTGAGATACTTACCACCTCGATCTGATCGAAGCATCTTGATACTCAAGCCGGTTTGTGTTTCTACTTCTTGTTTATATTTAATGAATTTCTCAAAAGCTTCGGACTTGTGTTTTAATAAAAATACATGACCGAATCTTGAGAAATCATCAGTGAATGTAATGAAGTATGAAAAACCGCCTCTAGCCTGTGTAGACATAGGCCCACATACATCACTATGTATGAGGCCCAGGAGCTGAGTAGCTTTTTCTCCGTGTCGGGTAAATGGAGTTTTGGTCATTTTACCCTTGATACAAGACTGGCAAGTCGCATAAGATTTATATTCAAAAGAATTTAAATATCCATCTTTGTGTAACTTGTTTAGTCTTGTTTCGTTAATATGACCAAGTCTATAGTGCCAAAGAAAAGCTTCATTTAATTCTGAAAGTTTTCTTTTATTAGTGTGTTGTATACTGAAAACTGTGTGTTGATTTAGGACATATATTCCGTTGTTAAGCGTACCATACCCAACCAACATTTGATTCAGGTTAATGTTCATAACATTATTCTGCAATACAAAATTATATCCTTCATTGTCCAACAAAGAAACGGATATTATATTACAAAGCATACTGGGTACAAAATAACATGGATTCAAAATCAAAATACATCCAGATGGCAACCCCAAGTGATACTCTTCCACTGCGACTGTATGTACATTGGAACCATTTCCAACACGGAGAGTATGGTCACCTGTCTTCAAAACCTTGCTATTTCTCAGCCCATGCATAGAATTGCAAATGTGAGAACCTGAACCGGTATCCAATACCCAGGAAGCAGAGTTTATAGAAAAACAGTTTTCAGTCACAAACGCACCTGAAGCAGAAGCATCACCATGCTTCTTCTTGAGACTTAAGTACTCCGTGCAATTGCGCTTCCAATGTCCTGTCTTGCGGCAGTGAAAACATTCGCCCTTCCCCAAGTCTCCAGCCTTGGACTTTCCCTTTCCCTTCACCTTTTTAACTCCGCCCTTAGGATTAGTGGGTTTCTTCTTTTTCTTTCCCTTGGCCTTGGCTTTCGGGCGAGAAGAGGAAGACTGTCCAATAGTCATAACGGGAGTTTTTGCTAACTTCATAGTGCTCTCTGCACTCCTTAACATATTAAGGAGTTCAGGGAGATCCTTCTCCATGCCATGCATGTTGAAGTTCACTATGAACTGAGCAAAGGTGGAGGGGAGGGACTGCAGAATAATATCATTATATTGTTCATTGTCCATCGTCCATCCAAGGTCCTCAAGCTCTTCTATAAGAGCTATCATCTTCAGAACATGGTCTCCTACTGGTGTGCCAGGGGCCATTCGCATGTGAAACAATTTCTTTGATGCTTCGTATCGTAATAAGCGGGATTGCTCCCTATACAACTCCTTTGTATGGAGCAATATACCGTGAATGTCCATGTCCTCGTGCTGCTTTTGATGTGTGTTATCCATCGATGCAAGCGCGAGGCATGTGGCCGTGGCACAGTCAGCGTCCCATGTCTTGCGGACTTCAATGTTCGCAACTGTGGATTTTGGACTAGGGACGGGCGGGGCTGAAGCCGTGAGGACATATGATACTTTATCATAAGTCAAGGCGATTTTCAGATTCCTCAGCCAGTCTTTATAATTGGTCCCATTCAGTTTGTTTTTATCTAGTAAAAGCTTGAGTCCAGTCATGGGTATCTGCCATTAAGAGAGAGAAAAGAATACACTCAGCGAAAGCTCTTGGATAGATCAGATTGGTTATTATCTTGTCTAATCGATGTTTCCCACTGCTTTTATCGAGTTTTTCTTTCAAACCATAAAAAGAAAAACTAGCCAGGATTAATTACAGTCTACAACTTTGCTAACCGTTCAGCCAGGCCAGTGTCGGTACTTGAGGGAGGTTTCCCGTGCTTTCGCACGGTCCTAATTAGAGTAAACCTCATTTTCCCAGAGGCGGAGCCCCGTTAACACCTTTCTAGACACCTAATGAGTTAGCTAATTGTAAATTATAAAACTCTCCTAGGAGCAACTATACTATTGCCCACAGTGGGATCGGGATCCAACCATCACATGGAAGGTATGCAATCTCATTGCAAATTTCAACTATTGAAATTCCCGATGTGGTTTTTACCCCTGGCACTTATGACCTTAACTAAGGTCAACAAATCATAAGCACCAGTCAAGTTCTACCCGTCATTTCTTGATTAATTAGACCCACTCATATGACCCTTAACTAAGGTCAACAAAGTCATAAAAATGTCCTAATTAATCTGCATCATATGCAATGTAGGAAGACATCACTTAGCTACCGTACACTACGCCTTAACTATAGTCAACAAACGTAGCACGAATACTAAGTACTCTACTTCCTAAAATGACGGAGGGTTGCGGATGATTTTTAAGAAAATCTTTAACGCTTTGAACTTGATATCGTTGTAGAATCAAATGGTTTTCAAAAGGACTGGCTTATGCTCCGCAGTTTTGAAATATAGCTTTTTCATAAAAAGCCGAGTGGTTTTTCAAATCCGATTCTACAACATCTTTTTAGGTTTATTTTATTTACATTAATCACATTAATGTAATCCCATCATTTATGTCCTTAAGCCAATCAGAGAAAAGAAACGAAAATAACACGTACGCTTATGCCATCCGCATTCGCCGCAATGTTCCGTTATGCATCGTTAGGTTACTTAACTAACGGCATACCGGGACGGGACTAGCGCGGGTGTAAAACATAAGCAACGTCTACTATATATCAAATATATAATATGTCATTCGTCTCAGATATCACAGAACACAGGCAGCAGAAATATAGATATAACGTGGGATATACTAGGACGTCCGTATTTAGTATTTAGCCAGAATAGAAAATACGGATTCCACAGTCGTGATGAATAGCCAAGCCCACACCCTGGACCCCTACGAGTGCGGCAAGTGACCCTGCCAATTCTGGAGTTTAGGAGACCCGGTCTCGACTCCTCGAGATGGCCTTCCACTGAACCCCAGAACCCGGTCACCTGTGCTCCCCTCCTTGGGTCCATCCTAATGCGGAAAAGTAAATAATATACAACACTGGTAACACAACCTCAACTCGAAAGTGCCCCAAATAAAAGAATATTACATTACATTAGAATTTACATGAATGAAAATATAAAACTCTCATCTCACATAAAAACCCCGGCTATTCAATCGCGACAATCCTGCACATCATATCTCAGCAACACATAATATCTCATATCATCAACGTAAGTAAGTATGCATACCCCAATTGTCGTTGATGTATAGCAACGAAACCGGCAATATCGAACATACTACACTTACGGTCACAGAAAAGAAAGTGTAAAACTGCAATATCTGGAATCCACATTCGCTTTAGACATCACAAATGCGAAATATCACATATTCCGTATTTCATGTCTAGTAATATAAATTCCACACATTGCATCACATTCCGGATAAACAGAAAGTATTGAAGTTTTCGAACGAACGATCAAATACCCAGGATTCACTAAAGCCCAACACTTGAGCAGAGTTCAAACACCTGGAGTGTGACACAGTAGCAGCGGTCCAGCCGTAGAAGGGTCAAGCCAACGCCTCACATGTGGCACGCCGTACTGCCCCAAACCCTAAGGTTCAAAGGGCAGTTCAAGACGGTCATATAATCGAGTTAAGGTTTGTTGTCTTCTAGAGGGACTACCACAAAAAAAAACATGTACGTAGCTCCAAAATATTTAAACCCCGTGAATAGTGAGCAAATGATACTCGTTCAAACACTTCAATACTTTCTAATTTACCCGGAAAAGTTACGAAATGAAAATACCGATCAAATCTGCGCGTCGAAAGCCATCTCCAGAAAATACAGTACAATATTCAGATTAAACATACCTAAAACACTGTACAAGAAAACCTAAGAATGACAGTGTAAAATTCATGCAATGATGCCTCCGTACGGCCGCGGAAACGCGGCCTAAGCCAGGAAATGCAGCGGTTCCGCGGCTGTTTACACTGTTCAGGTCATCGAATTTCACTGTTATTCTTAGAATTTCCTGCTGTATTTTTTAAGTATTTTTGTTTCTGAAAAACATCAAATTTTAAAATTTGTCCAGAGAGGGTCCAAAAGCGTCGTATTTTTGTCCGATCAGGATTTTTACTTCGTAAAAGCATCGCCTAATGTTCTAGGTCGGCTCTGATACCAATGTAAGGTTTGTCTAGGACCCTATGAAGAGTTTTAAAGCATCACATGCCTTAAAGTTTTAATTTTGATGGTGCTAAACAAGCATGCAAAGGAATCGATCCTAGAAAATTAGGGTTTCGTAATTTAAAGCGAACAAAACTAGGGTTTCGAGACTACAAACTTTGTAGCTCCCTTTCGCTGGACTCCTTGGTCTCTAGGGTATTAAATGGTGGTCCTCTTGAAGTCCTCTTGCGTCTACGAAGATCCACTCGAAGTTCCCCGTCCAAGCTCGCAACTTCGTAAAACCGAAGAGAACACTCTAAACAAGTTGGCTAAACTTGCATAGAATGATATTGTGGTTTAGAATGTCACTTCAAAAACCTTTCTTTAAGTGTGTATTACTCACTAGAAAAAACTAGAGAGCAAAAGGAAGAAGGAGGATGAAGATGGAGGCTTTCTTTTAACAAGGGTTAATATGATCACCTAGAAAAGAAATGAAATATATCTATATAGTTATAACCTGCACCAGTGTCACCTGAGAACTGCTACCCGACGATAGATATAATTCCATATAGGAGTTCTCGGTGAGTCCGTCCAGTGTACCCAGTCAGCACTGAGCAAACGTATATGATCTTGATGTCAAACATCGATGAATGTGGGAACATCCATCGCCTATCATATGGGTCTAGACTCATATACGCTAGTCTACTCAGGTATATCAATGCCCCGTCTCGATATACCTACGACTAGGGACTTTCCAGGATATGCTTATAGACTACAGATGTCCCACTAGTATGATCTCCATCATAATCAGAGCAGTCAAGCCAATATCCTCCGGGCTTTATCAGCATGTATGAGTGAATAATAAGCATGATCAAATCAACATGTCAGATAAAGAAGAACCAGATAGCATACTATCATGTCGAGAAAGAATGCATACTGAATATATATACATGTATAGATACATCCACTATCACATAATGGCCTCTAGGGCATACATATATCCAACACAACCACCAGATATCGTAGTCATGGTATGTAGCCGTGGCAAGTTGGATCTGGATGGACTTAAGCATAGCTTTGAAAGTCTCAACTTTTCCATGTACACCAAGTAATCTTCTCAAGATATACTTGCTCCTGATGGGGATTTAACCCTTCAGATAAAGCAACCAAAATCCATACTTTTTTGGTGTATAAGGATTCCATCTCAGATCGCTAAGCATCCAGCCATTCTTACAGAGTCACACTCCTGATGGCCAGCCTGAAACTAGTTGGGTCATCATCTCATGATGTAATCCTCGCTCCCACTGTGATAGAGAAACCGAAGTATCTCTCAGGTGGGTGATGAACCCTACTAGATTGGCGGAGAGGCTGAGGTTCGTTGGAAACTATTGAATTCTTTGGTTCTACCAAATCATCAGCTGCAGTTTGTATAGCTAGAACCTTTCCAGTTCTACATAACAGACCTTGCCTCGAGCTTGTCTGAATTTTGCTTTTAGACTTAGGCCGGACAACCCTAAAGCTTAACAAACTTAAGATATGGGCTCTTCCCTTTCCATATCACATATGAATTGGTAGGCAACTGATTTGATTTGAACCCTATTCAATAGGTATGCAGCTTCACAAGTGCATAATTCCTAAAAGGAAATAGGAAACTCAGTAATACTCATCATAGAGCGCACCATATCACATAGGGTGCTATTGCTCCGCCCCGATATACCATCGTGCTATGGTGTATACGGAGGAGTAATGCTGAGAGAGAATCTCATTCTCTTTTAGAATAGTCCTGGAATTCCATGCCCAAGTATTCTCCTCCTTGATCACATCAAAGGACATAATACTTTTACCCGTATTTTGGTTCTTTACTTCTAACTTAAATTCTGTGAATATTTAAAAGGTTCGGACTTGTGTTCCAACAGGAACATATGTCTGAATCTTGGGAGATCATTAGAGAATGTAATGAAGTACAAAAAACCGGTCTTGGCATGTGTAGACGGGAGACATTCATACATCAACATGTATCAATCCCAAGAGTTCACTAACTCTTTCTCTGTTTCCAATAAACAGAGCTATGGTCATCTTATCTTTGTGACATGACCGGCAAGTTTCACAAGATGTAAATTCAAACAGATTTAAATATGCATCTAAATGTAACTTAGCTAGTCGGGTCGCATTGATATGACCTAGTCTACAATGCCTCAAGAAGGATTCGTTCATTTCTGAACTCTTCCTCTCTTGTGTATTCTGTATACTAAGAACTGTAGTTTGATTTAGAACGTCAATGCTTTTAGATAACGTGCCTGAACCGATCAACTCTTGATATAGGAAATGTTCAAAACATTATCCAACAATACAAAATTATATCCTTCGTTACTAATAAAGAGACTGATATGATGTTGTATATCAAGTTCGGTATCTAATAACATTTGTTCAGAATCAATGTATTCTGGTAATACAGGGTGATAGTGACCAACAGACTTGGCTGCAACACTTGCACCGTTTTCTGTCTCATGAAACTTATCACCCGTTCTCAGTTCTCTACCTATCTGTTGCACATGTAATAGATTACATATACGGAATCCAGATCCGGTATCACATACCCAGGACGTAAAGGATACTGAGAAACAGTTCTCTTTAATGAACACACCTGAAGATGATGCATCAGCATGCACTTTCTTCGTTTGGGCGGCACGGGAAATCTGGTATTCCCCAATTTCCTGCTCTATCTTATAACAATTATAAGCTGGAGCGGGACCAACGTTCCCCAGCTCAGTATAACAAGCGGGTTCGGTCAATATATCTGTATTATTATCTTGATTAAGGCATGACATGGTCGCTACCTGGAGAGAGAGAAAAGAAAACACTCAGTGTATGCTCTTGCAAGATTAGATTGGTTATTTAATATATCTAATCTGGATGTCTCCGACTGTTTTAATGAAATCTTTCTTCAAACCCTAAAAGGAAAGACTAGCCGGGATTAATTACACGCTACAAGTTTGCCAATCTTTCAGCCAGGCCAGTGTCGGTACTTTGAGGGAGGTTCCCCGTGCTTTCGCACGGACCTAATTAAAGTAATCCTCATTTTCCCAGAGGTGTAATCTCGTTAACACTTTTCTGGACACCTACTTGATCGGCTAATTGTAATGTGTAAAACTGTCCCAGGAGTAACTCTTACTCGCAGCGGGTATCGGGATCCAACTATCTCATAGAAGGTATGCAATCTCATTGCAAATTTCAACACTTGAAATTCCCGATAATATTTTGCCCCTAACGTCCTATGACCTTGACAAAGGCTAACAAACCATAGGCTGCTAGTCAAGTTCAACCCGTCATTTCTTGATTGAATTAAACCCACCCGCACGGCCCTTGACAAAGGCCAACAAGGTCGCACGACTACCCTAATCCAATCTGCAACATATGCATAAGCAGATAAGTACTATTCAGCTACCGCACACTATGCCTTGACAAAGGCCAACAAACGCAGCACGAATACTAAACAGTCCTTATCTGAAATGACGGAGGGCTACGACAGGTTTTTGTCAAAACCTATTGCGTAATGAACTTGATATCATTATAGAATCAAATGATTTTATAAATGGAGTGTTTTTTACGCTTTTACTAGTTTCGCTAAAGAGGTCACTCCAGGTGAAGGGATCTCGGCTCTTTCCTCGTCGAATGAGGTGCAGGATATATCATATATATCACTATGCAAAGCAAAAACTCCAAAAGCAATCAAAAGACAAACCGAGGGGTGTAGCATCTGCCAGTCAATGCTAAAGGGGTCACTCCCGGTGAAAGGATCTCGGCCCTTTCCTTATCGAATAAGGTGCAGGATGTTCTACAAGGAACACCGCGATGCAAAGCAAGAACCGTAGCTACCTGTTTTTGAAAATTCGATTCCACAACATCGTTTAGGTTTCTTTTCTTTCATTAATCAAATTAATGAAGTCCCATCATTTAATTCACCTAAACATCACAGATAAATACGACGTACACTTATGCCATCCGCATTCGCCTCGATGTCCCCTCGTGCACCGTTAGGTTAGGTAACTAACGACAGAGCGGGGCAGGGCTAGCGCGGGTGTAAAACATAAGTAACGTCTATATAATATATCATATATACTATATACAGTATCTATCACAACATATCAAATGATCACATCACAGATACCGCAGCAGAAGAAACATATGAAATAATGGATATACTAGGACGTCCGTGTTTTATTTTGAGCCTCTATAAAACACGGATTCCACGGTCGTGATGAATAGCCAAACCCACATTCCTAGACCCTTACGAGAGCGGCAAGCAACACTGCCAATTCTAGGGTTAGGAGACCCGGTCTCGACTCCTCGACATGGTCTCCTATTGACCCTAGAACCCGGTTTCTTGTGCTCCCCGCCTTGGGTCTACCTAATACGGAAAAGTAAATAATATACAATGGTGACATCATCCTCAGCCCGGATGTGTCCCAATAAAAGAATATTACATACAAATGAAATTTACATGAATGAAAAAGAAAAAAAACTCTCATCTCACATAAAACCCCCGGCTATTCAAAACGCGACGATCCAATATAACATATCACAGCAACACATAATATCACATATCATCAACGTAAGCAAGTATACGTATCCCGATTGTCGTTGATGTATAGCAACGAAGCCGACGATACACCACACTCTACGCTTACGGTCACAGAAAAGAAAGTGTAAATCTACAACAGTTGGAATCCGCAACCTCCTTAGACATCGCCTGCCTAACCAAATGAATTCCTTAGACATCGCATGCCTAACAATTATAAACCCCGCATTTTAGTCTCTTTATCGAAAACTCTTTTCAATATCAAGTCGGGCAATTCAACAAGATTCCCGACAACCTGATCGAATGCTCGTCGCAAACTTTAGTAGACGGTCGCACCCCTGGATGCCATCGACGAAGTGCACTAAGGCGGAACACCGCTTCCATGAGCACCCGAACGGATGCTTTTGGCGACGGGGTTCTCCTACAGTCACTTGGTCGGCGCTATGGGGCATGGCTGTCTATTAAGTTTACCCGGCGAGTATCCGCGTACGCTACGTGATTGCGATGGACTTTTGATCACATCAAAATCCCGTGGCAATCAATCAATTGAGACTAAACTGCTATGTTTATAACATTCAAATTAGTTATCTCATAACTTTTTGTGGATTCCAAATATTATATCACATTCCGGATAAATAGACAATGTTATACTTTCCGGTCGAATAATCAAACACCCAAGTTTTCCCAAATAGCTCAACACTTGAGCGGAGTTCAAAAATATCCATCACATGCCACAGTACCGATGGTCCAGCCGTAGAAGGGTCAAGCCAACGCCTCACATGTGGCACGCCGTACTGTCCCAAACCCTAAGGTTCAAAAGGCAGTTCAAGACGGTCACATAATCGAGTTACGATTTGTTGTCTTCTACAGGGTCCATCGCTTTACTTGCACGACTTAGAACATTCTTAAACTCGAGAAAAAATCCAACTTTTGAAAAATTTTCCGGGTCGGGAAAAAGTGTGTTATTGATATCCGGTCGAACTTCTTAACACTTTCTAAAATTACCTGGACAAAATGAACAAAGTTAAATAATCCGATCGAATCATCGAATCCCCAATATAACCCAAAAAACTCAGCTCTTGAGTATAAATAAAAAATTCCCAGAAAACACAGGAATTACAGACGGGCATTACTGTGCAAACCACGTGCCTTAATTCAACTTTTTGGTCGCGGAACAGCCGCGCAAGCCAGGTACGGCCGCGGTTCCGCGGCGCTTTGGTCGAATTGGGGGCACGTGCAGCACATTAATTCCTAGAAAACCCTGCTGAATTTTTTGAGTATTTTTAGTTTGGAAAAATCCCAGTTTTTAAAAAATTCACAGAGAAGGGTATAGATTAGGGTTTCGGGGTCCGATTGGATTTCTAACTTCGTCAACACTTCGCCTAAATCTCTAGCTTGGCTCTGATACCACTGTAGGGTTGCTAAACACGCTTACAAGGTTCTACGAGCCATCAACCATGCCCGATTAATATTTTAGCCATGCCGAACAACCCAAAGCGAGATCTTTAAACTAGGGTTTAGGCGAAAACAAGCATGTTAAACATTTTAACACTAAGTGAAATGGATTACGACCTTTGTAGATCCGGTCCTTCACTTCATTAGCTCCGTGTAGATGTCCCCATCACTGCGATTGTGAACTCCGCACTCTAGAGAAGCTTCACAAGAAGAACGAACGTGCTTGCTTCGATGACTTCGAGGCCGAATATGATCTAGGTCGGGGAGACACTAACTCAAGCTATTCCTTCACTAGGTCATGAACTTTGTGAAGAGAACACACTCTAATACATGGCAAGTGGTAGTGGATGAAGAAGTAGGAAGTGGGCTCACTTTAGAATTGATTTTCTCACACTTTTTCTCATGGCACCATTAAACCTAGCAAGCTTTTCATGGAGCTTGATGAAGAAGAAGAAGAAGTGAATAATTCATCCAAATGAAAACTTATCCAATGAATTATTGCACCATGGTTGAGTTAAGCACTCATGCTTAACTCATGTAGAGAATTAACCAAAGTATGAGATTAAGGGTTGGGTTAACTAATATCCTAAGGAATGACAAAAGAGTTGACTTTGTCAATGTTGCATCAAGCTTCTACAAGCTTGATAACATTGACTAAAGTCTCCTCTCTTTTGTTATTCTTAAGGAAATAAGTAAACCGTAATTTAACCTAAACTTGATATAAGTCTCATACACCCATCTTTTATGTATCATCAAGCATGATACAAACATGTACACTTGAATATATCACATATAAACAATGTGCACAATCTACTAAGAAAATAAATCATAAGTGAGCTAATACTAGTTAATGCAATGTAATATATCAAATATATAATTATGCATTAAATTATTAAATCAACTCTTGATTTAATAACCCGGCTATAACCGACTAATATCATGTGTAACAACTTATCGAATCAACACTTGATCCGATAACCCGGCTATATCGCATATAACCGATCAATGTCACGAATCGCGAGAATAGAATACGGTATCTCATATCGTATTAATCTCGGTCCCGCACATATCACATATATGCTCTTACTCCGTTTCGCTTGAGCCAGGAAACCCCTGTGTAGGACTCTAAAGACTCGTCAATACGCCGGCAGTAGGTGATGATCATATCAAACACCCACAAGCCGCAAGCGGTCTGCTAAACGTAACGGCCACCCAGGTATTGAGCGATCAGAAGATCAACAAGCAAGCCCGCTAGCACTCCTGCGAATCCAATCAGTAACACTCTCGTACAGTCCGGTCTCGTCGTCTGATATGTCGCATATCTCGCCTAGGGGTGGTAAACGTCAGACCCCAGTATCTTGAGAAGTCGTGTCGATATGAGGTTTATAACAGTTCGAGAAACTACTGGTAACACTTACCAGTAAATCTCAGCAACCCTGTCTAGGGATTTCCAGCTATAGCCAATCGAACACAGCGCAACATCAACTCCCTATACGGGAGAGACAAATCCCCTCCTATCGCTCATTGCCACCATGTGATTCGGGACTGTACCCAAAAGCCACCTTTGTGCACGCCCTCTTGGACGTGGTATGATGGAAATCAAAGCACAGTGGGAATCACATAAGACTCTATGACGATCTCGGGTCAACAGACTACTCTGTACCTGTGTCACCAGAGAACTGCCATCTGACGTAAGGTATAATGCCATCTGACGTAAGGTATAATACCATCTGGGAGTTCTCGGCGAGTCCGTCCAGTGTACCCAGTCACCATTGAGCACCCGTACACCATCCTTGATGTCAAACATCGATGGATATGGGATCATCCATCGCCCATCATATGGGTCAAGATGCATATACGCTAGTCTACTCTAGTCCATCGATGACCTGTCTCGATACACCCTCGACTAGGAACAATTATAGGATGTACACATCGACTACCGTGGCCCCACTAGTATGATCTCATCATAGTCCCAGTAGTCGAGTACATATCCTAAGGGCTTTATCAACATGTAACCTAGAGACAATCAGAGTACATGTTAAGATAAAGTGCAACCAGATAGCGTACTATCATGTCGAGCAAGAAAGTCCTCCCTATATATGTCCTAGCATCCTCTACAATATACATCGTATGTACAGTAATGGCCTCTAGAGCATACATATAACTAACAATCTGGATGGACTTTAAGCATAGCATTGAAAGTCTCAACTTTTCCATGTACACCGAGTAATCTTCTCAAGATATACTTGCTCCCGATGGGGATTTAACCCTTCAGATAAAGCTACCAAAGTCCATACTTTCTTGGTGTATAAGGATTCCATCTCAGACCGCTAAGCATCCAGCCATTCTTACAGAGTCCCACTCCTGATGGCCAGCTCGAAAATAGTTGGGTCATCATTTCATGATGCAATCCTCGCTCCCACTGTCATAGAGAAAACCGATGTATCTCTCAGATGGATGAGGAACCCTACTAGATCGGCGGAGAGGCTGAGGTTCGTTGGAATCTATTGAATCCTTTGGTTCTACCAAATCATCCGCTGCAGTTTGTATAGATGGAGCTCTTTCCAGTTCTACCTCATGACCACTAATTTCTTCATAAGAAATTCCCTTTCACAAAGGTGGCATGTTGAGAAACAGAACATCTTTTGTTCCTCGGTTAGGTAGAAGATATTCCTTTGCGTATGCTTGGGATATCCAACAAACTTCAACATATCTGACTTTGCCTCGAGCTTGTCCGAATTATGCTTTTAGACATAGGCCGGACAACCCCAAATCTTAACATACTTAAGATATGGGCTCTTCCCATTCCATATCACATATGAAGTGGTAGGCAACTGATTTGATTGGAACCCTATTCAATAGGTATGCAGCTTCTCAAGTGCATAACTCCCAAAAGAAAATAGGAAACTCAGTAGTACTCATCATAGAGCACACCATATAACATAGGGTGTTATTGCTCCGCCCCGATATACCATCATGCTATGGTGTATACGGAGGAGTAATGCTGAGAGAGAATCTCATTCTCCTTTAGAATAGTCTAGAAATTCTGTGCTCAAGTATTCTCCTCCTTGATCTCATCAAAGGACATAATACTTATACCCGTTTTCGGTTCTCTACTTCTAACTTATATTCATTGAATTTCTCAAAAGTTCCAGACTTGTGTTTCAACAGGAACATGTGTCCGAATCTTGAGAGATAATCAGTCAATGTAATGAAGTACAAAGAACCGGTCTTGGCATCTGTAAACAGGGGACCTTCATACATCAGCATGTATCAATCCTAAGAGTTCACTAACTCTTTCTCTGTTTCCAATAAACGGAGCTGTGTTCATCTTATCTCTGTGACATTACCGGCAAGTTTCACAAGATGTAAATTCAAACAAATTTAAATATGCATCTACATGTAACTTCAGCTAGTCGGGTCGCATTGATATGACCTAGTTTACAATGCCTCAAGAAGGATTCGTTCATTTCTGAACTCTTCCTCTTGTGCATGTTGTCACGACCCAAAATTGGCCCATGACGGCCCTAATACTACGCAACGCCTAAAGACGTAACGTGGTAAAAGAAAGCCAAAACCCAAAAATCTAAACCAAGAAAATACGGAAAAGATAATATAAGTTTTTGAAAAATTTGAAATCGGAACCCATATTCTATAAAAGTCCTACTTTCTTTCTTTAAAATTTTAGCAACACCCACTTTGTGTAAAAACTAGCCCAAAGACGGAAAACAATCACATCAAAAATATACGACGCCGTAGCGAAGAAATAAGAGACAATAGAGAGAAAGCTGTATATAAAAGACAACAAATCCACAAATAATATACAATATCGTCCTCACCAAGTCTCTAAGTCAACAAAATACTAGTAGATGGAGAGTACAAAATACAACGAATGTACAATATGAAATACAGATAATCATCCAACCCAGCTAAGTAAAATAGTACTGTGAGCTGATGCGGTATCTGTAGCAAAAGATGAATAGCTGAATAGCCTGCCTCGACTACTCTGGGGAACAACCTGAAACACCTGTGGCACAACGGGGGTGAGTTGCGAACTCGTGAATAGTAGATAACATATGCAGGTAATCGCAGGAATGTACGTACAGCATGAATCTAAGGTATGCGATTGCAATAATAACATGTCATGTGAATGCAAAATAATGGAAAGTACAGTAGCAGGTACAGTCAATATGTGACGCAATAGTAAGATGACAATAGTATGCGATAACCATACAATGGGGATATGAAAATGTATATATGCAACTATCATAAGGGTACACTAACAGGTACTACCAATATATGAAACTGTGCATAAAAAAGATAAGTGTGAGGTATGGGGTAGAATATGTCATTTCCACGGAAACCTGACATCGTGGTATGATCACAATCCATCAAGACACTCAAATCCCAATTCCTCAAATCAGCCCCCAAGTTGGCTCTCATATCATATAAGTCTCACATCTCCTCAATGTACAATATCAAATAGATCTCCTATATCCCGAATGTACAAATCAGCAATCTCTTTCATATCCAATATCCAATCTCAATGAATCACCTATATCCCAAGTCGAATCTCAAATAATTTCTAGCATCCTAATATATATATTGCAGAAGTAAAATATGATGGGGGCAATACACATATATTAGCGTCCCATTCCACTAATATTGGTGTAAGGGTATATATAACAACGGCTAAATCCCCTGTTATATATACAAAGGTATTAAAGAAATATCATGAAAACAATGTGCCAAGCAACGGAACAGAAATCCTGATCACGTATCATACGCAATCCCGAAAGCACGAGTGCCTGTCTCTGACCCTCGCCTTTCGACGTATGCATACGTACATGACTCCCAGAAGTGTCTCCGTGATCCCCCGCCGAGTCATGGGTACTGTCAATGGTAGGTACTCGCCCGCCTCCAGGCTCAATCGGCAAAATCCATCGATCTTCTTGCCGAGGGGAACCATACCGGGCCCCACCATGTACTCTCATACGGCAACCACACCTCGTATAGAGTACATAATCAGCACCGATAAAACTCATGGTGGACGCGCAAATATCATATCAAGGAAACCGGGTTTTTCAATGTATGCATAATTTCATAAACTCCCACGGTTCCCAAATCCCGAAAACACCAAGTAAAATCCAAATAAATAAATGCGCAAATCCAGGAACAATATATGCGATATATCTGAAATGCAAGCATATGAATGGAAATATGTAACTGAAAACAGATGTATGCGAAATCAAAAAGGTACAGCTAAGTATAGGTGTCTACCTATAAGCAAATGATATGGTATACCCCACTGGGTATAAGTAAAATATGAGCAAGGTATACCTGTAGCTGTATCGTAAGTTGTAGATGTATCTATCACTAAAGGTAAGATACACTATAGGTATACCAATAAGCTAGATGTCATGTATGATGAGCAATATAGTATCTATAAGGGTTGTGTGTGACACGGCAATTATTGACGGTGTGTGTGTAGCATACAATCCGTGCTCGTGCAACATGAACCGTCAATAATATATGCAGTGTCCTACGGCTGCTAGTCACAGTACAACTATATCAAGGAAATTAAGTAAAGGCGCAATTCTAACAATGACGTAGAATATGCGACATGTTTTTGAATCCTAGCCCAGACGCATAACGCCAAAATTGGCCCGTGAAGGCCCTAATACTACGCAACGCCTAAAGACGTAACGTGGTAAAAGAAAGCCAAAACCCAGAAATCTAAACCAAGAAAATATGGAAAAGATACTATAAGTTTTTGAAACATTTGAAATCGCAACCCAAATTCTTTAAAAGTCCTACTTTCTTTCTTTAAAATTTTAGCAACACCCACTTTGTGTAAAAACTAGCCCAAAGATGGAAACAATCACATCAAAAATATACAACGCCGTAGCGAAGAAATAAGAGACAATAGAGTGAAAGCTGTATATAAAAGACAACAAATCCATAAATAATATACAATATCGTCCTCACCAAGTCTCTAAGTCAACAACATATTAGTAGATGGAGAGTACAAAATACAACGAATGTACAATATGAAATACATATAATCATCCAACCCACCTAAGCAAAATAGTACTGTGAGCTGATGCGGTATCTGTAGCAAAAGATGAATAGCTGAATAGCCTGCCTCGACTACTCTGGGGAACAACCTGCTACACCTGTGGCACAACGGGGGTGAGTTGCCAACTCGTGAATAGTAGATAACATATGCAGGTAATCGCAGGAATGTACGTACAGCATGAATCTAAGGTATGCAATTGCAATAATAACATGTCATGTGAATGCAAAATAATGGAAAGTACAGTAACAGGTACAATCAATATGTGATGCAATAGTAACATGACAATAGTATGCGATAACCATGCAATAGGGATATGTAAATGTAGATATGCAACTATCATAAGGGTACACTAACAGGTACTACCAATATATGAAACTGTGCATAAAATAGATAAGTGTGAGGTATGTGATAGAATATGTCATTTCCACGGAAACCTGACATCGTGGTAGGATCACAATCCATCAAGACACTCAAATCCCAATTCCTCAAATCAGCCCCCAAGTTGGGCTCTCATATCATATAAGTCGCACATCTCCTCAATGAACAATATCGAATAGATCTCCTATATCCCGAATGTGCAAATCAGCAATCTCTTTCATATCCAATATCCAATCTCAATGAATCACCTATATCCCAAGTCGAATCTCAAATAATTTCTAACATCCTAATATATATATTGCAGAAGTAAAATATGATGGGGCAATACACATATATTAGCGTCCCATTCCACTAATATTGGTATAAGGGTATATATAACAACGGCTAAATCCCCTGTTATATCTACAAAGGTATTAAAGAAATATCATGAAAACAATGTGCCAAGCATCGACACAGAAATCCTGATCACGTATCATACGCTATCCCGAAAGCACGAGTGCCTAGCTCTGACCCTCGCCTTTCGACGTATGCATACGCACATGACTCCCAGCGGTGTCTCCGTGATCCCCCACCGAGTCATGGGTACTGTCACCGGTAGGTACTCGCCCGCCTCCAGGCTCAATCGGCAAAATCCATCGATCTTCTTGCAGAGGGGAACCATACCGGGCCCCACCATGTACTCTCATACGGCAACCACACCTCGTATGGAGTATATAATCAGCACCGATAAAACTCATGGAGGACGCGCAAATATCATATCAAGGAAACCGGGTTTTTCAATGTATGCATAATTTCATGAACTCCCACGGTTCCCAAATCCCGAAAACAACATGTAAAATCCAAATAAATTAATGCGCAAATCCAGGAACAATATATGCGATATATCCGAAATGCAAGCATATGAATGAAAATATGTAGCTGAAAACAGATCTATGCGAAATAAAAAAGGTACAGCTAAGTATAGGTGTCTACCTATAAGCAAATGATATGGTATACCCAACTGGGTATAAGTAAACTATGAGCAAGGTATACCTGTAGCTGTATCGCAAGTTGTAGATGTACCTATCACTAAAGGTAAGATACACTATAGGTATACCAATAAGCTAGATGTCATGTATGATGAGCAATATAGTATCTATAAGGGTTGTGTGTGACATGGCAATTATTGACGGTGTGTGTGTAGCATACAATCCGTGCTCGTGCAACATGAACCGTCAATAATATATGCAGTGTCCTATGGCTGCTAGTGACAGTACAACTATATCAAGGAAATAAAGTAAAGGCGCAATTCTAACAAGGACGTAGAATATGCGACAGGTATTTGAATCCTAGCCCAGACGCATAACGCCATGCGGGCGATTCCCCTGTAGATGTTAAATCTACTCACCTACGCTCCACGCTAGGTGAATCCTACCATCTGCTCCCCCCTGTAGCAGTGTCCGTAGTCCCTGCCTGCAAAC
This sequence comes from Agapanthus africanus, assembly GCA_030015575.1. Lineage (NCBI taxonomy): Eukaryota > Viridiplantae > Streptophyta > Magnoliopsida > Asparagales > Amaryllidaceae > Agapanthus > Agapanthus africanus. The sequence goes on along the minus strand of CM057344.1, from coordinate 308,729,759 downwards.
CTGCAAATAAGACATGGAAATCATATATAAGCCAAATATTCTGCGAAACGTGATATGGAACCAAAACGAGAAACTCGCGCCGCGAACTAAACGCGCGTGTGCACGATACGCTAAAATGTGTGTGTACGAGTCTAAAACCATCGCGACACGCCGCGATACGCTGGATCACAGAACCCACTCACGTATCGCGCGTATCGCGCAAACACAACGGACACAAAAACGATATTTGATCCCAGATTTTCCTACAGGCCAAATATTACAAAACTGGACATGCCAAAACACTAGACAACCCTACAGACAACCCTAGCCAAGACCCCGACACCCCAGCCCCTACTTGGCCGCAATTTGCGGCCAAACACATTAAATCTGCGGCCTGGGTAGGGAAATAGGGGCTCGTGTTTTGGTGGTGGTGTCTATACCTAGTGTACATGCCCCAGTTTCCTCGATTTTGTCCAGAAGGCCCAGGGTCAAAAGCAGATTCCAGATTGCCAATATATCGCTTTAAAATCACCAATTTGCACAATTTAGAAACCTTATGGTATTTTTGTGAAACCTGGGTTGAATCTCAGTTGAGGTGACCTAACAACACTAGAATGAGCTAGGTTAACCAACTCAAACTCATTCTAACCAAATTTCCACATAAAACACCATAACTAGCACTAAACTCACATTAATCGCAAACCGAAGCTAAACTAACACACAACTAAGCAAACTAGGAATTGGGTTTCAGAATTATACCCTACGAGATCCTAGGAAGCAGGTGAAGAAGTGAATGGAGGAGGAAGAGCTGCTGTAGGTTGCTGGAGCTCCTGCTACTGCTGTTGCTGCCTGCTGTTGCTACTGTTGCTGCCTGCTGTTGCTGATGCTGCTGATGGCTGCTGCTGAAGATGGTTCTTGTGTTGCTGCTACTTGTTTCTGGTGTTGCTGCTGCTGCTGGAGCTTCTGTGAGGGTGTGTGTTGTGTGTGAGAATGAGAGTGAGAGGATGAGAAGGAAAGGGAAATGAGATCTAGCATTAGTCAACCCTTTCTCTCTCTCTCTCTTCATTAATGAAGGCATGGGCAAAACCATCATGCCTCATAATGCACTCTCTCTCTCTCTCACACCAAGGTCAACACCGAAACAAAAATTCAAAATTAAATCCATTTTTCTTTTTAAAGAACAACCATGAACTATTAAACCCAAAATACTTAATAATTAAAACTAGATTAAGAAATGGTTAAACCACACTTAACAACCTAGTTATCAAGCACAAGTGTGTGCAAGCCTAGGAAAAATCTAATAAAATACTCAATAAATAGGATAAAATAATTGAAAACCAAATTGGTAAACTTTTTAGTAAAAACCATATATAAAAATATAATTAGTCACAAAACATATTTTAAGGTGTTACAATCTCCCCCCCTTAAAAGAAATTCTTCCCCGAATTTAAAAATTATACTGCTACGCGTACCTTCAAAGAGAAGATTACAAGTCTCAAATTTCGCTCGCAGCCTCCCAAGTGATTACCTCACTATACGGCTACGCCCAAGAAAAACGCTTCACAGATGGCAAGACCCTTGACCGATGTTCCTCCACCTGCCGAGCCATTAATACCATTGGCTGCTGGTGAACGGAAGATCGCGTCAAGCTAATTGGTCTGGTGCCAACCATGTGAGAAAGGTCATGAAGGTAATTGCGAAGTATCATCACAAGGAATACGGGGTGAAAATCCAATAATCTGGGCGGAAGAGCCAAATTAAAGGCAACAAAACTAACTCGCCTATAGGATTTTAAAAGGACCTAATATCCTGGGGTAAGCTTCCCAAAATCCAACACGTCATTCATCGGAAGTCCGTAGGAATACGTGATCTGTCCCTGCGAACTCGAGTCTATGACCAACACAGTCGGCATAAGACCTCAGTTCGCAATGGACAATTCCCATCTTGACCTAACACAACTGGACCATCTCTGAAGTCTCTAGACTAGCTGGGGTCCAAAGTCCTACTCACGCAGAGTCAGAAAAACAAAAGACTGGTGATCGACAAGACCTAACCCCTAAGCCTTAGGGTGGCCAATTGGAGTGTCTCCTGATAACAGCTATCGAAGGAGAACCCTAACGATGGCGAGTGACGATCCCCAACTGCTGACAACAATCAAAACAAACACACCACTTAAAAAAAGAACAACTGAGCAAACTGAGTAAAACCGGACGACAAGAATCCGAATGGAGTCACACCCTTACTAAATTTGGGTAGAAACCATAATGAAATTCATGGAGATCTGCTCCTACTCGTACTTCGGAACGGTTTAAGATTGCAACTCTCCAGCCGGCCTCAGATGCTCGACCCAAGCACACAACAAGACAGACACCTTGAAATGAAACCTGAAACTTCTCTTCACATCCCTGTCCACCCGTAACTATCTCACAAGTCACACTAAATGTTGGTGGAACTTGAATGCATATAGAGACTTGACAGATGTGCATGTTCTAGGATTACATGTCTCCACCTGATAATGTCAGGTACACAAACGCGTCCCTAACTTAGCACATCATTGCCACAAATCAAGGACTCCAAATCATTACCCAGCCGAGTATGCCCACGTATCTCTGACGAACGAGCATGGGCGGGCAGTGTCTCGCAAAAACGATTAAGGACAAGTGGTCGGGCGCGGACATGAGCAAGCTGTCCCCTCCGTAGAGACGAACTTAAGCTGTACTCAACTATCACACAAAAACTGTAAATCTGCAGCAGACTATCACAACAAACAAAATCCACCGCAGGAAGATGTACATTAAGCTCTGGTGGTCTGTGAAAATCTGATATGACTCTCGAACAGATGGTGTCTCCAAATCTCCAACGCAAAACCACCGCGGCCATCTCCAGATCATGAGTGGAATATCCTCCTCGTACTCCCTCCAGATGTAGCGAAGAAAAAGTGATAACTCTATAGTGTCACCTCAGTACACAATCGAGCCCACTCAAGAAACATTACAGTTAAACAACAAGGTCGCCCGAACCAAAAGCAAAGAAAGAACTGATGCAGTTGTTTAACAGAATCTTCAACTGCCGAAAACTCCGTACACATGCCTCAGTCCACAGAAAAGAAACCTCCCTTCCGGTCCATTCAGTCGATGGTGCAGCACTACTCTAGCAATCCTGCATGAAACGGCGGTAAAAACCTGCTAAGCCCAACAATCTGCGGATCTCCGTCCTGCACACAAGTCTGGGCCTAAGCTGTACGGCCACGATCTCCCTCGGAACCATACGAAACCGTCTCCCGTGACTACAAGACCTAGGAGTCAAACAAAACAAGCCTGAAGAAACACTCCGAGAATCTAGAAAACTGCTGGTACTCTCCCAGTATCTGCACAACAAATCCTCCAGTGCTGCTCCTGTTCCTCAAGACACATTAGATAGACAAGAATGTCGTAAATAACACAACAAAAACTGGTCGAGGAACGGCCTGAAGAAATCTGGTTCATCATATATACGATTGTTGCTAGGGTACTGGTGAGTCCAGTGACACACCAAAACGCACAAAGCCGGTAGCACGCATAAGGCGGTCTTCGGAATGCCATCACCCCGAACCGCAATAATGATGTCCTGATCCCAAGCAAACTTAGAAAATGTCTCACACTATGGAGCTGATCGAAGAAATCGTCACGGCTAGGTGAAGGATACCTATCCGCACCGTAAGCCGGTTCAATTAACGATCCGTCGATACACAACCTCAAACTGCCGTCTTTCTCCTTGACGAATAAGAAAAGGAGCTTCCAAAAGCGAAACACTCAGACGCACAAAACTCCCTAAACCATAACTCTGCAGCTGATCCTTAAGCTCCCTAAGCATCGCCGGCTCATCCGGAACAACGTCGGAAAACTCTCGCACGAAAGGAACTCGGTCCAACAATCCCACTGTGGCTCCGGTATCATGAATGAACGCCAAGAATCCATGACATCTACTCAAAAGCCGACTAACGAAAAAGGCTGAGTTCAAGTGTGAGAGGCGACACATCTATCCACCTGCACAACAAGAACTGACTTGCCGGGGAAAACAAACCTGACTGTTTCCTCACGGTAGTCCACAAATGCCTAGCACGTAGCTAACCAGTCCGTGCCCAGGAGAACATCAAATCCAACATCTCCAGAGGGATCAAAACGACGGACGAATCTCTATTTCCTATCCGATTGGCACACAGCTGAATACTTGTCGCGCAACAAAAGAATCGCTGACAGAAGTTACCACAACTACGACTAATCTACCCAACCACGGTACAAGCATAAAGAACAAACGAATACATCAGAGAACATATAAATCAAAGGTACTTGAAAATTCTGCATTGGACGCCTGCGCGTCCCGATGAGTAGAAGCAAACTCCTGTGTCTGCCCTCTACCCGCAGCTGGCTGAACTCCTCTGGTAGACTGAGCCCTCTGAGCGAATCTTCCACGTCCACGGCCTCTCTGAATACGACTCCGACGAGGTGCTAAGGAACAATCCCTGATGAAGTGCTGAAGGCTCCCGCATCGAAAACATCCACGCGCTGACTGCTGACCATCCTGGGGATGAGAGCTGAACGACTGTCCTCGTCCTAAGCCTCTGCTACTCCCGTGACGGCCACGAAATCTGTCTCGATGACCAAACCTCTGTCTCTGGGCTGGTACACTAGTACGAGTCCTCTACTGTCCTGGAACTGTCTGAGCCTCTGGAATATGTGCCTCGTCAACTAGAGCTGCAACCACTGGTGCTATGTAGGTGACGGACTGCTGCATGCTGACCGTAAGTGACAACTGAGTAACAGGGGTGACAACCTCCTGTCGTAGCTCCCGAACGATATCAACCAATGAACTCATATTCTGGCGGAAGTCCTGCATCTCTATCAATAGTATATGTCGCAGGCTGATCCGTCTACACCTGTGCAACTAGAGTGCCATCCAACTCTGACCTCGGCACTCGCTGCATCACTCTGAGTCCCCATAGTCATCGGCGGCAAGGCTATAAATAGATATAAGATTCGATGAGAATAAGGAATCGAATCTTAAGGATATGAATCATCAAGGAAGGAATTTCAACTAAAATTGTACTTAGGTTACTTAATGCAAGGTACCGCACCGTGGGTATGCTACAGACATACACACACTACGTTACTCTGCTTAAGCTACCTACTCCATCATACTAAGGTCATCCTACACTCTAAAAGGTAAAACCTAGCGCTCTGATACCAACTTTGTCACGACCCAAAATTGGCCCGTGACGGCCTTAATACTACGCAACGCCTAAAGACGTAACGTGGTAAAAGAAATCCAAAACCAAGAAATCTAAACCAAGAAAATAAGGAAAAGATAATATAAGTTTTTGAAACATTTGAAATCGCAACCCAAATTCTTTAAAAGTCTTACTTTCTTTCTTTAAAATTTTAGCAACACCCACTTTGTGTAAAAACTAGCCCAAAGACGAAAAACAATCACATCAAAAATATACAACGCCGTAGCGAAGAAATAAGAGACAATAGAGAGAAAGCTGTATATAAAAGGCAACAAATCCACAAATAATATACAATATCGTCCTCACCAAGTCTCTAAGTCAACAACATACTAGTAGATGGAGAGTACAAAATACAACGAATGTACAATATGAAATACAGATAATCATCCAACCCACCTAAGAAAAATAGTACTGTGAGCTGATGCGGTATCTGTAGCAAAAGATGAATAGCTGAATAGCCTGCCTCGACTACTCTGGGGAACAACCTGAAACACCTGTGGCACAACGGGGGTGAGTTGCCAACTCGTGAATATTAGATAACATATGCAGGTAATCGCAGGAATGTACGTACAGCATGAATCTAAGGTATGCGATTGCAATAATAACATGTCATGTGAATGCAAAATAATGGAAAGTACACTAACAGGTACAATCAATATGTGACGCAATAGTAACATGACAATAGTATGCGATAACCATGCAATGGGGATATGAAAATATAGATATGCAACTATCATAAGGGTACACTAACAGGTACTACCAATATATGAAACTGTGCATAAAATAGATAAGTGTGAGGTATGGGGTAGAATATGTCATTTCCACGGAAACCTGACATCGTGGTAGGATCACAATCTATCAAGACACTCAAATCCCAATTCCTCAAATCAGCCCCCAAGTTGGGCTCTCATATCATATAAGTCTCACATCACCTCAATGAACAATATCGAATAGATCTCCTATATCCCGAATGTACAAATCAACAATCTCTTTCATATCCAATATCCAATCTCAATGAATCACCTATATCCCAAGTCGAATCTCAAATAATTTCTAACATCCTAATATATATATATTGCAGAAGTAAAATATGATGGGGCAATACACATATATTAGCGTCCCATTACACTAATATTGGTGTAAGGGTATATATAACAACGGCTAAATCCCCTGTTATATATAGAAAGGTATTAAAGAAATATCATGAAAACAATGTGCCATGCATCGACACAGAAATCCTGATCACGTATCATACGCTATCCCGAAAGCACGAGTGCCTAGCTCTGACCCTCGCCTTTCGACGTATGCATACGCACATGACTCCCAGCGGTGTCTCCGTGATCCCCCGCCGAGTGATGGGTACTGTCACCGGTAGGTACTCGCCCGCCTCCAGGCTCAATCGGCAAAATCCATCGATCTTCTTGCCGAGGGGAACCATACCGTGCCCCACCATGTACTCTCATACGGCAACCACACCTCGTATGGAGTATATAATCAGCACCGATAAAACTCATGGAGGACGCGCAAATATCATATCAAGGAAACCGGGTTTTTCAATGTATGCATAATTTCATGAACTCCCACGGTTCCCAAATCCCGAAAACACCATGTAAAATCCAAATAAATAAATGCGCAAATCCAGGAACAATATATGCGATATATCCGAAATGCAAGCATATGAATAAAAATATGTAGCTGAAACCAGATGTATGCGAAATAAAAAAGGTACAGCTAAGTATAGGTGTCTACCTATAAGCAAATGATATGGTATACCCCACTGGGTATAAGTAAAATATGAGTAAGGTAAACGTGTAGCTGTATCGCAAGTTGTAGATGTACCTATCACTAAAGGTAAGATACATTATAGGTATACCAATAAGCTAGATGTCATGTATGATGAGCAATATAGTATCTATAAGGGTTGTGTGTGACATGGCAATTATTGACGGTGTGTGTGTAGCATACAATCCGTGCTCATGCAACATGAACCGTCAATAATATATGCAGTGTCCTACGGCTGCTAGTGACAGTACAACTATATCAAGGAAATAAAGTAAAGGCGCAATTCTAACAATGACGTAGAATATGCGACAGGTATTTGAATCGTAGCCTAGACGCATAACGCCATGCGAGCGATTCCACTGTAGATTTTAAATCTACTCACCTGCACTCCACGCTAGATGAATCCTACCATCTGCTCCCCCCTGTAGCAGTGTCCGTAGTCCCTGCCTGCAAACCTGTAAATAAGACATGGAAATCATATATAAGCCAAATATTCCGCGAAACGCGATATCGAACCAAAACGAGAAACTCGCGTCGCGAACTAAACGCGCGTGTGCACGATACGCTAAAACGTGTATGTACGCGTCTAAAACCATCGCGACACGCCGCGATACGCTGGATCACTGAACCCACTCACGTATCGCGCGTATCGCGCAAACACAACGGACACAAAAACGATATTTTATCCCAGATTTTCCTACAGGCCAAATATTACAAAACTAGACATGCCAAAACACTAGACAACCCTACAGACAACCCTAGCCAAGACCCCGACACCCCAGCCCCCTACTTGGCCGCAATTTGCGGCCAAACACATTAAATCTGCGGCCAAACACATTAAATCTGCGGCTTGGGTAGGAAAATAGGGGCTCGTGTTTTGGTGGTGGTGTCTATACTAGTGTACATGCCCCAGTTTCCTCAATTTTGTCCTGAAGGCCCCGGGTCAAAAGTAGATTCCTGATTGCCAATATATTGCTTTAAAATCACCAATTTGCACAATTTAGAAACCTTATGGTATTTTTGTGAAACCTGGGTTGAATCTCAGTTGAGGTGACCTAACAACACTAGAATGAGCTAGGTTAACCAACTCAAACTCATTCTAACCAAATTTCCACATAAAACACCATAACTAGCACTAAACTCATATTAATCGCAAACCGAAGCTAAACTAACACACAACTAAGCAAACTAGGAATTGGGTTTCAGAATTATACCCTACGAGATCCTAGGAAGCAGGTGAAGAAGTGAATGGAGGAGGAAGAGCTGCTGTAGGTTGCTGGAGCTCCTGCTACTGCTGTTGCTGCCTGTTGTTGCTACTGTTGCTGCCTGCTGTTGCTGATGCTGCTGATGGCTGCTGCTGAAGATGGTTCTGGTGTTGCTGCTACTTGTTTCTGGTGTTGCTGCTGCTGTCTTCTGCTGCTGCTGGAGCTGCTGTGAGGGTGTGAGGGTGTGTGTTGTGTGTGAGAATGAGAGTGAGAGGATGAGAAGGAAAGGGAAATGAGATCTAGCATTAGTCAACCCTTTCTCTCTCTCTCTCTCTTCATTAATGAAGGCATGGGCAAAACCATCATGCCTCATAATGCACTCTCTCTCTCTCTCTCACACCAAGGTCAACACCCAAACAAAAATTCAAAATAAAACCCTTTTTAAATCCATTTTTCTTTTTAAAGAACAACAATAAACTATTAAACCCAAAATACTTAATAATTAAAACTAGATTAAGAAATGGTTAAACCACACTTAACAACCTAGTTATCATGCGCATGTGTGTGCAAGCCTAGGAAAAATCTAACAAAATACTCAATAAATAGGATAAAATAATTGAGAACCAAATTGGTAAACATTTTAGTAAAAACCATATGTAAAAATATAATTAGTCACAAAACATATTCTAAGGTGTTACACGTGTTCTGTACGTTAAGAACTGTGGTTTTTATTTAGAACGTCTATGCTTTTAGAAAACGTGCCTGAACCGATCAACACTTGATATAGGAAATGTTCAAAACATTATCCAACAATACAAAATTATATCCATTCTTTACCAATAAAGAGACTGATATGATGTTGTATATCAGGTTCGGTATCTAATAACATTCATTCACAATCAATGTATTCTGGTAATACAGGGTGATAACTCCCAACAGAGTTGGCTGCAACACTTGCATCATTTCCAACTCTTGAAACTTATCACCCGTACTCAGTTCTCTACCTATCTGTAGCCCATATAACAAATTACATATGTGGGATCCTGATCCGGTATCAGATACCCAGGACGTAAAGGATACTGAGAAACAGTTCTCGGTAATGAACACACCCGAAGAAGATGCATCAGCATGCACTTTCTTCGTTTGGGGGCATGGGAATTCTGGTAATACCCTATTTCCTACTCTGTCTTATAACATTTATAAGTTGGACCAGGACTAACGTTCCCTAGCGCAGTTTATCAAGCGGGTTCGGTCAAATACATCCGTATTATTATCTTCATTAAGGCATGACATAGTCGTAACCCGGAGAGAGAGAAAAGAAAACACCCAGCGTGCGCTTTTGCAAGATTAGATTGGTTATCAATTTATCTAATCAGGATGTCTCCCACTATTTTAGTCAAATCTTCCTTCAAACCCTAAAAGGTAAGAATAGCCGGGATTAATTACACTCTACAAGTTCGCCAATCTTTCAGCCAGGCCAGTGCCGGTACTTTGAAGGAGGTTCCCTGTGCTTTCGCACGGACCTAATTAAAATAAACCTCGTTTTCCCAGAGGCGTAACCCCGTTGACACCTTTCTAGACACCTACTTGATCGGCTAATTGTAATGTGTAAAACTCTCCCAGGAGTAACTCTTACTCGCAGCGGGTATCGGGATCCAACTATTTCATAGGAGGTATGCAATCTCATTGCAAATTTCAACTCTTGAAATTCTTAATAATATTTTACCCCTAGCGTCCTATGACCTTGACGGAGGTCAACAAACCATAGGCTGCTAGTCAAGTTCTACCCGTCATTTCCTGATTGAATTAAACCCACCCGCACGACCCTTGACGGAGGTCAACAAGGAAGCACGACTACCCTAAAACAATCGGCATCATATTCACAAACAGATAAATACTAGTAAGCTACCGCACACTACGCCTTGACGGAGGTCAATAAACCTAGCACGAATACTAAGTAGGACTTATCTGAAATGATGGAGGGCTACGACAGGTTTTTAAGAAAACCCTTTGCGTAATGAACTTGATATCGTTGCAGAATCGAGTGATTTTAAATGGAGTGTTTTTTAAGCTTTTCTAGTATTGCTAAAGAGGTCACTCCCGGTGAAGGGATCGTCGGCTCTTTCCTCATTGAATAAGGCGCAGGGTATATCATATATAGCACTATTCAAAGAAAAAACTATAGAAGCAATCAAAAGACAAACCGAGTATGCAGAATCTGCTAGTTTCACTAAAGAGGTCACTCCCGGTGAAGGGATCTCGGCTCTTTCCTTATCGAATAAGGTGCTGGATGTTCTACAAGGAACACCGCTATGCAAAGCAAGAACTAGAGCTACCAGTTTTTAAACAAGTTTCTACAACATCTTTAGGTTTCTTTTATTTCATTAATCTCATTAATGAAGTCCGATTTTATTATGCTTCACAAGCATCATATTTGAAACGTAATCTGCAATATAACATATATCACATATATATAATATAATCATTCGTCTCAGGCAGTAATATGATCTCATCACAGAACATTGCAGCAGAAGAACATATATGAAATATTGGATATACTAGGACGTCCGTGTTTTAATACGAGCCTGTATAAAACACGGTTTCCACGGTCGCGATGAATAGCCAAACCCACATCCCTAGACCCCTACGAGAGCGGCAAGCAACACTGCCAATTCTAGGGTTAGGAGACCCGGTCTCGACTCCTCGAGATGGTCTCCTACTGGACCCTAGAACCCGGTTACTTGTTCTCCCCGTCTTGGGTCTACCTAATGCGGTAAAGTAAATAATTTACAATGGTAAAATCATCCTCAGCCCGGAAGTGCCCCAATAAAAGAATATTACACACAAATGAATTTTACATGAATGAAAATAAAAACCTTCATTTCACATAAAACCCACGGCTATTCAAAACGCGACGATCCAATATAACATATCACAGCAACACATAATATCTCATATCATCAACGTAAGCAAGTATGCGTATCCCGATTGTCATTGATGTATAGCAACGAAACCGGCGATACACCACATACTACGCTTACGGTCACAGAAAAGAAAGTGTAAAACTACAATAGTTGGAATCCGCAACCTTCTTAGACATCTGATGCCTAACCAAATGAATTCCTTAGACATCGCATGCCAAACAGTTATAAACCCCGCATTTTAGTCTCATTATCAAAAACTCTTTTCAATATCAAGTCGGGCAATTCAACAAGATTCCCTACATCCTGATCGAATGCTCGTCGCAAACTTTAGTAGACGGCCGCACCCCTGGATGCCGTCGACGAAGTGCACTAAGGCGGAACACCGCTGCCGCGAGCACCCGGACGGATGCTTTTGGCGACGGGGTTCTCCTACAGTCACTTGGTCGGGGCTATGGGGCGTGGCTATCTATTAAGTTTACCCGGCGAGTATCCGCGTACGCTACGTGATTGCGACGGACTTTTGATCACATCAAAATTCCGTGGCAACCGATCAAATGAGACTAAACTGCTAGATTTATAACATTCAAATTAGTTATCTCATAACTTATTATGAATTCCAAATATTGTATTACATTCCAGATAAATAGACAATGTTAAACTTTCCGATCGAATAAACAAACACCTAAGATTTCCCAAATAGCTCAACACTTGAGCGGAGTTCAAAAAATATCCATCACATGCTACAGTACCAATGGTCCAGCCGTAGAAGGGTCAAACCAACGCCTCACATGTGGCAACGCCGTACTGCCCCAAACCCTTAGGTTTAGAGGCGGTTCAGACGGTCACATAATCGTGTTAAGGTTTGTGTTCTTCTAGGGAGTCCACCACATTACTTGCATGATTTTTCGGAAGTTTCAAACTCGAGAAAAAAAATCCAACTTTGAAAAATTTTCCGACAGGGGAAAAAGTGAGTTATTGATATCCGTTCGAACTTTTTAACACGTTCTAAAATTATCCGGAAAAAACTTAAACAAAGTTAAATTATCCGATCGAATCAACGAGTCCCCAATACAACCCAGAAAACTCAACACTTGAGTATAAATTAAAAATTCCCAGAAGCATCAGGAAGTACCCACGGATGCTACTGTGCAAAACACAAAACATGATGCTACTGTTTGGCCACGGAACTGCCGCGCAAGCCATGGTACGGCCGCGGTTCCGCGGCTCTTTAATTGTATTAGAGTCTTGTTTTTCACAGTAATTCCTAAAATACCCTGCTGAATTTTTTGAGTATTTTTAATATGAAAAAATCAACATATTTGAAAAATTTCCAGAAACTAGGGTTTTACGGGTATTCGGAGTTCGATCGGACATTAAAATTCGCCTAGACTTCGCCTAAAGCTCTATCTTGTCTCTGATACCACTGCAAGGTTACTAGGCACTCTCACAAGGGTCTACAAGGCATCAACCATTACCGATTTAAAATTTAGACGTGCCGAACAACCCTAACCAAGATCTTTAAATTAGTGATTAGGCGAAACAAAGCATGTTAAACACTTTAACACTAAGAGTTTGGGATTACAACCTTTGTAGTCCGGTCCTGTAAGTGCACGGCGGCGCCCCGGCCGTCAAACCGACGGCCAAATGCGGAAACGGTGATAAACTTTAATTTTGCGAACTTTGCAAACCGGCACCACCGCGCACTAAACACCCGGATCGGGCCATTAAACTAGATCTAGCAAAAACAAGATGGGAAGAGATATACCGAGTGATCCGAGTCCTCCGGTCTTCTCGTCGTCGTCCCGATCTCCCGCGGATCCTCCGGTCGCCATATCCTTGCCGGAAGGGCACCACATCGTCTGCATCTTTTACGAGCTCCCACCTCTATACCGAGGCAACTCGGGCATGATGCTGGCAAGTCGACATGTCCAAGAAGTGCTGTAGAATGTAGTGTAGATGATGCTAGTCTCATTTGGGGTTTTGGTTGCCTTGATGGAGGAATCAAGATGATATGAACTTGGGGATTTTTGTGGCAATGGAAAATGATATGAATGATTAATTTTCCCACACCAAATGAAACTCTCTCATTCTCTCCTCCTCAAAAATGAATGGCCGGCCCCCTTTGGGAAATGGTGGAGTGAATGGATATGTAGCACGAAGGGAGGTGAGTGTAGGAGAGAAGAAAATGTGACCACATCAAAAGACAAAGAAACATCAACCATGCTTCACACTATTAAACCCATACCCTTTCATTAATCACAATTAATGCAAGAGAATCAAAATGATGGTGGAAAAGATATGATGCCATCATAATCAAAACAATTGCAAGAAACCCCCTCCACAAATGTTATTTGCACAATTGCAAATAACCCCCTCCATCGGAAAAGTCCGGCCGGGAAAGAACAAAGGAAAACCGGCCGGAACGGAATGCAAACTGGCAACTCCAGAAAACTGGTCCCGTAAAAAATTACAGGAAAACCCCAATACTGTGCATACACACCCGCATCTGTATTCCGTCCGGATACAAATGCAAAGAGACAAAATCTACACTGTACTAAACTAGGATCCGGCTTAAACCAAAGCCGGCTAGTAATGTTCGTCCGATCCTGATCCGTGCAATACCGCACGTATCAGATCGAACCCTGCCATATATCTATACGGCCACTAGTACAAACCGTCCGATCCTGATCCGTGCAATACCGCACGTATCTGATCGGACCCTGCCATATCTCCATACGGCCTCTACAGCGTTTCGCCCGAAAGCTGAGTAACTGAAAATGTGGTGGACTCTAAAGACTCGTCAATACTATGGCTGTGGATTTAACCACTAGCACGTCAGAGGTATAAGCCAATACGTAACGGGCCACCAGCTATTGACTAAAAGGGACATCGATGAGCGAGCTCATCCTGACACCCTACTGAGCCTGTCAGTGACAATATCCGTACAGTCCGGTCCGTTCGTCCATGAGCATCGCATGTCGGGCCTAGGGGGTGGGTAAAAGTCAGACCCCCAAAAGCGGTACAAGTCGTGTCAGAGTGTAGCCCAGAACACCCTGAGATACTACTGGAATACCTACCAGTAAATCTCCTGCCTTGGCCAAGGACTTCGTGTAATGGCTCTCCTAGACACAGCGCGACCTCACCCCCAATACCGGGAGAGACGAACCCCTGAAGATCCGCTCACTGCCTCCATGTGGCTCGGGACTGTACCCAACTAAAACCTGTTTGCACGCCTCCTTTGAGCCGTGGTAGGGTAGTAATCAACGCACAGTGGGAACTCACACGAGACAAATGACGATCCCCAGGTCGATGAACTAACCTGTACACATGTCACCTGGGAACTGCTATCTGACGTCAGGTATAAGACCAACTAGCATGTTCCCGGCGAGTCCTGTCCGGTGTACTCATAACCCAATGAGCATCTGTATACATCTTAGGTGATCCAACTGACACCAGTGGCTTGTGAGACCGGCCACCGCCCTTCGTCGGGGTCTCGACTGTATACACTAGTCTACTCTGGAGAATCGATGCCCTGTCTCGAAACTCCCACGACTAGGGACCTTTTAAGGATATGCTTGTAGACCCCAGCTCTCACGTATATGATCGCCCTCATACTGCCAGCAGTCAAGCAAGAATCCTAGGGGCTCTATCAACGTGCAATAGCGACCTGTCAGGTCACCTAAAGCAGTACACGATGATAAAGGTAAACCAGATAGCATACTATCATCTCGAGTAAGACTGTCCTACCGGGATAGGTCCTCCCTCAATCATTGCAATCACGTGCCTGTGATCCAATAATTGACTCTGAGGGCACTATCTCCAACAGGTCCTTCACTTCTAAAGCTCCGTGTTGAGGTCCCTTCGCTGCGATCATCGAGTATCCGGACTCTAGAGAGGCTCCACGAAGAGAAAGATTCAAGCTTGCTTCCGATCTTCGATAACAAAGATGATCTACCTTGAAGTTTCTTTAAAACAAGCTCTCACTCACTAGTGAAGTGAACACCCTAATCTAAATGGCTAGGATAGATTAGGATGATGAAGTAGGAATTTAGCTCTCTTCTATTTTCTTAATCACACTCATTTTCATCACCACTCAAAAAGCTAGAAAGCTTTTCAAGCAAAGAAGAAGGAGGAAGAAGATGATCTGTTTCTTTTGTGATGAATAATGAAAGTAGTGTGAGGTTAGAAATGCAACCATGGTTCAAGTAAGAAGACTTAACCATTGTAGAGAGTTTACTAGGGTTAAGGGTTTGGGTTGGGTTAAAGAATATCTTGCAAAATATCTAAACTAAATATCTTTGCAAGAAACAAAATAAAAGTTTCTAGAAGCCTCTAGAAAAGTTTAACCCAAATCAAACCCTAACCTCGTTTAATCTCCACTAAACATGTTGCAATAATAACCCTAACATGTTACAATATTATATATCACATATACAATATTTATTGTAACAAAATAAAGTAATACAATTAACATATATCGCATATATATCAATGTATTACCCGAGTGAGAAAAATAATCTTTTAGTGAGCTTATATCAGTTAATATAATTTAATATATCAAATATATAATTATACATTAAATTATCGAATCAACTCTTGATCCGATAATCCGGCTATTTCACAAATAACCGACTAATATAATCTGTATCAGTTCATCGAATCAACACTTGATCCGATAACCCGGCTATATCACATATACCCGGCCGATATCTCATATCGCGAGAATCTAATACGGTATCACATACACGTATTGTTCTCGGTCCCATACATATCATATATGTGCTCCTACTCCATTTTGCCTGAGTCAAGAAAGCTCTGTGTAGGGCTCTAAAGAATCGTCAATACGCCGGCAGTAGGTGATGATCATATCAAACACCCACAAGCTGCAAGCGGTTAGCTAAATATAACAGCTACCCAGGTATTGAGCAATCAAAAGATCAACAAGCAAGCCTTTACTTTCTCCCATGAATCCAATCAGTAACACTCTCGTATAGTCCGATCTCTTCGTCTGATATGTCGCATATCTCGCCTAGGGGTGGTAAACGTCAGACCCCAGTAGCTTGATAAGTCGTGTCGATATGAGGTCCATAACAGTTTGAGAAACTACTGATAACACTTATCAGTAAATCTCAGCAACCCTGGCCAGGGATTTCCAGTTATAACCAATCGAACACAGCGCAACATCAACTCCCTATACCGGGAGAGACGAAACCCCTCCTATCGCTCATTGCCTTCATGTGATTCGGGACTGTACCCAAAAGCCACCTTTTTGCACGCCCTCTTGGACGTGGTATGATGGAAATCAAAGCACAGTGGGAATCACACAAGACTTTATGACGATCTCGGGTCTACAGACTAACCTGTACCAGTGTCACCAGAGAACTGCCATCTGACGTGGTGTATAATACCATCTGGGAGTTCTCGGCGAGTCCGTCCAATGTACCCAGTCTCCACTGAGCACCCGTACACCATCCTTGATGTCAAACACCGATGGATATGGGATCATCCATCGCCCATCATATGGGTCAAGATGCGTATACGCTAGTCTACTCTGGTGTATCGATGCCCTGTCTCGATACAGCCTCGACTAGGAACAGTTATAGGATGTACTCGTCGACTACCGTGGCCCCACTAGTATGATCTCATCATAGTCCCAGTAATCGAGTACATATCCTAAGGGCTTTATCAACATGTAACATAGAGACAATCAGAGTACATGTTAAGATAAAGAGCTACCAGATAGCATACTATCATGTCGAACAAGAAAGTCCTCCCTATATATGTCCAAGCATCCACTACAATATACATTATATGTACAGTAATGGCCTCTAGGGCATACATATAACTAACAAGAACAACACTACAGATACACTCACAGAGGCCATCCCTCAGACACAGTTCGAGAGGCTATTCGAGATGATTGGTCTGCGATATGCCAATACATGGCCTTAGTGCATGTCACGACCCGAAATGGCACGTGACTGGCACTTGAATCATATGAAGTCTATATGACCCCATCTAATTCAAGTAAGCCAAAAATCCCAGAAATCTAAACCATTTTAAAGAATAAAGAGGGAAAAGTTAAATTTTAAAGTAAGTCGTTTAATAACATAAGCCGAAGTATGCATTTTTAAAACATCAAGTCTTTCTGAAAATTTCGGCAGAGTTTCTTTTGTAAATACTGGCCCCAAAAGGGTACAACATGTATAATATGAATAAATCCATCCCTAAGCGGGAGCTAGCTCTTCACCAATTGGTGGTCACAACCACGTAAACAATATAATATACAACGCCGAAGGGCGAGAATCAAAACTCAAAAGAAAACTTAAATCAACAAGAAAACCCATAATAATACAACGCGTGACTCTAAGGTCGAAAGAATAACAACTGGTTTTGTAAGTCTGAAATAAATATACAAGTCTGGTTGATGGAGTTTACTAGATACAACTGAAATATAATAAAAGGTACAATGGTGGTCACGATGCAAGAGAACCCACCTACTAAGCAATCACCCGGAATGGAAGCAGTGTGCCAGAAAGCCGCAAGGAAACCTATACGGAAAAATCTGCAAGAAATTGTGGCACAACGGGGGTGAGTTGCGAACTCGTGAGTAGAAAATATCACAGAGCAGAAATCGTATGTATAACTCAATCCTAGGTCAATACGATCAAATACAAATAACCTCAAAATGATAAAGCCTGAAGCATAAAAAGGTAGTAAGGGTAAACATCTATACATAAGTGTAATACCAAGTGCTCATGTCGGTACCTTAGGTAGCAACATATCAAAAATATGAGGTATGAATGCAATATAATGAAAACAGAATACATCATGCATGTGAAAACTGTTTTATTAATTTGGTGAGATTTCTGTATATTTAAATCGAGATATCATTAATGAAATCAACATAGAATCAGTGTCAAGCATCGACACAAAACATATATAAATCCCAATATCTCAATATCTCAGGCTCCGGCAATCCGAACTGGACTGTATCCTCGAATCTCAATATCTAGGGCTCCGGCTATTCGGACTGGCCCATATCATCAAATCTCAATATCTAGGGCTCCGGCTATCCGGAATGGCCCATACTCCGATCAGTATCCTACGGATATCCGTCGAGTCATAAATACAATCACCGGTCGGTAGTGCTCCCCTGCCAGGCTCAACGCCATCATCTGTAAGCATCTTGCCCCGGGGTACCGCAGCGAGTCCACCATGCACCAACAGATGGTTCCTCCTCCTCCTCGAATCAGGTGTATGATATCTCTCAAGAGCCGAGAAAACTCATGGTGGACATATCTCAAATCATATCATGAGAAAACCGCTATTTTCTATCTTTTGAAAATGATAGTCAGTTTATAAATCTTTGCGGTTCTCCAAATCGAGAAATCTCATGGAAATCCGCAATAAAAATGTTAAGAGTAAATAATACTGAATACTGGGCTCCAGCAATCCGGACTGGTCCCATAATATTGCATGACAATGAATATATGAATGCATCTGATATCAAGCAAAGAATGCAATAATTAAGCTAGCATATGAAACCAATAACATATATGAACTATTAGCTAGCAAGCTATGTCATTGAAATAATGTTCTCTAAAGTGTATATGACATAGCAATTACCGATGAAGATGTTCAAGGGAGTGTACGTGGAGCATACGCATCATCGGTAATGGTGCTGGTGTCCTAACAATTGGTTTCATCATTTCTAACGAAAATACATATGAGCATGCAATGCAACGAGAACAACAGAATAAATGGCAAATGAATAGTAAATGCAGCAATAAAGAAATATACATTCATATATACGAGTCATACATTTTTTGGTATTTGAAATCGCACGAATCGTGGTGTTTAGAAAATAGGTTTACGGTGTTTTTTTATGAAAAAGTACATCCTCTGAAATATCCGTAGTATCCCTTGGCCTGTCTTTTAAATACTCACTATCGTTAGTTTTGGAAATAAGTATGACTCGTGCCCAGTCTAACATCTATTAAGTAACTACAGGACTAAACTAACAGACTAGTCGAAAGGGTAAGGAGAACCATCTAAGTCTGAGTCGATCTATATATATATATATATATAATAATCGGTGATCTCGCCTCAATAGTATAGTGTACGATACAATATCTATATAATATGACATCCTTCAGTCAAGAGTGCGGATCTATCATCATAATTATATCTCGTACTCTAAATCCATCGTACGGCATCCAAAATCAGGGTACGGGTCAATATCACATTTATCTCATTATTCCACTGGTATCCTTATCATCATATATCATGAGCTAGGTACTGATCTATGTCTAGTACATACTGATACCATCAATAATATATATGTGTGTGTCTGAAAACATATCGCCTAAAGATCCGCTATAATATCATGTCGTATCTCATAATACGAACCAAATCATATCACCAATCTTGTGGCACCATGCCCAATCTCATCGACTCATCTCCAAATACCATATACTATCCTTATTATCCATGTATATGTATATGTATATATATATACATAGTCCAACACCTATGTGTGTATATATATATATATACATGCATACATATCCTCATAAGTAAAATAAAATGTATGCATGAGTGTGTGCGTGTGTGCAATTCACTACCCTAGGGTTCGCGACTAAGAAGTAACTAAATCACAATTTTACAAATACGCTAACACTAACCCAAGTCAAGCATTTCTTACTAAGTATACACATCTAATAACACATAAGTGTATATATATATATATATATATAATATATCAAAACGCAATCGCGTTCTATACTACGAAACTGCGGGGGTGCTATACGCCATCCACCCGACTTCCCCCGCAGATATAATCTACTCACATTGATCCTTGCTTTCCAAAGTCGATGACGCTACGCTCGTCCTTGTCATCCCGAAGTTCTTGCGGGGGTAGCTACATATGTACACATATAGCATCATAAACAGAAATCATGCACGAAAACCAAAACGGCACACGGATCGTATATAGGTTAAAACCTATGACCCGCTCATGTAAAAGAAACAATTAACCCTCGACATCGGTATACAAACGCCAATTGATCGAGATAAAACCCAAACGTACCAATCGTGGTTTCACAACTCACTAATTATTATATGAAATAGGGTGTATATATACAAAACCTTAAACTTAATTTAATATCGTTTAAATCCAAAAATCAATTAAGCATCAACTAACCGTTTTAGTAACAAACTAGATGTCTAAACCAAACTAGTGGCCACAATATCCACTAAATATCTTAACTAAGTCACACAAACCATAATCTCACTAATTTTTCGTTAACCCAAAATTCTAGTTTGCAAATTAGCTTAATTAGTACAATTTTAAATTAACAACTAGCAAACTAGCTACAAGGTTAGATTTTACATGTCTTAAAGTGTTAAACTACTCAATTAAACCATGATCAAATGACCTAAACCCTAACTTGATCCAAACCTAGATCTTGAATTTTCAAGTTAGCAACTATAACAAAATTAACACTTAAATATGCTAGATTAAAGCAATTTAAACAACAAATTCTCTATAGGTTTATGATTTATACCTCCCAATGATTGAGATTTAGCTTGGAAATTATCCTCCAAAATGCCATCTTGCTCCAAGGATTCAAGCATGTATTGGCCAAAGCATAAATAGTACGGGTTAATTTAGGAATTAGTGATGTTTTGAGTGGATTTTTGAAGAATTTGAAGGATTTTAGATGAAGAAATGAGATGCGAAGAAGTGGAGGAGTTGCTGCCTTAGGGGGGCCGGCTGCAATGTGGGAGGAGAGAGAAAGGTTGTGGGTGAGTGTGAGAAAGTCAAGGAAAGCCCATACTACAAGTATTTACACCATACTTCTTTTATTCTCTTTTCTTTTTTTTTCCAATCTCATTTCTTTTTCTCTTTAAGTGTGAGGGGTGTAGGGGAAGCCATGGCTCGACTAGCAGGGGGGTTTGTGTGTGTGTGTGTGTGTGTGTGTGTGAAAGTTTCCAAGTCATGAAAAACCCCTCAAGCCTCATTAATACCTCACAACAATTTCTAATTACGTTTATTTTCACAACTTAAACCTTTTTCTTTTATATTTCCTAAAACCGTCTTGACAATTTCTTCTCATATCAAAAACAACATCTCACATCATGGTTTAATATGTCATGATGCACAAAACTTGTATTAATCCATTCCAATTTGTAATTATCCTTAATTAAATGTGTTAGTGAAGCCTTAAAATAATATTTAAAATAATTAATTACCGAAATTATTTTAGTAAACTAGAAATTTTATAAGTGACCCATTAAATACCAAATACTAGCAATTACATAACCAGAATAGGTATATTTAATTCTATGTTGAGAAATAATCTTATCTGGGTTTTTACGGAAAACACCAGTTATTTTACTGATTATCCGAAATTTCACCTAAAAGATTTTCAAAACGTTACAATCTGCCCCCCTTAAAGAAATTCGGTCCCCGAATTTAAATTAAAACTCCCCCAAATACTAAAACATTTCAGTAAAATGATCAAGTCGTCGGGGTTCCGAAATCATAAATACATTAAAAAAACATCATAACGCAATGCATGCGCATGCAAAACAAGTATATAAACCAAAATCAAAACTCCGTCATGCATCCCACAATCATCGGAGTTATGGTGAAGACACCAATGTCAAATCAAAAAACGAAAACCAACATGACATACATCAAAACTATAACACGTATATAGTACGCGTCGGTGTAAACTCGTCAAAATATATGAAGAAATGCATGCCAAACCTTCTCAAGTCGCTGTAAGATGCGCGTATCAGTGCACAGTGGAGAACATATATTGTAAGAAATTAACTATATATATATATATATATATTGTTGCGTTACAGCAGCGCCCCGGCCGTCAATCCGAGGCCAAATGCGGAACAAAAACTTTTTAAAACTTGGCGCTACCATAACCTTTACCTAGATCGTACCATTAACACTAAACTAGCAAACTACAACAAGTTAGAATGGCTATACCAATCGATCCATGTCCTTCGGTCTTTAGCCACCATCTCTAGCTCCTCGCGGCATCTCCGATCTCGCTCGATCTCCGGTCTCCTCGTCGAAAAGGGCACTACATCAAGAAGTCTTTTTACGGGCCCCCGATTCAATCCGAAGCAACTCAGACATGAAGTTTGCTAGCCGACATGTGCAAGGTGAAGTACAGAATGCGTGTAATAACTTTTTCTCAAGCATCCATAAATTCTCAACTCATGAGATTGTATGGATGGAAGTTTAAGATGAAGCCATGGATGAAACTTGTGAGCTAGGGAAAGAAGAAGAAGAAGAGCTAGACTTATTATTGTGTTGGAATAAAAAATGAGAGTACTAGCATAATTCCAAAGAGCAAGCCCAAGCCATAGTGGTTGTCCACTCTCTCTCCTTATATCATTTCAACACAATAATCAATCAAAAAGGTGACATTTGCACAAATTAAACGACCATGAGTCATCACCCATGCACATGCCACAATAATTGCTCTTCATGATGATTTCCACTCACAATTTCCACCACAAAACATTTAAACCAAAATGTTTTGTAAGTGTAAGGTAGCGCCCCGGCCGTCTGTCCAAGGCCAAAATGCGGAAACGAAAACTTTTTCAAAACTTGAAACCGGCGCTATCGTACACTATAAACCCGGATCGAACCATTAACCTATAACTAGCAACTATAGAAAGGTTAGAAAGGCTATACCGAACGGTCCGTGTCCTTCGGTCTTTGGCCATTGTCTCTAGCTTCCCGCGGCATCTCCGATCTCGTTCAATCTCCATTATCCTCGTCGGAAAGGGCACCACATCATCGAGTCTTTTTACGGGCTCCCACCTCTGAACCGAGGCAACTCGGACCCGAAGTTTACTAGCCGACGTGTCCAAGATTGCTATAGACTAAGTGTAGAACGCTTTGCCTCAAGGGTTAATCGAAGTTGCCACAAGGGATGGAAGATGAAAATGAACTTTGAAATGGAGCTAATGTTTTGTTGCACGAATGAAATGAGATACCAATTCTTACACACAAAAATTAGGGTTGTCCAAATTAGGGCTCAGCCACACAAAAGAAGAGGAGGGGTGAGTGCAAGCTCAAGTGAGAGGTGGCCATAAGCAAAGTGTAGTGATAATGAGAAAAAATTGTCACACCAAAATCTAATCCAATCCTTTCACAATTAATGCAAAAAGAAGGCACAAGAAATGAAGCCAAGCTCTCTAGAAACCTCATGAAGCCTCCATGTGCTACTGGAGCCCTAGTGACCACAAAAAAAAACCATTTGCTAATTGCACATTTGCAAATAAGCCCCTCGAAGGAAAATTCAGCCAAAGAACAATAGAAAAGGAATTTGGCCAAAAAGAGAAAGCAAGCTGGCAACTTCAAAAAGCGATCCGGTAACAAATTATAAGATAACCCCGTGACTGTATATACATACCCACATTTGTATTTTGACCGAATACAAATGCAATGAGACAAAATCTACACAGTAAAATACTAGGATCCGGCTTAAATCAAAGCCCGCTAGTATTATCCGTCCGAACTATGACATGTGCACAAGTGCACTCGTACGTTCGAACCCTGCCATAAATCCATACGGCCTATACAACGTTTCGCCCGAAACTTGAGAAACTGTCTGTGGAGGACTCTAAAGACTCGTCAATACTTCGGCTGTGGATTTAACCACTAGCACGTCAGAGGTACTAGCCGTACGTAACGGGCTACCAGGTATTGACCAAAAGGGAGGTCGATGAGCGAACTCATCCTGACACCCTACTGAGCCTGTCAGTGACAATATCCATACAGTCCGGTCCGTTCGCCTATGAGTATCGCATGGCGGGCCAAGGGGGTTGGTAAAAGTCAGACCCCCAAAAGCGGTATAAGTCGTGTCGGAGTGTAGCCCAGAACACCCTGAGATACTACTGGAATACTTACCAGTAAATCTCCTGCCTTGGCCAAGGACTTCATGTAATGGCTCTCGTAGACACAGCGCGACCTCACCCCCAATACCGGGAGAGACGGACCCCTGCCGATCCGCTCACTGCCTCCATGTGGCTCGGGATTGTACCCAACTAAAACCTGTTTGCACGACTTCTTTGAGCCGTGGTAGGGTAGTAATCAAAGGACATTGGGAACTAACATGAGACAAATGACGATCTCAGGTCGATGAACTAACCTGTACACATGTCACCAGGGAACTGCTATCTGACGTCAGGTATAATACCAATTAGCATGTTCCCGGCGAGTCCTGTCTGGTGTACTCATAACCCAATGAGCACCTGTATACATCTTAGGTGATCCAACTAACACCAATGGCTTGTGAGACCGGCCACCGCCCCTCGTCGGGGTCTCGACAGTATACACTTGTCTACTAATGGAGTATCGATGTCCAGTCTCGAAACTCCCACGACTAGGGACCACTTAAAGGATGTGCTTATAGACCCCAGCTCCCATGTATATGATCGCCAACATACTGCTGGCCGTCAAGCAAGAATCCTAAGGGCTCTATCAACGTGCAATAGTGACCTGTAATGTCACCTGAAGCAGTGCACGATGATAAAGATAAACCATGGTAGCATACTATTCTCTATCAACCTGTAATAGTGAACTACAATGTCACCTAAAGCATGTACATGATGATAAAGAAAAACAAGATAGTATACAAACCTCTCGAGTAAGACTGTCCTACCGGTATAGGTCATCCCTCAATCATTGCAATCACGTGCCTGCGATCCAATAATTGACTCTGAGGGCACTATATCCAACAATCTCCTACTTGCACTCTAGGATAATTATTGCGATGTCGCATACTCACAGCCCGTGTGGTACCGAACACCCAACTCCTCTACTAATCAGTCTCACAAAGCTCGTTTGTGAAACTATTGCGTTCGAGAAATAGCCCCAGCTAGTGGATCCGCCCTGATGTTTCTTTCTATGTCTCTCTTTATCTCAAGTTCACGGAGAAAGCCATCTCCCGAAATGAGCAATACCTGTCTTAGAATATGTCTGGATATCTGATGGGACCTAGTTCAAAAATGAACTCCAAATCCAAACTTCTTAGACTGTATCGTCAACTGAACTTAATCAGCATCCTGCGCCACACCTCCCTCAGTTTCCGCTTGGACCACCTGTCCAAAATACTGTTAGTTGTATGTATGCTCTAGAGGCCAGTATTTTACAGATGATGTATATTATATTGGATGCTTGGACATATATAGAGAGGACATTCTTGCTCAACATGATAGTATGCTATCTGGTTGCACTTTATCTTAACATGTATACTTGTCTCTTTATACTGTCTTATAGTTACATGTTGGTAAAGGGCCCTTAGGATGTGTACTTGACTACCTGGACTATAATACGGATCATACTAGTAGGGACATGGTAGCCCATAAGTACATCCTTCAAGGTCCCTAGTCGTGGGTGTATCGAGACGGGGCATCGATATACAAGTGTAGACTAGCGTATATGCTTCTCGACCCATGAGATGGGCGATGGATGATCCCGTATCCTTTGGTGTTTGACATCAGAGATGGTATACGGGTGCTCAGTGGACACTGGGTACACTGGACGGACTTGCCGAGAACTCCCAGATGGTATTATACCTCACGTCAGATGGCAGTTCTCTGGTTACACTTGTGCAGGTTAGTCTGTAGACCCGAGATCGTCATAGAGTCTTGTGTGATTCCCACTGTGCTTTGATTTCCACCTTACCACGTCCATGAGGGCGTGCAAAATGGTGTTTTTTGGGTACAGTCCCGAGTCACATGGAGGCAATGAGCGATAGGAGGGGTTTCGTTTCTCCCGGTATTGGGGGTTGATGTTGCGCTGTACTCGATTGGCCGTAACAGGGATGTCCCTGGCCAGGGCTGATTTAGAGATTTACTGGTAAGTGTTACCAGTAGTTTCTCGACCCGTTATGAGCCTCATATCGGCACGACTTATCGGTTATTGGGGTCTGACGTTTACCACCCCTAGACTTGATATGCGACATATCAGACGAGGAGACCGGACTGTACGGGAAGTGTTACCGGTAGGCTTTTACAGGAGTTGGAGCGGGCTTGCTTGCTGCTCTTCTGATCGCTCAATACCCGGGTAGCCGTTACGTCCAGCTAGTACCGCTGACGGCTTGTGGGTGCTTGATGTGATCATCACCTACTGTCGGCATATTGACGAGTCTTTAGAGTCCTACATAGAGATTTTACTGGCTCAGGCAAAACGAAATTGGAGCACATATGTGATATGTGCGGGATCGAGAATAATGCATGTATGTGATACCGTATTCTATTCTCGTGACTTTTTGTATCGGTCAGTTATATATGATATAGCCGGGTTATCGAATCAAGTGTTGATTCGATAAATCGATACATTGGATGTTAGTCGGTTATATGTGATATGACCGGCTTATTAAGTCAAGTGTTGATTTAATAATTTATTGTATAATTGTATATTTGATATACTAGTTCACATTAACTAACACTTGTTCACTTTAGGTTTTTCTCACATGTACACAACTTTAATATATATGTGATATATATTAAAATTGTGTTTTCTTTTTGTATCATGGTTGATGATACATAAGACTTGGGTGTATGAGACTTACACCATGCTATCTAATATGTTGGGTTTTTATATTTTAAGTAATTACAAAATTAGTGGAGGATTAGCACAATGCATGAAGCTTGTGGAAGCTTGTGGATGCATTGACTAAGTCCACTAAGTTTGTTTTTACCATGGATATTTTTTAACCCAACCATAAGTATTAGCTATGGTTATGTCTCTACAAGAGTTAGTATATGATACTCACTCACCATGGTTAGCTTATTGACTTGATCATTATCCTCATCTCTGTCTTTTGTTCTTCCTCTTCATTGTTAAAAAGAAAAAGCTTGCTAGGGTTTGATCCAAAGTGAGAAAGATTGTGAGAAATAAAATTCTAAAGAGAACCCACTTCCTATTTCTCCATCCTCTACTAGACTAGCACTTTAGTTTAGGGTGTTTGCTTCACTAATTCTCAAGTTAGTGAAGTAGAAGCTTGAGTTGGCATCCCCTCGATGTAGATCATCTTCGGCCTCGAAGACTTCAAGCAAGGACGCGTCTTTCGCCTCGTGAAGCCATGCAAGGGTCCGGGAGAACCACGATCGCAGCGTAGGGACTTCAACAAGGAGCTAAAGAAGTGAAGGACCGATCTACAAAGGTTGTATTTCGTATTCACTTAGTCGTAAACGTAGTTTACTTGCATATGAAACCCTAATTTTCTAGCAACGATCTTGTTCAGGGTTATTCGGCACGGCTAAAATATTAAACGGGCATGGTTGATGCATTGAAGAACCTTATTAGAGTGCCTAGTAACCCTACAAATACTGCCCCTTGTCAGAGGGAAAACTACAACTCTACCAGTCACTCTGTCATCCAGGTCACCTTGGAAGCCTGGAATGATAACTGTCTCCCGAAGGAGGATGCCATTATCATATCCCTAGAGCATCCACTTATGTTCTAAAACTGCTTCCGAATGTTTCTCCAGGATTGGATCAATATCAATTTATTGCATCTACTGCAAAAACAAAATCTGGTGTGGTACTTGACATCTCATGATTGACTCAATTGCCTAAGCAAATGATCTGCCAATCATGCACATCCCTTTCCCCTTTAGTCTGTAAGATACCTTTAGAGAGGGTGACTCCATCACCTGCAAGTACACTACCGTGGCAGGAGTCGTCCATTCTAAAACACCTTTAGAATGCTGTCTAAGTACCCAGATTTGGAAACTACCCAAATCTAGATCTAAAACCATAGATCTAGTAACCAGAATATCTGATATAATATCCATATCCTATGTGGAGAAACCACTGTGTGACAACCAAAGCATAACTGATCGTAGTATAGGAATTTAACTTCCTACTCTGTGTATGTCATCCAAGTACCAGGACATCACACCCTACAACATTCTTAACAGATCCATCCCTATGAAGTCAAACCTATGACTGTCACATCGGAAATAGATGATCTATCTCCGCTATATCTACTTTAGTCCATAAATAGACATAAACTACTTGTCCACTATGCTTCCACTGCTCCCACTGACTACGACAACCCTCTGGCAGAGTCATATACACGTACACTTATAAAGCTAATTTAGAACGACGCTATACTCATCCTCCAGCCGGGTCTCACAGTCTGGAACAACAGCAATGGTAAGTCAGGGTAAACAAGAACCTCCCTGTCACCGTCCTTGAGGCTACCGGAGTACCTCTCTGGTGCCTGAGGTTACCCACTATATCTACGGAGTGACCAATCGAATGTCAAACCAGATTGAATATTTAGGTTCTTATCAAATTTTCAGTAATCGTTTGCGGTTCTGGAATCACTTCCAGTTCTACCATACTCCCACTACCGTTTTCTGAAAAAAATCCATTTTTATTAAAACTGTGGCGAGTCAAGAACAATATCACTATTCATCTTCCAGATGGTAGAAAGTCAACCCTTTTCATAGCCCGGGTCAACCCACAAACAGCCACTACAGAAATGTACCTTGAGTTATCCAGAGTCTTGTTTTAAGCATAAGCCGGACAACTCCCCGTACCTTAACATTGTTAAGATATGAACTATTCTATATCCAATATAGAAACGGAGGCTCTGATTTAATTGGAACCAGATTCAAATCATGCAGCTGTCTCTAGTGCATGTCAACTAAATGGAGAGAGTCCGATCAGCATTACTCAACTTAGGAGTGCTTCCAATTATGAGTAACCTGAAAGAGAAGTAAGTTCTCTTAATCATTACTATCAACTGAATACCATACACAAGTATCTACATCGTCGATCACCTTGAAGAATCCTGATACATGCAATACCCGGTTCTCTACTTTATTCTTATTCCTATAACTTCTCAAACTTAGACCTTGCATTTCTACGAAACACATGTCCAAGAACTAGAGAAGTCATAAGTAAACAGAATATAGTATGAGTACCAACCCCTCAGTCCTCATAGACATTGGACAACATACAATACTCTGTATAAGCCCCCTTAGTCTAATAACTCATTCCTCGTGTGTCGTAGGTTGAAAACTGTACTTATGGTTAAGAAGAATTACACCGCTGTTTAATGCTCCTTACCTAACCATCCACTGATATAGGTAAATGCCATAGACATAATTTCAAAAAGTTATATCTCACTTTATAAAAATAAACGTACAGATATATCAATTTGAAATTGGTGCATAACAACGGATATTCAAAACCAAATATTTACCGTCCGGCAAACAACCTAGGCGATTTCCTTAAATATCACCAATTACAACGAATCCCGATATAATGAGGATGATCACCCAATTCCCAATAACTTACTCCCACCCATCATCTGTAAAACCATACAGATGTGAGAATCAAACCTGGTAAATACATACCCTGGAGCAAGGACTAATTGGGAAATCAGTTTTCCTTTAACAATACACAGTGAAACTGAAACATGTAAGTGTTTCCAAGGGGTATCCGGGTATCCCTAGTAATGCCTCTTCCATTATCAGATTCACAACTGTAACCGTATATTTCTTTTCCATCTCTCCAAATCCCTTTATATGTCATTAGTCATTATCTTCTGTACACCACTTTAGGCCAAATGGTTTTCTTCCTTCCCTACCGTTCGGCACCAGCCTATGGTTTGGAAGAAGACTATCCAATAAGCATAATGGGTGTACTGTTCTAATCCTAGGAGCACTCGAAACTTGAGAGAAGGTGAAGATAAAAGACAACTGAATAAACCTTATTCCTATTTCTCCTAAACCAGAATCCATCTCCGAACTGGAACATGTTCCTTCGAGTTCGTATATAACCATACGTTGGAGTATCCAAATAACTGTGGATCTTCGTAGTGATACGGAGTGTCCTGGAGAAATACAAAGGTGAAGTAGGAGTGGCGATAAAATACTTCGTTTGGTCGTGAATAATAGTCGCAGTTTACTTTGCCCTCTTTCTAATCCCTTTATTTGCCTTTACTTAATACCTTCTGTACACCTTCGTTAGGCTAATTGGTTTTCTTCATTCCCAACCGTTCGACACCTGCCTATGGTTCAGAAGAAGACTATCCAATAAGCGTAACAGGTGTAATATCCCCTAATCCAAGGAGCACTCGCAACCTGAGAGAAGGTAAAAGGAAAAGACAACTGAATAGTCCTATTATTTTTCTCCAGAACTGGAAACCATCCTCGAATCTAGAACAAGTTCCTTCGAGTTCATATATAACCATACGATAGTTTTATCCAATTGAAGTGGATGTTCATAGTAATACGGAATGTTCTGGAGAAAAAGGGTATAAGTAGGAGTGGCAATGAGGTATGCAACTCTGACAATCCAAAAGCCAGTGTTTTAAGAAGGTTCGGTTAACTTGGTCACTGAGTCATAGTCAAGGGTCAGGCCATCGTCGCAGCCAAAGAGAGAGAGAAAAGAAACACTCAGCGTGCACTCTAACCTAGACTAGAATGGTTACCAATTTATCTAATCAGGAAACCTCCCACTGTATCGTCAAATTCTCCTCCAAACCTGAAAGAAGAATTAGTCGGGATCACCCGAGGAGTAAACCAACTCATCAGTGGGAATCGGGATCCAACTATCATCGCATGATAACGTAATGGAATCCACTCACGTTACCACACTCCAGAAGGTATGTGCATATCTGGCAAGTTTCAGTTTCTTTAGAAACTCCCGATGTGATTTTTACCCCATGCTCTTATGACCATGACTTTGGCCAACAAATCATAAGTCACATGTCAAGTTCTACCCGTCATTATCCAGGTTAATTTGAACCCACCCGTACCTACCTTTGGCCAACAAAGCAGTACGACTGTCCCAAACCAACGCATCTATCTATGCAACAGAAAAGTAACAAATAGTTACCATACACCATGCCTTGACTTTGGCCAACAAACATAGCATGAATACTAAGTGCTACCCGTCTGAAATGACGTAGGGCTACGAATGGTTTTTGGCGAAAAACCTTTAACGTAATGAACTTGATATCGTTGAAGGAACCGGATAGCTTTTTATAAAAATATAGTGGCGAAAACCTTTGCTAAAGAGGTCACTCCCGGTGAAGGGATCTCAGCTCTTTCCCCGTAGAATGAGGTGCAGGATATTCCAACTGAATACCACGATGCAAAGCAAAAATAATCGACTATCGTGAAGTTATTACCCTGACGCAAAGTTTTGTCCAAGGGGTCACTCCCGGTGAAAGGATCTCGGCCCTTGCCTCGTCGACTGAGGTGCTGGATATTCGTAACCGAATACCACTGTTCAAAACAAAAGAGAACGTCCTTGCAATAACAGCGTTTTTTTTTAAATTGTTCCAACAACGTCAAATAGGTTTGATTAGCTTGCTTTGATCCGAATCAACGCAGTCCCATCAATTAATCACACCAAAAAAGAACGAAAATATGATGTACGTATATACCATCCGCATTCGCCACTGGGTCCCGTCATCACCCGTTAGGTTACTTAACTAACGACAGAACGGGAATTGGACTAGTGCGGGTGTAAACATATACAACATCTACCAGTATATATATCTATAAACAATATTCGCTCAAGGCGTGATAAAATGCAACATCACAGAAATGTAATAAGCATCACAGAACAATACAGATAATCTGGGATCCCCGGGTTTCGTAGAGCCGCTACTGAAACCCGACGTTCCCCTGGTCTTGTGGATAACCTGTGCAATGAAATCCTAGACCCCTACGGGTGCGGCAAGTTACCCGCCAAAACCTGATGCGAGGCAGCCCCCTTCAACAACGTGAATGGACCACCCAGCACATCACGGAATCCGGTAACTTGAGCACCCCTCCTTGGGGTAACCTGTACCCCCTACGAGTGCGGCGAATAGCCCGCCAATTCTAGAGTGAAGCCCCCTCCGTCTCAAAGCGATGAGATGCGGGGCCGTTGCCCTCTAGAACCAGGCTACCCGTGCACCCCTCCGCTGGGTAATCCTAGTACAGAAAGTAAAAATACAACGGGTACATCGACCTCAGCCCGGTCGTGCCCCAAAAGAATAATATACAAATAGGCAGTGATGGCAGTCCACATACCGGACGCTCGCCCCGCAATATCAAATGTACAAATACAACCAAACTGTACTACCATTGCATCCAGGCTATCCACCACGACAAATCCTCAATATCACAGCACAACACAGAACATCAATGTGAATGTCATGTTCGCAAATCCGTCTAAAAGAGCTATAGCAATTAGACAGGATTAATCGATCAAATTACATTCACAGTCGCGGATATAATGTAAATACTGTGAACTAACATGTTTAAAAATTTTGATCGACAAAATTTCCCGAAGTGGGCCCCAAGCACAATACCCAGTACTCAAACAAATCTGGGCCCAAACAAAAATTACCAGAAACCCCATTTCCAAGTCAGAAACCTCTGTAGAAAAATGGCGCACTATTGCTACAGTCATGCGGCGGAACCGCGGCCAAAACGAGGGCACAGCCAT
The DNA here is from genome assembly GCA_030015575.1 of Agapanthus africanus. Classification (NCBI taxonomy): domain Eukaryota; kingdom Viridiplantae; phylum Streptophyta; class Magnoliopsida; order Asparagales; family Amaryllidaceae; genus Agapanthus; species Agapanthus africanus. Next base: position 308,697,093 of record CM057344.1, on the reverse strand, counting down.
GGTTCTGCCGCGCTATAGTGACCACAACGTACCTAATTTTCTCAGAATACTTCAAAAACCATGCCTGTTTTTCTGCAGCACGCCAAAAAAATTTTTGACCATAGAAAAAATTCGACAGAAACTGATGACTTGGAAATGCGGTTTTTAGAAAATTCGTTCGATCGAACTTCTAAACACGTTAGAGCAAGCTAGTAAAGGTTAATGGCGTGGCTCTGATACCATGTAAGTCTACGGTAGCGCCCCGGCCGTCTGTCCGAGGCCAAAATGCGGAAACGAAAACTTTTTCAAAACTTGAAACCGGCGCTATCGTACACTATAAACCCGGATCGAACCATTATCCTATAACCAGCAACTAGAGAAAGGTTAGAAAGGCTATACCGAACGGTCTGTGTCCTTCGGTCTTTGGCCATGTCTCTAGCTTCCCGCGGCATCTCCGATCTCGTTCAATCTCCATTCTCCTCGTCGGAAAGGGCACCATATCATCGAGTCTTTTTACGGGCTCCCACCTCTGATCCGAGGCAACTCGGACACGAAGTTTGCTAGCCGACGTGTCCATGATTGTTGTAGACTAATTGTAGAACGCTTTGCCTCAAGGGTTAATTGAAGTTGCCACAATGGAGGGAAGATGAAAATGAACTTTGAAATGGAGCTAATGTTTTTTTGCAAGAATGAAATGAGATACCAAACCTTACACACAAAAATTGGGGCTGTCCAAATGAGGGCTCGGCCACACAAAAGAAGAGGAGGGGTGAGTGCAAGCTCAAGTGAGAGGTGACCATAAGCAAAGTGTGGTCATAATGAGAAAAAATTGCCACACCAAAATCTAATCTAATCCTTTCACAATTAATGCAAAAAGAAGGCACAAGAAATGAAGCCAAGCTCTCTAGAAACCTCACGAAGCCTCCATGTGCTGCTGGAGCCCCAGTGACCACAAAAAAAAAACCATTTGCTAATTGCACATTTGCAAATAAGCCCCTCCAAGGAAAATTCAGCCAAAGAACAATAGAAAAGGAATTTGGCCAAAAAGAGAAAGCAAGCTGGCAACTTCAAAAAGTGATCCGGTATAAAATTACAGGATAACCCCACGACTGTATATACATACCCGAATTTGTATTCCGACCGAATACAAATGCAATGAGACAAAATGTACACAGTAAAATACTAGGATCCGGCTTATACCAAAGCCCGCTAGTATTATCCGTCCGAACTTTGACACGTGCACAAGTGCATGCGTACGTTCGAACCCTGCCATAAATCCATACGGCCATTACAACGTGTAAGTCCACGGTAGCGCCCCGGCCGTCTAACAGACGCCAAATGCGGAACAAAAACTTTTTACAAACTGGCGCTATCGCGTACTATAATCCGGATCTGCCATTAAAGCTAAACTAACAAACTACAAAGTGAGTAGAAGAGTTATACCGAACGATCCGAGTCCTTCGGTCTTCAACCATCATCCCACGCTTTGTTGCGGCTGCTCCTATCTTCTGGATCTCCAGTTTCGTCGTCCAGTTGGCACCACGTCGACGGATCTTTAAACGGGCTCCCGCCTCTGAACCGAGGCAACTCGGTCGTCAAGTTTGTTAAAAGAGACGACCAAGATGATGTAGAGAATGAGTAGAACACTTTGTCTCGTTACGTCCAAGGCTATGGACGAACGGTTAATGAAGTTGCCTTTTGGATCGAATGGAAATGAGATATGGATCACATCTAATTTATATGCACCAAAACTTATATCTTTTTCAATCAACAACCATCTCATTCCACCAAGGGGTGGCCGGCCATATAAGGAGAGGGGGGAGGTAAGTATAGGAGGGGGGTGACTACAACCATTAATGAAGAGAAGAGTCATCAAAAACACCTAGTATGAACACATTAATGAAAGTGATGATTCATAACCCTTAGTCACTAAAACATTAATTGAACCATTAATGCACTAATGAGTCATCAAGCCTAGTCACCTCATCTAGAAGCCTCTAGAAACTTCCACACTCATCTCAAGAAAAGATAAATCCGTATTTAACCGAATGTTAAATACGGCCGATAGAAAACAGGAAGCTGGCAACTTCCAAAAGTTATCCTGAAACGAATTTCAGGATAATCCCGTAATGGTATAAACATACCCGCATTTGTATTACGACCGAATACAAATGCATCTGAGACAAAGATATTATATCTTCACAGTATAATACTCGGATCCGGCTTAAACCAAAGCCGACCAGTATTATCTGCCCGAAAAACGACACGTGCGTAAACGCACGTGCATTTTCCGAACCTTGCCATAACACCACACAGCCTCTACAACGTTTCGCCCGAACTTGGGAAAGTGTCTGTGGGGTACTCTAATGACTCATCAACACACTGGCACTGGGTATTGTTAGTTATATGTATGCCCTAGAGGCCATTACTGTACATAGGATGTATATTGTAGTGGATGCTGGGACATATATAGGGAGGACTTTCTTGCTCGACATGATAGTATGCTATCTGGTTGACCTTTACCTTAACGTGTATGCTGATTGTCTCTCTGTTACATGTTGGTAAAGCCCTTAGGATCTGTACTTGACTACCTGGACTATGATGCAGATCATACTAGTGGGGACATGGTAGTCCATAAGTACATCCTTCAAAGTCCCTAGTCGAGGGTGTATCGAGACGGGGCATCGATATACCAGAGTAGACTAGCGTATACCTTCTCGACCCATACAGATGGGCGATGGATGATCCCATATCCATTGTTGTTTGACATCAGAGATGATATACGGGTGCTCAGTAGAGACTGGGTACACTGGACGGACTCGCCGAGAACTCCCAGATGGTATTATACCTCACGTCAGATGGCAGTTCTCTGGTGACACTGGTACAGAGTAGTCTGTTGACCCGAGATCGTCATAGAGTCTCGTGTGGTTCCCACTGTGCTTTGATTTCCATCTTACCACGTCCAAGAGGGCGTGCAAAACGGTGGTTTTTGGGTACAGTCCCGAGTCACATGGAGGCAATGAGCGATAGGAGGGGATTCGTCTCTCCCGGTATAGGGGGTTGATGTTGCGCTGTGTTCGATTGGCTATAACAGGAAATCCCTGGCCAGGGTTGCTGAGATTTACTGGTAAGTGTTACCAGTAGTTTCTCGAACAGTTATAGACCTCATATCGACACGACTTATCGAGCTATTGGGGTCTGACGTTTACCACCCCTAGGCGAGATATGCGACATATCAGACGATCAGACCGGACTGTACGGTAGTGTTACTGGTCGGATTCACTGGAGTGTGAGCGGGCTTGCTCGTCGATCTTCAGATCGCTCAATACCCGGGTGGCCGTTACGTTTAGCAGACCGCTTGCGGCTTGTGGATGCTTGATATGATCATCATCTGCTGCCGGCGTATTGACGAGTCTTTAGAGTCCTACACAGAGGTTTCTTGGCTCAAGCGAAATGAAATAGGAGCGCATATGAGATATGTGCGGGACCGAGAATAATGCGTGTATGTGATACCGTATTTCATTCTCGCGATGAATGTATCGATTAGGTTATATGCGATATACCCTAGTTATCGAATCAAGGGTTGATTCGATAAACCGATGCATTGCATACTAGTCGGTTATATACGATATGACCGGATCGTTAAATCAAGTGTTGATTTAATGATTTGATGCATAATTGTATATTTGATATATTACTTTGCATTAACTAGTATCGGTTCACTTTAAATGGATTTTCTCGCTCGGTTGTGCGCATTGCATATGCGATATGATTTTGTGCACTTGCTTGTATCATGTTTGATGATACATGCTTTTTGGTTAAGTGTAAAGTATTAAACCTTGGTTAATGAAATGGTTAGGGTTTATTATTTGTTATTCATTTATCTTATTTAATTATCCTTTTATTTTTGATAAATGAATAAAAGAAAAGAGAAAAGAATGGTGGCTAATTTTGTTCTTTAGTTGAAGCTTCATGAAGCTTTGATCAAATCAACCATTCTTATCTCATTCTTAACCCTAACCATTCCCACTAACCATGATTCATTCTCTACACTTGACTAGAGTTAATATTATGATAAGTATTGTTTTTCTATTGATTTTTAATTAACTTATCATATATCATCTTCTTCTTCTTCCATTTTCTTCAAGTGAAGAAAGCTTGCCCCATCAATGGCAAGTGATGGAAATGAGTGAGAAATCCAAAACTAAACTCTACCCACTTCCTATTTCTTCATCCTCTACCTCTTGCCAAGTAGTAGAGTGTGTTTCCTTCACAAGTTTTCACGACTTGATGAAGGTGGAGCTTGATTTAGCGATGCCTCGACGTAGATCATCTTCGGCATGGACATCGACGACCTAGCTCGCTTATTCTTCGACGAAGCCGACGGTAGAGCCCGGGAGTTTACTTGGACAGCGAAGGCACTTCGTTGCGGAGTTATGGAGGTGGACAAACGGATCTACAAAGGTTGTATTTCCGTATTCCCTTAGTTAATTGTTAACTAGTTTACTTTTCGTCTAGACATCTAGCCATCGGTCCGTAGTCGGGTCTCTCGGCACAGTTAAAATTTTAATATGGCATGATCGATGCCTTGTGAGACCTCACTAGTGTGTCTAGGAACCCTACAGTGGTATCAGAGCCTAGCTAGAGCCTTAGGCGTAGTCCTGACGGAATTTGAAGTCCGAACGAACCCGGAACCCCAAACCAAAGTTGCTCTCTGTACTTTTTTCAAAACAGTGCATTTTTTCATATTAAAAATATTCAGTAAACTCAGCAGGAAATTATAAGGCTTACTGTAAAATTCGATGCCATGATTCCATAAAGTGAGCGCGGATCCGCGGCATGAGCCTGCTCATGCGGCGGGTCAGCGGCGAATTTGTCGTTTTGCGCATCTAGTTTTGTACAGTAATTCTTAGTTTCAAGTGGTGATTTTTCTGGGAATTTTTAATAATTATTCAAGAGTTGAATTTTCTGCAGTTGTTTTGGGGATTCGGTGTTTCGATCGGGGTATCAAATTTTGTCTATGTGGCTTTCCGGATAAATTTTTAGAATATGTTAAAAAGTTCGACCGGATATAAATACCCAACTTTTCCCCTGTCGGGAAATTTCCAAGTGTTGGATTTTTCCGTAGTTTAACGACGTTCTAAGTAGTGCAAGTAACGCGATGGTCCCTCTAGAAGACAACAAACCTTAACTCGATTATGTGACCGTCTTGAACTGCCCTTTGAACCTTCGGGTTTGGGGCAGTACGGCGTGCCACATGTGAGGCGTTGGCTTGACCCTTCTACGGCTGGACCGTTGGTACTGAGGTACGAACTGAATGTTGTTAGACTAGTTTCATGTGTTGATCTGTATCGGGAAAATTTGGGTGTTAGAATGTTCGATCGGAAAGTTTAACATTTTCTATTTATCCGGAATGTGATACAATAATTGGAATTCACAAATTGTTATGAGATAACTAAATGAATATTATAAACATAGCAGTTTAGTCTCACTTGATCGGTTGCCACGGAATTTTGATGTGATCAAAAGTCCGTCGCAATCACGTAGCGTACGCGGATACTCGCCGGGTAAACTTAATAGACAGCTTCACTCCATAGCCCCGACCAAGTGACTGTAGGAGAACCCCGTCGCCGAAAGCATCCGTTCGGGTGCTCGCGGCAGCGGTGTTCCGCCTTGGTGCACTTCGTCGACGGTATCGGGGGTGCGGCCGCCTACTGAAGTTTGCGACGAGCATTCGATCAGGATGTCGGGAATCTTGTTGAATTGCCCGACTCGACATTGAAAAGTGTTTTCGATAATGAGACTAAAATGCGGGGTTTATAATTGTTAGGCATGCGATGTCTAAGAAATTCATTTGGTCAGACATGCGATGTCTGAGGTGGTTGCGGATTCCAACTGTTGTAGTTTTACACTTTCTTTTCTGTGACCGTAAGTGTAATATGTGATATCGCCGGTTTCGTTGCTATATGTCAACGACAATTGGGATGGACATATTTACTTACGTTGATGACATGTGATGTTATGTGTTGCTGGATATGTTATATTGGATCGTCGTGTTTGAATAGCCGGGGGTTTTTATGTGAGATGAGTGTTTTTCATTTTCATTCATGTAAAAACTTGTATGTAATATTCTTTTATTGGGGCGCTTCCAGGTTGCGGAAGTTGTCACCGTTTGTATATTATTTACTTTTCCGCACTAGGATAGACCCAAGGAGGGGAGCACAAGTAACCGGGTTCTGGAGTCCAGTAGGAGACCAACTCGAGGAGTCGAGTCCGGGTCTCCTAACCCTAGAATTGGTAGGGTTGCTTGCCGCTCTCGTAGGGGTCTAGGGGTGTGGGTTTGGCTATTCATCACGACCGTGGAATCCGTGTTTTATACTGGCTCGTATTGAAAACACGGACGTCCTAGTATATCCAATATTTCATATGATTCTTCTGCTGCGATATCTGTGATGTGATCATGTGATGTTCTGTGATAGATACAGTATATAGTATATATGATATATTATATAGACGTTACTTATGTTTTACACCCGCGCTAGCCCTGCCCCGCTCTGCCGTTAGTTACCTAACCTAACGGTGCACGAGGGGACATCGAGGCGAATGCGGATGGCATAAGTGTACGTCGTATTTATCTGTGATGTTTAGGTATTTAAATGATGGGACTTCATTAATGAGATTAATGAAATAAAAGAAACCTAAGATGTTGTAGAATCGAATTTCAAAATAAAAAGGGTAGCTACAGTTCTTGCTTTGCACAGCGGTATATGTGATATATCCTGCACCTTATTCGATGAGGAAAGGACCGAGATCCCTTCACCGGGAGTGACTCCTTTAGCAATAACTGGCAGATGCTACACAATCGGTTTGTTTTTTGATTGCTTTTAAGAGTTTCGCTTTGCACAGTGATATATGTGATATATCCCGCACCTCATTCGACGAGGAAAGGACCGACGATCCCTTCACCGGGAGTGACTCCTTTAGCAAAACTAGAAAAGCCTCAAAATCACTCCATTTTAAAAACATTTGATTCTACAACAATATCAAGTTCATTACGCAATAGGTTTTCAGAAAAACCTGTCGTAGCCCTCCGTCATTTCAGATAAATCCTGTTTAGTATTCGTGCTGCGTTTGTTGACCTTGTCAAGGCGCAGTGTGCGGTAGCTAACCAGGATTTATCTGCTTATGCATATGATGCAGATTGGGTTAGGGTAGTCGTGCGGCCTTGTTGACCTTGTCAAGGGTCGTGCGGGTGGGTTTGATTCAATCAAGAAATGACGGGTAGAACTTGACTTGCGGTCTATGGTTTGTTGACCTTGTCAAGGTCATAGATCGTTCGGGGCAAAATATTATCGGGAATTTCAAGTGTTGAAATTTGCAATGAGATTGCATACCTTCTATGAGATAGTTGGATCCCGATACCCGCTGCGAGTAAGAGTTACTCCTGGGAGAGTTTTATACATTATAATTAGCCGATCAAGTAGGTGTCAACGAGGTTACGCCTCTGGGAAAATGAGGTTTACATTAATTAGGTTCGTGCGAAAGCACGGGAGACCTCCCTCAAAGTACCGAAACTGGCCTGGCTGAAAGATTGGCGAACTTCAAGTGTGTAATTAATCCCGGCTAGTCTTTCCTTTTAGGGTTTGAAGGAAGATTTGATAAAAAGCAGTGGGAGCCATCCTGATTAGATAAAATTATAACCAATCTATTCTTGACAGAGCGCACGCTGAGTGTTTTCTTCTCTCTCTCTCCAGGTAGCGACCATATCACGCCTTAATCAAGATAATAAAACGGAATATTGACCGAACCCGCTTGTTATACTGAGCTGGGGAACGTTGGTCCCGCTCCAACTTATAATTGTTATAAGACAGAGCAGGAAATTGGGGAATACCAGATTTCCCGTGCCGCCCAAACGAAGAGAGTGCATGCTGATGCATCATCTTCGGGTGTGTTCATTACAAAGAACTGTTTCTCTGTATCCTCTACGTCCTGGGTATGTGATACCGGATCAGGATCCCAGATATGTAATCTGTTACATAGGGCTACAGATAGGTAGAAAAACTGAGAACGGGTGATAAGTTTCATGAAACAGAAAACGGGGCAAGAGTTGCAGCCAAGTCTGTTGGTCACTGTCACCCTGTATTACAATACATTGATTCTGAACGAATGTTATTAGATACCGAACCTGATATACAAAATTATATCAGTCTCTTTATTAGTAAAGAAATGATAAAATTTTGTATTGTTGGATAATGTTTTGAACATTTCCTATATCAAAAGTTGATCGGTTCAGGCACGTTGTCTAAAAGCATTGATGTTCTAAATCAAACTACAGTTCTTAGTATATGAAACACACACAAGAGGAAGAGTTCAGAAATGAACAAATCCTTCTTGAGGTATTGTAGACTAGGTCAGATCAATGCGACCCGACTGGCTAGAGTTACATTTAGATGCATATTTAAATCAGTTTGAATTTACATCTTGTGAAACTCGCCAGTCATGTCACAAAGATAAGATGACCATAGCTCCGTTTACTGGAAACAGAGAAAGAGTTGGTAAATTCTTGGGATGATACATGTTGATGTATAAAGGTTCCCTGTCTACATATGCCAAGACCGGTTCTTTGTACTTCATTATATTCTCTGATAATCTCTCAAGATTCAGACATATGTTCCTGTTGAAACACAAGTCCGAACCTTTTGAGATATTCACAGAATATGATTTAGAAGTAGAGAACCAAAATACGGGTATAAGTATTATGTCCTATGATGAGATCAGGGAGGAGAATACTTGTGCATGGAATTCCTGGACTATTCTAAAGGAGAATGAGATTCTCTCTCAGCATTACTCCTCTGTATACACCATAGCATGATGGTATATCGGGGCGGAGCAATAGCACCCTATGTGATTTGGTGTGCTCTATAATGAGTACTACTGAGTTACCTATTTCCTTTTTGGGAGTTATGCGCTTGAGAAGATGCATACCTATTGAATGCGGTTCGAATCAAATCAGTTGCCTACCACTCTATATGAGATATGGTATGGGAAGAGCCCATGTCTTAAGTCAGTTAAGATTTGGGGTTGTCCGGCCTATGTCTAAAAGCAAAATCTGGACAAGCTCGAGGCAAAGTCTGTTATGTAGAACTGGAAAGGTTCCAGCTATACAAACTACAGCGGATGATTTGATAAAACCAAAGGATTCAATAGTTACCAACGAACCTCAACCTCTCCGCCGATCTAGTAGGGTTCCTCACCCACCTGAGAGATACTTCTGTTTCTCTATGACAGTGGGAGCGAGGATTGCATCATAAGATGATGACCCAACTAGTTTCGAGCTGGCCATCAGGAGTGGGACTCTGTAAGAATGGCTGGATGCTTAGTGATCTGAGATGGAATCCATATACACCAACAAAGTATGGACTTTGGTTGCTAAATCTGAAGGGTTAAATCCCCATCAGGAGCAAGTATATCTTGAGAAGATTACTTGGTTACATGGAAAGGTTGAGACTTTCAAAGCTGGACTTGTTAAAGGTTTTCGTCATCGACCAAGCGTGGATAATGATGAAACCTTTTCAAGTAGCTATGCTTAAGTCCATCCAGATCCTACTTACCACGGCTACATACCATGACTACGATATCTGGTGGTTGGGTGTCATGACTGCTTTTCTAAATGATGTTTTAGAAGAGTGCGTCTATAAGTACACAGCCAGAGGGCTTCGTAGACAGTGGGAGCAGCGGAAACGTGTGCAAGATGCTTTATAGGATAAAGCAGGCATCGCGGAGTTGGAACATCTGTTTTGATGGATTAGTCAAAGAAGTTGACATCATCAAAATGGTAGATGAACCTTGTATATACAAAAAGGTAGTAGGGAGTATGGTGACGATCCTCGTAGAGTACGTGGATGACATACTCTTGATAGTGAAGGAGTTTCCTATGCTACGCTCGATCAATCTCCGCTTAACACCATGATTCTCCATATAGGATCAAAGTGATACCTCCTAAATCCTGGGTTTTTGGATCTATGAGATAGATTTAAATGGATGTTAGGATTCTCACTAGTTGTAGTGAGACGGTATCAATCGATCCTGGGGAGAATCGCTGGAAGGGTTCCAGGGTGATAAAGACGACTGAGTGTCAGTCACAGGCATTGTCTTAATCCTCAGTAAAGGGACGGTAAGTTGGAAGAGTTCCAAGCTAGATACCGTGACATACTAGACGATAAAGGCTGGATACATCGCTACTTAAGATGCTACCAAAGAGGCAGTCTGGGTTTATATTGGTTCATAAGATGAACTATGTTCCTCCCATTGTGTGACAATGGAGTTGTGGCTTATGCCAAGGAACGTCCATCCCATCAGTGATCCAGACATATTCTAAGGCAGTATCACTTGATCATGGAGATGGTTGATCTCCAGGGAGATCGAGGTTAGGAGAGTAGACTCAGAGGACAACACAGCGGATCCACTCACAAAGGCCTGTTCCCAGAGAGAGACTTTTATGGGATGGTTGAGTATGAGATACTGCAACCACTACTATCAGATGGCCCTAGTGCAAGTGGGAGATTGTTAGTTATATGCATGCCCTAGAGGCCATTACTGTACATAGGATGTATATTGTAGTGGATGCTGGGACATATATAGGGAGGACTTTCTTGCTCGACATGATAGTCTGCTATCTGGTTGACCTTTACCTTAACGTGTATGCTGATTGTCTCTCTGTTACATGTTGGTAAAGCCCTTAGGATCTGTACTTGACTACCTGGACTATGATGCAGATCATACTAGTGGGGACATGGTAGTCCATAAGTACATCCTTCAAAGTCCCTAGTCGAGGGTGTATCGAGACGGGGCATCGATATACCAGAGTAGACTAGCGTATACCTTCTCGACCCATACAGATGGGCGATGGATGATCCCATATCCATTGGTGTTTGACATCAGAGATGATATACGGGTGCTCAGTAGAGACTGGGTACACTGGACGGACTCGCCGAGAACTCCCAGATGGTATTATACCTCACGTCAGATGGCAGTTCTCTGGTGACACTGGTACAGAGTAGTCTGTTGACCCGAGATCGTCATAGAGTCTTGTGTGGTTCCCACTGTGCTTTGATTTCCATCTTACCACGTCCAAGAGGGCGTGCAAAACGGTGGTTTTTGGGTACAGTCCCGAGTCACATGGAGGCAATGAGCGATAGGAGGGGATTCGTGTCTCCCGGTATAGGGGGTTGATGTTGCGCTGTGTTCGATTGGCTATAACAGGAAATCCCTGGCCAGGGTTGCTGAGATTTACTGGTAAGTGTTACCAGTAGTTTCTCGAACAGTTATAGACCTCATATCGACACGACTTATCGAGCTATTGGGGTCAGACGTTTACCACCCCTAGGCGAGATATGCGACATATCAGACGATCAGACCGGACTGTACGGTAGTGTTACTGGTCGGATTCACTGGAGTGTGAGCGGGCTTGCTCGTCGATCTTCAGATCGCTCAATACCCGGGTGGCCGTTACGTTTAGCAGACCGCTTGCGGCTTGTGGATGCTTGATATGATCATCATCTGCTGCCGGCGTATTGACGAGTCTTTAGAGTCCTACACAGAGGTTTCCTGGCTCAAGCGAAACGAAATAGGAGCGCATATGAGATATGTGCGGAACCGAGAATAATGCTTGTATGTGATACCGTATTTCATTCTCGCGATGAATGTATCGATTAGGTTATATGCGATATACCCTAGTTATCGAATCAAGGGTTGATTCGATAAACCGATGCATTGCATACTAGTCGGTTATATACGATATGACCGGATCGTTAAATCAAGTGTTGATTTAATGATTTGATGCATAATTGTATATTTGATATATTACTTTGCATTAACTAGTATCGGTTCACTTTAAATGGATTTTCTCGCTCGGTTGTGCGCATTGCATATGCGATATGATTTTGTGCACTTGCTTGTATCATGTTTGATGATACATGCTTTTTGGTTAAGTGTAAAGTATTAAACCATGGTTAATGAAATGGTTAGGGTTTATTATTTGTTATTCATTTATCTTATTTAATTATCCTTTTATTTTTGATAAATGAATAAAAGAAAAGAGAAAAGAATGGTGGCTAATTTTGTTCTTTAGTTGAAGCTTCATGAAGCTTTGATCAAGTCAACCATTCTTATCTCATTCTTAACCCTAACCATTCCCACTAACCATGCTTCATTCTCTACACTTGACTAGAGTTGATATTATGATAAGTATTGTTTTTCTAATGATTTTTAATTAACTTATCATATATCATCTTCTTCTTCTTCCATTTTCTTCAAGTGAAGAAAGCTTGCCCCATCAATGGCAAGTGATGGAAATGAGTGAGAAATCCAAAACTAAAGTCTACCCACATCCTATTTCTTCATCCTCTACCTCTTGCCAAGTAGTAGAGTGTGTTTCCTTCACAAGTTTTCACGACTTGATGAAGGTGGAGCTTGATTTAGCGATGCCTCGACGTAGATCATCTTCGGCATGGACATCGACGACCTAGCTCGCTTATTCTTCGACGAAGCCGACGCTAGAGCCCGGGAGTTTACTTGGACAGCGAAGGCATTTCATTGCGGAGTTATGGAGGTGGACAAACGGATCTACAAAGGTTGTATTTCCGTATTCCCTTAGTTAATTGTTAACTAGTTTACTTTTCGTCTAGACATCTAGCCATCGGTCCGTAGTCGGGTCTCTCGGCACAGTTAAAATTTTAATAAGGCATGATCGATGCCTTGTGAGACCTCACTAGTGTGCCTAGGAACCCTACAGGTATAACCTCTAGCACGTCAGAGGTACAAGCTGTACGTAACGGTTTGCCTATATATTGATTGGAAGGGAAGCTGACGAGCGAACTCATCCATAAACCATACTGAGCCTGACAGTGACAATGTATATACAGTCCGGTCCGTTCGTCTAAAGAGTATCGCATATCGAGTCTAGAGGGGTGGATAAAGTCAGACCTCTAATAACCCGATAATTCGTGTCTGTATGAAGCCCATCACCACCTGAGAAACTACTGATCCAAATCAGCAATTCTCCAATACCTTGGCCAAGGATTTCTAGTGATGGCCACCCATGCACTGCGCGACATCAACCCCCAATACCGGGATAGACGAATCCCCGACGATCCGCTCACTGCCTCTATGTGGCTCGGGACTGTACCAAAAAAATACCTGTTTACACAACTCCTTTGAGCGTGGTAGGGTAGGAATCAAAGCATAGTGGGAACTCACACGAGACAAATGATGATCTCAGGTCGACAAACTAATCTGTACACATGTCACCAGGGAACTGCTATATGACGATATGTATAATACCAACTAGCTGTTCCTGGCGAGTCCTGTTCGGTGTACTCATAACCCAATGAGCACCTGTATACATCTTAGATGATCCAACTGACACCAATGGCTTGTGAGACCAGCCATCTCCCCTCGTCGGGGTCTCGATTGTATACACTAGTTTACTCTGGAGTATTGATGCCCTGTCTCGAAACTCACACGACTAGGGACACTTTTAAGGATGTGCTTATAGACCTCAGCTCCCACGTATATGATCGCCATCATACCGCTGGTAGTCAAGCAAGAATACTATGGGCTCTATCATCATGCAATAGTGAACTAAAGCATGTATACGATGATAAAGATAAACCAGATAGCATACTATCATCTCGAGCAAGACAGTCATATCGGTATAGGTCCTGCCTCAATCATTGCAATCGTGTACCTGTGATCCAATAATTGACTTTGAGGGCACTATCTCCAACAATCTCCCACTTGCAATTAAGGCTAATTTTTGCGATGTCGCATACTCACAGCCCGTGTGATACCGAACACCCAACTCCTCTACTAACCAGTTTCACAAAGCTAGTTTGTAAAACTCTTGTGTTCGAGAAATAGCCTCAGTGAGTGGATCCGCCCTGATGTATCTTTCTATATCTCTCTAAATCTCAAATTCGCGGAGAAACCCATCTCCCGAATCAAGTAATACTGTCTTAGAATATGTCTGGGTATCTGATGGGACCTAGTTCATAAATGAACTCCAAATCCAAACTTCTTAGACTCTATCGATAACTGAACCTAATCAGTATCCAGCACCATACCTCCCACAGTATCCTCTTGGACCATCTGTCTATAATACTGTCCCTCGTCTGAGGGAAAACTATAACTCTTTGAAGCCTGGAATGATAACTGTCTTCCGAAGGAGGCTGCCGTCATCAAATCCGTAGAACATGCACTTATGTTCTAAAACCGCTTCCTTATGTTTCTTCAGGATTGGATTAATATAAACTTATCGCATCTAGTGCAAAAACAACATCTGGTGTGGTACTTGACATCTCATGATTGACTCAATTGCCTAAGCAAGTGATCTGCCAATCATACACGTCCCTCTCCCCTTTAGTCTGTAAGACACCTTTAGAGAGGGTGACTCCATCACCTGCAGGTACACCACCATGCCAGGAGTCATCTATTCTAAAAACCATTAGAATACTGTCAAAGTACCCAGATTGGGAAACTACCCAAATCTAGATCTAAAACTATAGATCTAGTTACCAGAATGTTTGATATTATATCCATGTCCTTTGTGGAGAAACAACTGTGTGAGACCAAAGTACAACCGATCGTAGTATAGAATTTTATTTCCTAATCTGTGTATGTCATCCAAATACCAGGACATCACACCCTACTACCTTCTTAACAGATCCATCCCCTATTCTGATGAAGTCAAACCCATGACTTTCACATTAAAAATAGATGATCTATCTCCGCTATATTTGCTTAAGTCTATAAATAGACATAAGCATCTTGTCCACTATGCTTCCGCTGCTCCCACTGACTACGACAACCCTCTGGCAGAATAATATATACGTATAGTTCTAAAACTAGTCTAGAACGACGTTATACTTATCCTCTTGCCGGGTCTCATAGTCTGGAACAACTGTAGTGTCAAGTCTGGGTAAACAAGAACCTCCCTATCACCGTCCTTAAGGCTACCTGAATACCTCTCGGGTATCTGAGGTTACCCACCATACCTGCAGAGTGGCTAATGGAATGTCAAACCTGATTGAATATATAGGTCCTATTAAATTTTCCGTAATTGTTTGCGGTTCTGGAATCTCTTCCAGTTCTACCATACTCCCACTATTGTTTTCTGAAAAAATCCATTTTACTAAAACTGTGGCGAGTCAAGAACAATATCACTATTGATCTTCCATATGGGAGAAATGTCATCCCTCGTCAAAGGCAGGGTCAACCTACAAACAGCCATTACAGAAACGTGCCTTGAGTTATCCAGTGTCTGGTTTTAAGCATAAGCTGGACAACTCCCATTACCTTAACATCGTTAAGATATGAACCATTCTATATACAATATAGAAATAGAGGCACTAATTTAATTAGAACCAGATTCAAATCGTGCAGCTGTCTCCAGTGCATAACAACTTAATGGAGAGAGGCTAATCAGCATTACTGAACTTAGGAATCCATCCAATTATGAGTAACCTGAAAGAGAAACAAGTTTCTCAAAACTATTACTATCATCTGAATACCCGTCAAAAGAATCTACATCTTCGATCTCTTTGAAGAATCCCGATACTTGCGACATTTGGTTCTCTACTTTATTCTTATACGCACAACTTCTCAAAACTTAGACCTTGTATTTCTACGAAACACTTGTCTAAAAACTAGAGAAGTCATAAGTAAACAGAACATAGTATGAGGACCTACCCCTTTGTCCTGATTGACACTGGACAACATACAATACTCTGTATAAGTCCGCTGAGTTGAATAACTCAAAACTTGTGCATCGTAGGTTGAAGACTGTACCCAGGCGATTTCCTAAAATATCACCAATTATAACGAATTCCGATATAATGAGGATGATCACCAAATTCCCAATAACTTACTCCCACTCATCATCTTTAAACCCATATAGATGTGAGAATCATACCTGGTAAATACATACCCTGGAGTAAGTATCTAATCGGGAAATCAGTTCTCCTTTAACAATGCACAGTGTAACTGAAACATGAAAATGTTTCGTAGGGATATCCTGGTATTCCTTGTAATGCCTCTTCCAGAATCCAATTCATGACTATAACCGTATATCTCATTTGCCATCTCTCCAAATCCCTTTATTTGTCTTTAGTCGTTACCTTCTGTACACCATCGTTAGGCTAAATGGTTTTCTTCCTTCCCTACCGTTCGGCACCGGCCTATGGTTTGGAAGAAGACTATCCAGTAAGCATAATAGGTGTACTCTCCTAATCCTAGGAGTGCTCGCAACTTGAGAGAAGGTGATGATAAAGGACAACTGAATAAAACTTTATTCTATTTCTCCCGAACTGGGAAAAATCAAAGGTGAAATATGAGTGGCTATGAAGTACGCGGTTTGGTCGTGAATGATAACAGTCGCAATTTACTTTACCCTCTTTCTAATCCCTTTATTTTGTCTTTACATATTACCTTCTGCACACCCTACTTAGGCTAATTGGTTTTCTTCATTCCCTACCTTTCGGCACCAGCCTACGGTTTGGAATAAGACTATCCAATAAGCGTAATAGGTGTACTCTCCTAAACTAAGGACCCCTCGCAACCTGAGAGAAGGTGATAATAAAAGACAACTGAATAAACCAATTCTATTTCTCCTGAACATGGATCCATCCTCGAAGTAGTACCTTCTGTAGGGTGTTTTTCGTCACCCCAGTGAGATGGGAATACGCGCGCGCTTGTCAGGCGTACTACAGATTCCCCCGGCCTAGGGTAGGCCGGGGTTTAATGATTGTGGGGATCCGAATCTCCGGCAGCCGCGGACTAAGCTGCCGTTAATTACCCATCGCCTTTGGGGCGAGGGAACCTCCGATTAACGGGTTAAACTGGTCATGCAAACTCAATGTGCAGTATACGTGTGTTCAGTTCTGAAAGGGGGGGTTTGGATATATCGGGAGCCACGCAGAGTTTTTACGGGGGTCCCGCTACCCGGATAGCGGGCTGGGGGTCAAGGGGGCTAGCAGCCCCCTTGCGGGGTGCGGGGCAGCGCCCCGTTAGAAATTTTTTTCTAACAGGGACAGTGTCGTGGAGTACGTGTATGTATAAATTTGTATACACATGTATATGTGTATGTATGTACACAAAAGAGGGGGAAAAGACATCCAAGGGATGCACAGGTGCGCAAGCGCGCGCGCCACGTGTCGGCACGCGGGAGACTTGCGCACTTGCGCAGTTGCGCAAGCGCGCGCGCCACGTGTCGGCACGCGGGCGCCTTGCGCAACTGCGCAGTTGCGCAAGCGCGCGCGCCACGTGTCGGCACGCGGGCGACTTGCGCACTTGCGCAGTTGCGCAAGCGCGCGCGCCACGTGTCGGCACGCGGGCGACTTGCGCACACAACAGGCTTTTAGCCTAAAAAGATTTCTCTGAAGAGAAATCAAAGAGGAGTTAGACTCCTGAGTGTTGTTTTTTTTTTTGTTGGGTTAATGGAAGGGTTCTTCTTCTTCCTCCTGTTGCTTGCTGGATCTTGAAGATCAAGAGATGTAAAATCTCAAAATCTCTCCTTTTTAAGATCTGATGGCAGATCCAAGTTCCCCTTTGTGGGTTTTGTGGTGGAAAACTATTTAGTTTTGAAAAAGGAAGAGTAAAACTCTTGATTTAATTCAAGAGAAAGAAGAAGGTTTTGGAACCTTGAAGAAGGAAGAAAGAGCTCAGCTCTAATTTTTGTGGAGAGAATGAAAAGTATATCTTTATTCATCATCATTTTGCCTTTTATAGGCTTACATATTTGCATATAGCCCCTTGGGCTTTACAAAATGGCATTTTGCCTATTCCATGGCTCATGTGCCATTACATTTTTGCACATAAGCCATGGGCTTACAAAATATTGGCTTTATGCCCATTTTACATACATTCATGTATAAAAAATTACATAAAAATTATTTATTACATGATTTTTTTGTTGGCATGGCGGAAGGCCAGACGCTTCGTGTTCGGGCTCGACCTGGGCATTGGCCCACTTGCTTGGGCTTGGGCCCACCTGGCTTGGGGTTGACCTTGACTTTGACTCGGTCAACAGGGGTGTAAATTTTTACCCCAACAAAGTGCCCCCCATCAATAAATGCACACAGCATATATGGGTCGTGTGCATGAAATTGATGGATCTTCTTTCACGTGGAGACGACTTGCTTTGGTTCCCACTTTTGGGACGCACTGCCCTTTTTACGACATGGACAGTCGACGCTTGACGCGTCTCCGAGACGGAGTGTCCGTGGTAGACGTTTCCCTGACCCGGAGTGATTTGGTTCCCGATTTGTGGGGAGCTTGCACTGCCCGTTTTACGACATGGACGGTCGACGCTCTGATCCGGAGCGATTTGGGTTCCCAGTTTGCGGGAGCCTGCACTGCCCTTTTTGCGACATGGACGGTCGACGCTCTGATCCGGAGCGATTTGGGTTCCCAGTTTGCGGGAGCCTGCACTGCCCTTTTTGCGACATAGACGGTCGACGCTCTGATCCGGAGCGATTTGGGTTCCCAATTTGCGGGAGCCTGCACTGCCCTTTTTGCGACATAGACGGTCGACGCTCTGATCCGGAGCGATTTGGGTTCCCAATTTGCGGGAGCCTGCACTGCCCTTTTTGCGACATAGACGGTCGACGCTCTGATCCGGAGCGATTTGGGTTCCCAATTTGCGGGAGCCTGCACTGCCCTTTTTGCGACATAGACGGTCGACGCTCTGATCCGGAGCGATTTGGGTTCCCAATTTGCGGGAGCCTGCACTGCCCTTTTTGCGACATAGACGGTCGACGCTCTGATCCGGAGCGATTTGGGTTCCCAATTTGCGGGAGCCTGCACTGCCCTTTTTGCGACATGGACGGTCGACGCTCTGATCCGGAGCGATTTGGGTTCCCAATTTGCGGGAGCCTGCACTGCCCTTTTTGCGACATGGACGGTCGACGCTCTGATCCGGAGCGATTTGGGTTCCCAATTTGCGGGAGCCTGCACTGCCCTTTTTGCGACATGGACGGTCGACGCTCTGATCCGGAGCGATTTGGGTTCCCAATTTGCGGGAGCCTGCACTGCCCTTTTTGCGACATGGACGGTCGACGCTCTGTTACGGAGCGATTTGGGTTCCCAGTTTGCGGGAGCCTGCACTGCCCTTTTTGCGACATAGACGGTCGACGCTCTGATCCGGAGCGATTTGGGTTCCCAATTTGCGGGAGCCTGCACTGCCCTTTTTGCGACATAGACGGTCGACGCTCTGTTACGAAGCGATTTGGGTTCCCAATTTGCGGGAGCCTGCACTGCCCTTTTTGCGACATAGACGGTCGACGCTCTGTTACGGAGCGATTTGGCAGACGTGCCCCCGGCACGGAGTGTCGCTGTTTGACGCAAAGGTCGATGTTGGAATTGGATGGTTTGATTTGTTTGACTTGAGTTGACATCAGCATCGCTATACTGGAATATGGTACCAGGAGCGAATCATCATTCGTCATGAGAGAATTTTGGGATTGGTATTTTTGTCGGCATCTGCATTGCTGCACTGGAATAATGCCAGGAGCAACTCATCATTTGCCCCGGGAGGATTTGGATTTGGTTTTTTTTTGTTTGGCATCTGCATTGCTGCACTGGAATAATTCCAGGAGCAACTCATCATGTGCCCCGAGAGGATTTGGATTTGGTTTTTTTCGTTTGGCATCTGCATTGCTGCACTGGAATAATGCCAGGAGCAACTCATCATGTGCCCCGAGAGGATTTGGGAATTGGTGGCTTACGAGACAGGTTTAGATCCCTGTCACCTAAGGCTTTTCAATTTTATGGGCCGTGAGGGTCCCATAAAAGCATTTTCTCCCTACGAGTCGAAAGGATCTCGTAGGTGTATTTTCTCCTTAGGAGTCGTGGGGACTCCTAAGTGTATTGCTCCTTTGTGAGTCGTAAAGATCTCACGCGGGAATTTTCTCCTCACAAAGTCGAGAGGACTTTGCGAGTGCATTTAATTTCTTCTCTTTTTCTTTTTACGAGTTTGCGCCCTTTCGGGTTTTCACAAACTCGCCGGCAGTCCTGCTGTTTTTACTCACGGAGCCCTTTCGGGTTTTCATCCGTGCCCATTTTGCTTGTGGACATACCGTTCTTCTTTTTTTGTTTTCCCTTTTTTTTTCTTTTTTTTTTCTTTTGGAATCTTCCCTGCCGGTGGGACTTTGAATGTGGTCTCACCGGTAGGACTTGGGAGAGATTGGGATCGTTTTACGCCCGTGGATTGTATACGGTTTTGCAGGATGTATGATCCAGACCGTAGGGCCGTAAAAATTTTGGGACTTTGTTGGCGTCTGCATCGCTGCACTGGAATATGGTACCAGGAGCGACTCATCATTCGCCGTTGGGGTATGGGAGTTGGAATTTGGTTGGCGTCTGCATCGCTGTACTGGAATGTAGTACCAGCAGCGACTCATCATTCGCCACTTGGGGATTGGGAAGCGATGGCTTAGGAGACAGGTTTGGATCCCTATCACCTAAGACTTTTCAATTTTATGGGCCGTGAGGGTCCCATAAAAGCATTTTCTCCCTACGAGTCGTAAGGATCCCGCAGGTGTATGTTCTCCTTAGGAGCCGTGGGGACTCCTAAGTGTGCTTTTCCTTTGTGAGTCGTAAGGATCCCACAAAGGTTTGTTCTCCTCATGTATCGTGAGGACACATGAGTGGATTTCTCTCGTTCCCAGTTTAAGGACTTAGAGGTCATCTGTTTCCAGTTTAACGACTTAGAGGTCGTCTGTTCCCAGTTTAACGACTTGGAGGTCATATGTTTCCAGTTTAGCGACGTGGAGGTCATCTGTTTCCAGTTTAAAGACTTAGAGGTCATCTGTTTCCAGTTTAACGACTTAGAGGTCGTCTGTTCCCAGTTTAACGACTTGGAGGTCATATGTTTCCAGTTTAGCGACGTGGATGTCATCTGTTTCCAGTTTAAAGACTTAGAGGTCATCTGTTTCCAGTTTAACGACTTAGAGGTCGTCTGTTCCCAGTTTAACGACTTGGAGGTCATATGTTTCCAGTTTAGCGACGTGGAGGTCATCTGTTTCCAGTTTAAAGACTTAGAGGTCATCTGTTTCCAGTTTAAAGACTTAGAGGTCTTTTTATGGCTAGCTTGGAATTTTAGGGTAGGGGCCGGCATCAGCGTTGTTAACACTGAAGCAGAGGCGCCAGGACACATGAGTGGGTCATTCCAATGGAGCATAATTCCACAGGTGGAGATCAGCCGCGTAACTGGTGGTTGCGGTGGGGCATGGGTATGCCGAGGATTATTTGAGCCCGTGGATTGTATACGGCAGTCAATTTGGGGACTAGCCGTAGGGCCGAAAGAATTTTGGGAAATTGGATTTTTGTTTGGCGTCTGCATTGCTGCACTGGAATAATGCCAGGAGCAACTCATCATCCGCCCTTGTTTTTTTTGTTTTTTTTTTATACCGCGATTGCTCTATCATTTCAGCTTTTCTTATCGCGAAGGTCGCGATCGCCCTATCATTTCGGCTATTTATTCGCGGTTGCCCCATCATTTCGGCTTTATTTTCATTTTCATTTTTACTCGCTGATTTTTATTGCGAGTTGCCCCATCATTTCGGCTTTTCTTTATTTTTCTTTTATTTACACATTTTTTTTTATTTACATTTTTTTTTACATTCCCAGTTTAACGACTTAGAGGTCGATTGTTCCCAGTTTAATGACGTGGTGGTCGATTATTCCCAGTTTAAAGACTTGGTGGTCTGTTGTTTCCAGAGAAAGGCGGGTGTTTGAGAGAATCAGGTCCCTGAAGGACTTCGGTCCCCGTCTGTATGAAATTGATGGTCGCAGCTTGATTGTTTGTTAACACGCCAGGGGACAATGATATTTCTCCTGCCTTGTATTGTTTCTCGACCCAATCCTTGAAGATGCAACAGTCTTCAATAGTGTGCCCCAACACTCGGTGGTATGGGCAAAAGTTGGGATGATCAGTCTTGTTTGCTTCACTTAGCCTTTTCGGTTCTGGTAGCCGCAGGCCATTCTTCAGAGCATCTTTAAAAATTTTGTGGACCTTGTCCCTTCGGAATGAGTAGACCTTATTTCTTCTTTCCTCCAAAGTTGGCTCTCGAGGCTGGTCAGTTTTTGCTCCGCCCGTTCTCTGCTTATTTGGAGAATCGGTGATACTAGAACTTCCGCCTTTTCGGTTGTCGTCCCTCCAAGGTTTCGGTCTGTTTGTGAACTGAAGATCCTGAGCGGACTCGGGCTTTGAGCGTTCCAACGTTTGGACCTTTTTGGTCAGCTCTTGGAATGTTTTGAGACCCGCGGTACATAGAAACGGGGCCATCCAGTTGTTGAGATTTCCGACAAAGAGACTGACAGATTGGTCCTGCTCTATTGGCGGTTCGCATTTGACGGAGAGATTACGCCATCGGGTTATAAAATCCGTGCTACTTTCGTCGCTCTTGGGCTTAGTCCTTACGAGCTCGGCAATGGTAATCTTATCGCTGACGCTCATGAACCTCTGCCGAAACAGAGACTCCATTTGGACAAAAGTTGTGACGGAGCCATCCGGTATGCTCGCGTACCAGTCGAAAGCAACATCGGTCAAGCTATTAACGAACTGGCGGAGGAGAAGCGCATCGTTGCCCCCAGTGTTCCCGCATGAGGCCTTGAAGTGGGCGATGTGCTGATTCGCATTTCCCGTCCCATCGAATCTTCCGAATTTGGGGATGACATAGCCGCTAGGAAATTCCACCAGATCATACTGAGCAGGATATGGTCTCCCACTACTGCTGATATCTTTTTGCGCTTCGGCTTCGGCCACCAATGTTTTGACTTTGCTGGTAACCAAATCCATGATTTGATCTTGAGTTAGCGGGTTACTGTCATCGGTGGCCAAGACATTCCCCGAGATAGGATGCGACTGATTTTCATACGGTCCGCCCACTTTTGGATTTGAGGGAATAGGCGTCGGCTGTCTCGGGACACCATTTCCTGGTTCATGAGTAGAGCCATGTGCTTGATTGGGCGGCCGAGAGGCAAGTTGGGCCGTGAGTTGTAGGACGACATTTGTCAAGTCGTCAATTTTTGAGTAGAGCTTGGCCATCTCCTTGTCTTTGCTTCTGAGCTGCTTTCGGAGCTCTTGAAGCAGCTCTTGCTCCGCGGTCCTGGGGCGGAAAGTCGGCTCTTCTTCACTTTCTGAGCCCGACTCCTCATGGACCGAAAGGTCTTTCTGCCTATCATCCTCATCGAGAGGGTTTTCATCACCCAGCAGAGGCGGCTGTTCTTGAGAAGCGGCCACCACATTCAAGCCAGATTGGATTTGAGATGTAGTGGCTCCGTTCTTGATCTTGCTGCGCGTGCCCACCATGTAAACAGTGTGGACCTCATATCCAGTCATCTCTTTCTCATTGGCGGGGAGCTTAGAGAAAGCACTCGATCGAGCAGTTGTTGAGGGTACCGTTGGTGCTTGCTCGAAACGCCTTACAGCTTTGTTGGTGTCGATGGCCTTGGCCCCAGCTGGGGCCATGGAGAGTCGTTCGGGAATGGACTTGCGCTTGAGCTGAGGTGCCTTCACGACCACCACATTTGGTCTCCTGCCTTTCGAGACCGGTTTGTCTGCCACCGGGGCCTGAGGAGCTGGGATGGCGCCAAGTGGCATGAACATAATAGAGCCGAATGGTAGCAGCGGCTCCTCCCATTGTCGCCCGAGACTGGCCGGAAGGACCGTCCTGGAGTCTATCTTCATCGTGTAGGAGACAGGAGCCGAGTTCATCATCGAAGACATCGTCGGAAGATGATTGCTTGAAAATCTGCATGAAAGAGCATTATTTTAGTATAAATACAGATATGTACATTGATTGAGTTCGCATGAACGCTTAACCCGAAACATGGGAGGAGAGATTGGTCCCACCGGGCGTGCCAGAATCTGTAGGGTGTTTTTCGTCACCCCAGTGAGATGGGAATACGCGCGCGCTTGTCAGGCGTACTACAGATTCCCCCGGCCTAGGGTAGGCCGGGGTTTAATGATTGTGGGGATCCGAATCTCCGGCAGCCGCGGACTAAGCTGCCGTTAATTACCCATCGCCTTTGGGGCGAGGGAACCTCCGATTAACGGGTTAAACTGGTCATGCAAACTCAATGTGCAGTATACGTGTGTTCAGTTCTGAAAGGGGGGGTTTGGATATATCGGGAGCCACGCAGAGTTTTTACGGGGGTCCCGCTACCCGGATAGCGGGCTGGGGGTCAAGGGGGCTAGCAGCCCCCTTGTGGGGTGCGGGGCAGCGCCCCGTTAGAAATTTTTTTCTAACAGGGACAGTGTCGTGGAGTACGTGTATGTATAAATTTGTATACACATGTATATGTGTATGTATGTACACAAAAGAGGGGGAAAAGACATCCAAGGGATGCACAGGTGCGCAAGCGCGCGCGCCACGTGTCGGCACGCGGGCGACTTGCGCACTTGCGCAGTTGCGCAAGCGCGCGCGCCACGTGTCGGCACGCGGGCGCCTTGCGCAACTGCGCAGTTGCGCAAGCGCGCGCGCCACGTGTCGGCACGCGGGCGACTTGCGCACTTGCGCAGTTGCGCAAGCGCGCGCGCCACGTGTCGGCACGCGGGCGACTTGCGCACACAACAGGCTTTTAGCCTAAAAAGATTTCTCTGAAGAGAAATCAAAGAGGAGTTAGACTCCTGAGTGTTGTTTTTTTTTTGTTGGGTTAATGGAAGGGTTCTTCTTCTTCCTCCTGTTGCTTGCTGGATCTTGAAGATCAAGAGATGTAAAATCTCAAAATCTCTCCTTTTTAAGATCTGATGGCAGATCCAAGTTCCCCTTTGTGGGTTTTGTGGTGGAAAACTATTTAGTTTTGAAAAAGGAAGAGTAAAACTCTTGATTTAATTCAAGAGAAAGAAGAAGGTTTTGGAACCTTGAAGAAGGAAGAAAGAGCTCAGCTCTAATTTTTGTGGAGAGAATGAAAAGTATATCTTTATTCATCATCATTTTGCCTTTTATAGGCTTACATATTTGCATATAGCCCCTTGGGCTTTACAAAATGGCATTTTGCCTATTCCATGGCTCATGTGCCATTACATTTTTGCACATAAGCCATGGGCTTACAAAATATTGGCTTTATGCCCATTTTACATACATTCATGTATAAAAAATTACATAAAAATTATTTATTACATGATTTTTTTGTTGGCATGGCGGAAGGCCAGACGCTTCGTGTTCGGGCTCGACCTGGGCATTGGCCCACTTGCTTGGGCTTGGGCCCACCTGGCTTGGGGTTGACCTTGACTTTGACTCGGTCAACAGGGGTGTAAATTTTTACCCCAACACCTTCGAGTTCGTATATAACCATACGATGGATATATCCAATGGAAGTGGATGTCCGTAGTAATACGGGGTGTTCTGAGAAATATAAAGGGTAAAAGAAGGATCGGCAATGACTTATGCAACTATTAAACAATCCAAAAGCCAGTATTTTAAGAAGGTTCAGTCAACTTGGTCACTGAGTCATAGTCTAGGGTCGGTCAAAGGTAGCTGCCAAAAAGAGAGAGAGAAGAAACACTCTGCGTGCACTCTAACCTAGATCAGAATGGTTATCAATTTATCTAATCAGGAAACCTTCCACTGTAATCTCAAATTCTCCTCCATATCTGAAAGAAGAATTAGTTGGGATCACCCGAAGAGTAAACCAACTCATTAGTGAGAATCGGGATCCAACTATCATCGCATGATAACTTGATGGAAGCCACTCAAGTTAGCACTCTCCAGAATGTATGCACATACTTGGCAAGTTTCAGTTTCTTTAGAAACTCCCGATATAATTTTTGCCCCATGCTCTTATAACCTTGGCGAAGGTCAAAATGTCATAAGTCACATGTCAAGTTCTATCCATCATTATCCAGGTTAATTTGAACCCACCCGCACATGCCCTTGGCGAAGGTCAAAATGGCAGAACGACTGTCCCAGACCTACTCATCTATCTATGCAACAAATGAATACCCAGCAGCTACCAAACACTGGCAAAGGTCAAAATACATAGCTTGAATACTACTGAATACCTAAAAGAAATGACGGAGGGCTACGGCTGGTTTTTGGCGAAAAACCTTTAATGTAATGAACTTGATCTCGCTGAAGGAACCTGATAGCTTTTTTATAAAAATATAGTGGCGAAAACCTTTTGCTAAAAAGGTCACTCCCGGTGAAGGGATTTCGGCTCTTTCCTCGTGGAATGAGGTGCAGGATATTCCAACTGAATACCACGATGCAAAGCAACTGGTAATTGACTATATTGAAGTTATTACCCTGACGTAAGCTTCCGCCCAAGGGGTCACTCCCGGTGAAAGGATATCTGCCCTTGCCTCGTCGAATGAGGTGCTGGATATTCTAACTGAATATCGCTATGCATAACAAAAGGAAACATCTTTGTAATAACACCTTTTAAAATTTGTTCCAACAACATCAAATATAGGTTTGTTTTATCCTTGCATTGATAAGAATCAATGCAGTCCCACCAATCAATCACACCAGAAAAGAAAAAAAATAAAATGTACGTATATGCCATCCGCATTCGCCACTAGTTCCCGTCATCACCCGTTAGGTTACTTAACTAGCGACAGAGCGGGGGCTGGACTAGCGCGGGTGTAAAATATATACAACATCTAATAGTATATATACCAATATACAATAATCGCTCCAGACGTGATAATATGCAACATTACAGAAAAGTAATAAGCATCACAGAACAATACAGTTAATCTGGGATCCCCAAGTTTCACAGAGCGGCCGCTGAAAGCCGACGTTCCCCTGGTCCTGTGGATAGCCTGTGTAATGAAACCTAGACCCCTATGGGTGCGGCAAGTTACCCGCCAAAACCTGAAGCGAGGTAGTCCCCACAGCATAGTGAATGGAACACCCGGCACTTCACGGAATCCGGTAAATTGAGCACCCCTCCTTAGGTCAACCTGTACCCCCTATGATTGCGGCGAATAGTCTGCCAATTCTAGAGTGAGGTCCCTCTACCTCTCAAAGCCAAGAGATAAGGGCCCGTTGCCCTCCAGAAGCCGGCTATCCGTGCAGTCCGTCGCGGGATAAACCTAGTACAGAAATAAAAATATGTACAACGTTACATCGACCTCAACCCGGTCGTGCCCTAAAAGAATATTATACAAACAGGCAGTGACGGCAGTCCACATGTTGGACGCTCGCCCCGCAATATCAAATGTACAAATAAACCCAAACTGCACTATCATTGCACCCTTTTATCCACCACGACAAATCCGCAACATCACAGCACAACACAGAATATCAATGCGAATGTCACGTTTGCAAACCGGTCTAAAAGAACTATAGCAATTTAACGCGGTTTACCGATCAAATGACATTCCCGGTCGGAGATATAATGTAAATACTGCTTACTAACAAGTTTAAAATTTCGTTCAATAAAATTTCCCGAAGAGGGCCCCACGTACATCTGCTGTACAGTAACAAAATCTAGGCCCAAAAGAACTATATGAAAAACCACAAATTCCACAGCAAAGCCTACTCAAGAATTTTGACGCACTGTTCCCACAATACTGCCGCGGTTCCGTGGTCAAACCCTAGGTTTCACCGTGGATCCGCGGCGGTCACGTGGGATCACGTGCTCAAAATTTACCAGTATTCTTAGAAAACCCTGCTTAGTTTTCTGTGATATGTAAAATTATTTTTAGACCCTTTTAAAAATCGACAGAAACTTAAGCACTTGAAAATTATGATTTTCAAAATTCGGTTCGATCGATATTTTAAACGCGTTAGCACAAGTTAGTATAGTTTAATGGTGAGGCTCTGATACCACTGTAAGTCCACGGTAGCGCCCCGGCCGTCTAACAGACGCCAAATGCGGAACAAAAACTTTTTACAAACTGGAGCTATCGCGTACTATAACCCGGATCTGCCATTAAAGCTAAACTAACAAACTACAAAGTGAGTAGAAGAGTTATATCGAACGATCCGAGTCCTTCGGTCTTCAACCATCATCCCACGCTTTGTTGCGGCTGCTCCGATCTACTGGATCTCCAGTCTCGTCATCCAGGTGGCACCACGTCGACGGATCTTTAAACGGGCTCCCGCTGTTGGAGATAGTGCCCTCAGAGTCAATTATTAGGTCACAGGTACGTGATTGCAATGATTGATGGAGAACCTATCCCGGTAGGACAGTCTTACTCGAGATGATAGTATGCTATCTGGTTTACCTTTATCATCGTGTACTGCTTTAGGTGACCTGACAAGTCGCTATTATACGTTGATAGAGGCCCTAGGATTCTTGCTTGACCACCAGCAGTATGAGGGCGATCATATAAGTGGGAGCTGGGGTCTATAAGTGCATCCTTAAATGGTCCCTAGTCGTGAGAGTTTCGAGACAGGGCATCGATACTCCAGAGTAGACTAGTGTATACAGTCGAGACCCCGACGAGGGGCGGTGGCCGGTCTCACAAGCCACTGGTGTCAGTTGGATCACCTAAGATGTATACAGGTGCTCATTAGGTTATGAGTATACCGGACAGGACTCGCCGGGAACATGCTAGTTGGTCATATACCAGGCGTCAGATGGCAGTTCCCTGGTGACATGTGTATAGGTTAGTTCATCGACCTGGGGATCGTCATTTGTCTCGTGTGAGTTCCCACTGTACTTTGATTACTACCCTACCACGGCTCAAAGGAGTCGTGCAAACAGGTTTTAGTTGGGTGCAGTCCCGAGCCACATGGAGGCAGTGAGCGTATCTTCAGGGGTTCGTCTCTCCCGGTATTGGGGGTGAGGTCGCGCTGTGTCTAGGAGAGCCATTACACAAAGCCCTCGGCCGAGGCAAGGAGATTTATTGGTAGGTATTCCAGTAGTATCTCAGGATGTTCTGGGCTACACTCCGACACGACTTGTACCGCTTTTGGGGGTCTGACTTTTACCAACCCCCTAGGCCCGCCATGCGATGCTCATAGACGAACGGACCGGACTGTATGGATATTGTCACTGACAGGCTCAGTAGGGTGTCAGGATGAGTTCGCTCATCGACGTCCTTTTTGGTCAATACCTGGTAGCCCGTTACGTATTGGCTTATACCTCTGACGTGCTAGTGGTTAAATCCACAACCAAGGTGTTGACGAGTCTTTAGAGTCCCCCACATTCAGTTACTCAAGTTTCAGGCGAAAAGCTGTAGAGGCCGTATGGAGATATGGCAAGGTCCGATCAGATACGTGCGGTATTGCACGGATCAGGATCGGACAGTTTGTACTACAAGCCGTACGGAAATATGGCAGGGTTCAATCAGATACGTGCGGTATTGCACGGATCAGGATCGGACGGATATTACTGGCCGGCTTTGGTTTAAGCCGGATCCTAGTATAGTTCAGTGTAGACTTTGTCTCATTGCATTTGTATTTCGGTCGGAATACAAATGCGGGTGTGTATGCACAGTATCGGGGTTTTCCTGTAATTTATTACGGGACCAGTTTTCTGGAGTTGCCAGTTTGCTTTCCGTTTCGGCCAATTTCATTTGTATCCTTCATTGGCCGAAGATTGGTGGAGGAGGGCTTATTTTCATTTGTGCAAATAAGTACTTGTGGAGGGTGTTCTTTGCATTTTGTTGGATCATGATGGTGCACCATCCATTGAGTTGACTTTTTGCTTCATGATAGTTTTCATGAGTGCTTGACTTTGGATATGATGATGGTTCATGATTGCTTGACTTTTTGTAGCAATCATGGTTGTTGATTAGTTGATGGTGTATGGTTTTGCTAGTGATCATTTCTTTGCATGATGACCGTTCCTCTCACTTGCATTATTCTTGGGGCTATCTTTTTTTCACTCACACCCTCTCTCATTCTCTCCATTCCACCATGCCATGGCCGGCCAAGAAAGGCTAGGGGCTGTCCAAAAATTTTAGTGTGGGATTTTTGCTCTTTTGCTCTTGGAAAAATCCCACAAGTTCCATCTCCATGAGATTGTATCATTCCTCCACCTATATGGCAATTCCTACAACCCCAAAAAGAGACATAGTAATCCACACTATATTCTACAGCAAATCTTGGGCACGTCGACTTGCCATCTTCGTGCCCGAGTTGCCTCGGCATTGAGGTGGGAGCCCGTAAAAGATGTAGGCGATGTGGTGCACTTCCGGTGACGAGGTGGAGCCAGGACATTCTGCGGGAGATCGGGACGACGACGAGAAGACCGGAGGACTTGGATCAGTCGGTATATCTCTCTTCCCCGTCTTGTAGTTAGCTAGGACTAGTTAATGGTTCGATCCGGGTTTTAGTGCGCGGTGGTGCCGGTTTGCTAGTTTGCAAAATTAAAGTTTATCACCGCTTCCGCATTTGGCTGTCGGATTGACGGCCGGGACGCCGCCGTGCACTTACAGTGGTATCAGAGCCTCACCATTAACTTAGTCCAGCTTTGTTTAATGTGTTTACATTTCCGATCAACCAAAATCCCAAAAACCGTATTTTCCTACACATCAGTTTTCTGTCGAAATTTTCTGGTCTCGAAAAATTTTTCAGGTTGTACAAAAGTGATGTACTGGAAATTCTAAGAACACTGTAGAAATTCGATACAGTGACTCCACAATGGGAGCGCGGAACCGTGGCTAAACCCCCCTTTAGGCCGCGGTTCCGCCGCACTATGTTGAGATCACTGCATCAAATTTCATCAGTTGCTTTCTGGGTTGAAAATAGGGTTTTTGGAATATTAATTTTGGGCCCAGAATTTCTTGATGTGCTACAGTAGTACTTGGGGCCCACTTGTTAAAATTTGATCGATCGGATATTTTAAACACATTAGTTCACAGTATTTACATTATATCTGCGACCGTGAATGTCACTTGATCGGTAAATCCTGTCTAACTGCTATAGCCCGGTTAGACGGATTTGCGAACGTGACTTTCACGTTGATGTTCTGTGTATTGCTGTGATGTTGCGGCTTGGTCGTAGGGATAGCCTGGTTGCAATGCTAGTACAGTTTTTGGTTGTTTTATGTACATTTGATATTGCGGGGCGAGCGTCCGACATGTGGACTGCCGTCACTGCCTGTTTGTATTATTATTTTGGGGCACGGCCAGGTTGCGATCGATGTACCCATTGTATGTATATTTTACTTTCTGTACTAGGATTGCCCCGCGGAGGGGTGCACGGATAGCCGGGTTCTGGAGGGCAACGAGCCCGCATCTCATGGCATTGAGACGGAGGGGGCTTTACTCTAGAATTGGCGGGTTATTCGCCGCACTCGTAGGGGGTACAGGTTGACCCAGGAGGGGTGCCCAAGTTACCGGATTCCGTGAAGTGCTGGGTGGTCCATTCACGGAGCTGAAGGGGGCTGCCTCGCTTCAGGTTTTGGTGGGTGACTTGCCGCGCCCGTAGGGGTCTAGGATTTCATTGCACAGGCTATCCACACGACCAGGGGAACGTCGGGTTTCAGCGGCTCTGTGAAACTCGGGGATCCCAGATATCTGTATTGTTCTGTATGTAGGGTTCCTAGGCACCCTAATGAGGTCTCACAAGGCATCGAACATGCCATTTTCAAAAATTCTAGGTGCCGAGAGACCCGACTACGGATTGTTTGCTAGAAAACTAGGCGAAAATGCAAACTAGTTAACAATTAACTAAGAGATACGGAAATACAACCTTTGTAGATCCGGTGCTCCACCTCCATAGCTCCGCAACGAAGTCCCCTCCGCTGTCCAAAAGGAATCTGGACTCCAGCGTCGGCTTCGTCGAAGAATAAGCGAGCTAGGTCGTCGATGTCCATGCCGAAGATGATCTACGTCGAGGCATCGCTAAATCAAGCTCCGCCTTCACCTTGCCATGAAAACTTGTGAAGGAAACACACTCTACTACTTGGCAAGAGGTAGAGGATGAAGAAATAGGAAGTGGGTAGACTTTAGAATTGGATTTCTCACTCTTTTCCAACAATCACCATTGATGGAGCTTGGTTTTCTTCAAAGAAGAATGAAGAAGAAGAAGAGCAAGAAGAAGATAAGTATTATGATAAGAATAAAAGAATAAATAAAAATCCATTCTTATCATAATTCTCACCATGGTTAGGTGTACAGAATTAACTTGTGTTAATTGAATTGGTTAGGGTTAAGCATGAGACAAAATGGTGACTAAGTCAAAAGTTCATGAAGCTTCATGAAAGAAAACAAAAGAAGCCACCATTCTATTTTATGCAATTTATTTTCCAAAAATAAAAACAAATGAATAAATGAATAATCAAATAAAAACCCTAACCATTTCTTTAACCAAGGTTTAATTCTTTACACAAACCCTAATTTGCATGTATCATCAAATATGATACAAACAAGTGCACAAAATCATATCGCATATGCAATGCGCACAACCGAGCGAGAAAATCCATTTAAAGTGAACCGATACTAGTTAATGCAAAGTAATATATCAAATATATAATTATGCATTAAATCATTAAATCAACGCTTGATTT
Source organism: Agapanthus africanus (assembly GCA_030015575.1). Taxonomy (NCBI): domain Eukaryota; kingdom Viridiplantae; phylum Streptophyta; class Magnoliopsida; order Asparagales; family Amaryllidaceae; genus Agapanthus; species Agapanthus africanus. Next base: position 308,664,645 of record CM057344.1, on the reverse strand, counting down.
AACGATCCGGTCATGACGCACATAACCGACTGGTATCATTAGTAACATCTTATCGAATCAACACTTGATCCGATAACCCGGCTATATCGCATATAACCGATCAATGTCACATCGCGAGAATCGAATACAGTATCACATACTCGTATTATTCTCGGTCCCGCACATATCTCATATGCGCTCCTATTTCGTTTCGCTTGAGCCAGGAAACCTCTGTGTAGGACTCTAAAGACTCGTCAATACGCCGGCAGCAGATTATGATCATATCAAGCATCCACAAGCCGCAAGCGGTCTGCTAAACGTAACGGCCACCCGGGTATTGAGCGATCTGAAGATCGACGAGCAAGCCCGCTCAAACTCTAGTGAATCCAACCAGTAACACTACCGTACAGTCCGGTCTGATCGTCTGATATGTCGCATATCTTGCTTATGGGTGGTAAACGTCTGACCCCAATAGCTCGATAAGTCGTGTTGATATGAGGTCTATAACAATTCGAGAAACTACTGGTAACACTTACCAGTAAATCTCAGCAACCCTGGCCAGGGATTTCCTGTTATAGCCAATCGAACACAGCGCAACATCAACTCCCTATACCGGGAGAGACGAATCCCCTCCTATCGCTCATTGCCTCCATGTGACTCGGGACTGTACCCAAAAACCACCGTTTTGCATGCCCTCTTGGACGTGGTAAGATGGAAATCAAAGCACAGTGGGAACCACACAAGACTCTATGACGATCTCGGGTCAACAGACTACTCTGTACCAGTGTCACCAGAGAACTGCCATCTGACGTGAGGTATAATACCATCTGGGAGTTCTCGGCGAGTCCGTCCAGTGTACCCAGTCTTTACTGAGCACCCGTATATCATCTCTGATGTCAAACACCAATGGATATGGGATCATCCATCGCCCATCTGTATGGGTCGAGAAGGTACACGCTAGTCTACTCTGGTATATCGATGCCCCGTCTCGATACACCAACGACTAGGGACTTTGAAGGATGTACTTATAGACTACCATGTCCCCACTAGTATGATCCGCATCATAGTCCAGGTAGTCAAGTACACATCCCAAGGGCTTTACCAACATGTAACAGAGAGACAATCAGTATACACGTTAAGGTAAAGTTCAACCAGATAGCATACTATCATGTCGAGCAAGAAAGTCCTCCCTATATATGTCCCAGCATCCACTACAATATACATCCTATGTATAGTAATGGCCTCTAGGGCATACATATAACTAACAATCTCCCACTTGCACTAGGGCCATCTGTAGCAGTGGTTGTAGTATCTCATACTCAACCATCCCATAAAAATCTCTCTCTGGGAACAGGCCTTTGTGAGTGGATCCGCTGTGTTGTTCTCTGAATCTACTCTCCTAACCTCGATCACCCTGGAGATCAACCATCTCCATGATCAAGTGATACTGCCTTAGAATATGTCTGGATCACTGACGGGACGGGCGTTCCTTGGCATAAGCCACAACTCCATTGTCACACAATGGTAGGAACATTGTTCATCTTATGAACCAATATACACGCAAACAGCCTCTTTGGTAGCATCTTAAGTAGCGATGTATCGTGCCTTTATCTTCTAGTTTGTCACGGTATCTAGCTTGGAACTCTTCCAACATACCGTCCCTTTACTGAGGGTAAAGACAATGCCTGCGACTGACATTCAGTCGTCTTTATCACCCTGGAACCCTTCCAGTGATTCTCCCCAGGATCATGTGATACCATCTCACTTCGACAAGTGAGAATCCTAACATCCATTTAGATCTATCTCATAGATCCAAAATCCAGGAGTTAGTAGGTATCATTATGATCCTATATGGAGAATCATTGTGATAAACGGAGATTGATCGAGCGTAGCATAGGAAACTCCTTCCCTATCAAGAGTATGTCATCCACGTACTCTACGAGGATCGTCACCATACTCCCTACTACCTTTTTGTTTATACAAGGTTTATCTGTCATTTTGATGATGTCAACTTCTTTGACTAATCCATCAAAACAGATGTTCCAACTCCGCGATGCCTGCTTTATCCTATAAAGCATCTTGCACACGTTTCCGCTGCTCCCACTGTCTACGAGGCCCTCTGGCTGTGTACTTATAGACGCACTCTTCTAAATCATCATTTAGAAAAGCAGTCAAGACACCCAACCACCAGAGATCGTAGTCATGGTATGCAGCCGTGGTAAGTAGGATCTGGATGGACTTAAGCATAGCCACTGGAAAAGGTTTCATCATTATCCACGCCTGGTCAATGAAGAAAACCTTTAACAAGTCTAGCTTTGAAAGTCACAACTTTTCCATGTACACCAAGTAATCTTCTAAAGATATACTTGCTCCTGATGGGGATTTAACCCTTCAGATATAGCAACTAAAGTCTATACTTTGTTGGTGTATAAGGATTCCATCTCAGATCGATAAACATTCAGCCATTCTTACAGAGTCTTACTCTTGATGGCCAGCTCGAAACTAATTGGGTCATCATCTCATGATGCAATACTCACTCCCACTGTCATAGAGAAACCGAAGTATCTCTCAGGTGGGTGAGGAACCCTACTAGATCGGCGGAGAGGCTGAGGTTCGTTGGTATCTACTGAATCCCTTGGTTCTATCAAATCATCTGCTGTAGTTCGTATAGCTGGAACACTTCCAGTTCTACATAACAGACCTTGCCTTGAGCTTGTCCGGATTTTGCTTTTAGACATAGGCCGGACAACCCCAAATCTTAACTAGCTTAAGACATGGGCTCTTCCCTTTCCATATCACATATGAAGTGGTAGGCAACTGATTTGATCAGAACCCTATTCAATAGGTTTGCAGCTTCTCAAGTGCATAACTCCCTTAAGGAAAAAGGTAACTCAGTAGTACTCATCATAGAGCACACCATATCAAATAGGGTGTATCTGCTCCGCCCTGACATACCATCGTGCAATGGTGTATACGGAGGAGTAATGCTGAGAGAGAATCTCATTCTTCTTTAGAATAGTCCAGGAATTCCATGCACAAGTATTCTCCTCCCTGATCACATCAAAGGACATAATACTTATACCCTTATTTTGGTTCTCTACTTCTAACTTATATTCTGTGAATATCTCAAAAGGTTCGGACTTGTGTTTCAACAGGAACATAGGTCTGAAACTTGAAAGATCATCAGAGAACGTAATGAAGTATAAAGAACCAGTCCTGCCATGTGTAGACAGGGGACCTATATACATCAACATGTATCATCCCAAGAGTTCATTAACTCTTTCTCTGTTTCCAATAAACAGAGCTGGTGTCATTATATCTTTGTGACATGACTGGCAAGTTTCACAAGATGTAAATTCAAACTGATTTAAATATGCATCTAAATGTAACTTCAGCCAGTCGGGTCGCACTGATATGACCTAGTCTACAATGCCTCAAGAAGGATTCGTTCATTTCTGAACTGTTCCTCTTGTGTGTGTTCCATATACTAAGAACTGTAGTTTGATTTAGAACATTAATGCTTTTAGATAACGTGCCTGAACCGATCAACTTTTGATATAGGAAATGTTCAAAACATTGTCCAACAATACAAAATTTTATCGTTTCTTTATTAATAAAGAGACAGATATGATTTTGTATATCAGGTTCGGTATCTAATAACATTTGTTCAGAATCAATGTATTGGTAATACAGGGTGACAGTGACCAACAGACTTGGCTGCAACACTTGCCCCGTTTTCTGCCTCATGAAACTTATCACCCGTTCTCAGTTCTCTACCTTTCTGTAGCCCTATGTAACATATTACATATCTGGGATCCTGATCTGGTATCACATACCCAGGACGTAGAGGATACTGAGAAACAGTTCTGTATAATGAACACACCCGAAGATGATGCATCAGCATGCACTCTCTTCGTTTGGGCGGCACGGGAATTCTGGTAATCCCCAATTTCCTGCTCTGTCTTATAACATTTATAAGTTGGAGCGGGACCAACGTTCCCCATCTCAGTATAACAAGCGGGTTCGGTCAAAAATCCATATTATTATCTTGATTAAGGCGTGATATGGTCGCTACCTGGAGAGAGAGAGAAGAAAACACTCAGCGTGCGCTCTTGCAAGAATAGATTGGTTATTATTTTATCTAATCAGGATGGCTCCCACTGCTTTTTATCAAATCTTCCTTCAAACGCTAAAAGGAAAGACTAGCCGGGATTAATTACACACTACAAGTTCGCCAATCTTTCAGCCAGGCCAGTGTCGGTACTTTGAGGGAGGTCCCCCGTGCTTTCGCACGAACCTAATTAATGTAAATCTCATTTTCCCAGAGGCGTAACCTCGTTAACACCTTTCTAGACACCTACTTGATTGGCTAATTGTAATGTATAAAACTCTCCCAGGAGTAACTCTTACTCGCAGCGGGTATCGGGATCCAACTATCTCATAGAAGGTATGCAATCTCATTGCAAATTTCAACACTTGAAATTCCCGATAATATTTTGCCCCTAGCTCGCTATGACCTTGACGGAGGCCAAACAACCCATAGTCCGCTAGTCAAGTTCAACCCGTCATTTCCTGATTGAATTAAACCCATCCGCACGACCCTTGACGGAGGCCAAACAACGCCGTACGAATACCCTAATCCAATCGCATCATATGCAAGCAGATAAGCACTAGTTAGCTACCGAACACTACGCCTTGACGGAGGCCAAACAACCGCAACACGAATACTAACTAGTACTTATCTGAAATGACGGAGGGCTACGACAGGTTTTTCTGAAAACCTATTGCGCAATGAACTTGATATCGTTGTAGAATCAAATGATTTTAAAATGGAGTGCTTTTGAGGCTTTTCTAGTTTTGCTAAAGGAGTCACTCCTGGTGAAGGGATCGTCGGTCCTTTCCTCGTCGAATGAGGTGCGGGATATATCAAATATATCACTGTGCAAAGCAAAAACTCTTAAAAGCAATCAAAAGACAAACCGAGGGTGTAGCATCTTCCAGTTATTGCTAAAGGAGTCACTCCCGGTGAAGGGATCTCGGTCCTTTCCTCATCGAATAAGGTGCAGGATATATCATATACACCGCTGTGCAAAGCAAGAACTGTAGCTACCTGTTTTACTTTGAAATTCGATTCTACAACATCTTTAGGTTTCTTTTATTTCATTAATCACATTAATGAAGTCCCATCAATTATGTACCTAAACATCACAGATAAATACGACGTACACTTATGCCATCCGCATTCGCCTCGATGTCCCCTCGTGCACCGTTAGGTTAGGTAACTAACGGCAGAGCGGGGCAGGGCTAGCACGGGTGTAAAACATAAGTAACGTCTATATAATATATCATATATACTATATACTGTATCTATCACAGAACATCACATGATCACATCACAGATATCGCAGCAGAAGAATCATATGAAATATTGGATATACTAGGACGTCCGTGTTTTCAATACGAACCAGTATAAAACACGGATTCCACGGTCGTGATGAATAGCCAAACCCACACCCCTAGACCCCTACGAGAGCGGCAAGCAACCCTACCAATTCTAGAGTTAGGAGACCCGGACTCGACTCCTCGAGATGGTCTCCCACTGGACTCCAGAACCCGGTTACTTGTGCTCCCCTCCTTGGGTCTATCCTAGTGCGGGAAAGTAAATAATATACAAACGGTGACTACTTCCGCAACCTGGAAGTGCCCCAATAAAAGAATATTACATACAAGTTTTTACATGAATGAAAATGAAAAACACTCATCTCACATAAAAACCCCCGGCTATTCAAACACGACGATCCAATATAACATATCTAGCAACATATAACATCACATGTCATCAACGTAAGTAAATATGTCCATCCCAATTGTCGTTGACATATAGCAACGAAACCGGCGATATCACATATTACACTTACGGTCACAGAAAAGAAAGTGTAAAACTACAACAGTTGGAATCCGCAACCACCTCAGACATCGCATGCCTGACCAAATGAATTACTTAGACATCGCATGCCTAACAATTATAAACCCCGTATTTTAGTCTCAAAATCGAAAACTCTTTTCAATATCAAGTCGGGGAATTCAACAGGATTCCCGACATCTTGATCGAATGCTCGTCGCAAACTTCAGTAGACGGCCGCACCCCCGATACCGTCGACGAAGTGCACCAAGGCGGAACACCGCTGCCGCGAGCACCCGAACGGATGCTTTCGGCGACGGGGTTCTCCTACAGTCACTTGGTCGGGGCTATAGAGCGAGGCTGTCTATTAAGTTTATCGGCGAGTATCCGCGTACGCTACGTGATTGCGACGGACTTTTGATCACATCAAAATTCCGTGGCAGCCGATCAAGTGAGACTAAACTGCTATGTTTATAACATTCATTTAGTTATCTCATAACTACTTGTGAATTCCAATTATTGTATCCCATTCCAGATAAACAGAAAATGTTAAACTTTCCGATCGAACAATCGAACACCCAAGTTTTCCCGATACAGATCAACACATGAAATAAGTCTAACAACATTCAGTTCGTGCCTCAGTACCAACGGTCCAGCCGTAGAAGGGTCAAGCCAACGCCTCACATGTGGCACGCCGTACTGCCCCAAACCCGAAGGTTCAAAGGGCAGTTCAAGACGGTCACATAATCGAGTTAAGGTTTGTTGTCTTCTAGAGGGGCCATCGCGTTACTTGCACTACTTAGAACGTCGTTAAACTACGGAAAAAATTCAACACTTGGAAATTTCCCGACAGGGGAAAAATTGGGTATTTATATCCGGTCGAACTTTTTAACATATTCTAAAATTTATCCGGAAAGCCAAATAGACAAAATTTGATAATCCGAACGAACATACGAATCCCCAAAACAACTCCTGAAAATTAAAACTCTGGAAAAATATCAAAAATACCCAGGAAAAACAGCACTGCATATTATGAATTACTGTGCAAATTTGGATCCCAGAAAAGACAAAACGGCCGCGGTTCCGCCGCACGAGCCAAGCTCGTGCCGCGGAAACGCGGCGCATTGAAGGAATTGGGTGCACGAATTTTACAGTATCCCTTAGAATTGCCTGCTGATTTTTCTGCATATTTTTAATGTTGAAAAATCCAAGATTTTAGAAAAAGGACAGAGAGCTATTTTGGGTTCGTGTTTTCGGTTCGTCCGGGTTTCAAACTCCGTCTACACTTCGCCTAAGGCTCTAGCTAGGCTCTGATACCACTGTAGGGTTCCTAGGCACCCTAATGAGATCTCACAAGGCATCGAACATGCCATTTTCAAAAATTCTAGGTGCCGAGAGACCCGACTACGGATCGTTTGCTAGAAAACTAGGCGAAAATGCAAACTAGTTAACAATTAACTAAGAGATACGGAAATACAACCTTTGTAGATCCGGTGCTCCACCTCCATAGCTCCGCAATGAAGTCCCCTCCGCTGTCCAAAAGGAATCCGGACTCCAGCGTCGGCTTCGTCGAAGAATAAGCAAGCTAGGTCGTCGATGTCCATGCCGAAGATGATCTACGTCGAGGCATCGCTAAATCAAGCTCCGCCTTCACCTTGCCATGAAAACTTGTGAAGGAAACACACTCTACTACTTGGCAAGAGGTAGAGGATGAAGAAATAGGAAGTGGGTAGACTTTAGAATTGGATTTCTCACTCTTTTCCAACAATCACCATTGATGGAGCTTGGTTTTCTTCAAAGAAGAATGAAGAAGAAGAAGAGCAAGAAGAAGATAAGTATTATGATAAGAATAAAAGAATAAATAAAAATCCATTCTTATCATAATTCTCACCATGGTTAGGTGTAGAGAATTAACTTGTGTTAATTGAATTGGTTAGGGTTAAGCATGAGACAAAATGGTGACTAAGTCAAAAGTTCATGAAGCTTCATGAAAGAAAACAAAAGAAGCCACCATTCTATTTTATGCAATTTATTTTCCAAAAATAAAAACAAATGAATAAATGAATAATCAAATAAAAACCCTAACCATTTCTTTAACCAAGGTTTAATTCTTTACACAAACCCTAATTTGCATGTATCATCAAATATGATACAAACAAGTGCACAAAATCATATCGCATATGCAATGCGCACAACCGAGCGAGAAAATCCATTTAAAGTGAACCGATACTAGTTAATGCAAAGTAATATATCAAATATATAATTATGCATTAAATCATTAAATCAACGCTTGATTTAACGACCCGGTCATGACGCACATAACCGACTGGTATCATTAGTAACATCTTATCGAATCAACACTTGATCCGATAACCCGGCTATATCGCATATAACCGATCAATGTCACATCGCGAGAATCGAATACAGTATCACATACTCATATTATTCTCGGTCCCGCACATATCTCATATGCGCTCCTATTTCGTTTCGCTTGAGCCAGGAAACCTCTGTGTAGGACTCTAAAGACTCGTCAATACGCCGGCAGCAGATGATGATCATATCAAGCATCCACAAGCCGCAAGCGGTCTGCTAAACATAACAGCCACCCGGGTATTGAGCGATCTGAAGATCGACGAGCAAGCCCGCTCACACTCCTGTGAATCCAACCAGTAACACTACCGTACAGTCCGGTCTGATCGTCTGATATGTCGCATATCTCGCCTAGGGGTGGTAAACGTCAGACCCCAATAGCTCGATAAGTCGTGTTGATATGAGGTCTATAACAATTCGAGAAACTACTGGTAACACTTACCAGTAAATCTCAGCAACCCTGGCCAGGGATTTCCTGTTATAGCCAATCGAACACAGCGCAACATCAACTCCCTATACCGGGAGAGACGAATCCCCTCCTATCGCTCATTGCCTCCATGTGACTCGGGACTGTACCCAAAAACCACCGTTTTGCACGCCCTCTTGGACGTGGTAAGATGGAAATCAAAGCATAGTGGGAACCACACAAGACTCTATGACGATCTCGGGTCAACAGACTACTCTGTACCAGTGTCACCAGAGAACTGCCATCTGACGTGAGGTATAATACCATCTGGGAGTTCTCGGCGAGTCCGTCCAGTGTACCCAGTCTTTACTGAGCACCCGTATATCATCTCTGATGTCAAACACCAATGGATATGGGATCATCCATCGCCCATCTGTATGGGTCGAGAAGGTACACGCTAGTCTACTCTGGTATATCGATGCCCCGTCTCGATACACCCACGACTAGGGACTTTGAAGGATGTACTTATTGACTACCATGTCCCCACTAGTATGATCCGCATCATAGTCCAGGTAGTCAAGTACACATCGCAAGGGCTTTACCAACATGTAACAGAGAGACAATCAGTATACACGTTAAGGTAAAGTTCAACCAGATAGCATACTATCATGTCGAGCAAGAAAGTCCTCCCTATATATGTCCCAGCATCCACTACAATATACATCCTATGTATAGTAATGGCCTCTAGGGCATACATATAACTAACACTGTAATGCTGTACATTTCTGTGATGTTGCATTTTATCACGCCTTGAGCGAATATAATATATTGTATATATATTAGTAGATGTTGTATATGTTTTGCATCCGCGCTAGTCCAGTCCCCGCTCTGTCGTTAGTTAACTAACCTAACGGGTAATGACGGGACCCAGTGGCGAATGCGGATGGCATATACGTACGTCAGTATATTTTCGTTCTTTGTGGTGTGATCAATTGATGGGACTGCGTTGATTCGGATCAATGCAAGTTAAAACAAACCTAATCTGATGTTGTTGGAACATTTTTCAAAAAGCTGTTATTGCAAGGACGTTCTCTTTTGTTTTGCATCGTGGTATTCAGTTGGAATATCCTGCTCCTCAGTCGACTAGGCAAGGGCCGAGATCCCTTCACCGGGAGTGACCCCTTGGACAAAAAGTTTGCGTCAGGGCAATGACTTCACTATAGCCGATTACTTTTGCTTTGCACCGTGGTATTCAGTTGGAATATCCTGCACCTCATTCTACGGGGAAAGAGCCGAGATCCCTTCACCGGGAGTGACCTCTTTAGCAAAGATTTTCGTCACTATATTTTTTTAAAGCTATCGGTTCCTTCAATGATATCAAGTTCATTACGTTAAAGGTTTTCGCCAGAAACCATTCGTAGCCCTCCATCATTTTAGTTAAATATTCGGTAGTATTCAAGCTATGTATTTTGACCTCACGCCAAGGCATAGTGTTTGGTAGCTGCCTGGTATTTATCTGTTGCATAGATATATGCGTTGGTTTGGGACAGTCGTACTACTATTTTGGCCTACGTCAAGGGTATGTACCGGTGGATTCAAATTAACCTGGATAATGATGGGTAGAACTTGACATGTGACTTATGATATTTTGACCTCACGCCAAGGTCATAAGAGCATGGGGTAAAAATCCACATCGGGAGTTTCAAAAGAACTGAAACTTGCCAGATATGCGCATACCTTCTGGAGTGTGATAGCGTGAGCGGATTCCGTCACGTTATCATGCGATGATAGTTGGATCCCGATTCCCACTGATGAGTTGGTTTACTCCTCGGGGGATCCCGACTAATTCTTCTTTCAGGTTTGGAGGAGAATTTGACGGTACAGTGGGAGGTTTCAAGATTAGATAAATTGGTAACCATTCTGATCTAGGTTAGAGTGCACGCTGAGTGTTTCTTTTCTCTCTCTCTTTGGCAGTGACCATTGACCCGACCCTATGACTATGACTCAGAGACCAAGTTGACCGAACCTTCTTAAACACTGGCGTTTGGATTGTCAGAGTTGCAAACCTCATTGCCACTCCTACTTTTACCCTTTTCTCCAGGACACCCCGTATTACTACGAACGTCCACTTCCATTGGACAAAACCATCGTATGGTTAGATACGAACTCGAAAGAATTTATTCGAGGATGGTTTCCGGATCTGGAGAAAACGAATAGGACTATTCAGTTGTCTTTTCCTTTTAACTTCTTTCAGGTTGCGAGTACTCCTTGGTTTAGGAGATAGTACACCTATTACGCAAATTGGATAGTCTTCTTCCAAACCATAGGCAAGTGCCGACCGGTAGGGAATGAAGAAAACCAATTAGCCTAACGATGGTGTACAGAAGGTATTAAGTTAAGACAAAGCAAGGGATTAGTAAGAGGGCAAAGTAAATTGCGACTGCTATTCACGACCAAACCAAGTATTCCTTCGCCAATCCTAAATCACCTTTGTATTTCTCCAGGACACTCCGTATCACTACGAAGATCCACAGTTTATTGGATACTCCATCGTATGGTTATATACGAACTCGAAAGGAACTTGTTCCAGTTCGGGGATGGATTCTGGTTCAGGAGAAATAGGAATAAGATTTATTCAGGTGTCTTTTATCTTCACCTTCTCTCGCATTGCGAGTGTTCCTAGGATTAGGACAGTACACCCATTATACTTATTGGATAGTCTTCTTCCAAACCATAGGCTGGTGCCGAACGGTAGGGAAGGAAGAAAACCATTTGGCCTAAAGGGGTGTGCAGAAGGTAAAGACTAAAGACATATGAAGGCATTTGGAGAGGTGGCAAAGAATTACACGGTTACAGTTGTGAATCTGGATAATGGAAGAGGCATTACCAGGAATACCAGGATACCCCATCGTGACATTTCAATGTTTCAGTTTCACTGTGTAATGTTAAAAGAAAACTTATTTCCCGATTAGATACTTACTCCAGGGTATGTATTTACCAGGTTTGATTCTCATATATGTATGGTTTTACAGATGATGAGTGAGAGTAAGTTATTGGGAATTGGGTGATCATCCTCATTATATCGGGATTCGTTGTAATCGGTGATATTTGAGGAAGTCACCTGGGTAGTTTGCTGGTCGGCAAATATTTGGTTTTGAATATCCGCTGTTATGCACCAATTTCAAATTGATATATCTGTACGTCTATTTTCATAGAGTGAGATATACCTTTATGAAATTATGTCTACGACATTTACCTATATCAGTGGATGGTTAGGTAAGGAGCATTAAGCAGCGGTGTAATTCTTCTTAACCATAAGTACAGTTTTCAACCTACGACACACAGTGAATGAGTTATCAGACTCAAGGGACTTATACAGAGTATTGTATGTTGTCCAGGGTCCATCAGGACAGAGGGGTTGGTCCTCGTACTATATTCGGTTTACTGATGACTTCTCTAATTTTAGACAGGTGTTTCGTGGAAACACAGGTTCCGAATTTTGAGAAGTTATAGGTATTTGAATAGAGTAGAGAACCAGGTATTCCAAGTATCGGGATTCTTCAAAGTGATCGAAGATGGAGATACTTGTGTACGGTATTCAGGTGATAGTAATGATTAAGAGAACTTACTTCTCTTTCAGGTTACTCATAATTGGAAGCATTCCTAAGTTGAGTAACGCTGATCGGCCTCGTTCCATTTAGTTGACATGCACTGGGGACAGCTGCATGATTTGAATCTGGTTCAATTATGTCACGACCCGCAGGGTACGGAACGTGACTGGCACTTAAGTTTACGAAACGTCTAAAGACGTCCGTAAAATAAGTAAGCCAAAGCCCAGAAAACAAAACCAATTAAGCAAAAGAGTGAAGAAAACCCAATCAATTGAAAGCGAGTTTATCAAATAAGTCATGTAAAACCCTTTTTAAAAACAATACCAATTTTTCCGAAAATTTCGGCAGAGTCTCCTTTGTAAATACTGGCCCCCAGAATGGGTACAACAAAATATATATGAATCCAACAAAATAGGGCATCCCCAAGCGGGAGCTAGCTCTTCTCCACAAGGCGGTCACAAATCCCACGCAATATAAAGCAACAACAAGCAAAATAATCATAATGAAGCATAAGAAAAAACAGCATGTCGACTCAAGTGAGCTCGACCCCAAAATACAGCATAAAAGTCCACAAACCTCACAGTCTCATCTCTAGGTCAATTCAATAATACTGGTACAAACAGTAGATGGAGTACACTAGATACAAAGAATATACAAGGTGGTACAAAAATAATAACATGACCCACCTATGAGCAAAACCTCGAGTCCAGGCAAAAGAGGCAAAAGAACAAGTGCGCCCGCCGCTACTGTACTGACGGAGCGGACCTGCAAAAGGCTGTGGCACAACGGGGGTGAGTTGCCAACTCGTGAGTAATAAATAACATCTACAAAGGCTATCGTATGCATGCACACAAGCATCCTAGCATCTAAAATACAGGTATGAATGGATGCACTAGCAGGTGTGTATACAACATCAGTGTACGAATATGTATGCGACATGAATATCTGAGATCTCAATAGGTATATATAAGAAACATTTTATCTCTTTTTGTTTTTGAAACTCTTTTAGAATGCCAGCATAATACTCAAGGAATCGACGAGAACCGGTGTCCAGCAACGACACCTAAAAGCTGTCTCAAATCTCATAAATCCATGTCATAGTGTCTCTGGCCTCAGCCGTCCGGCTGACCCATCTCAAATATCAATATCTCATCATCTAGCGGCCACGGTCGGTATCCTCTGGATATCCGCCGTCCCAAACAGTCACCGGTAGGTAATCCGTCCCCTGCCAGGCTCAACGTCAACACTACATTCCTCTTGCCCCGGGGTACCTTACCGGGCCCACCATGTACCCGTGACGGTTCCTCCACTCCTCGACACGGATTTCCAAAACCACAGCAAACTCATGGTGGACGACACTTACATCACTAGAAAACCGCAATTTACATATTTTAAAAAAATATAGTAAGTTTAGAAATTTTGCGGCTTTCCCCCGAAATCCAGAAATATCATAAAATCTCAAGAAATCCTCATAAGTGCATATGTCAATGATAATGAATGCATATGGTATCAATAATCAAGTTGCGATGTGTGATTAATAGATTAGGCATGAACAATTAATATGATGAAGTACATGCACATGAATAGCAATCCTACGGTTTCATTTTAAGGAATTAAAGGCAATAGCACAAGTTTAAGTATCAATTAGTAAAAGGTTTCAATTTAAAGGTTATCTAGTGTGGTGGCATGGAAATTACCAGGGTGTGTGTGTAAGCATGAATAGTGCTCGTGCTGCATATAAAAACCCTGGCAATGGTGCAGGTGTCCTATAAAATGGTTTCGTATAGGTATGTCAATATAATGCATGGATGCAGCAAATAATCAAATAAGTATTTCACCCCTAATTACTAACATCACTAAGAATCTTGTAAGTTACTAAAACTATCGGGCGGCTTGCGCCATCCAACGATAGTCTCCCATAGATGTTACATCTACTCACCGGAATCCCTGGCTAGCTGTGTCCAATCACCGCTTTCCCCTTTCGCGCCGCGTCTGACGTCTCCGCGACCGAACCTGGAATTTACATCAATACCAAACATAAGGTTAGATATCAAGAACGACGCAAAACCCAAACGAAACTACTAATATTCACTAGCTAGGTACAACGTGTGCAGGGTGCGCGGAACATACGCGAAAATCGCAAAAACTGCCAAAAATCTCCGATTTGGTCGCCCGGCAAAACTAAAACCCGACTACTCAAAACTCCGCGCTCACGCATCCTAAACGTCATAGGAGATGCTAAAAACATCCCCAAGGTATCACAAATAATTCACCAAATAATTTTAATAAAAACCTAGTAAGCACAAACTAGCAATTTTGGTGCAAAAATCGAAAATTAGCGATACAGTTATCACAATCCAACACAATATCCAACCACACAACAAGCTATCTACAAACACTATAATTACAACACATTAGCAAAGATTCAAAACCTATTTTCCATAAACAACCATTACTTGAATTATATAACCTAGCAATTCTTAATCCAAACTATATATGAAAACCTTAAATTAACACTAATTTATAACTCAATTAGCAAGTTAACCTTCTAGATTAGGTTAGCAAAACAACTAAATAACAAATTAGATTTAATCAACTAAATAATGGTTTCTAAACCCTAATTCAACTCATTTATCATGCTTCACAACCCATTTTCCATACATAAACCCTCTCTTGAATTTCCTAAAACAACAATTTACAACCAAAATCAAACTTTTAAAATTAACTAAATTAGCATAATTTGAAGACCACATAAACAAGGTAACTTCTTTGATTTGGTTGTGTAGGAACTATGTAACGTTTTGAAAATCGTTGCGGTGAATTTTCGAAAAAACGGTAAAATAAGGGGGTTTTCTGTAAAAAGTCAAAATGCAAATATCTTTATTATAAAATTAAATATATATATTCTAGCTATGTAATTACTAGTATTTGGTGTTTATTGAGCCACTGCTGAAATTTCAAATTTTCTGAAATTTTTTCCGTTTTAAGGTAAAATAGTCAGTATTTTCCGTTTTAACCCGATCGTGATCAAACGTCCGTAAAAACATACCGGCACCTAATTTAGCTAAAATAAAGCTAGTGCGCAAACTTTGGGGGTATATGGGAGGTTTTGGTTCAGATAAAAAATTTCCCAAATAAAATATTATTTTAAGCGGTAAATTGTGCACGTAAATCGAGAAATTCCTTATTTTCTACTCTTGGCCGAATTCTTTGAAGGGGGATTCATTTGGATGGTTGAGTCATGGTTGTAGAGTTTTTGGAATTGATGAGGTGTTATTTGACTCATTTGGTGCATTATTGGAAGCTTTAATTTGCTTTTGGAAAGGGATATTTTATTATATGGTGTGCCCACCCCCTCCACCTTATGGCCCACCACATTAATTCAGCCCCTTCACTGTGAATGGCCGGCCCCCCCTTGATTGGCATAGGAATGAATTGTTTATATTAATTAAGGTGGCTTGGGAATGAATTGTTTATATTAATTAAGGTGGCTTCAATATGATTCATTCTCCCCTTAAAAAAAAATTCCACAGAGAAAAATGAGCCCATCATTTTGGCCGAGCCCCCCAAAGTCTGTCCCATCTTTTTCCTTCCTCAATTTCTTCATCTCAAAGCTCATTTTATCTCCAAAATTCCTTCAATAAATCCACAAAACTCCTAAATAAAAGTAAACCCATCATTTCCCTCCATAAATCTAGCTTGGATCTACAAGAAAAACATCATTTTTGGAGAAAAAAATGATGGATCTAGTTGTTTTTTGTGTTCTTGAAGAGGTATAATTTTCAAACCTTAATCTTTATGTAATATGTTTAAATCTTTATTTAGCTATTTAATTGGTTATTGTAGCTTTTATACTCTTGATTAATTCATTATTCGCAATTTTTAGGAAATTCAAGTTAGGGTAAAACTTGGTGAAGTGTTTAATGTTAAATTGTGTTTAAGAAAACTTATTCTAGTGATAGAATATGATAATTATTGTTAATTACTACTTTGTCTAATTGAGTTAATTAGCATACTAGGTTTTTATAAATCATTTTTGGGCAAGATTAAAAACTATGAAAATGGTTTGGATCACTAAATTAAGTTATTTTGTGTTGCTGGAAATTACTAGAATTGTTAAATTTCTAGTATTGTGTTAAAATGAGCTAAAATTATATAATTTGCTTACTAGCTTTTCGGCAAAATTTGGCGTGGGTTTTAAATGAAATTGGAGATAACGTAAATATTAATACCTACGATATTTATTATGTTTGTAAATGCGTATTTGTAGTATTGGGTTTTTAATGTGGCAGTTTTCATATATAGAGACCCTATTTAAGGGTTTCGGCTATGTTTATGGTATTTGGATTTTTGGTTTTGAGTTTTGGGATGTTGTACTTGGCCGTTGGATGTTTGTACGTCAACGACAAGTGTAGTTGATTGTTTTGGATGTGTAAGCTATAGGTTCTAACCTATGAACGCACCACATGCCATTTTGAATTTCAGAATTGGATGTTAATAGCGTTGCGAATTCGTATTGATTATAGGTACCTTCACGTGGATTCCGAGACGATGCAGAAGATGATGGAGACATCGACACCGACACGCAGGATGCAGGTGAGTAGATTTATATCTACGGGGAGAAGTCGGGTGGATGGCGTATAGCACCCCCGCACTTCGTGGTGATGTGTATACGGATACGTATGCACATATATTGATGGTATATTGTTTGAAATTATTGATGATAAAGATGGATATTTGGTATTTTAGATTGGTTTAGTGTAGTTGCGAAACCCTAGAGTAGTGGTCACACTCACACATACACACACACCCATACTTGCATACATTCTTCTTTCATATGTGTGTACATGGGATTATATATTGATGTGTATATTTACACATGGGTATGAGACTATGTGTTCATATACTGGATTTGAGGATAGTATTTGGGATTTGAGATGAGTCGATGAGATTGGGCTTGAGGCCAGGAGATCGGTGATATGTTTTGGTTCGTATTGAGATACGACGTGATGTTTTTGCGGGTCTTTTGGCGTAGTGATTCTCATATCTGCATGCATACATAGATGGTATCAATATTGTACTAGACGTAGATCAGTACCCCGATCCTGATTTTTGATAAAGAGGATACCAGATGAATAGGATGATGAATGTGATATTGACCCGTACCCAGATTTGGGATGCCGTACGACGGATTTACGTACGAGCTTTATATTGATGATTGATCCGCACTCTTGACTTGGGATGTCTGATTATAGATATGGTATCGGATATGACATTACTGAGGCGGGATCACCGACTATACATATACAGGTATGTATATGTATCGACTCAGATGTTAGGCGGTTTCCTTACCTGTAGTTCAACCGGTTAGTTCAGCCGTAAAGTTTAGTGTAGTTGTTAGATTAGGTTAGACTCCTACCTATTTCAAAACTAGCGGGTCGTGGGTATTTTAAAAGACAGGTCAAGGGATCCTACGGATATTTCAAAAGACGCATCTTCTCATAAAAACACCGTAGCCCCTATTTTCAAAACCCCATGATTCGTGTTATTTCAAAAGGGCACCATTTGTAGGATTTATTAGGGTAATGCAGTTTAGTTATCGTTGTGTCTTCTATTCCGTTCATTATTGCTGTTCGCCCCGCATCGCATACTTATGTTATAATTTCTTATTGCATTGTTGATATCATATTGTTAGGACACCAGCACCATTACCGATGATGCGTATGTACCACGTACACTTACTTGCCGGCTCACACACATCTTCATCGGTAATTGCTATGGCACGTACACCTTAGAAAATATTATTGCTTAACTTAGCTTGATAGCCAGTAGTTTGACATAATATTAGTGTACATACCTTATATGCCAGCTTAGATATTGTAGTTAGTACTTGTCGCTTCATGCATACTGTTATTCATTCTCATGCTTATATTCATGGTTTTACATGCTATTGATGATTCGGATTTCCATGATATTTTCTTGATTTGGAGGAAAACCGCAAAACATATATCAACTGCTTTCTGTCTTTTTAAATAAAAATGCGATTTTCCTATGATGTATGAGTCGTCCACCATGAGTTTGCTGATGGATTTCGAGACCCGATTCGAGGAGTTGGATGAACCGTTTCAGGTACATGGTGGACCCGGTGCGGTACCCCGGGGCAAGATGAATGTGGTGATGACGTTGAGCCTGGCAGGGGAGCACTACCGACCGGTGATTTTACTTGACGCGTCGGATATCCGGAGGATACCGTCGTGGTCTTGAGATGGATGGTAGGGGCCGATCTGGATTGACGGTACCCTAGATATTGATTTTGAGATATTGACGTACAGAGATTGTGATACAGAGATATCGAGATATTTGGACACTTGTTTGTGTCGATGCTGGGCACTGTTTTATGCTGATTTCATTACGATACCTCATTTTAAAAATACAAAGGAAATCTCACTAAATTATGAAAACAGTTCTTCATTTACATGTATTCTGTTTTCATGCATTCATACCTCATTCATATGATATATTGCTACCTGAGGCACTGACACGGGCACATGAGATTTCACTCAGGTTAGATATTTACCCTAGCCTTGTTATAGGCTGCTGGTTATATATTTTGAGGATATATTATGATCGTATGACCTAGGATTGCGTCATATATGCAAATTCTGTTCGTAGATGTATTCTATTCACGAGTTGGCAACTCACCCCCGTTGTGCCCCAGTTTCTTGCAGGTTTCGCCGTACAGGTTTCTCTACGGCTTTGCGGGTACAGTTTCGTTCGGGTGACTTGATAGTAGGTGGGTTTATTTGTATCGTACCCATCACTATACATTGTATATTATTATTCAGTTGTATCTAGAGGTTCCATCAACCAAACATGTATTTATTTTGAGTTAGAGACCAGTGATGTTTTTCTTTCGACCTTAGAGTCGCGCGTTGTATTTCTGTGTTTTTCTTGTGGTTTTGAGTTTCCTTTTGAGTTTTGATCCTCGCCCTTGGCGTTGTATATTATATTGCTTGTGTGGTTGTGACCGTCGATTGATGAAGAGCTAGCTCCCGCTTGGGGATGCCTTTTTATTGATTTCGTATACTATTCATGTTGTATCCCGTTTGGGAGCCAGTATTTACAAAGGAGACTCTGCCGAAATTTTCAAGAAATACTTGATGTTTTTAAAACCGCATGACTCGGCTTATGCTATTAAAACTACTTGATTTTAAATTGGTTTTCCTTCACTCTACTACTTTTCTTGGTTTGGATTTTTGGGTTTTCGGCTTACTTAGAATACGTACGTCTTGAGACGTTCGTAGTTTAAGTGCCGGTCATGTTCCGTACTTTCGGGTCGAGACAAAGTTTGTATCAGAGCGTTAGGTTTTACCTTCGGAGTATAGGATGACCCTTGGTTGATGGAATAGGTGACTAAAGTAGAGTGACGTACCGTTGGTATGTTCCGCGGCATATTTACGACACGCCACTCCACTTAAGAAGCCTTAGGATGTACATTTCCTTGTTCAGTATCATATTCATTCCTGATCTAGCTTCATCGGTACGAGTTATGGTTTTGCTGCCACGATTACGGGCAGGGAGAGCTACGGCTAGAGTTGCAGTCAGCACGATCTCGTTACGAACGAGGACTGACCAGAGCATAATTTCGGCGACACACGATTGTAGAGATGTGTCTTTTGATTGTGTTTTGCGCCACGAGCATTGGATGGATCGCTGTATGATATTACTCGGACGTGCAAATCAGCATCATAGGACTGAGCCGCTGACAGAGGCCAGCCAGATTTTGATGACCATTGGTGTATTGCTTACTTATGATGATTGAGGCACCGTTCAGCGTGCAGGCGAACGAGCCAGTTATTGCTGCGAAGGACGAGATATTGCCCCAGATGTTGGAGCTATTGCGGGACGAATTATACTAATAGATGATAGAAGGTCGCTAGTCACCCAATGATGAATGACTAGGACAGGTGGTTCGTTCGCCTACCCCGACGCGAGGTCATCAGATAGATTGATTCCAGCTGAGACGACTTCATGCGGAGACGTTGAGAGTCGACAGAGACGATCGAATGTCAGAAACCTATTATTCCAAGTTTAAAGTAGTCAGAAAGACATGAAGGCAATTTTAGGGTCCCTCTAGAAGAATGAAACCCTAACTCGACTTAATGACCGTGTGAAAGCCTTTGAACCTTAGGGTTTGCGGCAGTTCTGCGGCGCCATTAGTGAGGCTTGGGTTTGCCCTTCTACGGCTGGACCACCGATGCTGTGGTATGTACTCGATACTATTAATCTGTGCCCAAGATGTTGAGCTCTTAGGGGATTATGAGGTTTTGACGACTCGATTGGATGGCTCGACTTAATTCGGATGGTAGGTGGTGAGATGCATTTCTTGGGAGACTCTCGATACGAGGATAGCCGTTGGAGCTCAGTCCATGCAGCCACGACGAGACGAGTCCGAAGCAGTCGACATTAGAGAAAAGTGGAGTAAGAGGTTCATACCAGGTCTGGACGAGATGACGTTCCACTCCGCCAACATCAGAGATGCGATACGCATGCCGAGGCAGAGTACTGGATATACCTTCCAGAAGGAGTCGCGATGGGTATGCAGCCGTTCCGGAACAAGAAACAGATATAGTAAAGGACGATGACTTCCGGACAGTTAGGCAGAGACGAGACATGGAAGAGATCGTGAGCAGGATTCCTTCCAGGACATTGCTGCAATGATACTTGCACCCATGATCAGATGTGTCACGTACATTCAGAGAGCCAGAGGCCGACGCCAGTGATATGCTGTCTTACGAGTGGTCGCGATGATTGACCGAGAGATGACCAGAGAAGTGCCAGAACGGAATCGTCCTCGTTAGCACATTTGACAGGGCCGATGAGCCGATGGACCGAGAGATTGGTAATTCACAGTGAAGACCTTGACCCAGGAGTGGTCATTGCTACGCACACCAGCAGGCCAGAGTTCAGGATCGTCGACGAGATATGCTATGAGTGACCACGACAGTGGGCCAGAGATTCTTGGAGGATGCACTTGAGCGGTACTATTCCGCCATTATTGATTTCGATGTTTTGGGCGATTTATCCGCATGATTTGATTTTGATTATTGAGGATTTACGATCCTTGCACAGTGTTGCACTTGATATCGTTTTCGTGCTTGGTTTCACATGTTTGTGATGTTACGGTTTTAGACATTTGAGTTGGTTTTGTGCGTATGCACGCACACGATTTGGTTCCTGCACTCTGTATAGTTTATATATGCTTGCAGTGCAGTGATACGCCTTTTGTGCACTTAGATGCATTGGACTTTGATTTCGATGGTGATGTTCGATATTTGTTTTGTGCACCTTGTGCACCTGATTTGATTTTGCGCATGTTCGGCACTTGATATTGAATTTCATGATTTCGTGCATGATGGATGCACCTGATTTGGATTTTCGCGCATATTGGGCGCATGTTTTGAAGTGTGATTTTGGTGCACACCAGATGCACTAAATCGAGATTTTTCGTGCATGTCAGATGCACCTGATTTTGCTGTCAGGCACACATGTTGCCTATGACAGATGTTTCGTGCACACCCGATGCACTTAGATGTTGTTTTTGTGCATATGTATGGCACATATTTGGATTTTGATTTCCGTGCGCACAAGACGCACGTAGTATTCCGACGCGTATTTTGTGATGGCTTTTTCTTATAGAGTAGGACATTTCTATGATATTGCAATGTGTTTTCGTACTGAGCAGGACTAGTCAGAGGACAGTACCTGAATATATTTTACATGTATAGTTTCGAATTATATCATATTGGTTTTGCTTTGGATTTGGTATTGATGTCTTTCCCTTGACTCCGATGATTGCGGGATGCTTGACGGAGTTCTGATTTGAGTTATATGCTCATTTTTCATGCGCATGCGTTGCCCTACGATTTGTTTTATGTATTTATGAATTCGGAACCCCGGCGATTTGATGGTTTTGGCTGAAATATTTTAGTATTTGGGGGAAGTTTTAATTTAAATTCGGGGACCGAATTTCTTTAAGGGGGGAAGATTGTAACGTTTTGAAAATCGTTGCGGTGAATTTTCGAAAAAACGGTAAAATAAGGGGGTTTTCTGTAAAAAGTCAAAATGCAAATATCTTTATTATAAAATTAAATATATATATTCTAGCTATGTAATTACTAGTATTTGGTGTTTATTGAGCCACTGCTGAAATTTCAAATTTTCTGAAAATTTTTCCGTTTTAAGGTAAAATAGTCAGTATTTTCCGTTTTAACCCGATCGTGATCAAACGTCCGTAAAAACATACCGGCACCTAATTTAGCTAAAATAAAGCTAGTGCGCAAACTTTGGGGGTATATGGGAGGTTTTGGTTCAGATAAAATTTTTCCCAAATAAAATATTATTTTAAGCGGTAAATTGTGCACGTAAATCGAGAAATTCCTTATTTTCTACTCTTAGCCGAATTCTTTGAAGGGGGATTCATTTGGATGGTTGAGTCATGGTTGTAGAGTTTTTGGAATTGATGAGGTGTTATTTGACTCATTTGGTGCATTATTGGAAGCTTTAATTTGCTTTTGGAAAGGGATATTTTATTATATGGTGTGCCCACCCCCTCCACCTTATGGCCCACCACATTAATTCAGCCCCTTCACTGTGAATGGCCGGCCCCCCCTTGATTGGCATAGGAATGAATTGTTTATATTAATTAAGGTGGCTTGGGAATGAATTGTTTATATTAATTAAGGTGGCTTCAATATGATTCATTCTCCCCTTAAAAAAAAATTCCACAGAGAAAAATGAGCCCATCATTTTGGCCGAGCCCCCCAAAGTCTGTCCCATCTTTTTCCTTCCTCAATTTCTTCATCTCAAAGCTCATTTTATCTCCAAAATTCCTTCAATAAATCCACAAAACTCCTAAATAAAAGTAAACCCATCATTTCCCTCCATAAATCTAGCTTGGATCTACAAGAAAAACATCATTTTTGGAGAAAAAAATGATGGATCTAGTTGCTTGTTTGTGTTCTTGAAGAGGTATAATTTTCAAACCTTAATCTTTATGTAATATGTTTAAATCTTTATTTAGCTATTTAATTGGTTATTGTAGCTTTTATACTCTTGATTAATTCATTATTCGCAATTTTTAGGAAATTCAAGTTAGGGTAAAACTTGGTGAAGTGTTTAATGTTAAATTGTGTTTAAGAAAACTTATTCTAGTGATAGAATATGATAATTATTGTTAATTACTACTTTTTCTAATTGAGTTAATTAGCATACTAGGTTTTTATAAATCATTTTTGGGCAAGATTAAAAACTATGAAAATGGTTTGGATCACTAAATTAAGTTATTTTGTGTTGCTGGAAATTACTAGAATTGTTAAATTTCTAGTATTGTGTTAAAATGAGCTAAAATTATATAATTTGCTTACTAGCTTTTCGGCAAAATTTGGCGTGGGTTTTAAATGAAATTGGAGATAACGTAAATATTAATACCTACGATATTTATTATGTTTGTAAATGCGTATTTGTAGTATTGGGTTTTTAATGTGGCAGTTTTCATGTATAGAGACCCTATTTAAGGGTTTCGGCTATGTTTATGGTATTTGGATTTTTGGTTTTGAGTTTTGGGATGTTGTACTTGGCCGTTGGATGTTTGTACGTCAACGACAAGTGTAGTTGATTGTTTTGGATGTGTAAGCTATAGGTTCTAACCTATGAACGCACCACATGCCATTTTGAATTTCAGAATTGGATGTTAATAGCGTTGCGAATTCGTATTGATTATAGGTACCTTCACGTGGATTCCGAGACGATGCAGAAGATGATGGAGACATCGACACCGACACGCAGGATGCAGGTGAGTAGATTTATATCTACGGGGAGAAGTCGGGTGGATGGCGTATAGCACCCCCGCACTTCGTGGTGATGTGTATACGGATACGTATGCACATATATTGATGGTATATTGTTTGAAATTATTGATGATAAAGATGGATATTTGGTATTTTAGATTGGTTTAGTGTAGTTGCGAAACCCTAGAGTAGTGGTCGCACTCACACATACACACACACCCATACTTGCATACATTCTTCTTTCATATGTGTGTACATGGGATTATATATTGATGTGTATATTTACACATGGGTATGAGACTATGTGTTCATATACTGGATTTGAGGATAGTATTTGGGATTTGAGATGAGTCGATGAGATTGGGCTTGAGGCCAGGAGATCGGTGATATGTTTTGGTTCGTATTGAGATACGACGTGATGTTTTTGCGGGTCTTTTGGCGTAGTGATTCTCATATCTGCATGCATACATAGATGGTATCAATATTGTACTAGACGTAGATCAGTACCCCGATCCTGATTTTTGATAAAGAGGATACCAGATGAATAGGATGATGAATGTGATATTGACCCGTACCCAGATTTGGGATGCCGTACGACGGATTTACGTACGAGCTTTATATTGATGATTGATCCGCACTCTTGACTTGGGATGTCTGATTATAGATATGGTATTGGATATGACATTACTGAGGCGGGATCACCGACTATACATATACAGGTATGTATATGTATCGACTCAGATGATAGGCGGTTTCCTTACCTGTAGTTCAACCGGTTAGTTCAGCCGTAAAGTTTAGTGTAGTTGTTAGATTAGGTTAGACTCCTACCTATTTCAAAACTAGCGGGTCGTGGGTATTTTAAAAGACAGGTCAAGGGATCCTACGGATATTTCAAAAGACGCATCTTCTCATAAAAACACCGTAGCCCCTATTTTCAAAACCCCATGATTCGTGTTATTTCAAAAGGGCACCATTTGTAGGATTTATTAGGGTAATGCAGTTTAGTTATCGTTGTGTCTTCTATTCCGTTCATTATTGCTGTTCGCCCCGCATCGCATACTTATGTTATAATTTCTTATTGCATTGTTGATATCATATTGTTAGGACACCAGCACCATTACCGATGATGCGTATGTACCACGTACACTTACTTGCCGGCTCACACACATCTTCATCGGTAATTGCTATGGCACGTACACCTTAGAAAATATTATTGCTTAACTTAGCTTGATAGCCAGTAGTTTGACATAATATTAGTGTACATACCTTATATGCCAGCTTAGATATTGTAGTTAGTACTTGTCGCTTCATGCATACTGTTATTCATTCTCATGCTTATATTCATGGTTTTACATGCTATTGATGATTCGGATTTCCATGATATTTTCTTGATTTGGAGGAAAACCGCAAAACATATATCAACTGCTTTCTGTCTTTTTAAATAAAAATGCGATTTTCCTATGATGTATGAGTCGTCCACCATGAGTTTGCTGATGGATTTCGAGACCCGATTCGAGGAGTTGGATGAACCGTTTCAGGTACATGGTGGACCCGGTGCGGTACCCCGGGGCAAGATGAATGTGGTGATGACGTTGAGCCTGGCAGGGGAGCACTACCGACCGATGATTTTACTTGACGCGTCGGATATCCGGAGGATACCGTCGTGGTCTTGAGATGGATGGTAGGGGCCGATCTGGATTGACGGTACCCTAGATATTGATTTTGAGATATTGACGTACAGAGATTGTGATACAGAGATATCGAGATATTTGGACACTTGTTTGTGTCGATGCTGGGCACTGTTTTATGCTGATTTCATTACGATACCTCATTTTAAAAATACAAAGGAAATCTCACTAAATTATGAAAACAGTTCTTCATTTACATGTATTCTGTTTTCAAGCATTCATACCTCATTCATATGATATATTGCTACCTGAGGCACTGACACGGGCACATGAGATTTCACTCGGGTTAGATATTTACCCTAGCCTTGTTATAGGCTGCTGGTTATATATTTTGAGGATATATTATGATCGTATGACCTAGGATTGCGTCATATATGCAAATTCTGTTCGTAGATGTATTCTATTCACGAGTTGGCAACTCACCCCCGTTGTGCCCCAGTTTCTTGCAGGTTTCGCCGTACAGGTTTCTCTACGGCTTTGCGGGTACAGTTTCGTTCGGGTGACTTGATAGTAGGTGGGTTTATTTGTATCGTACCCATCACTATACATTGTATATTATTATTCAGTTGTATCTAGAGGTTCCATCAACCAAACATGTATTTATTTTGAGTTAGAGACCAGTGATGTTTTTCTTTCGACCTTAGAGTCGCGCGTTGTATTTCTGTGTTTTTCTTGTGGTTTTGAGTTTCCTTTTGAGTTTTGATCCTCGCCCTTGGCGTTGTATATTATATTGCTTGTGTGGTTGTGACCGTCGATTGACGAAGAGCTAGCTCCCGCTTGGGGATGCCTTTTTATTGATTTCGTATACTATTCATGTTGTATCCCGTTTGGGAGCCAGTATTTACAAAGGAGACTCTGCCGAAATTTTCAAGAAATACTTGATGTTTTTAAAACCGCATGACTCGGCTTATGCTATTAAAACTACTTGATTTTAAATTGGTTTTCCTTCACTCTACTACTTTTCTTGGTTTGGATTTTTGGGTTTTCGGCTTACTTAGAATACGTACGTCTTGAGACGTTCGTAGTTTAAGTGCCGGTCATGTTCCGTACTTTCGGGTCGTGACAAACTAGCAAGCAAAATAAATTTAATTAACCACATAATGGTGTGCTAACAAACCCTAGTTTAAAACAAACTACTCTTTTATAAACTAGATTAGAAATTAGCTAAACTTTTAAAACTAAAACCATATAATTAAAGGAATTTAGCCAAAAGAAATTAACTTGATGGAAATTATACCTCAAGATCTATGGATCAAGCATGTGATTTGCCTCTAAGGATGGCTTCCTAGCTCCAAGATTCAAGCAAGAATGGCTAAGGATAATGATAGCATAAGGATTTTGTTTGGATTTTTGAATAAAATTATGGATTTTGATGTGTTTTTTTTGAAGAAATTTGAAGAAAATGAAAAGAAAAGAGATGAAGAGGAGGAGGTGCAGGTTTCGGCCAGAGGGAGGTAAGGGGAGGGTGTGGGTGTGTTCGAAAAGTCATGAGTCAACTCTCCCAAAAGTCAATGCACCATACTTCATCAAACTATTTTTAAAATAAATTCATAAACAACCCAGATCAACACATGAAAGAAAACCAAAATGAGGCCAGAAATTTCTGGACCTGATCAAGGTGGGGCTGTCCTAGGGCTGAGGGAAGAGAGAGAGGGGTTTTACAAAAGAAGTTTTATGCAAAAAGACCCCCTACAAGTCAAAAATTGCAAGTTTTAGCTTAAAATTCAATAATTTTGCTTTCTATACTAAAAATTAGTTAAAAATAAAAATAAAATACTAAAAATTTATGTTACCACTAGATTTTAATTATCATAATTTTAAATATTAAAATTAGCCCGGAAAAATTTGTATTTATCGCTAATTTAATGTATTTTCTTACCGGCTTAAAATAATATTAAAAAATTGAAAAATTAGGGAAAATTTTTAAACGACCAGAATTTCATAATTAACTCATTAGCTACTAAAAACAAGCAATTACCTATCCATTTTAAGTATAATTAGCCCTAAACTGCAAAATAACGAGAAAGACGGTTTTCGGAAAAATACCGAATTTTCACCGATTTTCAGGAAAACACCAAAACGACTTTTCAGGACGCTAAAAATTAAATCAGTGCCTCTGTTTCTATATTGGATATAGAACAGTTCATATCTTAACGTTGTTAAGGTACGGGGAGTTGACTGGCTTATGCTTAAAACCAGACTCTGGATAACTCAAGGCATGTTTCTGTAATGGCAGTTTGTGGGTTGACCCAGGCTATGACGCGGGTTGATTTTCTACCATCTGGATGAACAATAGCGATATTGTTCTAGGACTCGCCACAGTTTTATTAAAAATGGATTTTTTTTTCAGAAAAACAGTAGTGGGAGTATGGTAGAACTGGAAGTAATTCCAGAACCACAAACGATTACTGAAGATTTGATAAGGAACCTAAAGATTCAATCTGGATTGACATTCCATTGGCCACTCTGCAGATAAGGTGGGTAACTTCAGGCACCCGAGAGGTACTACGATAGCCTCAAGGACGGTGACAGGGAAGTTCTTGTTTACCCACAATTACCATTGCTGTTGTTCCAGGCTACGAGACCCGGCGGGAGGATGAGTATAGCGTCGTTCTAAACTAGTTTTAGAAGTGTACGTCTATATGACTCTGCCAGAGGGTTGTCGTAGTCAGTGGGAGAAGCGGAAGCATTGGTGGACATGTAGCTTATGTCTATTTATAGACTAAAGCAGATGTAGCGGAGATAGATCATCTATTTCTGACGTGACAGTCATGGGTTTGACTTCATCAGAATAGGGGATGGATCTGTTGAGAAGGTAGTAGGGTGTGATATCCTGGTATTTGGATGACATACACAGAGTAGGAAAGGAAACTCCTATACTACAATCGGTTACACTTTGGTCGTCACACAGTGGTTTCTCCACAAAGGAAATGGATTTTATATCAGACATACTGGTTACTAGATCTATGGCTTTAGATCTAGATTTGGGTGGTTTCCCAATCAGGGTACTTAGACATCATTCTAAGAGTATTTAGAATGGACGACTCCTGGCACGGTAGTGTACCTGCAGGTAATGGAGTCACCCTCTCTAAAGGTGTCTTACAGACTAAAGTAGAGAGGGATGTGCATGATTGGCAGATCACTTGCCAAGGCAATTGAGTCAATCATGAGATGTCAAGTACCACACCAGATGTTGTTCTTGCACTAGATGCAATAAGTTGACATTAATCCAATCCTGGAGAAACAGTCGGAAGCAGTTTTAGAACATAAGTGGATGTTCTAAGGGATATGATAACGACAGCCTCATTCGGGAGACAGTTATCATTCCAGGCTTCCAAGATGACCTGGACAACAAAGAGGTTGTCAGAGTTATAGTTTTCCTTCTGACGAAGGGCAGTATTTTGGACAGGTGGTCCAAGGCAATACTGAGGGAGGCATGGCGCAAGATACTGATTAAATTCAGTTGACGATACAGTCTAAGAAGTTTGGATTTGGAGTTCATTTATGAGCTAGGTCCCATCAGACATCCAGACACATTCTAAGACAGGTATTGCTCATTTCGGGAGATGGCTTTCTCCGCGAACTTGAGATATAGAGAGACATAGAAAGAAACTACAAAGCGGATCCACTCACTAAGGCTATTCCTCGAACGCAATAGTTTCGCAAACGAGCTTTGTGAGACTGACTAGTAGAGGAGTTGGGTGTTCGGTATCACACGGGCTGTGGTATGCGACATCGCAATAATTAGCCTTGAGTGCAAGTGGGAGATTGTTGGAGATAGTGCCCTCAGAGTCAATTATTAGGTCACAGGTACGTGATTGCAATGATTGATGGAGGACCTATCCCGGTAGGACAGTCTTACTCGAGATGATAGTATGCTATCTGGTTTACCTTTATCATCGTGTACTGCTTTAGGTGACCTGACAAGTCGCTATTACACGTTGATAGAGCCCCTAGGATTCTTGCTTGACCACCAGCAGTATGAGAGCGATCATATAAGTGAGAGCTGGGGTCTATAAGTGCATCCTTAAATGGTCCCTAGTCGTGAGAGTTTCGAGACAGGGCATCGATACTCCAGAGTAGACTAGTGTATACAGTCGAGACCCCGACGAGGGGCGGTGGCCGGTCTCACAAGCCACTGGTGTCAGTTGGATCACCTAAGATGTATACAGGTGCTCATTGGGTTATGAGTACACCGGACAGGACTCGCCGGGAACATGCTAGTTGGTCATATACCAGGCGTCAGATGGCAGTTCCCAGGTGACATGTGTACAGGTTAGTTCATCGACCTGGGGATCGTCATTTGTCTCGTGTGAGTTCCCACTGTACTTTGATTACTACCCTACCACGGCTCAAAGGAGTCGTGCAAACAGGTTTTAGTTGGGTGCAGTCCCGAGCCACATGGAGGCAGTGAGCGTATCTTCAGGGGTTCGTCTCTCCCGGTATTGGGGGTGAGGTCGCGCTGTGTCTAGGAGAGCCATTACACAAAGCCCTCGGCCGAGGCAAGGAGATTTACTAGTAGGTATTCCAGTAGTATCTCAGGGTGTTCTGGGCTACACTCCGACACGACTTGTACCGCTTTTGGGGGTCTGACTTTTACCAACCCCCTGTAAGTCGATGTTCAACACCCCAATACTTGTGGGGAGGCGGAAATATGAATAACAATCAAGTTCTATGATCAAACATCGATTAACCGTACGAATCGTTTGCTAAACAAGTTTTAACAAAAGCTATAGAGTTTTAAACTACTATGCGAAGAGATTATACCAAACGGTTCTAGTCCTTCGTCTTGATGTTGTCTACGGCCTCTTTGGATCTCCACGTCCTCTTCGACTTTCTCCCGTGATAGACGATCCACCCGAGAACCCTAATCCAAGCTATAACCTCTAAACTTGAGGTTACTTAGTTTCTCTAGTTGCTAAATAGAGTAGCTAAGGTTATGTAGAGATAGGTTTTGGAGTAATTAGTCCTTCCTAATCCTTGTTCTGAACTCATGAGGGGTAGGATTAGGCTTGGTGAAGGAGAGAGAACTTGAAGAGAGAGAGTGAGAAGATGATAATGATCTTATTATAATGAATAAAGCTTCTCACTTGATATATATGAAACATAATGAATTTAAAAGAAATGAATAATAAGTGAATATTGATCATGTTTCATTTAATCAAGTGGGTGATTCATCATGTGAGTCATTAAGCAATTAATGATGCATTAATGATATGATGAATCACTCACAATGAGTCACTTAATCATTAAATGAAAATGCCACCTCTCCCTTTATGTCACATCCTTCTAGAAGCTTCTCGGAAAATTACGAGAACGTCCCTCTCATCCGTGAAAACACGGAAAAACTTTAGACTGTATAAATCCAATAACCTGATACTAGAATCTGGCTTAAACCAAAGCCGGCTAGTAAAAACTGTCCGAATGTCGTACGTGCGTTCAAACACGTATGCGTCCGAACCTTTGTCGTAAAACCATACGACCTCTATATCTTTTCGTCTGGGTTTGGGAAATCTCTGTGTGGGACTCTAAAGACTCGACTACTACGCTGGCAGTAGGTTTAACCACAGACCGCAAGCGGCACTAGCTGTACGTAACGGTCCCCAGGTAGTTGTCGATAAGAAAGCTGATGAGGTAACCCATCTGAAATCCTACTGAGCCTGTCTGTGACAATATCCGTGCAGTCCGGTCTGTTCTTCTGAGAGTATCACATGTACGGTCTAGGGAGGTGGTGGACGTCAGACCCCTAATAACCGTACAAGTCGTGTCGGTATGGCTCTATCACCATCCGAGAATCTACTGATCAATCCTATCAGTAATTCTCAATCAGCCCTGGCCAGGGACTTATGGTAATGACCAACCGATCACCGTGCGATATCAACTCCCTATACCGGGAGAGACGAATCCCTAACAGTCACTCACTGCCTCCATATGGCTCGGGACTGTGCCCAACTGAAACCTGTTTGCACGACTCCTTTGAGCCGTGGTAGGGTAATAATCAAAGCACAGTGGGAACTCACACGAGACAAATGATGACCTTAAGTCAACGGACTATCTGCACACATGTCACTTGAGAACTGCTATCTGACGTTAGGTATAATACCATCCAGTCAGTTCTCGGCGAGTCCTGTCCGGTGTACTCACACCCAGTGAGCATCTGTATACAATCTTAGGTGAACACCACCAATGGTTGCGGGACCAATCCATTGCCCCTTGTCAGGGTCTAGATATGTATACACTAGTCTATTCCGGAGTATCGATGCCCAAGTATGACTGCCATCACAACGCCGGTAGTCAGACAAACACCCTATGGGCTTTATCAACATATATATATAAATACCAAGTAAAATATATTATACGTTAAGACAAAGTCAAACCAAATAGCGTACTATCATATCAAGCAAGACTGTCATGTACATACATATCCCAAGCATCCTATACAATGTAGGCCTCTAGGGCATATATATCCAACAATCTCCCACTTGCACTAAGGCCTATAATTGGCGCAATGAGTACCCACTGTCTCTACCAGATCCAGTTGCTTGCGTACCGCATGCCCAACATCTCAAAAAGCCTCTCGAACTGTACTTGAGGAATGGCCTTGGTGAATGGATCTGCCGTGTTGTCTTTTGTGTCTACTCTCCGTATCTCGATCTCCCGACGATCCACGATCTCCCTGATCAGGTGAAACCGCCTTAAGATATGCCTGGATTTCTGATGGGACCTTGGTTCCTTCGCTAAAGCTACAGCGCCATTGTTATCGCAATACAAAGGTATTGGATTAGCAATGGACGGAACCACCTGAAGTTCAGAAATGAACTTCCTTATCCAGACAGCCTCTTTTGCGGCTTCACTAGCAGCTATATACCCAGCCTCTATAGTTGAGTCTGCGACGGTATCTTGTTTGGAACTCTTCCAACTTACCGCTCCTCCATTGAGGGTAAACACAATACCCGAAATAGATTTAGAATCATCCTTGTCACTTTGGAAGCCGGAGTCGGTAAAAGCCTCTACCTGGAGGTCCTTATTGCCGTAAATCAAGAACATCTCCTTAGTTCTTCTCAGGTACTTGAGAATGTTCTTCACCGCTATCCAATGTTTCTCACCTGGGTCTGATTGATACCTGCTTACCACACTAAGTGCGTAAGCTACATCTGGTCTGGTACATAACATAGCATACATTATTGATCCTACCGCCGAAGCGTAGGGTATAATGCCCATGCGAGCCCTCTCTTCATCAGTCTTTGGAGACATCTCTTTGGAGAGGGTGATTCTGTGACAAGCGAGCATATTGCCGCGCTTGGAATCTTCCATACTAAATCTCTTTAGTATAGTGTCTATATACCTGGACTGTGAAAGTCCCAATATTTTATTAGATCTATCACGATAGATCTTAATGCCCAGAATGTATGATGCATCTCCCAAGTCTTTCATAGAGAATTTCTGTGACAAGAAGAGCTTTACTGATTGTAGTATAGGGATATCATTCCCTATTAGTAGTATGTCATCGACGTATAAAACGAGGAAGACTACTGCTCCTTCTACAATCTTCCTATAAACACATGGTTCATCTACATTTTTGATAAAGTCAAATTCCTTGACTGTTTCATCAAAGCAGATGTTCCAACTCCGCGATGCTTGCTTTAACCCATAAATGGATTTAAGCAATTTGCACACATTTCCGCTGCTCCCACTGTCCAAGAAACCTTCTGGTTGATCCATGTAAACACTCTCTTCTAGATGTCCATTTAGAAAAGCTGTTTTTACATCCATTTGCCAGATTTCATAGTCATGGAAGGCAGCAATAGCAAGCATGATCCGAATGGATTTAAGCATAGCTACTGGCGAAAAAGTTTCATCATAGTCCAATCCTGGTCTTTGACGAAAACCTTTTGCTACTAGTCTAGCTTTGTACGTTTCCACTTGTCCAAATGTACCAATCTTCTTTTTGAAGATCCATTTGCACCCAACTGGTTTTACCCCAGGAGGAGCAACTTCTAAAGTCCATACATTATTGGTATACATGGATTCCATTTCGGATCTCATTGCATCCAGCCACTTTACTGAGTCGCTACTTGTGATAGCCTGCTGAAAACTAGTAGGTTCATCATCATCGATGATGCAATCCTCTCGATCCCCATCAAGAAGAAAACCATAGTATCTTTCAGGAGGATGAGAAAGCCTACTAGATCTGCGGAGTGGCGTTGGTTCGTCATGTTCTATTGAAATTTGAGATTCTTCTAAGTCCTCGGTTGCAGTTTGAGGTTCTGGAATTTCTTCCAGTTCTACCGCGCTCCCACTAATTTCTTTTGCAAGAAATTCGCTTTCTAAGAAGACAATGTGACGAGCGACAAACACCTTTTGTTGTTCAGTGTGGTAGACCATGTACCCCCTTGAATGCTTGGGGTATCCTACAAACTTGCACAAAACCGATCGTGCCTCGAGCTTGTCCGGATTATGCTTTTTAACATATACCGGACACCACCATATCTTGATATACTTGAGATATGGTCTCTTCCCACACCACATTTCATATGGAGTGGTAGGTACGGATTTAGTTGGAACTCTATTTAATAGATATGCGGCTGATTCTAGAGCAAATCCCCAGAAGGAAAGTGGCAACTCAGCACTACTCATCATTGATCGCACCATATCTAATAGCGTGCAATTCCTTCTTTCTGATACACCATTATGCTGAGGTGTATAAGGTGGAGTAAGCTGAGAGAGTATTCCATTTGCTTTCAAGTATTCAAGGAAACTGGTACTTAAGTATTCTCCACCTCGATCAGATCGAAGTGTCTTGATGCTTTTACCAGTTTGTTTCTCTACTTCATTTTTATACTCCTTAAACTTCTCAAAAGCCTCGGATTTATGCTTTATTAAGAACACATGTCCATACCTAGAGAAGTCATCAGTAAAAGTGATGAAGTAGGAGTGACCACTTCGTGCATGTATAGACATCGGACCACATACATCACTGTGTACTAGTCCCAAGAGTTCGGTGGCTCTTTCTCCGTGTCCGGTGAACGGAGATTTGGTCATTTTTCCTTTGATACATGATTGACAAGTTGCATATGATGAATATTCAAACGAATCTAAATATCCATCTTTATGTAACTTAGTCAACCTTGTTTCATTTATATGACCAAGTCTACAATGCCATAGGAAGGCTTGATTCGAATCTGGAGCCTTTCTTTTACGCGTGTTTTGAATATTGAAAATTTGTGGTTGATTAAGTATGTATATGCCGTTTTCCAGTGTGCCAAACCCAATCAGTTCTTGATTTAGGAGAATGTTCATGACATTTCTTTCAAGCACAAAATTATATCCTTTATTAGACAATAAAGATACTGATATAATATTACACAACATACTGGGAATACAAAAACAGTTATACAATACCAAAATGTTTCCACTATTCAACCCTAGGTGATATTCCCCTATTGCAACTGCATCTACATGCATTCCATTGCCCATCCGGAGAGTCATATCACCTGCCCCCAGTACTCTACTATTTCTCAGATCCTGCAAAGAATTACAGATGTGAGAACCAGAACCGGTATCAAGTACCCATGAAGTAGAGTTTACTGAAAGACAATTTTCGATTACGAACACACCGGAAGTAGAAGCAACTGCTTGCTTCATGTCCTTGGCTCTGAAGGCCTGACAATCCTTCTTCCAGTGCCCCTGCTTGTGACAATAGAAGCATTCGTTCTTTTCCGCCTTCACCCTTCCTGCCTTGTTCGTTCCCTGCACCTTCTTGACCCCACCCTTCGGTTTGGTGGCTTTCATCTTCTTATTCCCTTTAGTTTTAGCTTTAGTTTTAGAAGAAGATGATTGGCCAACATACAGAACGGGGTTCTTCTCCTTTTTCAAGGAGGTCTCTGCTACCCTCAACATATTGAGGAGCTTTGGAAGATCCGCTTCCATTTCGTGCATGTTGAAGTTCAGCACGAACTGAGAGAAGGTGTGGGGAAGGGACTGCAAAATCAAGTCGATATACAAATCGTTTTCTAGCACGCATCCCAGGTTTGCGAGTTCCTCAATGAGGATGATCATTTTGAGGACGTGCTCTCCAACAGGCGATCCTGGAGCTAACCTCATCTGGAAGAGTTTCCTTGAGGTTTCGTACCTCGCGATACGGGAGTGTTCACCATACAATTCCTTGCAATGGAGGAATATGGATGCAATATCCATACTCTCGTGCTGTTTCTGGAGTTCATTATTCATGGACGCCAGCACGATACACTTAGCTCGCTCACAGTCTAGATCCCAGGTTTTACGAACTTCCTTGTCCGCAACTGAGGAATCTGGTCCTGGGATAAGGGGAGGAACAGCGGTGGTAACATATGCAACTTTGTCATAAGTCAGCGCAATATTGACGTTTCTTAGCCAATCTTTATAGTTCTGCCCGGTTAGTATATTCTTTTCAAGTAATAGTTTTAGTCCAGTCATGGTAGCTGCCAAAGAGAGAGAAAAGAAAACACTTAGCATATGCTCTTGCAAGTTTAGATTGGTTTATTAATTTATCTAAACAGGATGGCTCCCACTGTTTCCTCAAATCCTTCTTCAAAACCTAAAAGAAGAACTAGTCAGGATTTAATCACACGTCACAATACTTGCTTAACCTTTCAGCCAGGCTGGTGTTGGTACTTCGAGGGAGGTTTTCCAACGCTTTCGCGAAGTTCCTTAATTAAAGAATCTCTTTTCCCTGGAGGCGTAGCCCCTCTAACACCTTTCTAGGCACCTACTTGGTTTATAGCATTGATTGTTTAAGTGAGAGAAATTCCCGAGAGTAATCCTACTCATCAGTGGGATCGGGATCCAACTATCATTGCAGATGCCCTAGATGGAAGCCACTCTAGTCACCACACTCCAGAAGGTAAGCTAAATCTGCAAGTTTCCTTTATGTTTGAAACTCCCGATGTGATTTTTACCCCAAGCTCTTATAGACCTTGACGTAGGCCAACAAGTCATAAGACGCAAGTCAAGTTCTACCCGTCGTTGTCCTGATCAATTTAAATACATCGTACAAGCCCTTGACGTAGGCCAACAAGGTGTACGTCTGTATTAAACTAATGCATCTATCTATGCAACAAAAAGGCACACACACTGCTACCATACACCATGCCTTGACGTAGGCCAACAAGCATAGCATGAATACGATGTGCTGTCTATCTGAAACGACGGAGGGTTACGGCTGGTTTTTGGCAAAAAACCGTTAACGTAATGAACTTGATTTGATCGAAGGAACTAAGATAGCTTTTATTAAAAGGAGTGGTTTAAGCTCCGCATTTAAAATTTTGCTTTTTCAAGAAAACCGAGTGGTTTTTAGAAATTGTTCCAACGATTCAGTTTAGGTTTTATTTTCTTTGCATTAATAATAATGCGTCCCATCTATAACCTATCATTACAGATAACAACGAAAATACAACGTCCTCTTATGCCATCCGCATTCGCCACGGGGTCCCGTTATCACCCGTTAGGTTACTTAACTAACGACAGAGCGGGGGCTGGGCTAGCGCGGGTGTAAAACATAAGCGACGTCTAAATAGCTATCATATATATAGATATTTTACATTCGTCTGACGCAATGATATACATTCC
This sequence comes from Agapanthus africanus, assembly GCA_030015575.1. Taxonomy (NCBI): domain Eukaryota; kingdom Viridiplantae; phylum Streptophyta; class Magnoliopsida; order Asparagales; family Amaryllidaceae; genus Agapanthus; species Agapanthus africanus. The sequence goes on along the minus strand of CM057344.1, from coordinate 308,627,233 downwards.
AGAACACAGATAAACAATATTGGATTTGCAAGCAATCTGTATTTCTTTTGAGCCTGCAAGAAAAGACAGATTACACAGTTGTGATGAATAGCTATTACCCCACCCACGACCCCTACGGGTGCGGCAAACTACCCGCCCGGCAGTTTGTGCACCCCACCTTGGGTCTGTCCTAGGAGCAAAAACAGTAAAAAGAAATAATACAACGGTGGCTACAACCGCAACCTGGATGTGCCCCGCAAAATAATATTACAACTTGTTACAATTACATCAAATGAATTAATACAATAACCCATCACAAAACCCGGCTAATCACCACAACAGTCCAATACAGTTTATATGCACAAACAGATAAAATCCATTTCAGAAATGTGCAACCCCCTACCAACTGACATACTAGCAGTTAGGGGAGGTTTACGAACACATTATACAATCACAGATATAATCCAACATGCAAATACTGTACAATATCGATCGATTAAACATCTTTAATATTGCTCCAAAAACTGCTCTGTAAAACTGAAACCTGAGCAAATATTAAATATCCCAGAAAATCCCAAATTGCACAGAGAAGCAGCACAGGAAATTTGAGTTCCTGACTCGGCAACTCGGCGGCGGAAGCTCGGCGGATCGGTGCGATCCGCCGCGGTTCCGCGGCCGTGTTGCCGATTCAGGAGCCTAAATTTCTTGGGTGTTCTTCTGGTGTCTTGTCAAGCTTTCTGAACTTACCTGAAAAATTTTTGGACATCATTTAAATTTCGACAGAAACTTGATGTTTTTGGGGTTTTCCGGCTTCGTTTTTCCGTTCGAAATTCGTACAAATTTGCGATTAAGTTAAATCTTGTTTAGCTAGGCTCTGATACCACTGTAAGTCGATGTTCAACACCCCAATACTTGTGGGGAGGCGGAAAAATGAATAACAATCAAGTTCTATGATCAAACATCGATTAACGGTACGAATCGTTTGCTAAACAAGTTTTAATAAAAGCTATAAAGTTTTAAACTACTATGCGAAGAGATTATACCAAACGGTTCTAGTCCTTCGTCTTGATGTTGTCAACGGCCTCTTGGGATCTCCACGTCCTCTTCGACTTTCTCCCGTGATAGACGATCCACCCGAGAACCCTAATCCAAGCTATAACCTCTAAACTTGAGGTTACTTAGTTTCTCTAGTTGCTAAATAGAGTAGCTAAGGTTATGTAGAGATAGGTTTTGGAGTAATTAGTCTTTCCTAATCCTTGTTCTCAACTCATGAGGGGTAGGATTAGGCTTGGTGAAGGAGAGAGAACTTGAAGAGAGAGAGTGAGAAGATGATAATGATCTTATTATAATGAATAAAGCTTCTCACTTGATATATATGAAACATAATGAATTTAAAAGAAATGAATAATAAGTGAATATTCATCATGTTTCATTTAATCAAGTGGGTGATTCATCATGTGAGTCATTAAGCAATTAATGATGCATTAATGATATGATGAATCACTCACAATGAGTCACTTAATCATTAAATGAAAATGCCACCTCTCTCTTTATGTCACATCCTTCTAGAAGCTTCTCGGAAAATTACGAGAACGCCCCTCTCATCCGTGAAAACACGGAAAAACTTTAGACTGTATAAATCCAATAACCTAATACTAGAATCTGGCTTAAACCAAAGCCGGCTAGTAAAAACTGTCCGAATGTCGTACGTGCGTTCAAACACGTATGCGTCCGAACCTTTGTCGTAAAACCATACGACCTCTATATCTTTTCGTCTGGGTTTAGGAAATCTCTGTGTGAGACTCTAAAGACTCGACTACTACGCTGGCAGTGGGTTTAACCACAGACCGCAAGCGGCACTAGCTGTACGTAACGGTCCCCAGGTAGTTGTCGATAAGAAAGCTGATGAGGTAACCCATCTGAAATCCTACTGAGCCTGTCTGTGACAATATCCGCGCAGTCCGGTCTGTTCGTCTGAGAGTATCACATGTACGGTCTAGGGAGGTGGTGGACGTCAGACCCCTAATAACCGTACAAGTCGTGTCGGTATGGCTCTATCACCATCCGAGAATCTACTGATCAATCCTATCAGTAATTCTCAATCAGCCCTGGCCAGGGACTTATGGTAATGACCAACCGATCACCGTGCGATATCAACTCCCTATACCGGAAGAGACGAATCCCTAACAGTCACTCACTGCCTCCATATGGCTTGGGACTGTGCCCAACTGAAACCTGTTTGCACGACTCCTTTGAGCCGTGGTAGGGTAATAATCAAAGCACAGTGGGAACTCACACGAGACAAATGATGACCTTAAGTCAACGGACTATCTGCACACATGTCACCTGAGAACTGCTATCTGACGTTAGGTATAATACGATCCAGTCAGTTCTCGGCGAGTCCTGTCCGGTGTACTCACACCCAGTGAGCATCTGTATACAATCTTAGGTGAACACCACCAATGGTTGCGGGACCAATCCATTGCCCCTTGTCAGGGTCTTGATATGTATACACTAGTCTACTCCGGAGTATCGATGCCCAATCTCGATACTCCTGCGACCAGGGACATCTAAGGGTGTGCCTATTGACTATCCAGCTCCCACTAGTATGACTGCCATCACAACGCCGGTAGTCAGACAAACACCCTATGTGCTTTATCAACATATATATATAAATACCAAGTAAAATATATTATACGTTAAGACAAAGTCAAACCAAATAGCGTACTATCATATCAAGCAAGACTGTCATGTACATACATATCCCAAGCATCCTATACAATGTAGGCCTCTAGGGCATATATATCTAACACCCCCTAGGCCCGCCATGCGATGCTCATAGACGAACGGACCGGACTGTATGGATATTGTCACTGACAGGCTCAGTAGGGTGTCAGGATGAGTTCGCTCATCGACGTTCCTTTTGGTCAATACCTGGTAGCCCGTTACGTATTGGCTTATACCTCTGACGTGCTAGTTGTTAAATCCACAACCAAGGTGTTGACGAGTCTTTAGAGTCCCCCACATTCAGTTACTCAAGTTTCGGACGAAAAGCTGTAGAGGCCGTATAGAGATATGGCAAGGTACGATCAGATACATGCGGTATTGCACGGATCAGGATCGGACAGTTTGTACTACAGGCCGTATGGAAATATGTAGGGTTCAATCAGATACGTGCGGTATTGCACGGTTCAGGATCGGACGGATATTACTGGCCGGCTTTGGTTTAAGACGGATCCTAGTATAGTTCAGTGTAGACTTTGTCTCATTGCATTTGTATTTCGGTCGGAATACAAATGCGGGTGTGTATGCACAGTATCGGGGTTTTCCTGTAATTTATTACGGGACCAGTTTTCTGGAGTTGCCAGTTTGCTTTCCGTTTCGGCCAATTTCCTTTGTATCCTTCATTGGCCGAAGATTGGTGGAGGAGGGCTTATTTGCATTTGTGCAAATAAGTACTTGTGGAGGGTGTTCTTTGCATTTTGTTGGAACATGATGGTGCACCATCCATTGACTTGACTTTTTGCTTCATGATAGTTTTCATGAGTGCTTGACTTTGGATATGATGATGGTTCATGATTGCTTGACTTTTTGTAGCAATCATGGTTGTTGATTAGTTGATGGTGTATGGTTTTGCTAGTGATCATTTCTTTGCATGATGACCATTCCTCTCACTTGCATTATTCTTGGGGCTATCTTTTTTTCACTCACTCCCTCTCTCATTCTCTCCATTCCACCATGCCATGGCCGGCCAAGAAAGGCTAGGGGCTGTCCAAAAATTTTAGTGTGGGATTTTTGCTCTTTTGCTCTTGGAAAAATCCCACAAGTTCCATCTCTATGAGATTGTATCATTCCTCCACCTATATGGCAATTCCTACAACCCCAAAAAGAGACATAGTAATCCACACTATATTCTACAGCAAATCTTAGGCACGTCAACTTGCCAGCTTCGTGCCCGAGTTGCCTCGGCATTGAGGTGGGAGCCCGTAAAAGATGTAGGCGATGTGGTGCACTTCCGGCGACGAGGTGGAGCCAGGACATTCCGCGGGAGATCGGGACGACGACGAGAAGACCGGAGGACTTGGATCAGTCGGTATATCTCTCTTCCCCATCTTGTAGTTAGCTAGGACTAGTTAATGGTTCGATCCGGGTTTTAGTGCGCGGTGGTGCCAGTTTGCTAGTTTGCAAAATTAAAGTTTATCACCGCTTCCGTATTTGGCCGTCGGATTGACGGCCGGGGCGCCGCCGTGCACTTACACCCGCCTCTGAACCGAGGCAACTCGGTCGTCAAGTTTGCTAAAAGAGACGGCCAAGATCATGTAGAGAATGAGTAGAACACTTTGTCTCGTTACGTTCAAGGCTATTGACGAACGGTTAATGAAGTTTCCTTTTGGATCGAATGGAAATCAGATATGGATCACATCTAATTTCTATGCACCAAAACTTATATCTTTTTCAATCAACAACCATTTCATTCCACCAAGGGGTGGCCGGCCATATAAGGAGAGGGGGGAGGTGAGTGTAGGAGAGGGGGGTGACTACAACCATTAATGAAGAGAAGAGTCATCAAAAACACCTAGTATGAACACATTAATGAAAGTGATGATTCATAACCCTTAGTCACTAAAACATTAATTGAACCATTAATGCACTAATGAGTCATGAAGCCTAGTCACCTCATCTAGAAGCTTCTAGAAACTTCCACACTCATCTCAAGAAAATATAAATCCGTATTTAACCGAATGTTAAATACGGCCGATAGAAAACAGGAAACTGGCAACTTCCAAAATTGATCCTGAAACGAATTTCAGGATAACCCCGTAGTGGTATAAACATACCCGCATTTGTATTACGACCGAATACAAATGCATCTAAGACAAAGATATTATATCTACACAGTATAATACTCGGATCCGGCTTAAACAAAAGCCGACCAGTATTATCTGCCCGAAAAACGACACGTGCGAAAACGCACGTGCATTTTCCGAACCTTGCCATAACACCATACAGCCTCTACAACGTTTCGTCCGAACTTGGGAAAGTGTCTGTGGGGGACTCTAATGACTCATCAACACACTGGCACTGGGTATAACCTTTAGCACGTCAGAGATACAAGCTGTATGTAACGGTTTGCCTATGTATTGATTGGAAGGGAAGCTGACGAGCGAACTCATCCATAAACCCTACTGAGCCTGACAGTGATAATGTATATACAGTCCGGTCCGTTCATCTAAAGAGTATCGCATATCGAGTCAAGGGGGGTGGATAAAGTCAGACCCCTAATAACGCGATAATTCGTGTCGGTATGAAGCCCATCACCACCTGAGAAACTACTGATCCAAATCAGTAATTCTCCACTACCTTGGCCAAGGATTTCTAGTGATGGCCACCCGTGCACTGCGCGACATCAACCCCTAATACCGGGAGAGACGAATCCCCGACGATCCGCTCACTGCCTCCATATGGCTCGGGACTGTACCCAAAAAATACCTGTTTGCACAACTCCTTTGAGCGTGGTAGGGTAGGAATCAAAGCACTGTGGGAACTCACATGAGACAAATGACGATCTCAGGTCGGCAAACTAACCTGTATACATGTCACCAGGGAACTGCTACCTGACGATATGTATAATACCAACTAGCATGTTCCCGGCGCGTCATGTCCGGTGTACTCATAAGCCAATGAGCACATGTATACATCTTAGGTGATCCAACTGACACCAATGGCTTGTAAGACCGGCTATCGCCCCTCGTCGGGGTCTCGACTGTATACACTAGTCTATTCAGGAGTATTGATGCCCTATCTCGAAACTCCCACGACTAGGGACACTTTTAAGGATGTGCTTATAGACCCCAGCTCCAACGTATATGATCGCCATCATACTGCTGGTAGTCAAGCAAGAATACTATGGGCTCTATCATCATGCAATAGTGAACTAAAGCATGTATACGATGATAAAGACAAACCAGATAACATACTATCATCTTGAGCAAGACTGTCATATCGGTATAGGTCATGCCTCATTCATTGCAATCACGTACCTGCGATTCAATAATTTACTTTGAGGGCACTATCTCCAACAAAATGTTTCGCCCGAAACTTGAGAAACTGTCTGTGGGGGACTCTAAAGACTCGTCAATACTTCGGCTGTGGATTTAACCACTAGCACGTCAGAGGTACTAGCCGTACGTAACGGGCTACAAGGTATTGACCAAAAGGGAGGTCGATGAGCGAACTCATCCTGACACCCTACTGAGCCTGTCAGTGACAATATCCGTACAGTCCGGTCCGTTCGTCTATGAGTATCGCATGGCGGGCCAAGGGGGTTGGTAAAAGTTAGACCCACAAAAGCGGTACAAGTCGTGTCGGAGTGTAGCCCAGAACACCCTGAGATACTACTGGAATACCTACCAGTAAATTTCCTGCCTTGGCCAAGTACTTCGTGTAATGGCTCTCCTAGACACAGCGCGACCTCACCCCCAATACCGAAAGAGATGAACCCCTGCCGATCCACTTACTGCCTCCATGTGGCTCAGGACTGTACCCAACTAAAAGTTGTTTGCACGACTCCTTTGAGCCGTGGTAGGGTAGTAATCAAAGCACAGTTGGAACTCACACGAGACAAATGACGATCACAGGTCGATGAACTAACCTGTACACATGTCACCAGGGAACTGCTATCTGACGTCAGGTATAAAACCAACTAGCATGTTCTCGGCGAGTCCTGTCCAGTGTACTCATAACCCAATGAGCACCTGTATACATATTAGGTGATCCAACTGACACCAATGGCTTGTGAGACCGGCCATCGCCCCTCGTCGGGGTCTCGACTTTATACACAAGTCTACTAATGGAGTATCGATGCCCAGTCTCGAAACACTCTGGACTATGGACCACTTTAAGGATGTGCTTATAAACCCCAGCTCCCACGTATATGATCGCCATCATACTGCTGGCCGTCAAGCAAGAATCCTAAGGGCTCTATCAACGTGCAATAGTGACCTGTAATGTCACCTGAAGCAGTTCACGATGATAAAGATAAACCATGTTAGCATACTATTCTCTATCAACGCATAATAGTGAACTACAATATCACCTAAAGCATGTACACGATGATAAAGACAAACTAGATAGTATACAAATCTCTCGAGTAAGACTGTCCTACCGGTATAGGTCCTCCCTCAATCATTGCAATCACGTGCCTCCGATCCAATAATTGACTCTGAAGGCACTATATCCAACATGTTTAACCCAAAAAGATAATGGCAACATCTAAAGTAAACTCGTGACGGATCATAAGGATACCCCTCACCTGTATATACATACCTGCATCCGCATTACGACTGAATGCGAATGCAATGAGACTAAAGTATTCCAACAAATCTAATACTAGGATCCAGCTTAAACCAAAGCCCGCTAGTATGATCTGTCCGATCATGATCCGTGTATAAATGCACGTATATGATCGAACCCTGCCTTAAAACCGTACGGCCTCTACAACGTTTCACTCGAACTTGGGATATTTTCTGTGGGGGACACTAAATACTCGTCAATACGCTGGCAGTGGGTTTAACCACAAGCACGTCAGTGGTACTAGCTGTACCTAACGGCTGCCCATGTATTGAGCGAAAGGGAAGCTGACGAGCGAACTCATCCTAAAACCCTACTGAGCCTATCTGTGACAATCTCCGTACAGTCCGGTCTGTTCGTCTATGAGTATCGCACATCGGGCCTAGGGGAATGGTAATCGTCAGACCCCTAATAGCGGTATAAGTCGTGTCGGAGTGTAGCCCAGCACACCTTGAGAAACTACTGGAATACTTACCAGTAAATCTCACTTGCCTTGGCTAAGGACTTTGTGTAATGGCTCTCCAGACACAACGCGATATCAACCCTCAATACGGAGAGAGACGAATCTTGTCTAACCGCCACTGCCTCCAAGTGCTTCGAGACTGCACCCAACTACTACCTGTTTGCACGACTCCTTTGAGCCGTGGTAGGGTAGCAATCAAAGAACAGTAGGAACACACTTGATCCAAGGTAGCTGTTAGTCTACGGTAGCGCCCCGGCCGTCTTTCAGACGCCAAAATGCGGAACAAAAACTTTTATAACTGGCGCTATCGCATACTATAACCCGGATCTGCCATTAACGCTAAACTAACAATCTACAAAGAGGGAAGAAAGGTTATACCGAACGATCCGAGTCCTTCGTTCTTTAACCATCATCCCACGCTCCGTTGCGGCTGCTCCGATCTCGTCGATCTCCGATCTCGTCGTCCAGGTGGCACCACATCATCGGATCTTTAAACGGGCTCCCGCCTCTGACTCGAGGCAACTCGGTCATCAAGTTTGCTAAAAGAGACGACCAAGATTGATGTAGAGAATGAGTGGAATACTTTGTCTCGCTTCGTCCAAAACCATGGACGAACGGTTAATGAAGCTGCCGTGGGAATCGGGTGATGGAATGAAATGAGCTGTGAAATTCCATACACCGAAACTATCATAATCTTTTTAACCAAATGAAGTGAGTGAGAGAGAGAGGAGGGCCGGCCACATATATAAGGTGGGGGGTGAGTGTAGGAGAGGGGGAGGTGACAATAAGAAAATATCTCTAGTGTGAACACAAAGTGTGAACACACTTAATGAAATGATGAATCATTAAGCTAGTCATCAAGCATTAATGGAATCATTAAATGCAACCATGACTCACTAAACACCTCACCACTTCTAGAACCTTCTAGAAGCTTCCACACTCATCTCAAGAAAAGATAAAATCCGTATTTAACCAAATGTTAAATACGGCTGAAAGAAAACTGGAAACTGGCAACTTCCAAAAGTGATCCCGAAACGAATTTCAGGATAACCCCGTAACCGTATAAATATACCCGCATTCGTATTACGACCGAATACAAATGCAACAGAGACAAAGATATTATATCTACTCAATATAATACTTGGATCCGGCTTAAACCAAAGCCCACCAGTATTATCTGCCCGAAAAATAACACGTGCGTAAACGCACGTGCATTTTCCGAACCCTGCCATAAAACCATACGGCCTCTACAACGTTTCGCCCGAACTTGGGAAACTATTTGTGGGGGACTCTAATGACTCGTCAGTACCCTGGCAGTGGGTTTAACCACAAACCGTCAGCGGCACTAGCTATGCGTAACGGCTGCCCATGGACTGACCTCAAAGGAGGCTGATGAGCGAACTCATCCAGAAACCCTACTGAGCCTAACAGTGACAATGTATATACAGTCCGGTCCGTTTGTCTATGAGTATCGCATATCCGGCCTAGGGAGCTAGTAACGTCAGACCCCCAATAGCTGTATAAGTCGTGTCGGAGACAAGCCCTGAACACCCTGAGATACTACTAGAGTACCTACCTGTAAATCTCACCTGCCTTGGCCAAGGACTTGGGGTAATGGCTTTCCTAGACACAGCGCGACCTCTACCCCCAATACCGGTAGAGATGAATCCCCTGCCGATCCGCTCACAAGCCTCCATGTGGCTCGGGACTGTACCCAAAAACTACCTGTTTGCACGACTCCTTTGAGCCATGGTAGGGTAGAAATCAAAGCACAGTGGGAACTCACATGAGACAAATGACGACCTCAGGTCGATGAACTACCTGTACACATGTCACCAGGGAACTGCTATCTGACGATATGTATAATACCAACTAGCAGATTCCCGACGAGTCCTGTCCGGTGTACTCATAACCCAATGAGCACCTGTATACATCTTAGGTGATCCAACTGACACCAGTGGCTTGTGAGACCGGCCACTGCCCCTCGTCGGGGTCTCGACTGTATACACTAGTCTACTCCGGAGTATCGATGCCCTGTCTCGAAACTCCCACGACTAGGGACCACTATTAAGGATATGCTTATAGACCATCCAACTCTCACTTATATGATCGCCCTCATACTGTTGGTAGTCAAGCAAGATCCTAAGGGCTCTATCAAAGTGTAATCGTGATCAGTCACCTGAACCTATACACGACTGATAAAGGCAAACCAGATAGCATACTATCATCTCGAGTAAGACTGTCCTACCGGTATAGGTCCTCCGCAATCATTGCAATCACGTACCTGCGATCCAATAATTGACTTTGAGGGCACTATATCCAACAATCTCCCACTTCCACTTAAGGCTAATTATTGCGATGTTGCATACTCACAGCCCGTGTGAAAACAACACCCAACTCCTCTACTAATCAGTTTCACAAAGCCTGTTTGTAAAACTATTGTGTTCGAGAAATAGCCTCATTGAGTGGATCCGCCCGGATGTTTCTTTCTATGTCTCTCTTAATCTCAAGTTCGCGGAGAAAGCGTTCTCCCAAATTGAGTAATACCTGTCTTAGAATATGTCTGGATATCTGATGGGACCTAGTTCATAAATGAACTCCAAATCCAAACTTCTTAGACTGTATCGAAAACTGAACCTAATCAGTATCCGGCACCATGCCTCCCATAGTATCCTCTTGGACCACCTGTCCAAAATACTGTCCCTCTTTATCAGAGGGAAAACTATAACTCTGACAATCACTCTGTCATCCATGTCACCTTTGAAGCCTGGAATGATAACCGTCTCCCGAAGGATGCTGCCGTCATCAAATCCTTAGAACATGCACCTATGTTCTAAAACTGCTTCCTTATGTTCTCCGGGATTTGATTAATACAAACTTATTGCATCTAGTGCAAAAACAACATTTAGTGTGGTACTTGACATCTCATGATTGACTCAGTTGCCTAAGCAAGTGATCTGCCAATCATGCACATCCCTCTCCCCTTTAGTCTGTAAGACACCTTTAGAGAGGGTGACTCCATCACCAGCAGGTACACCACCATGCCAGGAGTCATCTATTCTAAAAACCATTAGAATACTGTCAAAGCACCCACATTGGGAAACTACCCAAAAACAGATCTAAAACCATAGATCTAGAAACCAGAATGTCAAATATTATATCCATGTCCTGTCTGGAGAAACAACTGTGTGACGACCACAGTACAACCGATCGTAGTATAGGAATTTTACTTCGTACTCTATGTATGTCATCCAAATACCAGGACAGCACACCCTACTACCTTAATAGATCCATCCCCTATTCTGATGAAGTCAAACCCATGACTGTCACATCAAAATTAGATGATCAATCTCCGCTATAATTGCTCTAGTCTATAAATAGACATAAGCTACTTGCCCACTATATTTCCGCTGCTCCCACTGACCACAACAACCCTCATACCGGGTCTCATAGCCTGGAGCAACAGTAGTGTCAAGTCTGAGTAGATAAAAACCTCCCTGTCACCGTCCTTGAGGCTACCGGAGTAGCTCTCGGGTGTCTGAGGCTACCTACCGAATCCGCGGAGTGGCTAATGGAATGTCAAACCTGATTGAATCTGTAAGTCCTATTAAATTTTCCGTAACCGTTTGTGGTTCTGGAATCACTTCCAGTTCTACCATACTCCCACTACTGTTTTCTGAAAAAATCCATTTTACTAAAACTGTGGCGAGTCAAGAAAAATATCACTATTAATCTTCCAGATGGTAGAATGTCAACCCTCATCATAGCCTGGGCCAACCCACAAACTGCCATTACAGAAACGTGCCCTGAGTTATCCAGAGTCTGGTTTTAAGCATAAGCCGGACAACTCCCCGTACCTTAATATCGTTAAGATACGAACCATTCTATATCCAATATAGAAACTTTGGCACTTATTTAATTTGAACCAGATTCAAATCATGCAGCTGTCTCCAGTGCATATCAACTTTAATGGAGAGAGGCTAATCAGCATTACTCAACTTAGGAATCCATCCAATTATGAGTAACCTGAAAGAGAAACAAGTATCTCAAAACTTTTACTATCATCTGAATACCTATCATAAGTATCTACATCTTCGATCTCTTTGAAGAATCCCGATACTTGCGACATCTGGTTCTCTACTTTATTCTTATACCCACAACTTCTCAAAACTTAGACCTTGTATTTCTACGAAACACTTGTCTAAAAACTAGAGAATTCATAAGTAAACAGAACAAAGTACGAGAACCTACCCCTTTGTCCTGATGGACACTGGACAACATACATTACTCTGTATAAGTCCGCTGAGTTGAATAACTCAAAACCTGTGCGTCGTAGGTTGAAAAATGTACCCTGGCGATTTTCTCAAATATCACCAATTACAACGAATTCCGATATAATGAGGATGATCACCTAATTCCCAATAACTTCCTCCCACTCATCATCTGTAAAACCATACAGATATGAGAATGAAACCTGGTGAATACACACCCTGGAGTAAGTATCTAATCGGGAAAACAGTTTTTCATTAACAATGCACTGAAACATGAAAATGTTTCGTAGGGGTATCTTGGTATTCATAGTAATGCCTCTTCCATAATCCAATTCATGACTTTAACCGTATATTTCTTTGCCATCTCTCCAAATCCCTTTATTTGTCTTTAGTCGTTACCTTCTGTACACCATCGTTAGGCTAAATGGTTTTCTTCCTTCCCTACCGTTCGGCACCAGCCTATGGTTTGGAAGAAGACTATCCAGTAAGCATAATAGGTGTACCCTCCTATACCAAGGAGTACTCGCAACTGAGAGAAGGTGATGATAAAAGACAACTGAATAATACCTTATTCTTTTAAAAGTGAAATAGGAGTGGCGATGAAGTACGTGGTTTGGTCGTGAATGATAACAGTCGCAACTTACTTTGCCCTCTTTCTAATCCCTTTATTTTGTCTTTACATATTACCTTTTGTACACCCTACTTAGGCTAATTGGTTTTCTTCATTCCCTACCGTTCGGCACCTTCCTATGGTTTGGAAGAAGACTATCCAATAAGCGTAATAGGTGTATTCTCCTAAACCAAGGAGCCCTCGCAACCTGAAAGAAGGTGATAATAAAAGACAACTGAATAAACCAATTCTATTTCTCCTGAACCTTGATCCATCCTCGAAGAAGTCCCTTCGAGTTCGTATATAACCATACGATGGATCTATCCAATGGAAGTGGATGTCCGTAGTAATACGGGGTGTTCTGAGAAATGCAAAGGGTAGAAGAAGGAGTGGCAATGACTTATGCAACATAGACAATCCAAAAGCCAGTATTTTAAGAAGGTTCGGTCAACTTGGTCCCTGAGTCATAGTCTAGGGTCGGTCAAAGGTCGCTGCCAAAGAGAGAGATAAAAGAAACACTCTGCGTGCACTCTAACCTAGATCAGAATGGTTATCACTTTATCTAATCCGGAAACCTCCTACTGTACTGTCAAATTCTCCTCCAAACCTGAAAGAAGAATCAATCGGGATCACGCGAAGAGTAAACCAACTCATCAGTGGGAATCGGGATCCAACTCTCATCGCATGATAACGTGACGGAATCCACTCGCGTTATCACACTCCAGAAGGTATGCGCATGCCTGGCAAGTTTCAGTTTCTTTAGAAACTCCCGATATGATTTTTACCCCATGCTCTTATGATCGTGACTAAGGGCCAGCCCATCATAAGTCACATGTCAAGTTCTTCCCATCATTATCTTGTTAATTTGAACCCACCCGTACTCGCCCTTGACTAAGGGCCAACAAGGCTATATGACTGTCCCAAACCAATGCATCTATCTATGCAACATATGAACACCCCAGCAGCTACCAATCACTATGTCCTAGCTAAGGGCCAGACCAACATAGCTCGAATACTACTGACCATTCATATGAAATGACGGAGGGCTACGGCTGGTTTTTGGCGAAAAACCTTTAACGTAATGAACTTGATCTCGTTGAAGGAACCTGATAGCTTTTTATAAAATATAGTGGCGAAAACTTTTGCTAAAGAGGTTACTCCCGGTGAAGGGATCTCGGCTCTTTCCTCGTGGAATGAGGTGCAGGATATTCCACTGAATACCGCGATGCAAAGCAACATGTAATCGACTATAGTGAAGTTATTACCCTGACGCAAACTTCTGCCCAAGGGGTCAGTCCCGGTGAAGGGATATCGGCCCTTGCACCGTCGAATGAGGTGCAGGATATTCCAACCGAATACCACTGTGCATAACAAAAGGAAACATCTTTGTAATAACACATTTTAAATTGTTCCAACAACATCCAAATAGGTTTGTTTTACTTTGCATTGATCAGAATCAACGCAGTCCCATCAATTAATCACACCAGAAAAGAACGAAAATAAAATGTACGTATATGCCATCCGCATTCGTCACTGGGTCTCGTCATCACCCGTTAGGTTACTTAACTAACGACTGAGCGGGGACTGGACTAGCGCGGGTGTAAAACATATACAACATCTAATAGTATATATACCAATATACAATAATCGCTCCAGGCGTGATAATATGCAACATTACAGAAAAGTAATAAGCATCACAGAACAATACAGATAATCTGGGATCCCCGGATTTCACAGAGCCGCTGCTGAAATCCGACGTTACCCTGTCGTGTGGATAGCCTGTGCAATGAAACCTAGACCCCTACGGGTGCGGCAAGTTACCCGCCAAAACCTGAAGCGACGCAGCCCCCTACAGCATAGTGAATGGACCACCCATCACTTCACGGAATCCGGTAATCTTGGGCACCCCTCCTTGGGTCAACCTGTACCCCCTACGAGTGAGGCGAATAGTCTGCGAATTCTAGAGTGAGGCCCCTCTGCCTCTCAAAGCCATGAGATGCGGACCCGTTGCCCCCAGAACCCGGCTATCCGTGCACTCCGTCGCGGGGTAAAACCTAGTACAGAAAATGGAAAAAAAGTACAACAGGTACATCGACCGCAACCTGGTCGTGCCCTAAAAGAATATTATACAACAGGCAGTGACGGCAGTCCACATGTTGGACGCTCGCCCCGCAATATCAAATGTACAAATAAACTCAAACTGCACTACCATTGCACACTGCTATCCACCACGACAAATCCGCAACATCACAGCACAACACAGAACATCAACGCGAATGTCACGTTCGCAAACCCGTCTAAAAGAACTATAGCAATCAGACGCGGTTTACCGATCAAATGACATTCCCGGTCGGAGATATAATGTAAGTACTGTAAACTAACACATTTAAATTTCGATCGACAAAATTTCCCGAAGTGGGCCCCACGCAAATCTGCTGCACAGTAACAAAAACTGGGCCTAAAAGATATTTACCAAAAATCCCAATTTCCAACATAGAATGCACTGTAGAAAATTGAGTGAGTGATCTCACTTTCCTGCGGCGGATCCGCGGCCAAACCCTTGCTTGGGCCGCGGATCCGCGGCGGAACAGTGGAATCACTTCCTCGAATTTCTACAGTATTCCTCAAAAACCCTGCTTGATTTCTGGTATGGTCAAAATGACATTTGGACCAGTTTGAAAATTAACAGAAACATTAATACTAGAAATTGCGATTTTCGAAAAATCCGTTCGATCGATCTTTTAAACGTGTTAGCACAAGTTAGTAAAGCTTAATGGCGTGGCTCTGATACCATGTTAGTCTACGGTAGCGCCCCGGCCGTCTTTCAGACGCCAAAATGCGGAACAAAAACTTTTATAACTGGCGCTATCGCATACTATAACCCGGATCTGCCATTAACGCTAAACTAACAATCTACAAAGAGGGAAGAAAGGTTATAACAAACGATCCGAGTCCTTCGTTCTTTAACCATCATCCCACGCTCCGTTGCGTCTGCTCCGATCTCGTCGATCTCCGATCTCGTCGTCCAGGTGGCACCACATCATCGGATCTTTAAACGGGCTCCCGCCTCTGACTCGAGGCAACTCGGTCGTCAAGTTTGCTAAAAGAGACGACCAAGATTGATGTAGAGAATGAGTGGAATACTTTGTCTCGCTTCTTCCAAAACCATGGACGAACGGTTAGTGAAGCTGCCGTGGGAATCGGGTGATGGAATGAAATGAGCTGTGAAATTCTATACACCGAAACTATCATAATCTTTTTAACCAAATGAAGTGAGTGAGAGAGAGAGGAGGGCCGGCCACATATATAGAGGTGGGGGGTGAGTGTAGGAGAGGGGGAGGTGACAATAAGAAAATATCTCTAGTGTGAACACAAAGTGTGAACACACTTAATGAAATGATGAATCATTAAGCTAGTCATCAAGCATTAATGGAATCATTAAATGCAACCATGACTCACTAAACACCTCACCACTTCTAGAACCTTCTAGAAGCTTCCACACTCATCTCAAGAAAAGATAAAATCCGTATTTAACCAAATGTTAAATACGGCTGATAGAAAACTGGAAACTGGCAACTTCCAAAAGTGATCCCGAAACGAATTTCAGGATAACCCCGTAACTGTATAAATATACCCGCATTTGTATTACGACCGAATACAAATGCAACAGAGACAAAGATATTATATCTACTCAATATAATACTTGGATCCAGCTTAAACCAAAGCCCACCAGTATTATCTGCCCGAAAAATAACACGTGCGTAAACGCACGTGCATTTTCCGAACCCTGCCATAAAACCATACGGCCTCTACAACGTTTCGCCCGAACTTGGGAAACTATTTGTGGGGGACTCTAATGACTCGTCAGTACCCTGGCAGTGGGTTTAACCACAAACCGTCAGCGGCACTAGCTATACGTAACGGCTGCCCATGGACTGACCTCAAAGGAGGCTGATGAGCGAACTCATCCAGAAACCCTACAGAGCCTAACAGTGACAATGTATATACAGTCCGGTCCGTTCGTCTATGAGTATCGCATATCCGGCCTAGGGGGCTAGTAACGTCAGACCCCCAATAGCTGTATAAGTCGTGTCGGAGAAAAGCCCTGAATACCCTGAGATACTACTGGAGTACCTACTAGTAAATCTCACCTGCCTTGGCCAAGGACTTGGTGTAATGGCTT
Source organism: Agapanthus africanus (assembly GCA_030015575.1). NCBI lineage: Eukaryota > Viridiplantae > Streptophyta > Magnoliopsida > Asparagales > Amaryllidaceae > Agapanthus > Agapanthus africanus. Next base: position 308,610,377 of record CM057344.1, on the reverse strand, counting down.
TCCTAGACACAGCGCGACCTCTACCCCCAATACCGGGAGAGACGAATCCCCTGCCGATCCGCTCACGTGCCTCCATGTGGCTCGGGACTGTACCCAAAAACTACCTGTTTGCACGACTCCTTTGAGCCGTGGTAGGATAGAAATCAAAGCACAGTGGGAACTCATATGAGACAAATGACGACCTCAGGTCGATGAACTAACATGTACACATGTCACCAGGGAACTGTTATCTGACGATATGTATAATACCAACTAGCAGATTCCCGGCGAGTCCTGTCCGGTGTACTCATAACCCAATGAGCACCTGTATACATCTTAGGTGATCCAACTGACACCAGTGGCTTGTGAGACCGGCCACTGCCCCTCGTCTGGGTCTCGACTGTATACACTAGTCTACTCCGGAGTATCGATGCCCTGTCTCGAAACTCCCACGACTAGGGACCACTATTAAGGATATGCTTATAGACCACCCAACTCTCACTTATATGATCGCCCTCATACTGTTGGTAGTCAAGCAAGATCCTAAGGGCTCTATCAAAGTGTAATCGTGATCAGTCACCTGAACCTATACACGACTGATAAAGGCAAACCAGATAGCATACTATCATCTCGAGTAAGACTGTCCTACCGGTATAGGTCCTCCGCAATCATTGCAATCACGTACCTGCGATCCAATAATTGACTTTGAGGGCACTATATCCAACAGTAGCAGTGTCAAGTCAACAGAATAAGCTGTACTCATGTCACCTGGGAACTGCTCCTGACGATAGGTATAGTACCAATCAGTAGTGCCCCTGCGAGTCCGTCTGGTGTACTCATAATCCAATGAGCACCTGTATACTATCTTAGGTGAACCAACTGACACCAATGGCTTTTGAGACCAGCTATCGTCCCTCGTCGGGGTCTCAATCTGTATACACTAGTCTACCCCGGAGTATTGTTGCCCTGTCTCGAAACTCCCATGACTAGGGACACTTTTAAGGATGTGCTTATGGACTACCCAACTCTCACGTATATGATCGCCATCATACTGCTCGTAGTCAAGCAAGAATCCTATAGGCTCCATCAATGTGTAATAGTGATCTGTAATGTCACCTAAAGCATGTACATGATGATAAAGACAAACCAGATAGCATACGATCTTCTTGAGTAAGACTGTTCTACCGGTATAGGTCCTCCCTCAATCATTGCAATCACATGCCTGCGATCCAATAGTTGACTTAAGGGCACTATAGCCAACAATCTCCCACTTTCACTTAAGGCTAATTATTGCGGTGTCGCATACTCACAGCTCGTGTGATACCGAATACCCAACTTCTCTACTAATCAGCTTTACAAAGCTCGTTTGTAAAACTATTGCGTTCGAGAAATAGCCTCAGTGAGTGGATTCGCTCTGATGTTTCTTTCTATGTCACTCTTTATCTCATGATCGCGGAAAAAGCCATCTCCCAAAATGAGCAATACCTGTCTTAGAATATATCTTGATATCAGATGGGACCCAGTCACACATGAACTCTAAATCCAGCAAACTTCTTAGACTGTATTGTCAACTGAATTTAATCAGTATTCTGCACCATGCCTCCTTCAGTATCCTCTTGGACCATCTGTCCAAACTACTGGCCCTCGTCAGAGGGAAAACTATAGCTCTGACAGTCATTCTGTCTTCCAGGTCACATTGGAAGCCTGCAATGATAACCGTCTCCCGAAGGAGGCTGCCGTTATCAAATCCCTAGAACATCCACCCATGTTCTAAAACTGCTTCCAAACGTTTCCCCAGGATTGCATACATTATATGAGATAGTTGGATCCGGATCTCGCTGCGAGCAAGATTTGCTCCTTGGAGAATTTTACACAGGACAATTAGCCGATCAAGTAGGTGTCTAGAAAGGTGTCAACGAGGTTATGCCTCTAGAAAAATGAGGTTTATTTTAATTAGGTCCGTACGAAAGCACGGGGAACCTCCTTCGAAGTACCGCTACTGGCCTGGCTGAAAGATAGCGAAATTGTAGGGTGTAATTAATCCCGGCTAGACTTTCCTTTTAGGGTTTGAAGGCAGATTTGATAAAATCAGTGGAAGCCATCCTGATTAGATAAAATAATAACTAATCTGATCTTGCAAGAGCATACGCTAAAGTGTTTTCTTCTCTCTCTCTCTCTCTAGGTAGCGACCATATCATGCCTTAATCAAGATAATAATATGGATGTATTGACCGAACCCGCAGGTTATACTGTGCTGGGAAACGTCGGTTCCGTTCTTTCTTATAAAAGTTATAAGAATGAACAGGATATAGGGGAATACCAGGATTCCCATGCCACCCGAATGAAGAAAGTACATGATGATATATTTTCTTCGGGTATGTTCGTTACAGAGAACTGTTTCTCCATTTGCTCTACGTGCTGGGTATTATATACCTGTTCAGGATCCCATATATGTAATTTGTTACATGGGCGTAGAAAAGGTAGAGAACTTGGAGAATGAGATAAAGACATAAGGGTTGGAAATGGTGCAATTGTTGCAGCTAAATCCGTCGGGGAATATCACCTTGTATTACCAAATGGTAATACATTGATTCTGAACGAATGCTATTACATGCCGAACCTGATATGCAACATTATATCGGTTTCTTTATTAAGTAAAGAGGGATATAATTTTGTATTACAGGATAATGTTATGAACATTTTCCTGAACCAAAAGTTGGTTAGTTCAGGCACGTTGTGCAATAGCATTTATGTTCTAAATCAATCTGTTGGAGATAGTGCCCTCAGAGTCAATTATTGGATCACAGGCACGTGATTGCAATGATTGAGTGAGGACCTATCCCGGTAGGACAGTCTTACTCGAGATGATAGTATGCTATCTGGTTTATCTTTATCATCGTGTACTGCTTTAGGTGACCTGACATGTCGCTATTACACGTTGATAGAGCCCCTAGGATTCTTGCTTGACTACCAGCAGTATGATGGCGATCATATACGTGGGAGCTGGTAGTCTATAAGCACATCCTTAAAACGTCCCTAGTCGTAGGAGTGTCGAGACAGGGCATCGATACTCCATTAGTAGACTAGTGTATACAGTCGAGACCCCGACGAGGGGCGGTGGCCGGTCTCACAAGCCACTGGTGTCAGTTGGTTCACCTAAGATGTATACAGGTGCTCATTGGGTTATGAGTACACCGGACAGGACTCGCCGGGAACCTGCTAGTTGGTCTTATACCAGACGTCAGATAGCAGTTCCCTGGTGACATGTGTACAGGTTAGTTCATCGACCTGAGGATCGTCATTTGTCTCGTGTGAGTTCCCACTGTGCTTTGATTACTACCCTACCACGGCTCAAAGGAGTCGTGCAAACAGGTTTTAGTTGGGTACAGTCCCGAGCCACATGGAGGCAGTGAGCGGATCTTCAGGGGTTCGTCTCTCCCGGTATTGGGGGTGAGGTCGCGCTGTGTCTAGGAGAGCCATTACGCAAAGCCCTCGGCCGAGGCAGGAGATTTACTGGTAGGTATTCCAGTAGTATCTCAGGGCGTTCTGGGCTACACTCCGACACGACTTGTACCGCTTTTGGGGGTCTGACTTTTACCAACCCCTTAGGCCCGCCATGCGATACTCATAGACGAACGGACCGGACTGTACGAATATTGTCAATGACAGGCTCAGTTGGGTGTCGGGGTGAGCTTCCTCATCGACGTCCCTTTTTGTCAATAGCTGGTGGCCCGTCACGTATTGGCTTATACCTCTGACGTGCCAGTGGTTAAATCTACAGCCATAGTATTGACGAGTCTTTAGAGTCCACCACACTTACAGTTACTCAAGCTTTCGGGCGAAACGCTGTAGAGGCCGTATGGAGATATGGCAGGGTCCGATCAGATACGTGCGGTATTGCACGGATTAGGATCAGACAGTTTTGTACTAGCAGCCGTATAGTTATATGGCAGGGTTCGATCTGATACGTGCGGTATTGCGTGGATCAGGATCGGACGGATAATACTAGCCGGCTTCGGCTTAAGCCGGTCCTAGTTTAGTACAGTGTAGATTTTGTCTCATTGCATTTGTATCCGGACGGAATACAGATGCGGGTGTGTATGCACAGTATCGGGGTTTTCCTGTAATTTATTACGGGACCAGTTTTCTGGAGTTGCCAGTTTGCATTCCGTTCCGGCCGGTTTTCCTTTGTTCTTTCCCGGCCGGACTTTTCCGATGGAGGGGGTTATTTGCAGTTTTGCAAATAACACATTGTGGAGGATTTTCTTGCATATGTATTTATTATGATAGCATCTTTTTGATACCATTCTTATCTTTCATCATCACTTGCTTTTTGGTGATTTGAGGTGATTAGAGGTTGATTTGAGTTTGTGATGATGTTGTTTGGTTGTGGTCACCACTTGTGCTCCTACACTCACCTCCCTTCATGCTTCATATTACCTCCTCCACCATTCTCTTTTGGATGATAGTTTTTCATTAGAAAAGAGAGAAGAAGAATTAGAAAAGAGAGAAGAAGAATAAGAAAAGAGAGAAGAAGAAGAAGAGAGCTTCATCTTGAGAGTTTCATTCATGATCTCATTTTCTTGCTAGAAAAATGCAAGCACCATTTTTCTATTCTTGATTCCTCCATCACCATGGCAACAAACCCCAAATGAGACAAGCATCTTCTATACTACCTTCTACAGCACATCTTGAGCATGTCGAGTTGCCGGCTTCATGCTCGAGTTGCCTCGGTATTGAGGCGGGAGCCCGTAAAAGACGCAGGCGATGTGGTGCCCTTTCCGGCGAGGAGGCGACGATATGGAGACAAGACTTTCCGCGGGAGATCGGGACGATGAAGAGAAGACCGGAGGACTCGGATCACTCGGTATACTTCTCACCCTATCTCTTGATTGCTAGCATTAGGTTAATGGTTACGATCCGGGTTTTCATTGTCCGCGGTAGCGCCGGTTTCCGAGTAAGGAAAATTTTTATTCCGCATTTTGGCCTCGAGCAAGAGGCCGGGGCGCTGCCGTGGCGCAACATGGTATCAGAGCCACGCCATTAACCTTACCTAGCTTCGTTTGATGTGTTTTTCAGTTCCGATCGACCAAAATTCCAAAAACCGTATTTTTTCCCTCACATCAGTTTCTGTCGAAATTTTTTGGAGTCTAAAAATTTTTCAGGTGGTCTCAGAATGATGTGCAGGGAGTTCTAAGAAAACTGCAAAAATTTGGTGACACGACTCGTCCGTACGACCGCGGAAGGGCGGCCAAACCACCCTTTTGGCCACGCTTCCGCCGCAGAATTGTGGGGTCGTGTGATTATTTTTTTTGCAGTGGGCTTATGGGCTATAATTAGGGGTTTTGGGATATTAAATTTGGGCCAAATGTTTCTGTGAGTGCTACAGTTTTACTTGGGGGCCCACTTGTTAATTGTTTGATCGATCGGATATTTTTAAACACAGTATTTACATTATATCTGTGACCGTGAATGTCACTCGATCGGTAAATCCGGTCTAACTGCTATAGCCCGGTTAGACGGATTTGCGAACGTGACTTTCATGTTGATGTTCTATGTTTATGCTGTGATGTTGCGGATCGGTCGTGGGGGATAGCCTGGATGCAATGCTAGTACAGTTTTGTTGTATTATGTACATTTGATATTGCGGGGCGAGCATCCGACATGTGGACTGCCGTCACTGCCTGTTTGTATTATTCTTTTGGGGCATGACCTGGTTGCGGTCGATGTACCCGGTGTATGTATATTTTACTTTCTGTACTAGGATTACCCCGCGGAGGGGTGCACGGATAGCCAGGTTCTAGGGGGCAACGGGCCCGCATCTCATGGCATTGAGACGGAGGGGGCTTCACTCTAGGATTGGCAGGCTATTCGCCGCACTCGTAGGGGGTACAGGTTGACCCAGGAGGGGTGCCCAAGTTACCGGATTCCGTGAAGTGCTGGGTGGTCCATTCACGGTGCTGGAGGGGGCTGCCTCGCTTCAGGTTTTGGCGGGTGACTTGCCGCGCCCGTAGGGGTCTAGGATTTCATTGCACAGGCTATCCACACGACCAGGGGAACGTCGGGTTTCAGCAGCGGCTCTGTAAAACCCGGGGCTTCCAGATATCTGTATTGTTCTGTGATGCTGTACATTTCTGTGATGTTGCATTTCTTATCACGCCTTGAGCGAAATATAATATATTAGTATATATATTAGTAGATGTTGTATATGTTTTACATCCGCGCTAGTCCAGTCCCCGCTCTGCCGTTAGTTAGCTAACCTAACGGGTGATGACGGGACCCAGTGGCGAATGCGGATGGCATATACGTACGTCAGTATATTTTCGTTCTTTGTGGTGTGATTAATTGATGGGACTGCGTTGATTCGGATCAATGCAAGATAAACAAACCTAATATGATGTTGTTGGAACACTTTTCAAAAAGCTGTTATTGCAAGGACGTTCACTTTTGTTTTGCATCGTGGTATTCATTTAGAATATCCTGCTCCTCAGTCGACGAGGCAAGGGCTGAGATCCCTTCACTGGGAGTGACCCCTTGGACAGAAGTTTGCGTCAGGGCATTAACTTCACTATAGCCGATTACTTTTGCTTTGCATCGTGGTGTTCAGTTGGAATATCCTGCACCTCATTCTACGGGGAAAGAGCCGAGATCCCTTCACCGGGAGTGACCTCTTTAGCAAAGGTTTTCATCACTATATTTTTACAAAAGGTTATGCAGTTCCTTCAACGATATCAAGTTCATTACGTTAAAGGTTTTTCGCCAAAAACCAGTCGTAGCCCTCCGTCATTTCAGATTAGTATTACTTAGTATTCGTGCTGCGTATGTCGTGCTTAGCCGAGGCGTAGTGTTCGGTAGCTATGTAGTGCTTTTCTGTTGCATGGATATGAGATTGGTTAGGACAGTCGTGCGGTCATTTTGGCTCAGTCAAGGATTCGTGCGGGTGGGTCTAATGCAATCAAGATAATGACGGGTTGAACTTGACTAGGATCCTTTGATATGTTGGCTCAGTCAAGGTCACTTGGGTCCTAGGGGTAAAAATCACATCGGGAGTTTCAAAAGAACTGAAACTTGCCAGGCATGCGCATACCTTCTGGAGTGTGGTGACGTGAGTGGATTCCATCACGTTATCATGCGATGATAGTTGGATCCCGATTCCCACTGATGAGTTGGTTTACTCCTCGGGTGATCCCGACTAATTCTTCTTTCAGGTTTGGAGGAGAATTTGAGGTACAGTGGGAGGTTTCCTGATTGGATAAATTTGTAACCATTCTGATCTAGGTTAGAGTGCACGCTGAGTGTTTCTTTTCTCTCTCTCTTTGGAAGCGACCATTGACCCGACCCTGGACTATGACTCAGTGACCAAGTTGACCGAACCTTCTTAACACTAGCTTTTGGATTGTCTGAGTTGCAGATCTCTTTGCCACTCCTACTTTTACCCTTTTCTCCAGGACACCTCGTATTACTACGAACGTCCACTTCCATTGGACAAAACCATCGTATGGTTATATACGAACTCGAAGGACTTCGAGGATGGTTTCTGGTTCTGGAGAAAACGAATAGGATTATTCAGTTGTCTTTTCTTTTCACCTTCTCTCAGGTTGCGAGTACTCCTTGGTTTAGGAGATAGTACACCTATTACGCAAATTGGATAGTCTTCTTCCAAACCTTAGGCTGGTGCCGAACGGTGGGGAATGAAGAAAACCAATTAGCATAACGATGGTGTGCAGAAGGTATTAAGTTAAGACAAAGCAAGGGATTAGTAGGAGGGCAAAGTAAATTGCGACTTTTATTCACGACCAAACCAAGTATTTCTTCGCCAATCCTAAATCACCTTTGTATTTCTCCAGGACACTCCGTATCACTACGAAGATCCACAGTTTATTGGATACTCCATCGTATGGTTATATACGAACTCGAAAGGAACTTGTTCCAGTTCGGGGATGGATTCTGGTTCAGGAGAAATAGGAATAAAGTACATTCAGATGTCTTTTATCTTCACCTTCTCTCGCATTGCGAGTGTTCCTAGGATTAGGACAGTACACCCTTTATGCTTTTTGGATAGTCTTCTTCCAAACCATAGGCTGGTGCCGAACGGTAGGGAAGGAAGAAAACCATTTGGCCTAAAGGGGTGTACAGAAGGTAATGACTAAAGACATGGAAAGGGATTTAGAAAGATGGCAAAGAATTATACGGTTATAGTTGTGAATCTGGATAATGGAAGAGGCATTACTAAGAATACCAGGATACCCCAAACAAAACATTTCAATGTTTCAGTTTCACTGTGTACTGTTAATAGAAAACTGATTTCCCGATTAGACACCTACTCCAGGGTATGTATTTACCAGGTATGATTCTCACATCTGTATGGTTTTACAGATGATGAGTGGGAGTAAGTTATTGGGAATAGGGTAATCATCCTCATTATATCGGGATTCGCTGTAATCGGTGATATTTGAGGAGATCATCTGGGCTGTTTGCCGGTCGGCAAATATTTGGTTTTGAATATCCGCTGTTGTGCACCCATTTCAAATTGATATATCTGTACGTCTATTTTCATAGAGTGAGATATACCTTTTGATATTATGTCGATGACATTTACCTATATCAGTGGATGGTTAGGTAAGGAGCATTAAACAGCGGTGTAATTCTTCTTAACCATAAGTACAGTTTTCAACCTACGACACACAGTGAAAGAGTTGTTAGACTCAGCGGACTTATACAGAGTATTGTATGTTGTCCAGTGTCCATTAGGACAGAGGGGTTGGTCCTCATACTATATTCTGTTTACTTTTAACTTCTCTAGTTCTTAGACATGTGTTTCGTAGAAACACAGGGTCTAAGTTTTGAGGAGTTATAGGTATTTGAATAGAGTAGAGAACCAGGTATAGCAAGTATCGGGATTCTTCAAAGTGATCGAAGATGTAGATACTTGTGTATGGTATTCAGTTCATAGTAATGATAAAGAGAAATTGCTTCTCTTTCAGGTTACTCATAATTGGAAGCATTCCTAAGTTGAGTAACGCTGATCGGCCTCCTTCCATTTAGTTGACATGCACTGGTGACAGCTGCATGATTTGAATCTGGTTAAATTGAATCAGTGCCTCTGGTTCTATATTGGATATAGAAGAGTTCATATCTTAACGATGTTAAGGTACGGGGAGTTGTCCGGCTTATGCTTAAAACCAGACACTGGACAACTCAAGGCACGTTTCTGTAATGGCTGTTTGTGGGTTGACCCAGGCTATGACGAGGGTTGACTTTCTACCATCTGGATGAACAATAGCAATATTGTTCTAGACTCGCCACAGTTTTAATAAAAATGGATTTTTCAGAAAACAGTAGTGGGAGTATGGTAGAACTGGAAGTAATTCCAGAACCACAAACGATTACTGAAGATTTGATAAGGAACCTAAAGATTCAATCTGGTTTGACATTCCATTGGCCACTCCGCAGATACGGTGGGTAACTTCAGGCACCCGAGAGGTACTCCGGTAGCCTCAAGGACGGTGACAGGGAAGTTCTTGTTTACCCACACTTGCCATTGCTGATGTTCCAGGCTGCGAGACCCAGCAGGAGGATGAGTATAGCGTCGTTCTAAACTAGCTTTGGAAGTGCACGTCTATATGACTCTGCCAGAGGGTTGTCGTAGTCAGTGGGAGCAGCGGAAGTATTGGTGGACATCAGGCTTACGTCTATTTATAGACTAAAGCAGATGTAGCGGAGATAGATCATCTATTTCTGATGTGACAGTCATAAGTTTTGACGTCATCAGAATAGGGGATGGATCTGTTGAGAAGGTAGTAGGGTATGATGTCCTGGTATTTGGATGACATACACAGAATAGGAAAAGATACTCCTATACTACGATCGGTTATACTTTGGTTGTCACACAGTGGTTTCTCCACATGGGACTTGGACATAATATCTGACATACTGGTTACTAGATCTATGGTTTTAGATCTAGATTTGGGTGGTTTCCCAATCTGGGTACCTTGACAGCATTCTATGAGTATTTAGAATGGACGACTCCTGACACGGTAGTGTACCTGCAGTTGATGGAGTCACCCTCTCTAAAGGTGTCTTATAGACTAAAGGGGAGAGGGATACTCATGATTGGCAGATCACTTGCTTAGGCAATTGAGTCAATCATGAGATGTCAAGTACCACACCAGATGTTGTTCTTGCACTAGATGCAATAAGTTGATATTGATCCAATCCTGGAGAAACAGTCGGAAGCAGTTTTAGAACATAAGTTGATGTTCTAGGGATATGATAACGACAGCCTCATTTGGGAGACAGTTATCATTCCAGGCTTCCAAGGTGACATGGACGACAAGGAGGTTGTCAGAGTTATAGTTTTCCTTCTGACGAGGGGCAGTATTTTGGACAGGTGGTCCAAGGCAATACTGAGGGTGGCATGGCGCAGGATACTGATTAAGTTCAGTTATCGATACAGTCTAAGAAGTTTGGATTTGGAGTTCATTAATGAGCTAGGTCCCATCAGACATCCAGACATTCTAAGACAGGTATTGCTCATTTCGGGAGATGACTTTCTCCGCGAACTTGAGATATAGAGAGACATAGAAAGAAACATCACAGCGGATCCACTCACTGAGGCTATTCCTCGAACGCAATAGTTTCGCAAACGAGCTTTGTGAGACTGACTAGTAGAGGAGTTGGGTGTTCGGTATCACACGGGCTGTGAGTATGCGGCATCGCAATAATTAGCCTTGAGTGCAAGTGGGAGATTGTGGGAGATAGTGCCCTCAGAGTCAATTATTGGATCACAGGCACGTGATTGCAATGATTGAGGGAGGACCTATCCCGGTAGGACAGTCTTACTCGAGATGATAGTATGCTATCTGGTTTATCTTTATCATCGTGTACTGCTTTAGGTGACCTGACATGTCGCTATTACACGTTGATAGAGCCCCTAGGATTCTTGCTTGACTACCAGCAGTATGAAGGCGATCATATACGTGGGAGCTGGTAGTCTATAAGCACATCCTTAAAACGTCCCTAGTCGTAGGAGTTTCGAGACAGGGCATCGATACTCCATTAGTAGACTAGTGTATACAGTCGAGACCCCGACGAGGGGCGGTGGCCGGTCTCACAAGCCACTGGTGTCAGTTGGTTCACCTAAGATGTATACAGGTGCTCATTGGGTTATGAGTACACCGGACAGGACTCGCCGGGAACCTGCTAGTTGGTCTTATACCAGACGTCAGATAGCAGTTCCCTGGTGACATGTGTACAGGTTAGTTCATCGACCTGAGGATCGTCATTTGTCTCGTGTGAGTTCCCACTGTGCTTTGATTACTACCCTACCACGGCTCAAAGGAGTCGTGCAAACAGGTTTTAGTTGGGTACAGTCCCGAGCCACATGGAGGCAGTGAGCGGATCTTCAGGGGTTCGTCTCTCCCGGTATTGGGGGTGAGGTCGCGCTGTGTCTAGGAGAGCCATTACGCAAAGCCCTCGGCCGAGGCAGGAGATTTACTGGTAGGTATTCCAGTAGTATCTCAGGGCGTTCTGGGCTACACTCCGACACGACTTGTACCGCTTTTGGGGGTCTGACTTTTACCAACCCCTTAGGCCCGCCATGCGATACTCATAGACGAACGGACCGGACTGTACGAATATTGTCACTGACAGGCTCAGTTGGGTGTCGGGGTGAGCTTCCTCATCGACGTCCCTTTTTGTCAATAGCTGGTAGCCCGTCACGTATTGGCTTATACCTCTGACGTGCCAGTGGTTAAATCCACAGCCATAGTATTGACGAGTCTTTAGAGTCCACCACACTTACAGTTACTCAAGCTTTCGGGCGAAACGCTGTAGAGGCCGTATGGAGATATGGCAGGGTCCGATCAGATACGTGCGGTATTGCACGGATTAGGATCGGACAGTTTTGTACTAGCAGCCGTATAGTTATATGGCAGGGTTCGATCTGATACGTGCGGTATTGCGCGGATCAGGATCGGACGGATAATACTAGCCGGCTTCGGCTTAAGCCGGTCCTAGTTTAGTACAGTGTAGATTTTGTCTCATTGCATTTGTATCCGGACGGAATACAGATGCGGGTGTGTATGCACAGTATCGGGGTTTTCCTGTAATTTATTACGGGACCAGTTTTCTGGAGTTGCCAGTTTGCATTCCGTTCCGGCCGGTTTTCCTTTGTTCTTTCCCGGCCGGACTTTTCCGATGGAGGGGGTTATTTGCAGTTTTGCAAATAACACATTGTGGAGGATTTTCTTGCATATGTATTTATTATGATAGCATCTTTTTGATACCATTCTTATCTTTCATCATCACTTGCTTTTTGGTGATTTGAGGTGATTAGAGGTTGATTTGAGTTTGTGATGATGTTGTTTGGTTGTGGTCACCACTTGTGCTCCTACACTCACCTCCCTACATGCTTCATATTACCTCCTCCACCATTCTCTTTTGGATGATAGTTTTTCATTAGAAAAGAGAGAAGAAGAATTAGAAAAGAGAGAAGAAGAATAAGAAAAGAGAGAAGAAGAAGAAGAGAGCTTCATCTTGAGAGTTTCATTCATGATCTCATTTTCTTGCTAGAAAAATGCAAGCACCATTTTTCTATTCTTGATTCCTCCATCACCATGGCAACAAACCCCAAATGAGACAAGCATCTTCTACACTACCTTCTACAGCACATCTTGAGCATGTCGAGTTGCCGGCTTCATGCTCGAGTTGCCTCGGTATTGAGGCGGGAGCCCGTAAAAGACGCAGGCGATGTGGTGCCCTTTCCGGCGAGGAGGCGACGATATGGAGACAAGACTTTCCGCGGGAGATCGGGACGATGAAGAGAAGACCGGAGGACTCGGATCACTCGGTATACTTCTCACCCTATCTCTTGATTGCTAGCATTAGGTTAATGGTTACGATCCGGGTTTTCATTGTCCGCGGTAGCGCCGGTTTCCGAGTAAGGAAAATTTTTATTCCGCATTTTGGCCTCGAGCAAGAGGCCGGGGCGCTGCCGTGGCGCAACACAATCAACAGTTCTGAAAATAACAAACACACACAAGAGGAAGAGTTTAGAAATGAACGAATCCTTCTTATTGCATTGTAGACTTGGTCATATCAATGCGACACGGCTAGCTAAGTTGCATAAGGATGGATATTTGAATCCTTTTGAATTTTCAACTTATGACACTTTCCAGTCATATCTCAAAGGCAAGATGACCAAAACTCCGTTTATGGGACACGGAGAAAGAGTTACGGAACTCTTGGGACTGGTACATAGTGATGTATGCGGTCCCATGTCTACACATGTGATTGATTATAAAATTCAAGACTGTGTAAATCGAATAAAACGAATAAGTTTCTTTGTGTCGGTATTTAGAAAATTGAATAAAATTCACAATCAAAGAATTATATTTGACCGCAATCAATAACGGTGTCGAATGTAGCGCGTTAGTAAGTGCGGATCGTCCACAGGGAAAGTGTAATCATTCGTCTTTTGAATTAGATGAGTCAAAAATTTAAAGAAAGAAAAGAAAACAATTCAAGATTTAAAGTTGAAGTTCAAGAATAAGAAAATCTAGATCTAATAACAAGAAAAAGATAGAATCAAGAATTGATAGTTTGATGATTTTTCCAACCAAATATCAAGAATCTAAATGAGGCTCGTAGGAATAGATCGGATCTATAGATGTGATGAGATCTATTGATTTCATGTTCTTATCCTTTAGCGAATTTATACTAGATCGATGATAATTCATTGAGGTTAAGGATTTTTGCGAAGAAGCTAAGGTTCACTCGTCTTATCCTTTACCCTTTCAATGAATCTCATTCAAATTCCAGCTTCTAGTCAATCAAATGATCAATCGTTGTTCCCTAGTTTCGAGTTAACACAATCAAGAAAGGATCATCCCGAAACTAGGTCATTAATCATTTGATGCACTAGAATTTAAAAACATAATAGGATTTAAGAATTGTAAAAGTATATAAATCATCATCTACTATTGATCGTCTCGACTCCTTTACGAGCGGAGTTTTACTCAAACATGACAACAAGAATCACAATCACAAATTGAGATCGAATCATGATGCAAGAATTTAAAGAAAGCAAGATTAAAGAAATTCACCTTTTATTTATATCAACAATTTCGTTACAATCGCTCAAGAACTACAAAAGGAAGAACTCGATCGTCGATTTGGCTTCGCTCGTCTCCTTGAGTCGCGGATCGTCTTGGATCACTTGCCCGATTGAAGATCGGCTCGGCTCCTAAAAGGTTGAAGGCTTCTCGCTTGATTGGTACTCGGGATCTTGAATATGGAGTGGAATTAGGGTTAGGGTTTCGCACAAGTCGTGTCACTCAACTTGTGGAAGAAGAGGGAGAGATGAAGAATTGATCTAATGAATTATTAAAGAACTAATGATTTTCCCTTAACCCTAGGTCTAGGCTTCTAATTATAGACTTCCCTAAACCCTAGATCTAGGATTAGAATTTGAATTTCCCTCCAAAAGTTAGTTAGAGGAGATTTGAATTTCCCTCCAAATGGTTGTTGAGGAGAAGCTTCTAGATGTGATTAGTTAAGAGCTTGATTAGGATTAGCTTAATTAATCATTTTTGCTGATCTGGAAGAAGCTTCGAGAGTATTCTGGAACTTGACATATCATTCTGAGCTGTGGCCACTGAGATAGAAATAACACAGTAAAATTGGGCCTCTGAAGCCATCAATTCGCCGCGGAACCGCGGCTAAAGCCGGCTCCCGCCGGGGTTCCGCGGCCATGTTGAAGCTTTATGGCTTGGGCTCTCTGCAGTGGTCTTGGACTGGCAATTGGGCCTTTCTTTGATATGTTGATTTTTATTTGTCCCTTTGGATTGCTACCAGATCTCAAAACTTCGAGTTGGTGTATTGTTTGATCAGCAAAATGACAATTTTGGCTTTTCTTCCGGATTTTCCTGCACAATTTCTCAAGACAAGTGTTGCGCAATATAGAGATGATGCGATGCCATGAAATATAGTCAATTTCCCTAGAAATGCCGGTTTTAGTGTCTAACACATGCAATCTGATATTTAACGACTGATTTGCTAATATGTGCTATATGAATGCCGAACACTTCTATTTGAATGCAAATGATAGGGAAATTGCCGGTTAAAAGATGCAGTATTTTCGACCGATCAACATGCTAGGAATGGTTCTTCGTACTTCATTACATTCACTGACGATCTCTCTAGATTCGGATATGTGTTCCTGATGAAATACAAATTAGAAGCTTTTGAGAAATTTAGAAAATATAAACAAGAAGTCGAGAACCAAACCGGCAAAAGTATTAAAATCATTCGATCTGATCGAGGAGGTGAATACTCGAACAATGAATTCCTGGACTTCCTAAAAGAGAATGGGATTCTCCCTCAGCTGACTCCTCCATATACACCACAGCACAACGGTGTATCAGAACGGAGAACCGCACCCTATTAGATATGGTGCGCTCAATGATGAGCACTGCTGAGTTGCCTATTTTTTTTTGGGGATATGCACTGGAAACAGCTGCAGACCTATTGAATATGGTTCCCACCAAATCTGTGCCAACCACTCCATATGAGATATGGAAAGGAAAGAGACCATATCTTAATTATGGAAGATATGGGGTTGTCCGGCATATGTGAAAACACAAAATCCGGACAAGCTCGGGGCAAGGTCCATTCTGTGTAAGTTTATTGGATATCCTAAACATTCGCGCGTGTATATTTTCTACCACACTGAGGAACAAAAGGTGTTTGTTTCTCAACATGCCACCTTTTTAGAAAAAGAATTTCTTGAAAAAGAGATTAGTGGCAAGGAGGTTGAACTGGAAGAGGATCCAGCAATACAGACTACGACAGAAGATTTGGTGGAACCAGTATTCGGTAGTTCCCGAGGAACCCCAGCCACTCCGCCGATATAGTAGGGTTCCTATCCACCTAAGAGATACTACGGTTTTCTCATGGATGGTGGGAGTGAGGATTGCATCATGGAGGATGGTGACCCAACTAACTTTGAGCAGGCCATCACGAGTGGTGACACAGTGAAATGGCTGGATGCAATGCGGTCCGAGCTGGAATCCATGTACACCAACAAAGTATGGGCTTCAGAAGATGCTCCTAAAGGGGTAAAACCCATTGGGAGCAAGTGGATTTTCAAGAAAAAACTTGGTGTAGATGGGAAAGTGGAGACTTTCAAAGCTAGACTTGTTGTAAAGGGTTTTCGTCAACGATCAGGTGTGGATTATGACGAAACCTTTTCTCCAGTGGCTATGCTTAAATCTATCCGGATCATGCTTTCCATCGCTGCATATCATGACTATAAAATCTGGCAAATGGATGTTAAGACCGCTTTTCTAAATGGTGATTTAGAAGAGAGCGTGTACATGACTCAGCCAGAAGGCTTCCTAGCTGGTGGGAGCATCAGGAAGGTGTGCAAGCTACTTAAATCAATTTATGGATTAAACCAAGCATCGCGGAGTTGGAACATCTGCTTTGATGTCGTTATCAAAGAGTTTGATTTCGTCAAAAACGTAGATGAACCATGTATATATAAGAAGGTGGCAGAGAGTAAGGTTGTCTTCTTCGTATTATACGTAGATGACATACTCTTGATAGGAAATGACATTCCTATCTACAATTGTTAGTGTATATGCCCTATGGGCCATTATTGTATCATACTAGCTTGTATATTACTTAATGGAAGCTTGGGATATTCACAGTTATATTAACAGTCTTGCTCAACATAGTAGTATGCTACTTGTCTTATATCTATCTTAATATGTGTATATGTTTCTTTTAGCATATCGCGAATACATATTGATAGAGCCCTTAGGATCTTGCTTGACTACCAGCGTTGTGATGGAAGTCAAACTAGTAGGAGCTGGGTAGTCTACAAGCACATCCTTTTTCAGGTCCCTAGTCATAGGATTATCGAGATAGGGCATCGATACTCCAGAGTAGAAAAGTGTGTATGCTTCTCATCCCAGTTGGTGAGATGGTCTGTCCCACAGCCATCAGTACATAGTACTGGAGATAGTAAACAGGTGCTCGTTAAGTTACGGGTACACCGGACAGGCCTCGCAGGGAACTGTTGGTTGGTATTATACCCGTCGTCAGTTAATAGTTCCCAGGTGACATGAGTACAGCATAGTCCGCAGGCTTGACACTGCTGCTACGTCTCGAGTGTGTTCCTACTGTTCTTAGATTGCTACCCTACCACGGCTCAAAGGAGTCGTGCAAACAGGTAGCGGTTGGGTGCGTTCCCGAAGCACTTGGAGGTAGTGGCAATTAGATAGTATTCGTCTCTCCCAGTATTAGGAGTTGATATCGCGCTGTGTTTGGAGAGCCATTACGCAAAGTCCCTGGCCAGGGCAAACGAGATTTACTGGTAGGTTTTCAAGTAGCTTCTCAAGGTGTGATGGGCTTCGCTCCGACACGACTTATACAGCTTTGAGGGGACTGACGCTTGCTGCCCCCAAGGCTCGATATGCGATAGTCTTAGACGAACAGACCGGACTGTGCGGAGATTGTCACATCAGGCTTAGTAGGAG
Organism: Agapanthus africanus; assembly: GCA_030015575.1. Lineage (NCBI taxonomy): Eukaryota > Viridiplantae > Streptophyta > Magnoliopsida > Asparagales > Amaryllidaceae > Agapanthus > Agapanthus africanus. The sequence continues at coordinate 308,592,855 of CM057344.1, read as the reverse complement.
TTCGGATGGGTTTCCCCATCGGCCTTCTTATTGACATCAACCTGGGGACCGTTACGTACAGCTAGTACCGCTTGCGGCCTGAGGTTAAACCCACTGCCAGCGTAGTGTCGAGTCTTTAGAGTCCCACACAGAGAGTTTCCCTGCTTCAGGCGAAACGATATAGAGGTCGTATGGTTTTACTACAGGGTTCGGACACATACGTGTATTTATGCACGTACGATGTTCGGACAGTTTTAACTAGCAGGCTTTAGTTTAAGCCAGATTCTAGTATTGGATTATTGGATTTATACAGTTTCAGTATTTCCGTGTTTTCACGGATGGGAGGGGCATTCTCGTAATTAGTCGAGAAGCTTCTAGAAGAAAGATGAGGTGGAGAGCTTAGGAGGAATATGCATTAAATGGATTAATGATTCATGGAGTGATTCATCCAAATGAGTTAATGAAGCATTTATTGCTTAATGACTCATGAGATGATTCATCCAAAGTGAATTAATGAAGTATGGTTGATATTATTATATGTCATTCATTTAGAAAATTATCATGCTTCATATATTCACAAATGAGATATAATTCATTTCATTCTCACTTACACATTCTCTCTCTTCAAAGACCTAACCCTAATCCTCTCATGTGTTGAGATCCCAAGGGTTAGCAAGACTAATAGATCCCTAATCCATCTCTATATCTTCTAGGTTAGTTCGATTAGCAATCATAGCCACCTAGTTACCTCAAGTGAGAGGTTAAAGTTTGGAGAAGGAGCTCTCGGGTGGATCTTCTATCACATCGAGGAGTCCGACGAGGAGGTGAACAACAAGAACAAGAAGGACTAGAATCTTGAGGTATAATCATCTATCATAGTAGTTAATCACTTCTAGTTAGTTGTTAGTTAGGGTTTAGCAAAGATCCGTAAAGTTTGTCGATGTTAACTTAAACAAAATGATTGTTTTACCTATTCCGCCTCCCCGCATCATGTGGGGTGTCTAACATCGACTTACACTGGTATCAGAGCCCAGCTAAACCATAACTAACATGTTATCAAAGTGTTTAGAAATTCGATCGCAAAACGAACCCGAAAATACGACGTTTTTACATAGTTTCTGCCGTTTTTAAAACGGGGTGTAAAAATTTTTTAGGGACCCTTAAAAATACAAGTAGGGTTTTTAAAGAATTGTGAAGAAATTTGGGATCGTAACTCGACTATACCACCGCGGAACTGCCGCCGATCCAAGCGATCCACCACGGATCCGCGGCCGAGTTGACTCCGAGTCAACCGAAATTTGCTCAATTATTCTTCTGTGTTGATGTTGTGTTTTCTGGGATGATTTGTTTCTGCTCAGCTTTTATGTGCATAGAGAATTGTTTGGAGTAGATTAATTAGTGTTGCTTGATCAAAATTCTAAGATGTTTGGCTAACTTGATTATATCTCTGTTGTGTTTAATGTGTTCGTAAACCTCCCTTAACTGCTAGTATGTCAGTTAGCTGGGGGTTGCACATTTCTGTAATGGTTTTTACTGGTTTGTGATTGTGAACTTGTTGAATTGTCGAGAATGGATAGCCGGTTATATGAGAGACGAGTGTTTCTTTCATTCAAATGTAAATTGTAATTTGTTGTAATATTCTTTTGCGGGGCACATCCGGGTTGAGGTTGTAGCCAGCGTTGTATTATTTCATTTACTGTTTTCTGCTCCTAGGATAGACCTAAGGCGGGGTGCATAAACTACCGGGTACTTTGAAGTGTTTAGTGGCCTACTCACATCGTTGAGGGAGACCGCTTCACTTCGGGTACTAGGCGGGTAGTTTGCCGTACCCGTAGGGGTCTACGGTGGGGTTTTGACTATTCATCGCGACTGTGTAATCCGTCTTTCTTTGCAGGATTAAAAGGAATGCAGATTCGTAGAAAATCCAATATGTTCATCTGTGATCTGGAATGCCTATTATTGCATCTGACGAATGTACAATATCTATATATGATATTTAGTAGGCGTCACTTATGTTTTGCACCCGCACTAGCCCAGCCCCCACTCAGTCGTTAGTTAAGTAACCTAACAGGTGAATTACGGGGCCCAGTGGCGAATGCGGATGGCATATGAGGACGTTGTATTTTCCTTGTTTTCTGCAATGATAGGTTAATTGATGGGACGCATTATATTAATGCAAAGAAAATATACCAAAGTTGAATCGTTGGAACATTTTAGAAGAAACCACCCGTTTATTTTAAAACAGAAAATATTTTTTTTTAAATTGCGGAGCTTAAACCACTCCTTTTAAAAGCCATCAGGTTCCTTCGATCATATCATGTTCACTACGTTCACGGTTTCACCAAAACCATTCGTATCCCTCCATCATTTCATTTGGATATTCAGTAGTATTCAAGCTATGAATTTTGACCAACGCCAAGGCATAGTGTTTTGTAGCAGCTGGGTATTTATTTGTTGCATAGATAGATGAGTTGGTTTGGGACAGTCATGCTATAATTTGGCCAACGTCAGGGGTATGTGCAGGTGGGTTCAAATTAACAAGATAATGATGGGTAGAACTTCACATATGACTTGTGACATTTTGACCAACGCCAAGGTCATAAGAGCATGGGGCAAAAATCCACATCGGGAATTTCTAAAGAAACTGAAATTTGCTATGAGTTGCATACCATTTGGAGTGTGATAATTTTGGTAGGATTCCTTCAGCTTTATCACACGATGATATTTGGATCCCGATCCTACTGTTAGTATCTGCTACTTATCAGGAGATTCGTCACTTAACGATCAATGCTATAAACCAAGTAGGTGTCGAGAAAGGTGTCAACAGGGCTACGCCCTCAGAGAAAAGAGGTTATTTAAATAAGGAACTACACGAAAGCATCGTAAAACCTCCCTCGAAGTACCAACAGCGGCCTGGCTGAACGGTTAAGCATGTATTGTACGGTGAGAATAGTCCTGACTAGTTCTTCCTTTATGGTTTGAGGAGGGATTCGAGAAATAGTGGGAGCCATCCTGTTTAGATAAACTAAAAACCACTCTAAACTTGCAAGAGCATCATGCTAAAGTGTTCCCTCTCTCTCTTATTGCAGTGACCCAGAACATGACAGGCCTTAAGTTATTATTAGATAAAAATATTTTGACAGGGCCAAACTATAAAGATTGGCTCCGGAATGTTAAGATGGTTATTACCTATGACAAATTAGGGTTTGTACTTACTACAAAGGCCCCTGCCGTCCCAGGTCCTGAATCCAGTGTCGCGGATAAGGAAATCCGCAAGACCAGGGAGTTAGACTGCGCGAAGGCCATGCGCATCGTGCTTGCCTCTATGAATAATGAACATCAGAGGAGGCACGATAATATGGATCTAGAATCCATATTTCTCCACACCAAGGAATTGTATGGAGAGAAATCTCGTATAGCTAGATACGAGACCTCGAAGAACTTGTTTCAGTCGAGAATGGCCGTCGGATCATCTGTAGGGGAACATATCCTTAAGATGATTGGCTATATTGAAGAGCACCCAGACCTCGGGACAACATTAGAGAACGAGCTGTATACAGACTTGATTCTCTAGTCTCTTCCTTCCACCTACGCCCAGTTTATCTTGAATTTCAACATTCATGGTAAAGAAGTTGAACTTCTAGAACTCCTTAACATGTTGAGGAGTGCAGACGGCACCTTGCAGAAAGCAAGGGAAACACCCACTATGTTTGTTCGTGGTGCTTCCTCTTCCAGGTCCAAGGCAAGGGCCAAAGGAAGGAAGAAGAAGGCCGCTTCCATACCGAGAGGTGGTGTTGGTAGGTGGGAGTCAAGGGAAAGGAAAAGGTTGTGGTGCCAGTAGTGGCAAAGGACGAGTGCTTCTACTGTCGTAGGAAAGGCCATTGGAAGAAAGATTGCAAAGCTTGGATTGCCAAGAACCAGGACCCGAAGCAAGCTGTGGCTTCGACTTCAAGTGTTTTTATAATTGAAAATTGTATGTCAATCAACTCTACTTCTTGGGTATTGGATACCGGATCAGGATCTCATATATGCAATTCATTGCAGGAACTGAGAAACCGTAGAGTGCTGAAGGTTGGTGATATGACCCTCCACGTTGCTAACGGAGCTAGCGTGGGTGCTGTATCCGTAAGCAATTATCAGTTGGATTGACGAGTGGACATATTTTGGTTTTGCGCAACTCTTTTTATGTATCTAGTTTAACGTGTAATATCATATCAGTATCGTTGTTATCAAAAGAAGGTTATTATTTCATGTTTGTAAGTGATGTTGTTAACATCCACTTTATTCATGGTTTGATTGGGTCCGGTACACTAGATAACGGTATATACGTGTTAAACCAATTACAAATTTTCAATGTCCCGAACACACTAAAAAGAAAGTCTCCAGATATAATTCAGGCTTTCTTATGGCATCGTAGACTCGGTCACATCAATGAGACAAGGTTAACCAAGTTACATAGAGAAGGATATTTGGATCCGTTTGAATATCAATCTTATGCCACTTGTCAATCATGTCTCGAAGGAAAGATGACAAAGACTCCATTCTTTGGACATGGAGTAAGAGCGAGCGAGCTCTTAGGACTCATACACAGCGATGTATGTGGTCTAATGTCTACACATGCAAGAGGCGGTTTTTCATATTTCATTAGTTTTACGGAATATTACTCTAGGTATGGATTCATTTTCTTAATGAAACATAAATCCGAGGCCTTTAAGAAATTCCAAGAATATAAGAATGAAGTAGAAAACCAAACCGGCAATAGTATCAAGACACTGAGATCTGATCAAGGTGGTGAATACTTAAGTGCCGAGTTCCTAGGTTACCTAAAAGACAAAGGAATTCTCTCTTAGCTTGCTCCTCCATACACTCCACAACATCACGATGTATCGGAGAGACGGAACCGAACCTTATTGGATATGGTATGTTCCATGATGAGTAATGCTGAGTTACCGCGATCTTTCTGGGGTTATGCACTAGAATCAGCTGCATATCTTTTGAACAGGGCTCCTAACAAGACTGTGCCTACCACGCCATATCAGATGTGGAGTGGGAAGAAACCCTATATTCAGTATCTGAAGATATGGGGATGTCCAGTTTTTAATAAAAAGCAGCATGCGGACAAACTCGAGGCACGCTCAGTACAGTGTAAGTTTGTGGGATATCCAAAGAACTCCAAGGGGTAATTTTTCTATTACGCAGAGGAACAAAAAGTTTTTGTTTCTCATAATGACCATTTTCTAGAACAGCAGTTTTTAGAAAAGGAAACAAGTAGGAGCGCAATAGAACTTGAAGAAATTCCAGAATCACAAAATAGTACTGAATGTTTGGTAGAGCCGGAAGTTCCAGAAGAACAGGACATTCCCGCACCCCTCCGCAGGAGTATTAGGCCGTCTCATCCGCTTGAGAGATACTATGGTTTTCTCATAGACGGGGATAGAGAGGATTGTGTCATTGATAATGATGAACCTTCTAGCAAACAGCAGGCCATCCAGAGCGGCGACTCAGTAAGATGGCTGGATGCAATGCGAACCGAGATGGAGTCCATGTACACCAAAAAAGTATGGACTTTGGACTTTGCTCCACATAGGGTAAAACGTATAGGATGCATATGGATCTTCAAGAAAAAGATTGGTGTAGATGGACATGTGGAAACCTATAAGGCTAGTATTGTTGCAAAGGGTTTTCGTCAAAGATCTGGTTTGGACTATGACGAAACTTTTTCTCCAGTGGCTATGCTCAAATCCATTCGGATCCTTCTTGCTATTGCCGCCTTCCATGATTATGAGATCTGGCAGATGGACGTAAAGACGGCTTTTCTAAATGGTAATTTAGAAGAATGCGTCTATATGGATCAGCCAGAAGGTTTCAATCAGAGTGGGAGCAGCGGGAAAGTGTGCAAGTTGCTTAAGTCCATTTATGGACTAAAACAGACGTCGCGGAGTTGGAACATCTGTTTTGATGAAACGGTTAAGAATATGACTTTATCAAAAATCCAGATGAACCATGTATATATAGTAAAATTGTAGCAAGAACTTTCGTATTCCTCGTCTAGTACGTGGATGACATTCTCTTGATAGGAAATGACATTCCTATGCTACAATCTGTCAAAGGATTCTTGTCACACAGGTTCTCCATGAAAGACCTGGGTGATACCTCTTACATTCTGGGATCCGGATCTATCATGATAGATCTAAGAGGATGTTGGGACTTTCGCAGTCCAGGATTATTGTCACAACTTGGAATATATTAGTAACTAATTATATTTCAATAAGTGAAATTTTTAATAAAAGTTTACCAAATTGACTTTCAAATATTTTATCAAAATTAATAAAGATTTTTCTAGAATTTTCCTAAGCTTGCACGAACATGTGCATGTAACCTAGGGTTAAAATTTGGGTTAAACTATGTTTAGGCAACCATGATGGTCTAACCCCTTTTGATAACTTAATTAATTGTAAATTAAGAATTTGTTTTTTTCGAAAAATAAAAAGGGATTAGTATTTCTTTTGGTTGACTTCGGCTGAGGAGAGATAGGGCATGATGGGTGTCATGTTAGCTTTTGATAGAGAGAAAGAATGGTGGCTTAAGGAAGGGTCACACCCATTTCACTTCAAAACTTTTACATAGCCTCCACACTCTCCCTCTCACTCACATCCCTCACATCTCTCACTCACACATACACTCAAACTCACCCTCTCACTTAAACCTACATCAGCAGTAGCTGCTACCTCAGCCCAAGCACATCTACATAAACCATATCAACAGCATCAGCTGCATCTGTAGCAGCACTCTCTTCAACAAACAGCCCCTAACCTCATTTCAAACACCCAGCAGCTGCACAAGCAACAACAGGAGTTGCAGCAGCAGCAACACCACACAACACACCCTCCACAACAGCAACAACAACAACAAGAGAAGTAGCAAACACTAGCATCAGCTGAGCAACAGCTTCAGCCTTTAAACAGCTTCAGCCTTTAAACAGCTTCAGCCTTTAAACAGCAGCAGCACCTCCAGGCAGCAACAACAGCACCCCAGCAAGCTCCACCTCCTCTTCTTCTTCTCCTTCTCCTTGTTTGTGAGGTTCCTACTGGGGTATAACTTCTAAACTCCTTCCTTGTTTTCTTAGTTGTGTAGAACTAGCTTCGTTTAGCGATAATTATACATTTTTGTGCTTGTTTGGGTGATTTATGTGAAAGTGTGTTTAAGTGAGGTTGGTGTTGGGTAGACTAGCCTAAGTAAGTGTTGTTAAGGCCAAGTTAACCTAGGATAACCCCAGATTACACCAAAATACCCTCAGTTTTTGAATTGTACAAAACTTGACGTTTTTGAGCAAAACATAGCTTTTTGAGATCTGCTGTTACCCATGTAAGTTCAGAATAAAATTGAGTGGACCATATCCTACTGGTGACAACTTGACCCCACCACCAGAGCTCAACCCCACCACTCCAACCCACGGCCGCCGGAATATTCCTTCTGGCCGCAAATTGCGGCCAGACCAGGGAGTTAGGAGCTAGGGTTTTTGGTACAGGTGTCTGCTACATTTTGTGGGTCCATGGTATATATAGTTTTGTAATATTCCAACCTGAGTAAAATCTGGGGCCGTATGTCGTTTTCTGGTATTTTTAGTTTGCGCGATACGCGCGATACGCGAGTGGATTCTGTTATTCAGCGTATCGCGGCATATCGGACCGAGTTCTGGTCACACACACACGTTCCAGCGTATCGCGCGCGCGCGTTAATTCGCGACGCGAGTTTCTCATTTCGTTCCGATATCGCGTTTTACGAGATTTTTATATATTGGGATGCTTTTGTAAATTCCAGGTTCGCGGGCGGGTACATCAGATGCCGCCAGGAAAGGGAAGCAGGTGGTCGGCTATACTTAGCACGCGACTAGGTGTGTAGATTTAACATCTACGGGAAAATCGCCCGTATGGCGTTAAGCGTCAGGGCGTGATATGATGTTAGTTTTATGTGTTCATGTTGACATACTAGAGTAGCATACCTCCTTACATATATAGATATACTGATAGTATAGAACACTGCACTGTCACTAACGGTCCAAGTTGCACGAGCACGATTTATATGCTACACTCACACCGTTAGTGATTGCCATGACACTCACATTATAGGATTGGTATAAACCGCATATTTGATTCTGCTTTATTGACGTTGTCATGATTACCGCATACTATCATATGGACATTCATACCATGCACACTTTATATGCACTTTCGTGAGTACCTTCATGGATATATTCCTACTTGGGCACATACGCATCATATGTCTACAACAGTGCACATGTAGATTGCTATATTCACTTTGCATACTTATCCATACACACATCCATACCGATACACATATTCATATGCTATATACATGGATGATATAGACTTGATTTAAAACTAAGGGACCGCAGGCGATATTTTCAAAACTAGATCTTTCAAAAGAGAGGTTTTCCCTTTCTTTACTCTTAGCGTCATGGGACACATTGCATGGATTACGCATTGTATTTGATTTGTGATTTCTGGATTTGGGAACCGGAGTACTAATTTAAGAAAATACGCACTGTTTAAAAACCCGGTTTCCCTTGAGATGATATTTTAGTGCGTCCACCATGAGTTTTCTCGATTCCAGAGAGCTTGTGTGAGTATACCCGACTCGAGGAGAGGTAGGCACCGATTATGGGTACATGGTGGACCCGGTACGGTACCCCAGGGCGAGAAGACTCATATTGTTAGACGGTGAGCCCGGCGGAGGGATTACTAGCTACCGGTGATTGGTTAGACCTGGCGATTATCCGGAGGATACCGACCAGAGTCGATAGATGGATACGGGACGACGCGTACTGCCGGGGGCCGAGGGCCGATTCCGCAGACGGAGCCCGTGGGCAGATCCGATGGACGGACGCCCCATACTGGAGGATTTGCGTGTCGTTGCTGGACACGGCTGATTTTATGAGATTTGGGTGCCGATGTTGGGCACTCACGATTGTATGAGATTCATAGGATTGAGGGCCGATGTGGTGCCGACGCCTGAGTTTTACTGGGATTTGAGTTTATTGATGGACACCGGTCATTTTTCCACGTTGATATTCCGTGTTGACACTATTTATTCCCATACTCAGCATTTAGTATTGACATCTCATCCTGTACCTATTGTACTGATATAGTACACATGCTATACATGATTATCGCATACCGTGCTCATGTTATATAGGGTTGTTAGATTCCATATCAGACATGATTATCGCATATCTTGCACATCATATGGGGAGACTTTTAGATTACATTTGTTTCCTGATGTGAGCATTCAGTTCATCGTATAGAAGTTATCTGTTGGCATAGATTAGAGTATCGCAGCTCGTGCATACTCGCGATTACCTTTATATGTTATCTTTTATTCATGAGTTGGCAACTCACCCCCGTTGTGCCACAGTGCTTGCAGGTTGCCCTTTGGAGTAGTCGCGGCTGGCTGTTTACCGCACATTTTGACACAGATACCATTGCTGAGGCGTGTTAGCCCTTTTGCTATTAGGTGGGTTTTGTACGGTATCTGTTTACTTTTTAGTTGTATCTTGAGGTATCTAGTACTCTCCATCTACTTTCATGTATTGACTTAGAGACAGTTGTGAGGACGTTGTATGTTATTTGTACTCTGGTGTCGAGCTCGTTGTGAGCCGACTTTATTTATGCAGTTTTACTTCTTATGATATTTGTTTTCACTTTACTGCTCATTCTTCGCTTCGGCATCGTATATTATATTGAGGTGATTTCTCCGCCGTTGGGCGCGATTCTCCCATTGAGATACTCTATTTATTTCACATGTTACTTTTACTTATATCTCGCCTTTTACCCGATTTCGGGACAAAATTTTTTTTTTTGGAAAAGGAAATGTTGTTAAAATGATTTAAATAATAACATGAACCAAAAAGGATTGCTACTAAATAACTTAAAGTTTTCTAAATGTTTTAACACTCTAAATTTTAATGGTTTTGTTTTCTGGGTTCGGCTTACTTAGTCATGTTACGCCTGCAGACGTTGCGTGGTTAAGTGCCGATCACGGGCCGAACTTTGGGTCGTGACAAGTTGGTATCAGAGCGTAGGTTTTACCTTCGGAGTGCAGGATTGACCCTGGTATGACGGAGTAGGTGGCTGCAGCAGGGTGGCGTGGCATGTGTATGTTCCGCGGCATACTCACGACACGGTATCTCGCCTAAGCGACCTTAGGACTTATTGATTGAAATTTCTTCATGACTATATACATTCTTGCGATTCGATTTCCGTATCCTTATCGAATCATACCTTCCTTTACAGCCACTATCCTTATCGAATCATACCTTCCTTTACGGGGATAGAGAGGACAGACCAGATCGCCACACTAGGGGCCGGTATGCACGAGATGCGCTAGATTGTGGGATCCAGCATACAGGACATGCGTCAGATGATAGGGTCGCTAGTTGAGACGCTTCGAGCGCAGCGACCAGAGGTAGCTCCACCAGTCACGGGGACCGTGATGGTATCTACGGCACAGGCAGTTGCCCCTGCAGCCACGGAGGTGATTTCAGTATCGTTAGCAGAATTCATGAGGCTAAAGCCTCCGGTCTTCACAGGCACCGACGCAGCCGAGGACCCACAGTCCTTCATTGATAGGATGGCCCGGATATGCCGTTCCGTTAGATGCTCAGATACGAGATGGGTCGAGTTCGCGAGCTTTCGCTTGGAAGGACTTGCGCAGAAATGGTGCGAATTGGTCAAGAAAGGAAGAGCAGCAGGTCTTCCTCCTATGACCTGGACAGAGTTTGTGACGATCTTTATAGCCCGCTTCCTTCCCCAGAGTGTCAGGGATGCCCGAGCACGCAGATTCGAATCCTTGCGCCAGACGCCAGAGATGACCGTGGAAGAGTACGACGTGCTATTCACCGAGCTATCAGTTTATGCTCCGTACCTAGTGGCTACTAAGGAACTGCGAGTCAAGAGATTTGTCCGAGGCTTGCTTACCCCACTGTTCCTTGCGATCAGCGCACAGCATTACGAGACATATGCCGCAGCTGTAGACGCAGCCTTATTAGTCGAGGAGCACCTTGCCTAGACTTCAGTAGTCCCAGGGCCGAAGAGGGTTCGTACTGACACAGCAGCTCAGAGACATCCGTTCAGACGCCGTGATAGACGTTATACAGGTGGCAGAGACTCGGGACGAGGTCAGATGTTTAGCTCATACCCCCAGGAGGGTCAGCAGACGTCCCGTGGATGCTTTGGATGTGGTAGTCCTCATCACTGCGTCAGAGATTGTACCGAGACACGCCAGAGGGAGCCAGCCGTACCGCATGTCACACTTCCACCTTCTTCACCCCAGAGGGCGTTATCTGTTGTACCCACAGTTGCTCGGCGTCAGACTCATGCACAGAGAGGCCATGGTCGCGGAGGGTTAGTTCCTAGAGGATGAGGCGGCCGAGGCACAGGACAGCCAGCTACCGGCAGAGTACAGCCGGCTGCTAGCAAGGGACCGCCAGTTACAGGTGGAGGACAGGCACGGGTTTTCGTGTTGACGCATCAGAACGCGCAGGCGTCCAATGCGGTGGTTTTAGGTACCTTATCAGTATGTTCTGTTGATGCACACATATTATTCGATCCCGGATCCACGCACTCGTACGTTTCCACACTTTTTGTGCCGAGTTTGGATAGAGAGTCTGGGTTGCTTGATCAGCCGCTTGTTATGACCACTCCCGTAGGAGAGTCGTTTGTTGCTGGCACGTGTTCCGATCCTGTGTTGTCCATATTTGCGAAAGAGATTTGCCTGTCGACTTGATCCTTCTGGAGATGTTGGACTTCGACGTTCTTCTGGGCATGGATTGGTTGGCCACGTGCTATGCGTCTGTGGACTACCACGAGAAGACAGTTAGGTTTTGTTTTCCCGGAGAGTCGACTTTTGTTGTGCAGGGTGACCGTAGTGCCACCCCTCACCTTTTGATTTCTTCCCTTCGGGCTGGACAGCTTTTAAGGAAGGGATGTCAGGGATTCCTAGCCTATGTTTTTGATATTAGGGCTATGGATGTTCCACTGGACCAGGCTCTGAGTGTATGTGAGTTCCCTGACGTATTCCCTGACGAGCTTCCTGGGCTACCGCCTGAGCGTGATGTTGTGTTCTGTATTGATTTGATTCCCGGCACGGGGCCTATTTCTATACCGCCTTATCGGATGGCCCCGGCGGAGCTTAGTGAGTTGAAGAGTCAGTTGCAAGATTTGCTGGACAAGGGACTCGTTCGACCCAGTGTTTCTCCTTGGGGTGCTCTGATTGGTGTGTCAAAACATGTATTTTCCGCAATCAAGAAACGGCGTCGCTTCGCAGCTAGCCGGTGAGTGCGGGTCGATCCACAGAGACGGGTAAATTTCTTTAGTGTGTTTTAACGAGTTGATTCTATTTGTCGTTTTGATTGGTTTATAAAAATCTATAAAAACTAGATCTAATTAATCTAATTAAGAGTCTTGCTAGGGTTAGGCTTAGGGGAAGTTTTGGAGATTGACGTTTCCTTCACCGCTTTCAATGCCTTCTTTTTTAGATCTATTAGTTGTTAAGTTAATTATCAATAAAGTGGATACGAATCTTTTGGGAAGATGTTTTCTTCCTCTAGATTTGTATCCTTCCTTTGTTGATAATTACCCTAACCCCCATGGAAAACGCACGCAACCGGCCCTTTATACTACGGTTCACCGTTACCTCGAGGGGTAGGGTGCCGTAGGGAGTGGATGTGTGCGTATGCATGGAGTTCTAACTCTAAAGTGAAGATGGCATTGAAAGGGGTGAGAGATCTCATCTCTCAACCCTTTCGCTAAGGCTAACCCTAACAAGCGAGGAGACTACTCGCTCATTAGGGGATGATAAATTATGCTAGAAAATAAAAGCAAGGAAATAAATTACCTAAGATTTGATGGCTCCCTCCAAGCGATAAAGAACAGATCTGAATGTCACTTCCAGAAATTCTGAATTTTATTTATTGAAAAGAGGCATAGCATTTTACAGATCTAAAATTACAATTTATAGTAAAATAGGAAACCTAGGGCTACATGTTAGTTATATGTATGCCCTAGAGGCCATTACTGTACATTGGATGTATATTGTAGTGGATGCTGGGACATATATAGGGAGGACTTTCTTGCTCGACATGATAGTATGCTATCTGGTTGCTCTTTACCTTAACGTGTATACTGATTGTCTCTCTGTTACATGTTGGTAAAGCCCTTAGGATCTGTACTTGACTACCTGGACTATGATGCGGATCATACTAGTGGGGACATGGTAGTCCATAAGTACATCCTTCAAAGTCCCTAGTCGTGGGTGTATCGAGACGGGGCATCGATATACCAGAGTAGACTAGCGTTTACCTTCTCGACCCATACAGATGGGCGATGGATGATCCCATATCCATTGGTGTTTGACATCAGAGATGATATACGGGTGCTCAGTAGAGACTGGGTACACTGGACGGACTCGCCGAGAACTCCCAGATGGTATTATACCTCACGTCAGATGGCAGTTCTCTGGTGACACTGGTACAGGTTAGTCTGTTGACCCGAGATCGTCATAGAGTCTTGTGTGGTTCCCACTGTGCTTTGATTTCCATCTTACCACGTCCAAGAAGGCGTGCAAAACGGTGGTTTTTGGGTACAGTCCCGAGTCACATGGAGGCAATGAGCGATAGGAGGGGATTCGTCTCTCCCGGTATAGGGAGTTGATGTTGCGCTGTGTTCGATTGGCTATAACAGGAAATCCCTGGCCAGGGTTGCTGAGATTTACTGGTAAGTGTTACCAGTAGTTTCTCATATCGTTATAGACCTCATATCGACATGACTTATTGAGCTATTGGGGTCTGACGTTTACCACCCCTAGGCGAGATATGCGACATATCAGACGATCAGACCGGACTGTACGGTAGTGTTACTGGTTGGATTCACTGGAGTGTGAGCGGGCTTGCTCGTCGATCTTCAGATCGCTCAATACCCGGGTGGCCGTTACGTTTAGCAGACCGCTTGCGGCTTGTGGGTGTTTGATATGATCATCATCTGCTGCCGGCGTATTGACGAGTCTTTAGAGTCCTACACAGAGGTTTCCTGGCTCAAGCGAAACGAAATAGGAGCGCATATGAGATATGTGCGGGACCGAGAATAATACGAGTATGTGATACTGTATTCGATTCTCGCGATGTGACATTGATCGGTTATATGCGATATAGCCGGGTTATCGGATCAAGTGTTGATTCGATAAGATGTTACTAATGGTACCAGTCGGTTATGTGCGTCATGACCGGATCGTTAAATCAAGCGTTGATTTAATGATTTAATGCATAATTATATATTTGATATATTACTTTGCATTAACTAGTATCGGTTCACTTTAAATGGATTTTCTCGCTCGGTTGTGCGCATTGCATATGCGATATGATTTGTGCACTTGTTTGTATCATATTTGATGATACATGCAAATTAGGGTTTGTGTAAAGAATTAAACCTTGGTTAATGAAATGGTTAGGGTTTTTATTTGGTTATTCATTTATTCATTTGTTTTTATTTTTGAAAATAAATTGCATAAAATAGAATGGTGGCTTCTTTTGTTTTCTTTCATGAAGCTTCATGAACTTTTGACTTAGTCACCATTTTGTCTCATGCTTAACCCTAACCAATTCAATTAACTCAAGTTAATTCTCTACACCTAACCATGGTGAGAATTATGATAAGAATGGATTTTTATTTATTCTTTTATTCTTATCGTAATACTTATCTTCTTCTTGCTCTTCTTCTTCTTCATTCTTCTTTGAAGAAAACCAAGCTCCATCAATGGTGATTGTTGGAAAAGAGTGAGAAATCCAAAACTAAAGTCTACCCACTTCCTATTTCTTCATCCTCTACCTCTTGCCAAGTAGTAGAGTGTGTTTCCTTCACAAGCATTCAAGACTTGATGAAGGTGGAGCTTGATTTAGCGAAGCCTCGACGTAGATCATCTTCGGCATGGACATCGATGACCTAGCTCGCTTTTTCTCCGACGAAGCCGACTCTAGAGCCCGGATTCCTTTTGGACAGCGGAGACGACTCTGTTGCGGAGCTATGGAGGTGGAGCACCGGATCTACAAAGGTTGTATTTCCGATATCCCATTAGTTAAGTTGTTAACTAGATTGTTTTTCGCCTAGATTTCTAGCCAACGATCCGTAGTCGGGTTTCTCGGCACCGTTAAAATTTTAATTTGGCATGATCGATGCCTTGTGAGACCTCATTAGGGTGCCTAGGAACCCTCCACTACAGACTCTCGCACATGCAAAATTACAGATTTTCCCACGTAAAATCCTAACATCTGCACTGACGCGCCGACTTATAAAATATGCACCGACACGGGCCTTGTATGGCCGCGGATCCGCGGCGCCAGGCTGGGTTTGGCCCCGGATCCGCGGCTAAACTAGGGAATTGGGCACTGTACGTTTTGGGCTTGGTTCAGTGGCTCTTTGGGCTTCTGTTTCTTCACTTATTTTCTCTTTTGGGCTTCTGGTTCTTCTCCAGATGTTTCAGTGAACACTTGTAGCGATCTTTTAACCGTTCACTTGACTTTTTGGACCTTGCACTGTTCTTCGACTAGGCTTGACTAGGATCCGTCTACTTGTTGGTCAAAAGTCCCTTTTTCTGTTGTTTTGTGTCTTTTTCACTGTATTTTCTCCAGAAACCTGTATCCTATAATATGCAACAAACGTGCGTCAAGAGTACCTGTTTATTTATAAAAAGGATAAGAATAGGGGAATGATAAATGCAATATTATGGTCTGAACAAATACCCCCAAACTTACCTTTTGCTCGTCCTCGAGCAAACTTATTATTTATTCACTAAAATCCTAACCGCACTTTCGCAGGGAAACGCGATTGCAGTGAGCACGTGCAACAAGCCGTTAAACCTCTAGGTGTCCCTAGTAGGAGGAGTGTTGTCTCCTGAGGGTTTTCAGCGGATACTACCCACAAAATCCTATCAACTCGGCCCATTGACTTTTGTTCTCCAATTAGGTTTTCTAACAAGGAATTCTATTATCTTATACTTGTAAATTATCCACCCACATTTTACACACTTCCTCATTATTTAACTTAAGATTATATATGTTATGTAGACCTACTTAGCTTTCGGCATCTCTTAAGTCTTCCTTCTAGGGTTTCATCTCTACTTAGGAATTTTCTATCAACTCATATTAAAGATACAAGTTCTATTCTTCATTCCTTTCTCTCATCTAAACACCAATCACATACCCCTACGTGTGTGTATAAGTCACCCCTACACTTGGAAATTCAAATTAAGCAATCAACCCCTTGTCCGTTGTCCAAAGTACTAATTAGTTGGTGAATTTAAATGAAATTTGCTTACACATCCTTCATGCGACCGTTAATACTTCTTGAGGTACCAACGACCGATTACAAAATGCGTTTGCACTTTAAGGCGTACTTCCTAGTCTTTGCAACACCCAAGGCTTTAGCAGTGACTCCCAAACCAGTTGGTCTAAGGCACTAGGTGATGAAGCACCCTCGCTAAATATTTTTCTATTTTTACAGCCTCAAGTAATCACAAAAACCAGTGTCCATTTTTTTCTTTATTCACCTTTTTTTTTTGCATTGTACTAAGGACTTTAGACAAGAGCATTTCAAGGTCTCTTCTACTATTCCAAGTTTCAAGGTGCGTGAATGTGCAAATTGAAGGGTATACATTTTCAGAATTTAGACTTAAGCTAGGAACTATTTTTCAAACTTATACTATAATAAGAACATCAATACTCTTCACTTGTTTCGACTTAGCCCAAGAAGTGAACCCAAAATTTGCCTATTTCTAACTAAACTACAAGGCATATACTTTCTACCGTTAAACTTTAAGGAATGTTATCTTTAGGGTTTTTAATTCACTAAGTCTAAGATCTAGCTGTTCCTAACCAGTTAACCTATTAGTCAAACTCAAGTCAATTAGCCAAAATTGAATACAATAATTTTTATAATTTTTGAAATTTTTCAATTTTTATGGGTTTTCAAATAGGTATGCAAATGCAAAAATATGTACAAATGAATGTGAAGGAAGAAAACGTACCGAGCATACCCCCAAACTTGAACTTGACAGTGTCCTCACTGTCAAGCTAAACCAAGAGGGTCAAAATACCGATACTCCCCTGTTTATTTATTTATAATAATTTTTTTTTTATAGAAAAAGAAAACAAAAGGATATATACAAAAAGGCCCTCCCCCAAACTTCATTTAAACCATGTTAGACATTACTGCCAAACTTTGCCTAGACCAAACGTCAACACCAACCAGTTGAAAAATTTATCAGTAAAAAATATTGGGTGGTGGAAAAATAAGTTGTGGTGGTCCGCAAAGAATTGGGGAAGATAGAAGTAGTGGTATGGGAGGTGTGGAGGTAAATATACAGGTGATGGTGATGCATCGAAACGAGAATGTAAATGATCAGCAATCAGTGGAGTGTTGGCATTCTCGTACCTTATTAAAAGAAATGGGGGTATTTCAACTTCTAAGGGAGGAAGTTGACTCACCACAATACCCCCAAGATGTTCCTGTTGGTCCTCTATTGGCATGGCATCATCCATCAATGTATGATATTCAAATATGAGGGAACTGATCTCCTCGATGTCCGCCATAGTACAACTGAAAACTTGCCGCCTATCTAGTAAGACTTTTAAAATAGCGTTCTCTTGCTCGAAGGCTAGAGAGGCTGATATGATAATGGGAAAAGTCTCATTCTCACCTATGTAGGCATATCTAAGGTGAGACGGCAAGGGCGTGAGTTCGAATTTCTGAGGCGAAAGAATCATTGCGGAATCTACCTCGAACTCAAAGGACTCTAACACAGGTTCGAAATCACTGCAAGCAACCGATTCGGATGGTTCGACTGACTCATCCAAAAATTCAAACGACTCATATTCGGGCTGTGAGTCGTCATCATCCAAAAAAGTGAAACATTCATAATCAACATCGGTTGTGTCAATGGTAGTAGGCTCAAGGAGGGACGCACTAGTGGCGTCAAAACTGTTTTCATCAAATAGAAATCTTTCAAGCTCGCAGACCTCCTGCGTGATTTCGTGAACAGAGCAAACTTCTCGTGTACTAGTTTTTGGCACGGGGGGCAGACTTCCCATCTTATAAATATTGAACTCACTAGACCTCTTCCCGAAGGATAGAGTCATGGAGCCATTGCGACAGTTTATTACGGCATTGGAAGTGGCCAAAAATGGTCGACCGAGAATCACCGGAATTTGGTTTCTTGGGTTAGCAACAGGTTGTGTATCCATAACGATAAAATCAATGGGGAATATGAATTCCCCGACTTTGATCAACACATCCTCTAGTTGACCCCTTGGATAGGTGATTGATCGATCAGCCATTTGGAGAGTGCAACGAGTGGGTTTCAACTCTCCAACCCCTAATTGTTCGTACACGGAATAAGGAATCAGGTTAACACTAGACCGAAGATGTAAAAGTGCTCGATTAATTTTCTTATCCCCAATTGTAATGGAAATCGTAGGACAGCCGGGGTCCTTTCGTTTTTGGGGTAAGGTTTGATGGTGGTTAATAGCATTGCTCACTGCACTAGCCACTAGCACTTTCTTGGGTACTTGAGATGCTTTTCTCTTTGAAGTGCATAATCCCTTTAAGATTTTCGCGTATGAAGGGACTTGTTGGATAGCATCCAAGAGAGGTATATTTATGCTAACCTGCTTAAATATCTCCACAATCTTCTCCACTTGTGTATTTGGTTTATTAGGACTCAACCTGTTTGGAAATGGTGCATTTTGAAAATTAGTTGAGTCAAATGTTTGTGGAGCAGACTGTGGATTAGGAACGGATCCCGGTGTAGATGTGTTCGTGTTGTGAGAAATGGGTCCGTTAGAGGTAGAAGAAGTAGAGCCATGTGAGGCTCTAAAGAAAAAGGTGAAGAAGGAAGTGAAGAAAATGAAGAAGGGGAAGAAGAAGAAGAACCACCGGCGGGGATGTCATCACTAGTTTCCACATTATTTTACAACTCTCTTCCGGATCTCAACGTGGTCACCGCATTTACATTGTGATTGTGATATGCGTTTTGTGCGTGACCGGGATTGGGCAATGGTTGAGATGGAAGCTTTCCCTTTTCTCTCTCGCTCAACGCAGCAGTTAATTGTGCAATTTGTGCCTCAATAGATTTGATACTTTGATCGTGTGAGGCATTGTTATTCATTAAAGATTGAACATAACTTTCAAATCTTGCTGCGGATTCTGTAGTTTGCTTGAGAAATGCTTCTAGACTTTTCTCGAGCGAGCTAACCTTATCATCATTAGGTTGAACCAAATTGTTCGTTTGATTTGTATAAGGTTGTTGTTGGAAAGGTTGCTGGTTTTGAGTTTGTAAGGGTGCTTGTTGTTGTTGTGGAGGAGATCTTTGAAAATTATTATTCCCTTGGAACTGTTGATTTGGGTGACTCCTCCACCCCTGATTGTATGTCGAAAAGTACGGATCATTTCTTTGTCGTTGCTGAAATGCAGCATTGACTTGATCCTGTCCTTGAATGTGTGCATTATAAGGACACTCTTCGGTTAGGTGCGACGGGTTCGAACAACAAGCACAAACAGTTCGTGTGGGTAGAGTAGGGGCAGGAGAAGACGATGAGATTTTGGTCTCAATGGCTTCTAGCTTTTTCATAAGTGAGGCCATCTCGGCCTTCATAGCAATCGACATATCTATTTGATGTATGCCTGCCCTAGATTGAACAACTGAAGAAGATGATGTAGTCTTGGTACTCTCCCACTGAATTGTTTGCTCACTTAGGTCCTCAAGAAACTGCCAAGCTTCGTCGCTAGACTTGGAGAGAAAATGACCTTGACATATTGTTTCTAGCAACTGCTTCGTTGCTGCGTTCAATCCCTCGTATAATGTTTGGCAAAGTTGCCAATTTTCTATCCCATGATGAGGGCATTGAACAAGTAGGTCTTTAAATCTCTCGAAGCACTTCCAGAATGGTTCGGACGGAAGCTGTGAAAATTGTATAATCTCGTTTCGGATTCTAGCAGTTTTATGATGAGGGTAGAACTTTTTCAGAAAAGCTCTCACAAACTCGTCCCAATTTCTAATGGAATGTGATGCGGTGCTGTATAGCCACTTCTCGGCTAGGTCACATAAGGTAAAATGAATGACCCTTAGCCTTATTGCGTCATCACTTAATTGGGTTGTCTTCATCATGGCGCAAACGTTTTGGAATTTCTTAATGAAAATATATGCATCTTCGGATTCCAAACCATGAAACTTAGGCAGCATATTGATGAAGTGTGGTTTTATTTCAAAATTATCCCCATTTTCCGGTGGGGGTGAAAGACATGTGGGTAAAGAAGTGCGGACGGGGTAGAAGAGATCCTGGAGCGCAACTCGTGCGGGCGCTACAACAGGCGGAAGATTCGGGTTATTCGCACCTAACGGAGGTGGAATCATTCCCGTCGGTAAGGTATTGTTGGGGTTGTGTCCCGACATACCTTCGAAAGAAGAATTTGAAGGTGGAGGTAAGGAAATGGACGGAATGTCGACGAAGGGTTCGTCGAAGGGTTCGTCGGTCGGTACCAACGAAACACGGACTAATCGGGCGTTAGTATCCCTAGTCCAAAGTGACATACACTAAAGGAGGAGTGTAGTCAGAAAAAAATAGAAAAACAGAATGTGGGGGTAAGATAACGTCAGTGAGAAGAAGTGGTGGAAGTGAGTTTTAAGTTTCTTCGCGACAAGTTGCAAGTTTGAAAAGATTTTTCTTTATTTCTTTTTTATGTGTGAGTTTTGCAAAAAAGTTTTAGAAAATGGGACTCGTGACACAAATGTATCAACCACACATGCACAATCAGACCTAGATCTAGGGTTGCCTAGGTCTACTTGACAGCTCCTAACTAGGGCTAGAAATAGACCTCAAACCGCCTCTTCACGGACAAGTACGGCCAGGTAAGTGGGAAGGAACCACCACTACAGTGGGCCTAATTAATAACCACTAGCCTAGACACCGCAATGTCGGTTAGGATAGACGGCCGATGCCTACCCTAGACCTTTTCCTATTGAGCTCGCTGTCCTTAGGTCTGAGTCTAATCTTTTTTTAATTAAAGGTGGTCGATGCAAAATGCTTTAGGTGTTTTCTGGGGTCCTGGGAAGGGTGATGAAATCCCCACCCAATCTGAGTTTGGTCAAATAGCCCCTTAGAGTCCGATTAAATTATGCGAAACAAATAAAATCACTTGCAATCAATTTTAGCGCGGCGCAAAGAAACCTGCAGAAATCTGTTATTTAGAAGGGGGAGAAAGACTTTTTACGCAAAGAATTCCTGCAGAAATTTTTTTACAGTGGAGATATGGAGGTTACAGAGGAGAGGGAGAGAAAACAAACCACACAAATTTTTAGGGCTGACGTGGCAATGTAAGCGCGGAACCGCGGCAGATGGCCTAGTTTTGCGGCGTAAGCGCGGCGCCTTGGTGGTTTCAGCCTCTGGAAAATTTTCTTCTGTTCTGTGCTTGTAATTCTTCTCTGTTCTTATGTACCAAATTTTGATTTGCCCTCTGTAAAATTCCAGATCCTCAATTCTTCGCTGTTCCTGCAAGATTCAAAAGATACACCCTTCAAACAGATCAAATTTGATAAATTTTTTTTATTTTTTTTTTAATTTTTCAGATTTTTATAATTTTTAAAATTTATATCAACCCGAAAATTCACAAAAAGAAAGATTACGCCGTCCCCGGCAACGGCGCCATTTGATTATTCCAAAAATTTGTAGTTTACCGTAATCAGAAACGGCGTCGCTTCGCAGCTAGCCGGTGAGTGCGGGTCGATCCACAGAGACGGGTAAATTCCTTTTATGTGTTTTAACGAGTTGATTCTATTTGTCGTTTTGATTGGTTTATAAAAATCTATAAAAACTAGATCTAATTAATCTAATTAAGAGTCTTGCTAGGGTTAGGCTTAGGGGAAGTTTTGGAGATTGACGTTTCCTTCACCGCTTTCAATGCCTTCTTTTTTAGATCTATTAGGCGTTAAGTTAATTATCAATAAAGTGGATACGAATCTTTTGGGAAGATGTTTTCTTCGTCTAGATTTGTATCCTTCCTTTGTTGATAATTACCCTAACCCCCATGGAAAACGCGCGCAACCGGCCCTTTATACTACGGTTCACCGTTACCTCGAGGGGTAGGGTGCCGTAGGGAGCGGATGTGTGCGTATGCATGGAGTTCTAACTCTAAAGTGAAGATGGAATTGAAAGGGGTGAGAGATCTCATCTCTCAACCCTTTCGCTAAGGCTAACCCTAACAAGCGAGGAGACTACTCGCTCATTAGGGGATGATAAATTATGCTAGAAAATAAAAGCAAGGAAATAAATTACCTAAGATTTGATGGCTCCCTCCAAGCGATAAAGAACAGATCTGAATGTCACTTCCAGAAATTCTGAATTTTATTTATTGAAAAGAGGCATAGCATTTTACAGATCTAAAATTACAATTTATAGGAAAATAGGAAACCTAGGGCTACAGACTCTCGCACATGGAAAATTACAGATTTGCCCACGTAAAATCCTAACATCTGCACCGACGCGCCGACTTATAAAATATGCACCGACACGGGCCTTGTATGGCTGCGGATCCGCGGCGCCAGGCTGGGTTTGGCCGCGGATCCGCGGCCAAACTAGGGAATTGGGCTCTGTACGTTTTGGGCTCGGTTCAGTGGCTCTTTGGGCTTCTGTTTCTTCACTTATTTTCTCTTTTGGGCTTCTGGTTCTTCTCCAGATGTTTCAGTGAACACTTGTAGCGATCTTTTAACCGTTCACTTGACTTTTTGGACCTTGCACTGTTCTTCGACTAGGCTTGACTAGGATCCGTCTACTTGTTGGTCAAAAGTCCCTTTTTCTGTTGTTTTGTGTCTTTTTCACTGTATTTGCTCCAGAAACCTGTATCCTGTAATATGCAACAAACGTGCGTCAAGAGTACCTGTTTATTTATAAAAAGGATAAGAATAGGGGAATGATAAATGCAATATTATGGTCTGAACATGCTCCGGTCCTGTTTGTTAAGAAGAAGGACGGCAGTTTGCGTCTGTGTATCGACTACCGGCTGCTGAACTGGGTGACCGTGCGGAACATGTATCCCTTACCACGCATCGACGATTTGTTCGACCAGCTTCAGGGGGCAGGATATTTCTCGAGGATCGATTTGCGATCAGGCTATCATCAGATGAGAGTTCGACAGGAGGACATTCCGAAGACAACTTTCCGTACGCATTATGGCCATTATGAGTTTTTGGTGATGTCGTTCGGACTCACCAACGCGCCAGCAGCCTACATGGACATGATGAACCGTATATTCAGGCCGTATCTTGACTTGTTCATCATCGTATTTATTGACGATATATTGGTGTATTCCCGGAGCAGAGAGGAGCACGAGCAGCACCTGCAGATCACACTACAGACCTTGAGGGAGCACCGGCTTTATGCAAAATTCTCCAAGTGCGCGTTCTGGCTAGACAGCGTAGACTTCTTGGGTCACGTGATTACACGGGATGGTATATATGTAGACCCGAGGAAGGTCGAGGCCGTGCGGAGTTGGCCCAGACCTACATCCGTTACTGAGATACGCAGCTTTCTAGGACTGGCCGGCTACTACAGGAGATTTGTGCAGGATTTCTACCGTATTGCTGCACCTTTGACCGGTTTAACCCGAAGGGGGTTCCTTTCTTTTGGACGGAGGATTGCGAGCATAGTTTCCAGCAGTTACGGACTTGCTTGACTACGGCGCCAGTGTTATCCTTGCCTTCAGGATCAGGCGGGTTTGTAGTCTATTGTGACGCTTCATGAGTGGGGCTAGGATGCGTATTGATGATCGCATATGCTTCCCGTCAATTGAAGAAACATGTACAGAACTACCCCACTCACGATTTGGAGATGGCCGCAGTGGTCTTGGCGCTTAAGATCTGGCGACATTACCTTTATGGCTAGTCGTGCCATATATTCACTGATCACAAGAGCCTAAAGTATATATTTCAGCAGCGAGACCTGAATCTCCGACAGCGCCGTTGGATGGAACTGGTGAAGGACTACGACTGCGAGATCTTGTATTACCCGGGCAAGGCTAATGTAGTAGAAGATGCTTTGAGCAGGTGGCCCAGGGGTAATCTATCGTGTTTGAGTGCAGTATAAAGGCAGTCGTCAGCAAATTGGCAGATACTATGCGACGGCCGAGTGCAGTTCGAGTTCACACAGATCGGGGGACAGCTTGCGCACGTTCGTGCATGCCCACAGTTTCTTGACCGTATATATGAGGCACAGTGCAGGGATGACCGTTGCTCAGAGATCGTGGCACAGATTGGACAGGGCAGATTCTCCGAGTTCGTGATCGATGATCAGGGGATATTATGATTTGGGTCTAGGCTGTGCGTACCAGATGCTGAGGGATTGCGGCGCGATATTCTTGAGGAGGCACATCGATCGGTGTACAGTGTCCACCCCGGTTCCACTAAGATGTATCATGATATGAGAGAGGTCTACTGGTGGGACGGAATGAAGAGGGACATCGCAGATTTCGTATCGAGATGCCTGACTTGTCAGCAAGTCAAGGCCGAGCACCAGAGGCCCGCAGGAGAGCTACAACCGTTACCCATTCCGGAATGGAAATAGGAAAAGATTTTGATGGATTTCGTTGTGGGTCTACCCAGGACTAGGCGGGGGTATGTCTCCATTTGGGTGATCGTGGATCGTCTGACGAAAGCGGCTCACTTCCTACAAGTGAAGACGACTTTCGGATTTGCTCAGTACGCCCAGATTTATATCGACGAGATTGAGCGACTACATGGGGTCCCGAAATATATTGTGTCCGACCGAGGCACCCAGTTTACCAGCAGATTATGGCAGAGACTTCAGGAGGCCTTGGGCACTCGCTTGAGTTTCAGCACGGCGTTTCATCCGCAGACCGACGGACAGTCAGAGCGGACCATTCAGATTCTCGAGGACATGCTCCGAGCGTGCGTTTTAGACTTTGGCGTAGCTGGGAGCATCATTTACCCTTGATAGAGTTCTCCTACAACAACAGCTTCCAGGATACTATTCAGATGGCACCTTTCGAGGCTTTGTCACGGAATCACCCTCTCCAAAGAGATGTCTCCCAAGACTGATTTGGAAAAGGATCGCATGTCAGTTATACCCTACGCTTCTGCAGTAGGCTCTATAATGTATGCGATGTTGTGCACTAGACCAGATGTAGCTTACACACTGAGCGTGGTAAGCCGGTATCAGTCAGACCCAGGGGAGAAACACTGGATAGCAGTAAAGAACATTCTCAAGTACCTGAGATGGACTAAGGATATGTTCTTAGTTTACGGCAGAAAAGACCTCCAGATCGAGGCTTTTGCTGACTCCAGCTTCCAGAGTGACAAGGATGACTCCAAGTCCATGTCAGGTTATGTCTTTACCCTCAATGGAGCGGTGGTATGCTAGAAGAATTCCAAGCAGGACACCATTGCTGACTCGACGATGGAAGCGGAGTATATCGCTGCTTACGATATCGCAAAAGAAGAAGTCTGGATCAAGAAGTTCCTAACAGAACTTCAGGTGGTTCCTACCATTGCTGATCCAATACAGCTGTATTGTGACAACAACGGTGCTATAGCTTTAGCGAAGGAACCCAGGTCCCATCAGAAGTCCAGACACATCTTGAGGTGGTATCACCTTATCAGGGAGATCATAGATCGCCAGGAGATCGAGTTCCGAAAATTGCTACAGAGGAGAATACAGCAGATCCATTCACAAAGGCCTTACCTCAGACACAGTTCGAGAGGTTATTCGAGATGATAGGTCTTCGATACGCCAGTACATTGCCCTAGTGCAAGTAGGAGATTGTTAGTGTATATGCTCTAGGGGCCAATATTGTATCATACTAGCTTGTATATTACTTAATGGAAGCTTGGGATATTCACAGTTATATTAACAGTCATGCTCAACAAAGTAGTATGCTACTTGGTTTATATCTATCTAAATATGTGTATACGTTTCTTTTAGCATATCGCGAATACATATTGATAGAGCCCTTAGGATCTTGCTTGACTACCAGCGTTGTGATGGCAGTCACACTAGTGGGGCCTTGGTAGTCTACAAGCACATCCTTTTTCAGGTCCCTAGTCGTAGGATTATCGAGACAGGGCCTCGATACTCCGGAGTAGACTAGTGTGTACGCTTCTCATCCATGTTGGGGAGATAGTCTGTCCCACAGCCATCAGTACGTTGTACTGGAGGTAGTATACAGGTGCTCGTTGGGTTATGGGTATACCGAACAGGAATCGCAGGGAACTGTTGGTTGGTATTATACGCGTCGTCAGTTAACAGTTCCCAGGTGACATGAGTACAGCATAGTCCGCAGACTTGATACTGCTGCTTCGTCATGAGTGTGTTCCCACTGTTCTTAGATTGCTACCCTTCCACGGCACAAAAGAGTCAATCAAACAGGTAGTAGTTGGGTGCAGTCCCGAAGCACTTGGAGGCAGTGGCAGTTAGATAGTATTCGTTTCTCCCAGTATTGGGAGTTGATATCGCGCTGTGTTTGGAGAGCCATTACGCAAAGTCCCTGGCCAGGGCAAACTAGATTTACTGGTAGGTTTTTCAGTAGCTTCTCAAGGTGTGATGAGCTTCGCTCCGACACGACTTATACAGCTTTTAGGGGACTAACGCTTGCCGCCCTGTAGGCCCGATATGCGATAGTCTTAGACAAACAGACCGGACTGTACGGAGATTGTCACATCAGGCTCAGTAGGAGTTCGGATGGGTTTCCTCATCGGCCTTCTTATCGACATCTATCTGGGGACCGTTACGTACAGCCAGTACCGCTTGCGGCATGTGGTTAAACCCACTGCTAGCGTAGTGTCGAGTCTTTAGAGTCCCACACAGAGAGTTTCCCTGCTTCAGGCGAAACGATATAGAGGTCGTATGGTTTTACGACAGGGTTCGGACACATACGTGTATTTATGCACGTACGATGTTCGGACAGTTTTTACTAGCAGGCTTTAGTTTAAGCCATATTCTAGTATTGGATTATTTGATTTATACAGTCTTAGTATTTCAGTGTTTTCACGGATGGGAAGGGCATTCTCGTAATTAGTCGAGAAGCTTCTAGAAGAAAGATGAGGTGGGGAGCTTAGGTGGAATTTGCATTAAATGGATTAATGACTCATGGAGTGATTCATCCAAATGAGTTACTGAAGCATTTATTGCTTAATGACTCATGAGATGATTCATCCAAAGTGAATGAATGAAGCATGGTTGATATTATTATATGTTATTCATTTTGATAATTATCATGCTTCATATATTCACAAATGAGATATAATTCATTTCATTCTCACTTACACATTCTCTCTCCTCAAGCTCTCTCTCTTCGAAGACCTAACCTTAATCCTCTCATGTGTTGAGATCCCAAGGGTTAACAAGACAAATAAATCCCTAATCCATCTCTATATCCTCTAGGTTACTTTGATTAGCAATCATAGCCACCTAGGTATCTCAAGTGAAAGGTTAAAGCTTGGAGAAGGAGCTCTCGGGTGGATCTTCTATCAAATCGAGAAGGCCGACGAGGAGGTGAACAACAAGAACAAGAAGGACTAGAATCATGAGGTATAATCATCTATTATAGTAGTTAATCACTTCTAGTTAGTTCTTAGTCAGAGTTTAGCAAAGATCCGTAAAGTTGGTCGATATTAACTTAAATAAAATGATTGTTTTACCTATTCCGCCTCCCCGCATCATGTGGGCTGTCTAACGTCGACTAGCAACAATCGGTCAAGCTCTTCTTATCACACATATTCTCAATGAAAGATCTAGGGGATGCCTCCTATATCTTGGGAATTAAGATCTATAGAGATAGATCTAAGCGGATACTGGGGTTGTCCCAATCCAGGTACATTGACACCATAATAAAAAGTTTTAGTATGGAAGAATCCAAGTGTAGGTTTTTACCCACGATCTCAGGACACACTCTCTCCAAAGTGATGTCTCCCAAGACTGATTTGGAGAGAGCTCGCATGCAAAGGATACCTTATGCTTCGGCAGTAGGCTCTATCATGTACGTGATGCTATGTACCAGACCCGATGTAGCACACTCACTAGGTGCAGTGAGTAGGTATCAATCAGATCCTGGAGAGAGTCACTGGACAGTTGTGAAGAGCATTCTCAAGTACTTGCGAATGACTAAAGAGATGCTCTTGGTGTATGCTAATGGAGAACTCCAAGTGAAGTCCTTTACCGATTCGAGCTTCCAGTGTGATAAGGACCACTCTAAGTCGCACTCGGGATTTGTCTTTACCCTCAATGGAGGGGTGGTATGCTGTAAGAGTTCTAAGCAGGAAACCATGGCAGACTCGACGATGGATGCTGAATACATCGCTGCCAACGATGCTGCCAAAGAGGCTGTCTGGATCAAGAAGTTCATAACTGAACTTGGAGTTGTTCCATTTATTGAGTATCCAATATCTTTGTATTGTGATAACAATAGAGCGGTGGCTTTGGCCAAGGAACCCAGGTCTTATCAGCGATCTAGGCATATTCTGAGGCGGTATCACCTGATCCAGGAGATAGTTGATCGCCACGAGATCGAGGTCAAGAGAGTTGACACGAAGAACAACACAGCGGATCCACTCACGAAGGCCGTTCCCCAGATACAGTTTGAGAGACTGTTCGGGATGCTCGGTATGCGATACTACAGCAGCTGGCCCTAGTGTAAGTGGGAGATTGTTAGGTGTATGCATGCCCTAGAGGCCAGTATTGGACATATGATGTATATTATATTCGATGCTTGGACATATATAGAGAGGACTTTTCTGCTCGACATGATAGCATGCTATCTGGTTGCTCTTTATCTTAACATGTATACCTGTCTCTTAATACTGCCTTATGGCTACATGTTGCTAAAACTCTTAGGATGTGTACTTGACTACCAGGACTATGATGCAGATCATACTAGTGGGGCCATGGTAGTCCATAAGTTCATCATTCAATGTTCCTAGTCATGGGTGTATCGAGATAGGGCATCGATATAACAGAGTAGACTAGCGTATACGCTTCTTGACCCATGAGATGGGTGATGGATGATCCCATATCCATTGGTGTTTGACATCAGAGATGGTATACGGGTGCTTAGTGTAGACTGGGTACACTGGACAGACTCGCCGAGAACTCCTAGATGGTATTATACCTCACATCAGATGGCAGTTCTTTGTTGACACTAGTACAGGTTAGTCTGTAGACCCGAGATCGTCATAGAGTCTTGTGTGATTCCCACTGTGATTCGATTTCCACCTTACCACGTCCAAGAGGGCATGCAAAACGGTGGTTTTTGGGTACATTCCTGAGTCATATGGAGGCAATGAGAGATAGGAGTTGTTTCGTCTCTCCCGGTATTCGGAGTTGATGTTGCGCTGTGCTCGATCGGCCATAACAGAAGTGCCTGGCCTGGGCTGATTTAGAGATTTACTGATAAGTGCTATCTGTAGTTTCTCGACCCGTTATGAGCCTCATATCGGCATGATTTTGTTTTCCCTAATCAGAGAAAAGCTCTATTTTGAAATTCAAAATTCGAAAATTGAAGCAACGCTTCAGATCCAGTGCTAGGCGCGCTGCGTGCCACGTGTCAAACACGGATGCGCTAGCGCCAGGTGCAGTGTGCCCTAGACAGTGCACCATGTGTGCGCTAGCGCTAGGCGTGTTGCGCGCCACGTGTCAGACATGGGTGCGCTAGCGCAGGCTGCGCTGCGCTCTGGGCAGTGCACCACGTGTCAAACGTAGATGCGCTACCGCAAAGTGCGCAGCGCTCTGAGAAGCGCACCCCGTGCAAAGCACGGGTGCGCCAGCGTTGGAATTATAAAATTCCCCACCCTTAGATCAAAAGATCTAATAAATATTGATAAATCATTAATCAGAATTAAAATTCTGTTATGGAAAGATTTTCTTTCAATCTTGTTAAAAACAAGAAGATTGCCTTCTGTAAAACGGAAGCCCTAGGATCAAAGATCCAATGGTGGGGAAACATCCCCAAATCAATCAGAGAAAGATCTCTTTAACTGATTCAACAAATCAACTTGCCCTATATAAAGGCCCTAAGACTTCAAGTCTGATATAGAGAAACCATCTATAAACTTTGAGAAACTCAAAAGAAAGAGAGCAAGCTCTTGAGAGAAGATTATTTCTTCAAGGTAAAGATCATGAACGATGAACACAGAGATGAAATCATCTCATAAAAAGAAGAATTATCTTCTTAAAAGATCATAGATCTACAAAGACCAAGGTCTTTTATAAAAAGATCAAAAGATCTTATCATAAAAAAAAACAAAGAAGTACTTACTTCATTCACAAATCATTGATCCATAAAGGCAAAGCCTTTCAAAAATAAGAACTGTTGTTCTTGAATCTTGAGACAAAGTCTCATTTAAAAGAACTTAAATTTGTTCACAGATCATAAAAATTGATTAAATGTGCTTTGCGCTATTGAAATGCGCCATGCGCTATTGAACAGCGCTTCTGCGCTCTCTGGACCGGTGCTTAACACCAAAATGTGCCACGTATCAACCACGTAAACAATTTGCGCTTTGCGCTTCTGAAATAGCGCACTGCGCTCATGGACTAGAGGTTAGCACTCATAAACTGGCGCAATGCGCCCATCATCTGGCACTTAGCTCCAAGCGCGACACGTGTCCCTTACATATGCGCCACGTGGCAGAAGCGCACTGCGTTTTTTGATCGGCGCAAAGCTCCTAGCGTACCATAGGTTGCGCTGACAGAACACAAATTGTTCTTTAATGAGCCAGAGCTCTGCTGAATGCTTTGCATTCAAGTCAAAAGAAAAGATCTAATGCTTAGCATTATTAAAAGGGCCAAGCCCAAATAAAGGCTCAATAGCCAGAACAATAAAATATTAAACATTCATTGGACTTAGCCCAATATTGGCTATAAGTCCTCAACTTATATTTAATTGACCCCGTCTACTCATAAATATTTAACAGATCTTAGTCCCAAATTGGACAACAGATCTTTCAACCAACTCACACCAGTTCGAGAGTACATCTCTTTACTCCTCTGATATCTGTCGTTGTAATCCTTCAACGTCTTCAGAGAGGTGACGGGTCCCGACAACCAAACACTTAATGGACTGTGGGGTCTCTTTTAACTCACGGACTATGATGTCCTTAACTTGGACTGTGAGGTCCTTAAACTCATGGACTATGATGTCCTTAACCTGGACTGTGAGGTCCTTAAGCTCATGGACTTCAATGTCCTTAACCTGGACTGTGAGGTCCTTAAACTCATGGATTATGATGTCCTTAACCTGGACCGAGATGTCCTTAAACTAACAATGGACCGTAATGTCCTTAAACTAATCGACCGCAATGTCCCTAAACTAAACAATAGAGCCTAAATGCTCTCTTGTTGGATCTAAATGATCCTGTTAAGTTTATCTTAGTCTAAACATTGGACTAACGTATCCTTAACAAACGTTTAAGTTGATCTTAGTCTCAAATGAGACTAGCGTATCCTTAAACCTAACCCCCAAACCCAAATCTAAGAAGATACGGATTTGGACTAATCAACGCCCTACAGGAGACAACATAAATTAGTCTCCATATACAATCCACGGGCAACCAAAAACAAAACAAACACACGCGACATGAAGTGACAATATGGAGAAGGAGAAAGTTGTTACCGCGATGCGGTAGCGTAATTAACTGCAGGGGCTTGTTCCTGTAGGGAAGAGCGTCCACACAATCAAAACCCCCTCAAATGAGGGGGAATCTGACGAAGTCTGCTACATCGGCCGCATCCGTTTAAGCCTTCGATACATGGTGCCATAAATCAACTTGTTATCTTCGGAGAGGTGGACGGATAGCACCAAATAGCATCTGCCCTCGAATTTCAGGCCTGTCGTCCTAACGTCCCGGTCGTGTCTTTCGGCGGGGAACAGATTCTGGCACGCCCGTTGGGACCTTTTTCTCTTTCCACTCCACACATCATGTGACCTGTTCGCGAACGAATCGCGGTTTGATATGGTTACCCTTGGGTTCGAGGTACTAAGATTTGGTTTCTTGCTTGGCGCAGAAAACGAAACATCAATGGCGTCTACTTGCGCGAAGTGTTCCAGCTGCAACTGCAACTCGCGTTCCACCTCATCTGGAGGCATAGCTTACGGGCCTCAAGCGGCCTACCTGTTCACGATGCCGGTGGACCAAGTAACTCAGGCCACCACTGGGCTGCTCTTTGGTACTATGATCCCACCCATGAGCTTCAATGCCCCGATGTTGCCGTAAGAAGCCCCAAAGAAGTCGGTCTTCGATCGACTTACAACTACTGCGACCCCACTCAACGGGTCATCCAGCTCCGGCGCCTCAGTCTTTGCCAGATTAGGCCAGAGTTAATGTGGGCCCATGATGAAGCCTGCAATTCCAGAAAAGGTTATTCCGAAGAGGATAGCCATCCCTGTGTTAGTTATATGTATGCCCTAGAGGCCATTACTGTACATTGGATGTATATTGTAGTGGATGCTGGGTCATATATAGGTAGGACTTTCTTGCTCGACTTGATAGTACGCTATCTGGTTGCTCTTTATCTTAACATGTATACTTTCTGTCTCTCTGTTACATGTTGATAAAGCCCTTAGGATGTGTACTCGACTTCCAGGACTATGATGCAGATCATACTAGTGGGGCCTGGGTAGTCCATGAGTACATCCTTCAACGTTCCTAGTCGTGGGAATATCGAGACGGGGCATCGATATTCCAGAGTAGACTAGCGTATATCTTCTCGACCCATGTGATGGGCGATGGATGATCCCATATCCATAGATGTTTGACATCATAGATGGTATGCGGGTGCTCAGTGGAGACTGGGTACACTGAACGGACTCGCCGAGAACTCCCAGATGGTATTATACCTCACGTCAGATGGCAGTTCTCTGGTGACACTGGTACAGCTTAGTCTGTTGACCCGAGATCGTCATAGAGTCTTGTGTGTCGCCCACTGTGCTTTGATTTCCACCCTACCATGGCTCTACTGAGTCGTGCAAACAGGTGGTTTTTGGGTACAGTCCCGATTCACATGGAGGCAATGAGCGATAGGAGGGGATTTGTCTCTCCCGGTATTGGGGATTGATGTTGCGCTATGCACGATTGGCCATAACAGGAAATCCCTTGCCAGGGTTGCAGTTATATACTGGTAAGAGTTATCAGTAGTTTCACGAATGTTATGGACCTCACGTCGGCATGACTTATCGAGCTTTTGGGGTCTGACGTTTACCACCCCTAGGCAAGATATGCGACATATCAGACGAACAGACCGGACTGTACGGTAAGTGTTACTGGTTGGATTCACAGGAGTGTGAGCGGGCTTGCTCGTCGATCTTCTGATCGCTCAATACCCGGGTGGCCGTTACGTTTAGCAGACCGCTTGCGGCTTGTGGGTGTTTGATATGATCATCATCTGCTGCCGGCATATTGACGAGTCTTTAGAGTCCTACACAGAGGTTTCCTGGCTCAAGCGAAACGAAATAGGAACGCATATGAGATATGTACGGGACCGAGAATAATGCGTGTATGTGATACCGTATTCTATTCTCGCGATGAATGTATCGATTGGATGTATGCGATATAACCTAGTTATCAAATCATGGATTGGTTCGATAAGCCGATACATTGAATATTAGTCGGTCATATGCGATATGACCGGATCGTTAAATCAAGTGTTGATTTAATGATTTAATGCATAATTATATATTTGATATATTACTTTGCATTAACTAGTATTTGTTCACTTTTAAAGGATTTTCTCACTTGATGTGCACATTGTATATGTGATATATTTTTGTGCACTTGATTGTATCATCTTTGATGATACATGAATATTTGGGTGTATGTTTAGTTTAAA
The DNA here is from genome assembly GCA_030015575.1 of Agapanthus africanus. Taxonomy (NCBI): domain Eukaryota; kingdom Viridiplantae; phylum Streptophyta; class Magnoliopsida; order Asparagales; family Amaryllidaceae; genus Agapanthus; species Agapanthus africanus. Next base: position 308,558,924 of record CM057344.1, on the reverse strand, counting down.
CCATGGTTATGTTAATGGTTAGGGTTTTTATTTACTTATTCATTTATTTATTTAATGTTAAGGCAAGAAACAAAAGGCCGGCTCGTTTTGTTTTTCCTTGAAACTTCTTGAAGCTTTGAAGCTTTGACCATTTTGTTTGTTTGCCTTAACCTAACCATTCAACCTAACCCTAGTTTAGTCTCTACACTTAACCATGGTTGCTATATGATAAGTATTCATTTTTCATTTTCTATTTTGAATATACTCATCATATTCTTTCTTCTTCTTCTTCTTCTTCAACAAAGAAGAAACCTTGCCTCCATCAATGGAAACTTGAGAAAAAGAGTGAGAAATCCAATTCTAAAGTGAACCCACTTCCTATTTCTTCATCCTCTACCTCTTGCCAAGTAGTATGGGGTGTTTTCTTCACAAGTTTCATGACTTGGTGAAGTTGGAGCTTGATCTTGAGTTGCCTCGACGTAGATCATCTTCGGCATCGAAGTCGATGACCTAGCCCAATCAATTCTTCGATGAAACCACCGCGAGAGTCCGGGATCCCAAGGGTACAGCGGAGGATCGTCAACACGGAGCTAGAGAGGTGGAGGACCGGATCTACAAAGGTTGTAATCACTTTCCTCTTAGTTAAAGTAGTTGACTCGCATTGCATCGCTTATACATCTTGTTAACGATCCGTATTAGGGTTTGTAGGCACATGAAAAATTTGAATTTGCCATGTTTGATCACTTGTGAGACTTCATTAGTGCGCCTAGGAAACCTACAGTGGTATCAGAGCCTAGCTAGAGCCTTAGGCGATGTGTAGACGGAGTTAGAAGTCCGATCGAACCGAAACCCTAATCCCAAATTGCTCTCTGTACATTTTTTGAAATCGGGGATTTTTGAGAATTAAAAATATGCAGAATACTCAGCAGGAGATTCTAAGAATTACTGTACGAAACGGTACCCCTGATTCGATAAAAGCGCGGCGGAACCGCGGCATTAGCATGCCTAATGTGGCGGTTCCGCTGCCACTTAGTCTCTTCAGACAATTATTTCTACACAGTAATTCTTATATTTTGTTGCTGTATTTTCTGGGAATTTTTAAATCTGACTCAAGAGTTGAGTTTTCTGGGTTGTATTGGGGACTCGGTGTTTCGATCGGATTGTCTAATTTTGTTTGTGTGCTTTTCCGGATAATTTTAGAATATGTTAAAAAGTTCGACCAGATATAAATACCCACTTTTTCCCCTGCCGGGAAATTTCCAATTGTTGGATTTTTCCATAGTTTAATGACGTTCCAAGTAGTGCAAGTAACGCGATGGTCCCTCTAGAAGACAACAAACCTTAACTCGATTATGGAACCATCTTGAACTGCCCTTTGAACCTTAGGTTTTGGGGCAGTACGGCGTGCCACATGTGAGGCGTTAGCTTGACCCTTCTACGGCTGGTATGTTGGTACTGAGGCACGAAGTAAATGTTTTTTAAACTTATTTCATGTGTTGAGCTGTTTCGGGAAAACTTGGGTGTTCAATTGATCGATCGGAAAGTTAAACATTTTCTATTTATCCGGAATGTGATACAATATTTGGAATTCACAAGTAGTTATGAGATAACTGAATGAATGTTATAAACATAGCAGTTTAGTCTCACTTGATCGGTTGCCACGGAATTTTGTTGTAATCAAAAGTCCGTCGCAATCACATAGCGTACGCGGATACTCGCCGGGTAAACTTAATAGACAGCCTCACCCCATAGCCCCGACCAAGTGACTGTAGGAGAACCCCATCACCGAAAGCATCCGTTTGGGTGCTCGCGGCAGCGGTGTTCTGCCTTGGTGCACTTCGTCGACGGCGTCGGGGTTGCGGCCGCCTACTAAAGTTTGCGACGAGCATTCGATCAGGATGTCGGGAATCTTGTTGAATTTCCCGACTTGATATTGAAAAGAGTTTTCGACAATGAGACTAAAATGCGGGGTTTATAATCGTTAGGCATGCGATGTCTAAGGAATTCATTTGATTAGGCATGCGATGTCTAAAGGTATTATGGATTCCAACTGTTGTAGTTTTACACTTTCTTTTCTGTGACCGTAAGTGTAATATGTGATATCGCCGGTTTCGTTGCTATATGTCGACGACAATTGGGATGCACATATTTACTTACGTTGATGACATGTGATGTTATGTGTTGCTGGATATGTTATATTGGATCGTCGTGTTTGAATAGTCGGAGGTTTTTATGTGAGATGAGTGTTTTTCCTTTTCATTCATGTAAGAACTTGTATGTATTATTCTTTTATTGGGGCACTTCCAGGTTGCGGATGATGTCACCATTTGTATATTATTTACTTTTCCGTATTAGGATAGACCCAAGGAGGGGAGCACAAGTAACCGGGTTCTAGGGTCCAGTGGGAGACCATCTTGAGGAGTCGAGTCCGGGTCTCCTAATCCTAGAATTGGTAGGGTTGCTTGCCACTCTCGTAGGGGTCTAGGGGTGTGGGGTTGGCTATTCATCACGACCGTGGAATCCGTGTTTTGTACTGGCTCATATTAAAAACACGGACGTCCTAGTATATCCAATATTTCATATGATACTTTCTGCTGCGTTATCTGTGATGTGATCATGTGATTTGTTCAGATAGATATTATATACAGTATATATGATATATTATATAGACGTTGCTTATGTTTCACACCTGCACTGGCCCTGCCTCGCTCTGGCGTTAGTTACCTAACCTAACGGTGCAGACGGGACATCGAGGCGAATGCGGATGGCATAAGCGTATGTTATATTTATCTGTGATGTTTAGGTGGACTTAAATGATGGGATATTCATTAATGAGATTAATGAAAGAAAATAAACCTAATTGATGTTGTATAATCGAATTTCAAAATAAAAACAGGTAGCTACAGTTCTTGCTTTGCATCGCGGTGTTCCTTGTAGAACATCCTGCACCTTATTCGATGAGGAAAGGACCGAGATCCCTTCACCGGGAGTGACTCCTTTAGCAATAACTGGCAGATGCTACAACCCTCGGTTTGTCTTTTGATCACTTCTATAGTTTCCGCTTTGCACAGTGATATATATGATATATCCCGCACCTCATTCGACGAGGAAAGGGCCGACGATCCCTTCACCGGGAGTGACCCCTTCAGCAAAACTAGAAAAGCCTTAAAAACATTCCATTTAAAAACCATTTGATTCCGCAACGAGATCAAGTTCAAAGCGTTAAAGGTTTTCTTAAAAACCATTCGCAACCCTCCGTCATTTTAGGAAGTAGAGTACTTAGTATTCGTGCTACGTTTGTCGACCATAGCCGAGGCGTAGTGTGCGGTAGCTAAGTGATGTCTTCCTACACAGCATATGATGCGATTAGTTAGGACAGTCATGTGGCTTTGTTGACCTTAGTCAAGGGTCATGTGGGTGGGTCTAACTAATCACGAAATGACGGGTAGAACTTGACTAGTACCTATGATTTGTTGACCTTAGCCAAGGTCATAGGTGCTAGGCGTAAAAACCACTATCGGGAGTTTCAAGTGTTGAAACTTGCAATGAGATTGCATACCTTCTATGTGATCGTTGGATCCCGATACCCACTGCGAGTGATTGTCACTCCTGGGAGAGTTTTGCACTTTGCAATTAGCCGATCAAGTAGGTGTATAGAAAGGTGTCAACGGGGTTACGCCTCTGGGAAAACGTGGTTTACTTTAATTAGGCCCGTGCGAAAGCACGGGGAACCTCCCTCAAAGTACCGACACTGGCCTGGCTGAAAGATTGGCGAACTTGTAGAGTGTAATTAATCCCAGCTAGTCTTTCCTTTTAAGGTTTGAAGGAAAATTTGATAAAAACAGTGGGAGCCATCCTGATTAGATAAAATATATAACCAATCTGATCTTGCAAGAGCGCACGCAGAGTGTTTTCTTCTCTCTCTCTCTCCAGGTAGCGACCATATCACGCCTTAATCAAGATAATAATATGGATGTATTGACCGAACCCGCTTGTTATACTGAGCTGGGGAACGTTGGTCCCGCTCCAACTTATAATTGTTATAAGACCGAGCAGAAGTTAAGGGAATACCAGAATTCCTATGCCGCCCAAACGAAGAAAGTGCATATGATGCATCTCCTTCGGGTGTGTTCATTACAAATAACTGTTTCTCAATATCCTCTGCATCCTGGGTATTTGATACTGGATCAGGATCCCAGATATGTAATCTGTTACATAGGGCTACAAAAGGGTAGAAAACTGAGAACGGGTGATAAGTTTCATGAGACAGAAAACGGCGCAAGTGTTGCAGCCAAGTCTGTTGGTCACTGTCACCCTGTATTACCAATACATTGATTCTGAACAAATGCTATTAGATACCGAACCTGATATACAAAATCATATCAATCTCTTTATTAGTAAAGAAATGATAAAATTTTGTATTGATGGATAATGTTTTGAACATTTCCTATATCAAAAGTTGATCGGTTCAGGCACGTTATCTAAAAGCATTGACGTTCTAAATCAAATTAGAGTTCCTAGTATATAGGACACACACAAGAGGAAGAGTTCAGAAATGAACGAATCCTTCTTGAGGTATTGTAGACTAGGTCATATCAATGCGACCCGACAGGCTGAAGTTACTTTTTAGATGCATATTTAAATCAGTTTGAATTTACATCTTATGAAACTTGCCAGTCATGTCACAAAGATTAGATGACCATAGCTCTGCTTATTGGAAACAGAGAAAGAGTTAATGAACTCTTGGGACTGATACATGATGATGTATGTAAGGTTTCTTATCTACAAATGCCAGGACTGGTTCTTTATACTTCATTACTTTCTCTGATAATCTCTCAAGATTAAGACATTTGTTCCTGTTGAAACACAAGTCCGAACCTTTTGAGATATTCACAGAATATAAGCTAGAAGTAGGGAACCAATATGGGTATAAGTATTATGTCCTATGATAAGATCAGGGAGGAGAATACTTGTGCATGGAATTCTTGGATATTCTAAAAGAAAATGAGATTCTCCCTCAGTATTACTCCTCTGAATGCACCACAGCACAACGGTGTATCGTGGTGGAGCAATCGCACCATATTGGATATAGTGTGCTCTATGATGAGTACTACTGAGTTACCTATTTCCTTTTAGGGTTGTGCACTTGAGAAGCTGCACACCTATTGAATTAGGTTCGAATCAAATCAGTGCCTACCACTCCATATGAGATATGGTATGGGAAGAGCACATCTCTTAAGTAAGTTAAGATTTGGGATTGTCCGGCCTATGTCAAAAGCAAAATCCGGACAAGATCGAGACAAGGTCAGTTCTGTAGAACTTGAAAGGTTCCAGCTATACAAAACTGCAGCTGATGATTTGACAGAACCAAAGGATTCAATAGTTCCCGACGAACCTCAGCCTCTCCGCCGATCTAGTAGGGTTCCTCATCCGCCTGAGAGATAGCTCGGTTTCTCGATGACAGTGGGAGTGAGGAATGCATCATGAGATGATGACCCAACTAGTTTCGAGCAGGCCATCGAGAGTAGTGACTCTGTAAGAATGGCTGGATGCTTAGCGATCCCAGATGGAATCCATGTACACCAACAAAGAATGGACTTTGGTTGCTATATCTGAAGGGTTAAATCCCCATCTGGAGCAAGTATATCTAGAGAAGATTACTTGGTGTAGATGGAAAAATTAAGACTTTCAATGCTAGAATTGTTAAAGGTTTTCGTCATCGACTAGGCGTGGATAATGATGAAATCTTTTCCAGGGACTATGCTTAAGTCCATCCAGATCCTACTTGCCATTGCTACATACCATGACTACGATATCTGGTGGTTGGGTGCCATGACTACTTTTCTAAATAATATTTAAGAAGAGAACGTCTATAAGAAGACAGCCAGAGGGCTTCGTAAACAGTGGAAGCAGCGGAAACGTGTGCAAGTTGTTTTACATGATAAAGCAGGCATCACAGAGTTGGAACGTCTGTTTTGATGTGGTAGTCAAAGAGTTTGATTTCATCAAAATGGTAGATGAACCTTGTATGTACAAAAAGGTAGTAGAGAGTAAGGTGGTCATCCTCGTATTGTACGTAGACAACATGCTCCTGATAGGAAAGGGGTTTCCTATACTACGCTCGGTCAATCTCCGCTTATCTCAAGGATTCTCCAATAGGATAAAAGTGATACCTCCTAAATCCTGAGTTTTCATCTATGAGATAGATGTAATTGGATCCTAGGATTCTCACTAGATGTAGTGAGATGGTATCAGTCGATCCTAGGGAGAATCACTGGAAGGTTTCCAGGGTGATAAAGACGACTGAATGTCAGTCACAGGCATTGTCTTTACCCTCAGTAAAGGGACAGTATGTTGGAAGAGTTCCAAGCTAGATACCGTGGCAAACTGGACGATAATGGCTGGTAACATCGCTATTAAAGATACTACCAAAGAGGCAGTTTGGGTGTATATTGGTTCATAAGATGAACTAGGTTCCTATCATTGTATGACAATGAAAGTGTGGCTTTGGCTCAGGAACCCCGGTCCCATCAGTGACCCAGACATATTCTGAGGCAGCATCACCTGATCATGGAGATAGTTGATCTCCAGGGTGATCGAGGTTAGGAGAGTAGACTCAGAGGATAACACGGCGGATCCACTCATGAAGGCCTTTTCCCAAAGAGAGACTTTTAGGGGATGGTTGAGTATTAGATACTACAACTACTTCTATAGATGGCCCTAGTGCAAGTGGGAGATTGTTAGTTATATGTATGCCCTAGAGGCCATTACTGCACATTGGATGTATATTGTAGTGGATGCTGGGTCATATATAGGTAGGACTTTCTTGCTCGACCATGATAGTACGCTATCTGGTTACTCTTTATCTTAACATGTATACTTTCTGTCTCTCTGTTACAAGTTGATAAAGCCCTTAGGATGTGTACTCGACTTCCAGGACTATGATGCAGATCATACTAGTGGGGCCTGGGTAGTCCATGAGTACATCTTTCAATGTTCCCAGTCGTGGGAATATCGAGACGGGGCATCGATATTCCAGAGTAGACTAGCGTATATCTTCTCGACCCATGTTATGGGCGATGGATGATCCCATATCCATTGGTGTTTGACATCAGAGATGGTATGCGGGTGCTCAGTGGAGACTGGGTACACTGAACGGACTCGCCGAGAACTCTCAGATGGTATTATACCTCACGTCAGATGGCAGTTCTCTGGTGACACTGGTACAGCTTAGTCTGTTGACCCGAGATCGTCATAGAGTCTTGTGTGTCTCCTACTGTGCTTTGATTTTCACCCTACCATGGCTCTACTGAGTCGTGCAAACAGGTGGTTTTGGGGTACAGTCCTGATTCACATGGAGGCAATGAGCGATAAGAGGGGATTCGTCTCTCCCGGTATTGGGGGTTGATATTGCGCTATGCACGACTGGACATAACAGGAAATCCCTGGCCAGGGTTGTAGTGATATACTGGTAAGAGTTATCAGTAGTTTCACGAATGTTATGGACCTCACGTCGGCATGACTTATCGAGCTATTGGGGTCTGACGTTTACCACCCCTAGGCGAGATATGCGACATATCAGACGTACAGACCGGACTGTACGGTAAGTGTTACTGGTTGGATTCACAGGAGTGTGAGCGGGCTTGCTCGTCGATCTTCTGATCGCTCAATACCCGGGTGGCCGTTACGTTTAGCAGACCGCTTGCGGCTTGTGGGTATTTGATATGATCATCATCTGCTGCCGGCGTATTGACGAGTCTTTAGAGTCCGACACAGAGGTTTCCTGGCTCAAGCGAAACGAAATAGGAGCGCATATGAGATATATGCGGGACCGAGAATAATATGTGTTTGTGATACCGTATTCTATTCTCGCGATGAATGTATCGATTGGATGTATGCGATATAACCTAGTTATCGAATCAAGGATTGGTTCGATAAGCCGATACATTGAAAGTTAGTCGGTCATATGCGATATGACTGGATCGTTAAATCAAGTGTTGATTTAATGATTTAATGCATAATTATATATTTGATATATTACTTTGCATTAACTAGTATTTGTTCACTTTAAAAGGATTTTCTCACTTGATGTGGACATTGTATATGTGATATATTTTTGTGCACTTGATTGTATCATGTTTGATGATACATGAATGTTTGGGTGTATGTTTAGTTTAAACCATGGTTATGTTAATGGTTAGGGTTTTTATTTACTTATTCATTTATTTATTTAATGTTAAGGCAAGAAACAAAAGGGTGGCTTGTTTTGTTTTTCCTTGAAACTTCTTGAAGCTTTGAAGCTTTGACCATTTTGTTTGTTTGCCTTAACCTAACGATTCAACCTAACCCTAGTTTAGTCTCTACACTTAACCATGGTTGCTATATGATAAGAATTCATTTTTCATTTTCTATTTTGAATATACTCATCATATTCTTTCTTCTTCTTCTTCTTCTTCAACAAAGAAGAAACCTTGCTTCTATCAATGGCAACTTGAGAAAAAGAGTGAGAAATCCAATTCTAAAGTGAACCCACTTCCTATTTCTTCATCCTCTACCTCTTGCCAAGTAGTATAGGGTGTTTTCTTCACATGTTTCATGACTTGGTGAAGTTGGAGCTTGATCTTGAGTTGCCTCGACGTAGATCATCTTCGGCATCGAAGTCGACGACCTAGCCCGATCAATTCTTCGATGAAACCACCGCGAGAGTCCGGGATCCGAAGGGTACAGCGGAGGATCGTCAACACGGAGCTAGAGAGGTGGAGGACCGGATCTACAAAGGTTGTAATCACTTTCCTCTTAGTTAAAGTAGTTGACTCGCATTGCATCGCTAATACATCTAGTTAACGATCCGTATTAGGTTTTGTAGGCACATGAAAAATTTGAATTGGCCATGTTTGATCACTTATGAGGCTTCATTAGTGCGCCTAGGAGCCCTACACCCTGCTCCCGAAGTCGTCAAGGCAGCTTCTCCTGCCAAAGGGTCAGTCTTCACAAGACTGACTGCTCCGGCTACCGGTCCAGTCGAAGTCGTCAAAGCTACATTCCCCGTCCAGAGGTCTGTCTTTAACAGGTTAGACACTGCTGCTCGACGAACGTCAGTCTTTAAGAGGCTGGTACCAGCAGCGCCTCACCAGAACAGGGGGCATGATGAAGCCATCCCCATAGCCGAACCAACGCCATCTGCGCGACATGCTCGCCGTCGTCACTGGAGCCGAGTACGGTAAGCCGGGGGCAGCTCTCCGTCTGGATTTACTCCACCAGCTCCAACGATGGAGATCGATACTGCGGTTCCAACCGCGAACAGCTTTGAATTGCTGAAAAAGGTGCGCATGAACACTCCTACCGCCGTACTGAAAAGATCTCCTCCACCTGTGGAGAATGTTACAAAAACGAAACCGGAGCAGTCCCCTCAGCGGCTGTCCTCCAAAATTTACAAAGTCTGGCGAGAGGTTCTGGACTTAGTAATTGATTAAGATTACTCTCGCTGAAAGAAAAAGGTGAAGGTTCAGCAGGAAGAGAACCGTCCTGTGAAGCCACAAAAGACGACTGCTACCTGGGTGCCAGCTGCAATGGCCCCCTCAATGTCAACTGCCCAAAAGAGAAGGAGGCCAGAGAAAGCCCCTGTTACTACGGAAGACCACAAAGACGCTGAGCCCAAACGCCCCAAGTCTGGGGGCATAATGGTGCATACTGTTTTTATGGCTTCCGGAAAAGAGCAAAGTCGCGCTTCTACGGGTCACCGATAGCTGACCAGATCCATGACAAAAGCCCAGGAGCAGCAACAGAAGCTTCAGGAAATGCTAACGCAAATGGCTGCACTTACCGGGCCAAAAGAAAGCCCGGAGGCGTCATCAGAGCAGCGTCATGAACAAGAAACCGATGCTGACTTCCTCCACAGAGTCCTTGAAAAGAAGGACAGAGAAGTAGCAGAACAAACGGCTAATACAAAACGAATGGCGCTTCTCTTCCAAGACATGGTCGGGATGATGTTACAGCCGGATCCTCCAGCTGAGGACCCTCCGATCATTATTGAAGACGACAGAGGGGAGACATCGAACCCTCCTCCGGCTCTTTCAGTCGTCAAAGAGGAAACCATTTCTAAGGCCGCTCTGGATGACTATATTGCTCAGCAAATACGAGTTCACTAGGCGAATGAAGCGGCCGACCAAGTTGTTAAAATTGGGCGACCGTATCCGGGTTGGTATGACCAAATAAGTAACCCGCCGGGATATACGATCCCCAAATTCCATATGTACAAGGGGACAGGAAACCCCATCAACATAAAGCTCAGATCAGGGCTCTTTGCGGCAACACCGAGGGCGATGATAAATTGCTACTTCGCCAATTCGTCGGCAGCTTTTCGGAGACGGCATTTGAGTGGTATTCTGAACTTCCTAACGATTCCATCAAAACTTTGCAGAGATGGAGCTACTATTCACCCAGCGTTTCGCTAGTGCTAGTGAACGCACCCCAATAACGGCATTGATCAATGCCAGGGTGAAGCCTGGAGAAACATGGGTCTAATATGCAATACGATGGAGAAATTTGTGGTCGAAATGCGAGCAGCGCATCGAAGAAGAGCCTGCGGTAGGCATGTTCGTGGGTACACTTGACCCTCAAGAAACTATTTCCCAATTCATGATGTTCTTCAAGCCGACCACATTCCAGGCCTTGATTGACAAGTTGGCCCAAATGGACCAGATGGGTCATAGACCATCTCCTTCAAAGACGGATCCTCGGAATGAAAAGGGGAAAGCAAAAGCAACTTTCATTGCCACTACTCAACAACAGCCGAGCAACTTATAGTTGGTTGTTCGCCAAAACTACGTGCGTCCACGCCTATACCTTGAGGAAAGACTGGGACGTCCTTACTCGTTTCCCCAGGATAAAACGAGGAGACTGTTCGAGCTGGCAGTGCGCAACAGGCTCATAAAATTGCCGGATCCAAAACGTCCGTTGCATCCAGGTGATGTCAACAATCCTAATTACTGCCCTTACCACCAAGCAGTAAGCCATCCAATCGAAGATTGTTAGTGTATATGCCCTAGAGGCCATTACTGTATCATACTAGCTTGTATATTACTTAATGGAAGCTTGGGATATTCACAGTTGTATATACAATCTTGCTCGAAATGGTAGTATGCTACTTGGTTTGTCTCTGCTTTAATATGTGCATGTGTTTCTTTTAGCATATTGCTGGTATACATATTAGTAGAGCCCTTAGGATCTTTGCTTGATTACCAGCGTTGTGATGGCGCTCGCACTCGTGGGAGCTGGGTAATCTATAAGCACATCCTTATACAGGTCCCTGGTCGTTGGACTATCGAGACAGGGCATCGATACTCCGGAGTAGACTAGCGTATGCGCTTCTCATCCCAGTGTGGGAGACGGTCTGTCCCACAGCCGTTAGTACGTCGTACTTGGGATAGTATGCGGGTGCTCGTTAGGTTACGAGTACACTGGACAGGACTCGTCGGGAACTGTTGGTTGGTAATATACCTATCGTCAGTTATCAGTTCCCAGGTGACATGAGTACAGCTTAGTCCGCTGACTTGACACTGTCACTTCGCCTCGAGTGTGTTCCCACTGCACTTTGATTACTACCCTACCACGGCTCAAAGGAGCTGTGCAAACAGGTAGTTTTTGGGTGCAGTCCCGAAGCACTTGGAGGCAGTGACGGTTAGACAGGATTCGTCTCTCCCGGTATTGGGGGTTGACATCGCGCTGTGTCCAGGAGAGCCATTACACGAGTAGTCCCTGGCCAGGGCAAGCGAGATATACTGGTAGGCTTCCAGTGTTATCTCAGGGTGTTCTGGGCTTCACTCCGACACGACTTGTACCGCTATTAGGGGACTGACGTTCACCGCCCCCCTAGGCCCGCCATGCGATGTATCAGACGAACAGACCGGACTGTACGGAGACTGTCACATACAGGCTCAGTAGGAGAGCAGATGGGGTTCACCTCGTCAGTCTTCTTATCGACATCTACCTGGGGACCGTTACGTACAGCTAGTGCCGCTTGCGGTCTGTGGTTAAACCCACTGCCAGCGTAGTGTCGAGTCTTTAGAGTCCCACACAGAGAGCTATTCGCCTTTAGGCAAAACGAGTAGAGGTCGCATGGTTTTGCGACAGGGTTCGTTCGCATCCGCGCACTTGTGCACGTTTGCTGTCCGGACAGTCTATACTAGCGGGCTTTGGTTTAAGACGGATCCTAGTATATGATTTGAGATTGGTTTTTCTCATTGTGTTCGTGTTCCTCGGATCACGAATGCGGGTGCGTATGCACAGTTGCTTGAGATTGAGGGAGAGGACCTTGATTAGGGTTAATGGTCGTTGTCATTTTATTAACCCTAATATTTATGTGTGTGTTATTGTTAATTAGTAATTAGTTTAATAATTATCCATGGTTGTGGTTTTTGACCTTTTGACTTCTTTGACTTGTTGACCAAGGTTGACACTTTGACCATCATAATTTCTTTTGGAAGATGCTTTTTGATCTTTGCAATTTGAAATGATAATGGTCATGTCATGATTTACCATGATAATTATCTAGCTAATTATTCAATTAAAATTATACACACATATTAGTGAGAAAGGCTCACAAATAATTCATTCTCTCATTTCTTTTCTCTCTCTTGCTCATCCTCTCCCTCAAGCTCTCTCCCTCTCATGTGTTGAGAAACAAAAAGCTTGAGAAAAACCCTCTCTTGATCTTCTCTACTCACTTCTAGGGTTCAAGTCTTAGCATTTCTTGCACTCTAGTTACTCCTAGCTTGGAGTTGAAGCTAAAGGTGGTGGCTTTCGGGTGGATCCTTCTTTGACGGGAGAAGACAAGCAAGGTGATCCTTTTCTACCATACCTAGGAGCAAGGAGAGAAGGACTAAAGACCAAAGGTATAACCTTTCTACAACTTTGTTAGTTGTTAGTTTACTTTAGCTAGTTTTAGTTTAGCAAAGATCCTCACAAGCTTAGTCCATGTTGCCTAAGTCATTAAAAATCCGATTTTTATTATGTTTTCCGCCTCCCCGTAAGCACCGGGGTGGGCAACATGGACTTACAGTGGTATCAGAGCCTAACTAAACTCAAACTAGCTAAGTAGTTAAGTGTAACGAAGTTTCGAAACCGAAAAACCCTAAAACCAAACTTTTTCAAAATCCAACTTTCTGTTGAAATTTTTTCTGCTCAAAATAAAAAACTGTATACTTGTAAAATTGTCTCAGGGTTTTGTGTGAAACACCACCAAATACGAACCAGAGAGGAGCCAAGAGGACCGCGGTTCCGCGGCATAAGGAAGCTCTTGCCGCGGAAGCGCGGCCGTCTTGTCAACTCTCTGTATCGTTTTTGGTGCAGATTGTTTCTGAGTTGGTTTTAGGATTTTTAGGATATATAATATGTGCCCAGATTTTCCAGAACTAAAATTTACTTTTGGGGCCTATAAATCCGTATTTTTCGGAACTTCACTACACTTTAACTATATCGGTTATATCTGTGATGCTTGTATGTATTGAACGTCGGCTAATCGCTATAAGTCGATTAGTCGGGGTTATACATCTCTGTGATCTGTGATTGTTGGTTTGTGGATATGAATGGATTGGATTGTCGCGGGTGAATAGCCGGGTTGGATGTGAGATGAGTGTTATTTTCTTTCATTCATTTGTAACATGTAAATTGATGTAATAATATTCTTTGTATGGCCGCACAACCGGGTCGGGGTTGTAGCCGTCATTGTATAATTCTTTTTACTGTTTTTGCTCCTAGGATAGACCCATGGAGGGGGTGCACAAACTACCGGGTATCTCGAAGTGCCGAGTGGCCTACTCACGGTGGTGAGGGAGGTTGCTTCGCTTCGGGTGCTTGGCGGGTAGTTTGCCGCACCCGTAGGGGTCTTGGGTGGGGTATTGGCTATTCACCGCGACCGTGTAATCCGCTTTGCGTTGCAGGCTCGAACGCATTGCGGATTCCTAGTATATCCAATGTATTCATCTGTGATCTGTAATGTCTATCATTGCTATATATTTATATATAATAACTATTTAGGCGTTGCTTATGTTTTACAGCCGCGCTAGCCCAGCCCCCGCTCTGTCGTTAGTTAAGTAACCTAACGGGTGATGACGGGGCCCCGTGGCGAATGCGAATGGCATAAGCGTACGTCATATTTTGGTTGTTTTCTGCAATGGTAGGATTAAATGATGGGACGCATTAAAAGAACTAATGCAAGAAATAAACCAAGTAAAAGTCGATTGGAACACTTTGAAAACCACTCGGTTCTTTTCAAAACTAAAACTTTTAAACGCGGAGCTTGAACCACTCCTTTTAAAAGCTATCTCGTTCCATCGATTATATCAAGTTCACTACGTTCACGGTTTCGCCAAAACCATCCGTAGCCCTCCGTCATTCCACATGAATGGTCAAAAGTATTCAAGCTATGTATTTTGGCCAAAGTCAAGGCATAGTGATTGGTAGCGTTTGGGTATTCATGTGCAGCATAGATAGATGCGTTGATTTGGGACAGTCGTGCTGCCATTTTGGCCAAAGTCAAGGGTAGGTACGGGTGGGTCCAAATTAACCAGGAGAATGACGGGTAGAACTTGACATGTGACTTATGATATTTTGGCCAAAGTCAAGGTCATAAGAGCATGGGGCAAAAATCCACATCGGGAGTTTCATAAGTACTGAAACTTGCTAGATTTGCATACCATTTGGAGTGTGATGATTCTGGTAGGATTCCTTCGGTTTTATCACGCAATGATATTTGGATCCCGATCCTACTGTGAGTATATGCTACTCCTCGGGAAAACTCTCACTTAACGATCAATGCTATAAACCTAGTAGGTGCCTAGAAAGGTGTTAGCGGGGCTACGCCCACAGGGAAAAGAGGTTACTTAATTAAGGAACTTCGCGAAAGCGTTGGAAAACCTCCCTCGAAGTACCGACACTGGCCTGGCTGAACGGTTAAGCAAGTATTGTACGGTGAGAATGATCCCGGCTAATCCTTTTCTTTACGGTTTGAGAAGGGATTCGAGAGACAGTGGGAGCCATCCAGTTTAGACAAACTAAAAACCACTCTAAACTTGCAAGAGCATCATGCTAAAGTGTTTCTTTTCTCTCTCCTAATTGCAGCGACCATTCAAGATGACCGGACTTAAGTTACTGTTAGATAAAAACATATTGACAGGGCCAAACTACAAAGATTGGCTCAGGAATGTCAAGATGGCTATCACTTATGACAAGCTGGGGTATATACTTACCACCAAAGCTCCCCCCGTCCCAGGTCCCACCTCCAGCGTCGCGGATGTAGAAATCCGTAAGACATGGGAGATAGATTGCGCGAGGGCCAAATGCCTCGTATTAGCCTCGATGGACAACGACCATCAGAGGAGGCACGAGAATATGGACCTAGAGTCCATATTTCTCCATACAAAAGAACTGTATGGAGAGCAGTCTCGTATCGCAAGATACGAAGTGTCGAAGAAGCTCTTTTCGGCAAGGTTGGCCGTCGGATCATCGGTAGCGGACCACGTGCTTAAGATGATCGGCTATATAGAGGAGCTCGCGGACCTTGGGACCACGTTGGAGAATGAACTCTATACCGATTTGATTCTCCAGTCCCTTCCTTCCACTTACGCCCAGTTCATTCTTAACTTCAACATGCAAGGAAAGGAGGTTGAACTTGCCGAGCTTCTGAACATGTTGAGGACTGCTGAGGGCACCCTACAGAAGGGTAGGGAGACATCCACTTTGTTTGTAGGAGGATCTTCCTCTTCTAGGTCCAGGGCGAAAGCCAAGGGCAAGAAGAAGAAAGCCCCCGCCAAACCAAGAGGCGGTGTCGGTAAAGTGGATACGAAGGGAAAGGGTAAAGCAACAAAGGTAGCGGGGAAGCTGGTGGGGAAGGAAGAATGCTTCTATTGTCACAAAAGTGGCCACTGGAAACAAGATTGCAAGGCTTGGAAAGCCAGAACACAGGATTTGAAGCGAGTTGCAGCTTCAGCTTCAGGTGTGTATGTTATTGAAAATTGTCTATCAATAAACTCTACTTCCTGGGTATTGGATACCGGATCAGGATCTCATATCTGTAATTCTTTGCAGGCGTTGAGAAAGCGTAGAGTTTTGAAGGCAGGTGACATGACCCTCAGAGTTGCGAACGGTGCTAGCATGGATGCAGAGGCCGTGGGGGACTATCACCTGGGATTATCAGATGGACACTTTTTGGTTTTGCGTAGTTGTTATTATGTACCAAATGCAACCTGTAATATCATTTCTGTATCTTTATTATCTAATGAAGGTTATGAATTTGCATTTGTAAGTAATGTAGTGAACATTCACCTTAATCAAGTTTTGATTGGGTCAGGTACATTGAACAACGGTATATACGTTTTAAACCAACCACAGATTTTCAATATCCAGAATACACACAAAAGAAAGTCTCCAGAAATTAATAAAACTTTCTTATGGCATTGTAGACTGGGTCACATCAACGAGAGAAGATTGACTAAGTTACATACTGAAGGATATTTAGATTCGTTCGAATATCAATCGTATGCAACTTGTCAATCCTGTCTCAAAGGAAAGATGACAAAGGCTCCGTTTTCTGGACACGGAGAAAGAGCGAGCGAGCTCTTGGGACTCGTACACAGCGACGTGTGCGGTCCAATGTCTACACATGCGCGAAGCGGTTTTTCTTACTTCATTACCTTTACGGATGATTTTTCAAGGTACGGTTATGTCTTCTTAATGAAACATAAATCCGAGGCTTTTGAAAAATTCCAGGAATATAAGAATGAAGTAGAAAAACAAACAGGCAAAAGTATCAAGATCCTAAGATCGGATCGAGGAGGAGAATACTTAAGTGCCGAATTCCTGAACTATTTAAAAGAGAATGGAATTCTCTCTCAGCTTACTCCTCCATACACTCCGCAACATAACGGTGTATCGGAGAGACGGAACCGAACCCTATTGGATATGGTACGGTCCATGATGAGTAACGCTGAGTTACCGCGATCTTTCTGGGGGTATGCGCTAGAAACAGCTGCATATCTTTTGAACCGTGTTCCCACTAAGACTGTGCCTACCACACCATATGAGTTATGGAGTAGGAAGAAACCCTATCTTAATCACATTAAGACATGGGGATGTCCAGCTTTTGTAAAAAAGCAGCATGCGGACAAGCACGAGGCACGCTCAGTACAGTGCAAGTTTGTGGGATATCCAAAGAACTCCAAGGGATATTACTTCTATTGCGAAGAGGAACAAAAAGTCCTTGTTTCTCGCCATGCCCACTTTCTAGAACATCAGTTCATAGAAAAAGAAATAAGTGGGAGCGCAATAGAACTGGAAGAAATTCCAGAACCACAAACTATTACTGAAAGTTTAGTGGAACCAGAAAGTTCAAAAGAACAGGACATTCCTATGCCGCTCCGCAGGAGTAGTAGGCAGTCTCATCCGCCCGAGAGATACTACGGTTTTCTCATTGACGGGGATAGAGAAGACTGCATCCTGGATTGTGATGAGCCTACTAGCTTCCAGCAAGCCATTCAGAGCGTCGACTCGGTAAAATGGCTGGATGCAATGCGGACCGAAATGGAGTCCATGTACACCAACAAAGTATGGACGTTGGACATTGCTCCAGATGGGGTAAAACCCGTAGGATGCAAGTGGATCTTCAAAAGGAAGATTGGTGTAGATGGACAGGTTGAGACCTATAAAGCTAGACTGGTAGCAAAGGGTTTTCGTCAGCGACCTGGTTTGGACTATGACGAAACCTTTTCTCCAGTAGCTATGCTGAAATCCATTCGGATCCTTCTTGCCATTGCTGCTTTCCACGATTATGAGATTTGGCAGATGGACGTAAAGACAGCTTTTCTAAATGGTCATTTAGAAGAGTGTGTCTATATGGATCAGCCAGAGGGTTTCATTCAGGGTGGGAGCAGCGGAAAGGTGTGCAAGTTGCTCAAGTCCATTTATGGACTCAAGCAGGCATCGCGGAGTTGGAACATCTGTTTTGATGAGACGGTCAAAGAATTTGGCTTTATCAAAAATCCAGATGAACCATGCATCTATTGTAGATTTGTAGCGAGAACTGTAGTATTCCTCGTTTTATACGTGGATGACATTCTCTTAATAGGAAATGACATTCCTATGCTACAATCTGTCAAGGGGTTCTTGTCACACAGGTTCTCCATGAAAGACCTGGGTGATGCCTCCTACATTCTGGGTATCCGGATCTACCGTGACAGATCCAAGAGGATATTAGGACTCTCGCAGTCCAGGTACATCGACACCATACT
Organism: Agapanthus africanus; assembly: GCA_030015575.1. Lineage (NCBI taxonomy): Eukaryota > Viridiplantae > Streptophyta > Magnoliopsida > Asparagales > Amaryllidaceae > Agapanthus > Agapanthus africanus. The sequence continues at coordinate 308,540,661 of CM057344.1, read as the reverse complement.
GAAGAGATTCAGTATGGAAGATTCCAAGCGCGGTAATCTACCGGCTTGTCACGGGATCACCCTCTCCAAAGAGATGTCTCCCAAGACTGATTTGGAGAGGGATCGCATGTCTATTATACCCTACGCTTCTGCGGTAGGCTCTATAATGTATGCGATGTTGTGTACCAGACCGGATGTGGCTTATGCACTGAGTGTGGTAAGCAGGTATCAGTCAAACCCTGGGGAGAAACATTGGATAGCAGTAAAGAACATTCTCAAGTACCTGAGAAGGACTAAGGAGATGTTCTTGGTGTATGGCGGAAAAGACCTGCAGGTTGAGGCCTTTGCTGACTCCAGCTTCCAGAGTGACAAGGATGATTCCAAGTCCATGTCGGGTTTTGTCTTTACCCTCAATGGAGGGGCGGTGTGTTGGAAGAGCTCCAAACAGGAAACCGTTGCTGACTCGACTATGGAAGCGGAATACATCGCTGCATCTGATGCCGCAAAAGAAGCTGTCTGGATGAGGAAGTTCTTGAAAGAACTTCAGGTGGTTCCGTCCATTGTTGACCCAATACCTCTGTATTGCGACAACAACGGGGCTATAGCTTTAGCGAAGGAACCCAGGTCCCATCAGAAATCCAGACACATCTTAAGGCGGTATCACCTGATCAGGGAGATCGTAGATCGCCAGGAGATCGAGGTCCGGAGAGTTGCATCAGAGGATAACACAGCAGATCCATTCACCAAGGCCTTGCCCCAGACTCAGTTCGAGCGGCTGATCGAGATGATAGGTCTTCGATACGCCAGTACATGGCCTTAGTGCAAGTGGGAGATTGTTAGTGTATATGCCCTAGAGGCCATTACTGTATCATACTAGCTTGTATATTACTTAATGGAAGCTTGGGATATTCACAGTTGTATATACAATCTTGCTCGAAATGGTAGTATGCTACTTGGTTTGTCTCTGCTTTAATATGTGCATGTGTTTCTTTTAGCATATTGCTGGTATACATATTAGTAGAGCCCTTAGGATCTTTGCTTGATTACCAGCGTTGTGATGGCGCTCGCACTCGTGGGAGCTGGGTAATCTATAAGCACATCCTTATACAGGTCCCTGGTCGTTGGACTATCGAGACAGGGCATCGATACTCCGGAGTAGACTAGCGTATGCGCTTCTCATCCCAGTGTGGGAGACGGTCTGTCCCACAGCCGTTAGTACGTCGTACTTGGGATAGTATGCGGGTGCTCGTTAGGTTACGAGTACACTGGACAGGACTCGTCGGGAACTGTTGGTTGGTAATATACCTATCGTCAGTTATCAGTTCCCAGGTGACATGAGTACAGCTTAGTCCGCTGACTTGACACTGTCACTTCGCCTCGAGTGTGTTCCCACTGCACTTTGATTACTACCCTACCACGGCTCAAAGGAGCTGTGCAAACAGGTAGTTTTTGGGTGCAGTCCCGAAGCACTTGGAGGCAGTGACGGTTAGACAGGATTCGTCTCTCCCGGTATTGGGGGTTGACATCGCGCTGTGTCCAGGAGAGCCATTACACGAGTAGTCCCTGGCCAGGGCAAGCGAGATATACTGGTAGGCTTCCAGTGTTATCTCAGGGTGTTCTGGGCTTCACTCCGACACGACTTGTACCGCTATTAGGGGACTGACGTTCACCGCCCCCCTAGGCCCGCCATGCGATGTATCAGACGAACAGACCGGACTGTACGGAGACTGTCACATACAGGCTCAGTAGGAGAGCAGATGGGGTTCACCTCGTCAGTCTTCTTATCGACATCTACCTGGGGACCGTTACGTACAGCTAGTGCCGCTTGCGGTCTGTGGTTAAACCCACTGCCAGCGTAGTGTCGAGTCTTTAGAGTCCCACACAGAGAGCTATTCGCCTTTAGGCAAAACGAGTAGAGGTCGCATGGTTTTGCGACAGGGTTCGTTCGCATCCGCGCACTTGTGCACGTTTGCTGTCCGGACAGTCTATACTAGCGGGCTTTGGTTTAAGCCGGATCCTAGTATATGATTTGAGATTGGTTTTTCTCATTGTGTTCGTGTTCCTCGGATCACGAATGCGGGTGCGTATGCACAGTTGCTTGAGATTGAGGGAGAGGACCTTGATTAGGGTTAATGGTCGTTGTCATTTTATTAACCCTAATATTTATGTGTGTGTTATTGTTAATTAGTAATTAGTTTAATAATTATCCATGGTTGTGGTTTTTGACCTTTTGACTTCTTTGACTTGTTGACCAAGGTTGACACTTTGACCATCATAATTTCTTTTGGAAGATGCTTTTTGATCTTTGCAATTTGAAATGATAATGGTCATGTCATGATTTACCATGATAATTATCTAGCTAATTATTCAATTAAAATTATACACACATATTAGTGAGAAAGGCTCACAAATAATTCATTCTCTCATTTCTTTTCTCTCTCTTGCTCATCCTCTCCCTCAAGCTCTCTCCCTCTCATGTGTTGAGAAACAAAAAGCTTGAGAAAAACCCTCTCTTGATCTTCTCTACTCACTTCTAGGGTTCAAGTCTTAGCATTTCTTGCACTCTAGTTACTCCTAGCTTGGAGTTGAAGCTAAAGGTGGTGGCTTTCGGGTGGATCCTTCTTTGACGGGAGAAGACAAGCAAGGTGATCCTTTTCTACCATACCTAGGAGCAAGGAGAGAAGGACTAAAGACCAAAGGTATAACCTTTCTACAACTTTGTTAGTTGTTAGTTTACTTTAGCTAGTTTTAGTTTAGCAAAGATCCTCACAAGCTTAGTCCATGTTGCCTAAGTCATTAAAAATCCGATTTTTATTATGTTTTCCGCCTCCCCGTAAGCACCGGGGTGGGCAACATGGACTTACAGAGATTACTTCGTATTCAAAGATTTGATTGAAGACCAATACCAACAAAGTAAGTTCGCATTATCCGAAAACTGGAAGATGAACCCTCCACAACCTCACGCCCCTAAAAAGGTGGACATGCCGGGGGCATCGTGCTCATTCATAGAGAAAGCCCCTTGGACCGAAAAGTCCATAAACTAGAAACTCGCCTCAAATATGGCAACGACGGACTGAAACGTCCTTAAACTAACGATGGACCGCTATGTCCTAAAACTGGCTGTGGACCGAAACGTCCTTAAACTAACGATAGACCACTATGTCCTAAAACTGGTTGATGACAGAAACATCGTTACACTACTACCAACCTGCGGCATTCTCAGGCTGACGTGGTAAAAAAAAAGGTATGTCCATAAGCAAAATAGGCACGGATGAAAACCCGAAAGGGCTCCGTGAGTAAAAACAGCAGGGCTATAGGCGAGTTTTTGTGAAAACCCGAAAAGGCGCTATCTCGTTAAACGACACTTGCAGGGTCCTCTCGATCGTGTGAGGAGAAACCACCTGCGTGAGATCCTTACGAATCACAAGGGAGCAACACACTTAGGGATCCCCATGATTCCTAAGGAGAAATTACACTTGCGAGATCCTCACGACTCGTAAGGAGAACCCTCTTATGGGACCCCTCACAGCTCATAAGATTCAAAAGTCTTAAGCTATAGGAATCTGAACCTGTTCTTAAGCGGCCACCACAACCTCTAACTTTGTCCTACAAGTGGCTCAACGCTAACCCTTGTATACAATCCACAGACGCGAATAAACATTTCCCTAACAAAGTCCCATCCGTGACTAGGGATATGTCTACACGGTGAACAACCCTTGTAAGTCCTCTCGACTTATAAGGAGAAAACACTCTTGTAAGATCCTTACGACTTATAAGAGAACACACACTTAGGAATCCTCACGATTCTTAAGGAGAAAACGCACCTACGATATCCTCACGACTCATAGGGAAAAATACCTTTATGAGACCCTTACAGCTTATGAAGTCAAAAGCCTTAGTCGACAGGATCCTAACCCTGATCGCTAAGCCACCTTTGTTCGACATCGACAGAGGCAAATGATGATTCGCTCCTGGCAAGATTCCAGTTATAGTGGTGCTGATGCCGAAATCGGTGTCTAACTCCATGCTAGCAGCAAAGAAGTTAGCGAGCCACACATGCATACTAAATAGCCAAAATGATAGGGAAACTTGCAACAAAATCAGCAAGTAAAAATATATGCATACAAAATAGCCGAAATGATAAGGCAACTCGCAAAAAAAAGTAGCGAGTAAAACTAAAATAAATAGCTGAAATGATCGGGCACCGCGAAAAATAGCCGAAATGATTGGGCAATCGCGACTTTCGCAATATAAAAGCTGAAATGATAGAGCATCACGGAAAGAAAAAAAAATTCTGAAGGTGTGAAACTTTTGCCCTACAGAAGAGATCACATCGATCCCTGTATACAATCCACGGGCACAAACAAAGAGGGAACCATAGCTTCCCCCAGGCTTCGTCGAAGGGAAGCCGAATCTCGACGGTTCATAGACAACCTAGAGACAATCTCGACATTCATCGCAATATTGCAAACATAATGTAAGACTACGGTAGTGCCCCGGCCGTCTTTCTGAGGCCAAAATACGGAAATGAAATTTTTTCTAAACTAGAAACCGGCACTATCGTATGCTTAAAACACGGATCGAACCATTAACCTACAACTAGCTATCTAGAGAGAGGGTTGGAAAGCTATACCGATCGATCCGTGTCTTTCGGTCAATGGCCACCAGCCCAAGCTCCTCACGGCAACTCCGGTCTTGATCTCCTCATCGGAAAGGGCACTACATCTACGAGTCTTTTTACGGGCTCCCGCTTCGTCCGAAGCAACTCGAGCACGAAGTGAGCTAGCCGACGTGTCCAAGGTGATGTAGAGAATGTTTGTGATAACTTTGTCTCTTGCATCCAAGAGATGGATGGAGGTTGAAGGTGTTGCCATCAATGGAGATTGTGAGCTAGAGGAGAAAGAAGAAGAAGAAACCTTTTCTTTTCTTTTCTTTTGCTATGCTAAAATGAGAGTGAGAGAGAGTATCAAAAATACAAGACCAAAAACTATCATATGGCAGCCCCACTCTCTCTCCTTCTCATTTCAACACTCAAATCCATCACAAAAGGTGACATTTGCACAAGAAATGATAACACGAGTCATCTAAGAAGTACATGTGTCATTTAATGCACAAAATGATGGCTTAAGCTCACAATTTCCATTAGTAAACATTAACCCAAATGTTTACAACAATAAAAAAGATACGGAAACATCTAAAGTAAACTCGTGACGGATCACAAGGATACCCCTCACCTGTATATACATACCTGCATCCGCATTCCGACTGAATGCGATTGCGATGAGATTAAACTAATCGAACAAATATAATACTCGGATCCGGCTTAAACCAAAGCCCACTAGTATGATCCGCCCGATCATGATCCGTGCACTACTGTACGTATATGATTGGACCCTGCCATATATCATACGGCCTCTACAACGTTTCACCCGAAACAAGAGAAACTGTCTGTGGGGGACTCTAAAGACTCGTCAATACTTTAGCTGTGGATTTAACCACTAGCATGTCAGAGGTACTAGCCGTACGTAACGGGCTACCAGGTATTGACCAAAAGGGAGGTCGATGCGCGAACTCATCCTAACACCCTACTGTGCCTGTCAGTGACAATATCCGTACAGTCTGGTCCGTTCGTCTATGAGCATCGCATGTCGGGCCTAGGGGGTTCGTGAAAGTCAGACCCCCAAAAGCGGTACAAATCATGTCGGAGTGTAGCCCAGAACACCATGAGATACTACTGGAATACCAACCAGTATATCTGCTGCCTTGGCCAAGGACTTCGTGTAATGGCTCTTCTAGACACAGTGCGACCACACCCCCAATTCTGGGAGAGACGAACCCGTGCCGATCCGCTCACCGCCTCCATGTGGCTCGGGACTGTACCCAACTAAAACCTGTTTGCATGACTCCTTTGAGCCATGGTAGGGTAGTAATCAAAGTACAGTGGGAACTCACACGAGACAAATGACGATCTCAGGTCGATGAACTAACCTGTACACATGTCACCAGGGAACTGCTATCTGACGCTAGGTATAATACCAACTAGCATATTCCCGGCGAGTCCTGTCCGGTGTACTCATAACCTAATGAGCACATGTATACATCTTAGGTGATCCAACTGAAACCAATGGCTTGTGAGACCGGCCACCGCCCCTCGTCGGGGTCTCGACCGTATACACTAGTCTACTAATAGAGTATCGATGCCCAGTCTCGAAACTCCCATTAGTAGGGACCACTTTAAGGATGTGCTTATAGACTACCCAACTCTCAAGTATATGATCGCCATCATACT